>CM069432.1:257110479-258310479 GCA_035610365.1 Aquatica leii
CCATCTTTCTAAGAAAAGAGTAGAGTTCAAGCTTGTAGTATTCCCTTGTTTAGGGCTTCATGCAGATATAGTAGTAATATTTTAACATATCTAAATATTGCAAGTGGTGCTGGCACAAGACAATACTATTCTAAGTTTGTGACAATTGTCATCCATGACTATTACTGTAAGTATGTACTCTTTTATTGGAAAATGTTTGTTTCACAGAAGTTTTAGTATATTAATGAAGTATTTCTATGTGAGTTCAATTCAAATAACGTCTATTAATTTTATGCTTTGATTTAACAGAGAAAATTATATGCTATAGAAATTCTTAGGTGAATCTTGGTACTTTTATAAATAAATAATAACAGCTGATGTATAAATATTCTCTAAAATCGATTTATATTTGTTTATTTGCGTTTTCTTGTTTATGAAGCAGACATTTTCCAGTTTTGAAATTAAACTCAAAATTCTGCCCACTTACCTTTTGAAATATAGTTATATGTATATAAATATATAATGTTTATTTTGTCCTTTCAGTAATAATTTCGGAAATAGAGACTTCAAAAGACCCTGGAACTTGGCTGAAATGGTAAGGGGAGAATCGTGTAATGAAGAAAGTGGAAAAGGAGAGAAATGATTCGGACACTGACGGCGCAAAAGAGGGTATGGTGGCAGGAGCGAGGACTTCTAAGCCAGAAGACGATACATCTGGATCTGACAAAGAGGAAATCTAGAAAATACTTTACCAAGTTCTGCGGAATCATGATGAATACTATTATGCGGTGTAACTGAAATTTAATCTTTGTGCTAGTAGAATTTTGATCCATTTGCTGAATGTTTTGATTCGTTTGTATATATATAGTCTGAACTCAAGAATTAATGTCTTTAAGAGAACTTTTTATATATATGAGGGAGCTATTTTCTTTTTGGGTCCGACTGGTCGCCAAAATAAAAACTCCTGTAAAAATTGGATGAATCCTGTCCGCAGATGTGTTGCGCCAGCGTCCTAGTATGGTCAATCAATCGCGTCGGCGTCACTTCTGCTCTAGCTTGTGCCCATGCAGGTAGGACGTAAACATGTTCACAAATACAGCATCTCCCGCCAAGTGTGAAGTTCGGTGCGAGGCATTCTTCAGGCTGAGGGGTGTACGCAGCCCGAGGAATTCATCCCGACGAATAAGTACTGTGACGGTGGAAACTTCAACAAGTGATAGCAAAACGCGTAGACAATGGGTGCAGAAACCGAAGCCCAGGATGTACAGATGTCTGCGATGCAGGCGGTCAGGGCTGGCCAGTGCCAACCAATGATCTCGTTCAGCGAGTGGATGAGGCAATCTGAAAAAGATCGTTTGGTTTCACACCTCTGAATTGAGCGATCCATTTCCTTGCCAAAATTCCCGTGTCAGCTCCTCTACACCACTGTGGAGCTGAGAAAACTCCAGTACCACAACCATGTACACGATGTAGGTTCTCAAGATGCCGTTTGAGACCATCGCAAACATACAGAGAATGAGGAAGCCTCCCTAGCATCGCCTCCTCCAGCGTTACCACAATGAAGGAGAAACTTTCTGAGATGAAATTGTCACAGGTGATTACACATGGATCCACATGAAACTGGAAGAAACAAAAGAGTAATCCAAACAATGGGGAAGCATTCCTACTCTCCCAGTAAACCAAAGAAGTCTAAGCCGAATCCTTCCCGAACAGAGAGTGCATCGCTACTGTGTTCCTGGGACCAAGAATGGAGTTATCTTGGTGGAATTCATGGACGTGGTACAACCATTACAGCAGCCTCACAAGCAGCTTGAGCTCCTCCAACGTCTACGCGAAGGGCGAATTCAGAAGCTGCTGGAGAGGAATGTTGTCACCAGTGCACGTCCTTCTCCACGATGGGAATATTTCGGCCGCACACTGCAGTTTCCACCAAAGAAACTCCTACAGCCCTTTCAATGGATGGTTTGGTCATCCACCACACAGCCCAGACTGGCTCCGATCCGATTTCACCTGCTCGTTTTACATGAAACGCTGGTTAGGAGGATAACATTCTGAACACAGACATTTTGGAGCCGCCAGACCAGCGCATGAAACATATTGAGGAAACACAAGTGTAAGCTACGTTTCTACAACGAGGGTATTGGGGAAGTTGAGTACCACGCTACGGCCAAAGTTATCTACTTCTTATTTGTTTTGGGCTCCTCAAGAAGGAGACTGAGACCAAGCCTAAAAAGTCTGAGTGTTTAACTGCGATGCGGTCTCGGCCAAAAGTCGCTTATAATCTCGAATATATGTCAGCTAGAATATACTTATAAAAAGTATACAAGAACGACGATAGGTTTATTATTTTATATGCATGAGGCTTCCTAATGCACTAGAAATTTTTGAGTCTCTGTTTAATTTAATTGGCGATATACCAATTAATTATTATTTAGGATGAAATGTAGAGAAAATTAGTAAAAATAGATCAACCCTTTGTTGTTGAAGAAATTAATGCAGAATTTTCCTTTACCTGATTTGAAGCTCAAAGATTTGGATTTCTTACAAACCTCTGTTACAAATATCATTTGAAGATACATGCATATGTGTTATAATGAAATTTTATTTAAACTGCTAATGGAAACTATGTGTGTCATCACGTAGAAAAAACAACCATGTTTAACACACTTTGTTTAACGAGGAACGAGTAGCACTGTGCTGGACTGTATATAGATTTTTGCAGTGGTTATGAAGAAATCTGCATGAAAACCCATAAGCTCACTTATGATGGCAGTTATAAGGCACCACAACACCTTCAACGTATTTAATAAATGCTGTAGCATCTTAATAATGTAAGTCAATTCCCATAGCAGATTTTATATGTAGGTTCACATCTGACCAAAAAATTGTGCAGAGTGGCAGGATTTTAAAAATGTTCTCTAAATTTCCTTTGATAACATTTAGAATAGTTCTCTAAATTCCCATGGGTCATACTTTAAAAATCCACTGCAATATTTATAGACTGTTAGATAACACGTACCACCTCAGCTGCAAAGTATACTGGGTTACTGGTTTACTGTATGAGCAGAAGGAAGTGTTAAACACCCCAAAAGGGAAAAATATGGACCAACATAAATATCGATTCAAATCATATAAGTCATGAATTTGATATTTTAGGTGTAATACAATATACTGAAACACCTACACTGAAAAAAATTAATAAAAAATCAAAGAGAAAACAGAGAAAGTAAATACAGCAAATAGAATTAAAGAAAAACAACAAAACAGTCAAAAACAATAAACAACACACCTGATACGAGGGTTCTCAACTAGAGTATAAAAAAAAATAATAGCGTATACACTGGTGCTGATCATTATTAAAAGGAAACTCTCCTCTAATGATAAAATACCATGCAAATTCCTAACGATAAAAAAATGAACTCCTATAAAAGCCATAGTCTATATTTGATGGTGTTTAAAGCTGCTCAGCTTTTTTAAAAAGAGAGAAACTACAGTATCATTTAAAATTGTTTTTTTTTAGAAATTTTTACTATAATGTTATTTCCATTTAGTTCATAAGTAGTTACTTCTAGGTTATTTATTTTTATGGTTTTTTTATTTTTAAATATTGTGACTTTACTATTTTACTTTGTCGTATGAAGAGGTCTAAAAAGTATAGTATGTATTGTGGTTCAGGATAAATTTGATCTAAATGAAAATGTTAATAATAAATCTTAATGCATTAAAATTCCTATGGCATTTCGAATATATACAATCTTTCTAACTAGAGATGAGGAAGTAACTGATTGTCCAATATACACAAAACTTTTGTGTCGAGTATTTTTACTATGGGTGGTCTAGCTTTGTTAGAGCATCCTTTTTGGCTGGGTATTGATAGAAAGATATATATCTTCAATATTTTCTTATTTGCATTAAAATCAATCCATTCCCACTTTTCTTTTTTTAAGTTGAGACTTACACTATGGTCATCATCCAAAAAAAAAAGTCTGAGTGATGTAAATGAAACCTGAGTTCTCAAAACTATCAATTATGACAGAAAATTGAATTAATTAAAAAAGTTTAAATGGAAGTGCCACAAAATACACATGATTTGTGTAGCTTACTTAACAATTGACTCTTTGTAAGTTAGTCTCCCTTTGGTTAGCATCAATTCACCTCTTTTATACTTAGTAATTTACAAATACATTTTTGTTCAACATCTCTAGAGTTGAAACCAAAGACGTTCCGGAAAACCACCTCTCCATTTTATCGTCCAAGAAGGAGGAGTGCAACGAGAAACTCAACAACAAAAAGGTATTAGTGTGACTTCTATTGAAGCACTACAATAAACTTATGGAAGCTACCAAATTCTGCCCAGTTGTAATAGCCACAAAATGAACGCTTCTGCTGGGCAAGAATTCCTCCTACAGTTCAAGTGCGATAAAACTTAAAAATGTGCAGTGACACACTTAGAAGAATCTAAGTGAAGGGGATGTGTTTATATGCTTTTAGTTATTTCACTCGAGAGTCAATGCCTTCTCTCCAAAATACATTCTCTATCCATCATTTCATAGGACTAAGTTTATATGCTTAGTTATGAACTTGAAAAACAAACATATCTGGTCACGCTGTTAATAGTCAAAGTCGTGTATGCGTTTATCACAGAAGAAGTTGGGCTTAGATGTTACAATACAAAAAATTAGGTGCAGGTAATAATAATTTTAATTAACTGTAATATTTTTAATTATACAGGTGAATGTCTCAAGAGAATTTTTTGTCGTTTGAGAAAAACAATCGTAAAATAGAAAAGTAAGGCAGAATATTAGAAGAAGATTTGAAAGAAGGTGTATTAAAACGCACTTAACTCTCATAACACGCAGAGTTTGATATGTCAAGTGGATAAAATTGACTCATTGCAAAAAATACTAACAAAATTTAGAAAATGCTGTTGGATATGAATGTAGCCGAAAAAAAAAAAACCCGATATCTAAAAATTATGGGTAAATCCAAGATCCTATAAAAATACCAATGGGAAGAATGGTCGATCTATTGCCTTTATGGATGAAATATATATTCACATTTCTTCACATACCATTTTTACAAACTTGGGATGATGATATGCTATCGGCTTGTTAACTGGGTGTGGTAAAAGAGGGCGATTAACTATATTGTTACATGCTTTGATGTTGAAGCAGTTTGATGAAAAAGGAGCAACACTAATTTTTAAATCTAGTGAAAAAAAACTGGATGACCTATCTTACCACGAAAATAGAATTTGGAAAACTGAGCTAAATGGTTCTGAGCTTAAAATTATTTCCAAGTTTGGTCTCTACGCCCAGTGTCATTTGTTATTGAACACACATCTAATCAAAACGTAGAAACTGAAAAAGCACTTACAACCAAATATATTACAACCAAAGATACCACAAAACCTGATTGCACCAAGAAATATTCCAATTCAATAATTACATTTTAAGAGGCAGAGTTGTAAGTGATATAATTAACCGCGCATGCGAAAGTACGTAAGATATGCAATGTAACAAAATTGCCGCATAAACAACATTCTAAGATTGCTACCGTATTACTCCAGATCTTAATCCCCATTGAACTTGTGTTATAATAATGGTGCCATTACGTAGCCACCAAAAATGGTAGATTCTGAATTTAAAAAGAAAATAATAAGATTTATGCCAGGAATTATTTGATATTTTTTCAAATAAAGAGGCCATGCAAACTCGTCATGCTTGCCCATTCTAAGGAAACTGTAGAAGAGGATTTCCCTAAGTAGAAGCGGGAAGATTGATGCCATTGTTGATTAATTAATTATTAACGTAAGGCGAACATCGACTCTGGTGATGATTATTATTAACGAGAATGAAAGATGAGCTATCTGGAGATTGAAACTAATATATTAATTATTTGCATTTACGAAGTGTGTATTTTTTAAATACTTTTTTTATGCAGCATTAACCCATTAATAATATTAACCTGTTAAATTTTATCTTTTAATTAATCTAAATGGTCGCACGCATGACCTATTCCACGTCTCATCTCTCTACACACACGCAAGAGGATTCAAGCTAGGTCCCTGGCGATGGCTGGCCGTTTATTAACAACTGTACGTGTATACTAGGTCATGATCGTATCATTGTCACTTTAAGTACTAATTTTGTACTGCCTAGAGAAATTTTTGTTTTGATTCGTTGATGCTTATGTTAAAAATTAGTAGTTCAATTCGCAGTGCATGAGCACCTCTTCAAGTATAAGAAATTGGTCTGTAGAATTCCCCTACTCTTTCGTCAGAAAATGTCAAATTTTGGACAGGCATTTTTTAACTCCACAAGACCATCTACGAAGCAAAATGGCTGTACTTTCTGGTAATAGTGGAGAAAAGCCGCTTTCCTCTTTTTTCACGAGAGACAGATGATCTGGTGACGATCACCTGGACATCAGCAGAGAAATTTTTACACCAGAGAATTCAGTAACTAGAGCACAAACACACGACCTAAAAAGGCGTATGTATTTATTTGTCAACATTTTATTTTTTACAATGAGTATGGCTACTTTTCAAACTTCATGTTGTTCTAGAATAAAGAAAATTTGGCTGCTGCTTGTTGATTCCCATGAACCCAGTTATGGAATGCGAGGGATGGTAGTATCAGTTCAACATTTGTGTCAAGAAGAATACAGAATTTCCCCTCAAAGAACTCCCAAGATGGAGGTGGAAGAAAATTGAGAGAAGGTGTTTTGATACAATCAAAAAGTAAATGGATTGAAGGTAGAACGTAAAAAACGGTTAACAGCCTAAAATTATGAAAAAACATGCAATTTCAAAACTGTACTTTATTTTATATAATAATCTTTCCAGAGGAAATAAATACAACTCAACTTGGGCCATAAACAGCAATATGTACAAACCAATAAAAAGAATTTCCAGAAAATGGGAAACTGGAAGAGACTGTGATCTACTGAGAAGTCAAAGATTAAATTCATTGTAAAAATTTGTTCTGCCAGTATTCTCCAGCTCTGAAACCATCTTGAAAGTTCTTTCAAGATAAATCTAATAATGTTTGTTATTATGTCACACTGAATAACATTACGTTTAAATTGCCTAAAGTAACCAACGATGTCTGAATGCATGGAAGTTGTTCAACAGGCGCAAACCAGCGAATGAAATGACAAAATGACTGAAGATGCACATGGTATTATCTCAATAACGTACAACTTTCCCAAGCAAAATCAACCGTTTCGATCACAGTAATTTCTTTTCGCCAAGTTAAACCTAGACCATCCACCTGGTTATTTAACCAAAGATGAAGCTGAACTGGGAAAAATGGATTCTAGAAAAATGCTTGATATCGTCGAAGAAAGAGGATCTTCAATACAGTCAAACCACATAATTTTGGCATAACCGGTCCAGGCGGCATCACCAATCATCGCGCAACGTCACTGCAGAGGGTTTACCAGAAACAACGATCTCGTCAGATCATCAAAGATTATTGAATATCATCATGTCTTACGAACCAATCTAATCAATCATCGCCAACTGGTCGCAACATCTGATCGCAAGAAACTTGGAAATATCCACATAGAACTGACAACCGTCAAACGAATGTCGTTTTCAACTTTGCCCAAAACAACACAAAACATTTTGACCAAGAGGCGTCAAGAAACCAGAATGAACATCGGCAATGCTCGTGCAAGTTCTGAACAATGTTTCGCAGGTAGTTAAGTAATGAATTTTGTTTAAAATATTTAATAGTTGGATTATTTATTACTTGTGTGTTTTGGAATTTTTTAATAAAACTTGTGAGAGAAGACAGTGGAAATTGTGTATATCATGATGCAATGTTTCAATCAACACGCTTCAATTCGTCAACCACTGAATCATATGAATTTTTATCACTGGCGGTGGTCGGCATGGTCGTAACATTTTCCATCCACGTAATCGTCGTGAAACTGAATATAGACATGAGTAGCTCATGAACCTGAAAGAACACTAATTTATCAACCCAATCATAACATCCAAACCAGCTGTAATAACTAAATGTCCAGCTCACAGTCACACCAAATGCCCGTCGATAAACTAATAAATGTAGCACGTTTCAAGGTCAGCTGAGGTTTGAATAAGCCATTCATTACATGCTGTATGAAGGCAAAGGACATAAACTGTAATGAAGATCTTGATACTGTTGTCATTGCAAACTTTCCGACTTCGCTTATACAATAACATGATCTCAAGACAATCCAATGCAAGCATCTCCACAGGTCCAAAGCTTCCTTTTGTTCATGCAATAGACATACAAAACACAACAACTGTCATCACGTATTACAGAATCAATTCTGATTCGAAAGACATACATCCAGAAAAAACAAACGCCCATTGAATCAATTTGTTGATGCATCGCTAAATGTCACGGCGGCTTTCCGCAGCCAGATAGCGGAGCCTTTGAAAGGGCAACGGATTAAGAGGATTAAAGGCTGGCAGACCTATGATGGTAAATGGAAATCATCCCAAACCAACCAAACTGGCATTAGTCGTGTGGTCTTCCGAACCCGAACGGTCACAATGGTTACAATGAAACCGCGCCATCGAGTCAAACTCCAAAGCCACAGTTCTAACTCCGAGGTCAGACCGTAGCCAGGCTCCTTGCGGAACTAACGGAATGACTACCAAAACACAGCTAAGTTCATCAACATCACTGTCCATTCACCGTTGAATTGCTTACTTCCTACTGGTTTGATGCTATCTATCTACTGATAGTTATCACGGCGTCAACGCATGCTTCACGTCCAACACCGCTTGATCCACGATCCTGACGCTTTACCCCAGTTACCCGATCCCGCACAAACTCCTGATCTTCCATCATCCCCACACTTCCTGTCGCACCACCATTGAATCCACCCCATCGAGATCTAAACCTACAGACTCCCTGTCTCTGAAAGATCTCTATCACTTACACAATAAAACCCAAAAGAATTTTGACCAATCCTCACTCCAAATCTTCCAGAAACAATGAAGTCCAGTAAGACTCAACCACAACTACACTGCGCTTCTCGAAACTTCCATTCCCCTTCCTGGGATCAACCAAACCAAGTTCAAACCACCTCTACGGCGACTCCAACGCCTCTCAACCTCAACTTTCCTGGCCAAAATCGAATAACCCAACACCCCACAACCCACTTTCTCCATACGTCCTACGCAATGCGTAATCGCGACAATATCGCTGAATGACGAAACCAAAAAGTCGTCGACCTCCCTAAGCTAACCCGCGCTTTACCCATTACCCTGAAGATCACAAACCAACCCACCTCCCTCATCTGCTCATTAACACCCAGTAACCCAACCCTTGACTTCCTTCTAACCGTAATGGTGGTTAATGTACGGCAGGCATCACCCCTGCGAACCATCCAGAACATTCCACCACTGGTCCTGCAAAGTATTACCGAACCTGCAACGGGCGGGTCACCTCGCTGAGAATTGTCCAACGCGTGATGACCACCTGCTCGAAGTGCGTGAGAAAGCATCCCTCCGGCGCATGTACTCAACACTGAAATCCACCCAAATGCACAACTGCACCGGCCCGCACATCTCATCTTCTCCTTTGCCTGCGCTGCCAGGAAATCCATCCCTGAACTCCGCCAAGCCGCCGCCCAACCTGAACCCGTAAGCGCTTCCGAAATCTCGTCCATTCCTTGACGAACCTGCCTTCGATGAAGACCCAACCATTAAATCCTTTATTAAAACCTTTACATCATCCCTAATGTACCCATTCCCCCGAATAACCGCAAACCTATCCTCAAACCACAAAACAAAGCACGTAAATCTATCCTAATAAAATCCGTATATATTATCCATGGCCAAGAATGCAGCGGTATTCTCTTTTAAAGACCTTGATCCCCAAACCCGCATTTACTCAAACTAATTAACGCTTTGGCTTCAATGGAGTTTAGTGGATTGGCATTGGAGTTAACGCCTGCGGTGTTCGCTGGAAACGCACATTAATTAAAAAACCATTACAGCATGCCGACATACATATACTTCTAATTACAGAAACGAAAAATAAATAACACTCTTTGCACGTCAAACTACACAATACAATTTAAAAACAGCGTCATAAACGGTTTAGGCAAGGTGTTGCGTCATTAGGTCGATAACTCCTTCGCATCCCAACCTCACGATTTACCAATCATATCGAAGTTGATCTTGAATAATACAACAAAATGTAATAATTCTTTTTCTGTTATTACAACCCTCCTAAATGATGCCTTCTTGTCTAACCAATTTCTGAGTTACATCTCCACTCTTTCTAACGCATGTTCTTTTAGGAGACTTAAACTCAATTACATGTAATTTGCTGAGAGTTTCATTAACCCTAATTTAGTCACTTCTATCTAACAAGTTAATTCTTTTCCTTCATGGAGATGAGGCAACACGTATCCTTCTACATTTTCGATTAACAAGGAACATCGATGGCTGACTTGATTCTTCAGGTTCCGAATTTCTAATCCACTTTTCTGATCAACACGCTATTTAGGCATTGAATGGTGTAACTTCCGATCATTTTCCATTACTAATCAAACTCCACTTCAATCCACCACCTAAAAACAAAAATCATAAAAGATTTCAAAAACGCAACCTGGATAAAATTCTTCTGACCATGGCATAAACCAACGCCTCCCAGAAAACCTCTGACCTATCTACAGCAATTCTCATTCATAGATACATGATAAAAACGACTTCGCTTCCTATCATCCCCAACGCTGGCAGATAAATCCTGTTCCAAATAGAATAACAAACATTTCCACGAAAAACCACTTCCGCCTGATATAATCACATGATAAAGAGAAAAGACGCATCTACTGGGTATTTCTAAACATACAGGGACTCACATTAAAAACGAATGGTAAGAGATTAAACACGCAAATCAGAGATGGAATCAATCAAAATCATTGAGGAAAACTTGGATTAAAGCAATTTACAGAACTTGATCACCGGAACGGAAAACGTTTCTGGGATAAATTCTAACTCTGTTTGACACGACGTAAAAGCCAACCCAAGCTCTTCCTCGTGCTTAATTAATTCCTAAGGAAACTTTGTTTCTTCTCCTCAAGATAAAGCCACCCTATCGGCCTCTTATCGCAACCCCAACTGAATACAATCTTACAAAACGACAACAATTTTCTCCAAATCTCATTCTGGACCTCATCTCAAACACTCTAAAAACAGGCAAAAATTCTGCCCCAGGCCATGATGTTCTTGTCTGACTTCGATTCCATTACGACAACGCCCACATAACGCTCTTCTCTTTGATATCCCGCATGCATAACAAATGCTTAAATACATCTTACTTTCCCACTTGGAAAACCAGTCATCATGATCCTGAAACCAAATAAAAATGTTTCGCTTCCCTGTGTCTACTCGACTGAATCTCCTTATTAGGTGCATATTAGCTATATATATGTTTTGAAGGGGGTGATGGTAAGGCGATTATGAGACTTCATGTCGCCCAAAATAATTTTCTTCCTGACATACAATCACTTAGGTCAAAAGATGTGCTTATGGATCCATTACTTCAAACCATAAACGGAATGGAGCAAAAGTGGTAAACTTAGCGGAAATGTTCTCTTTGCTGTTTTTCTAGATATCCAACAAGGGTCTGATAAAAGTTTGACATTTGACGGCTAATCTATAAACTTCCATACCCTCGGAATTCCTAATCACTTTTATAGACTGATCGCTTCCTACCTTCCTGATATCAGTCAAATGAAGCGGAGAGAGGGAAATGCCTACTCGGAATCCTTCACCTCTCTGTGTGGAGGCCCTAAGGTCCAGTTCTTGCTCCTCTCCCATACATAGCACTTTCTCTTCTTGACGTCTCTCAACCTACCGCTGAAGATGTTTCTGGTAATCTCGTTGTTTGCTGACCTGCCATATGGGCAATGAGTCGCAACAGCAGAAACAGCAGCTCTCCTTCTTCAGGGTCACACTTAAATAGAGCCTCTTCAATATACAATAAATGGAGAAGTGCTCCAAATCCAATTAAAACATGCTGGGATTTTGTTCAGACACCCAAACTTTTCTAAGAAACCCTACCAATCCAACGAAAACGTTGAACTTTCTTTTATGGAAGGAACCTATTCATCTTCTAAATGAAATCACCTATCTCGGTGTAAAATTCTACAGAATCCACCAGTTGGGGTCCGACCTTAATTCATCTTTGAACAAAATTCTGCAATAGGACAAATCTTTTAAGCGCCTTTCAGGACAACTGGAGGCAGTAAATCCAAAAACCCTTTTAATACAATTTCCTATAAAACCTTTATTCGCCAAATTATCGATTACCGTGCCTCATTATACTCTGACCTTAACTAAAACACAAATTAAGAATATATCGCGCCCTGCGAACGGCAAATTCTGCGAAAAATACACAGACTACCCTACAAACACCCTAACATTCTAACAATCCAACACGCGAACATAACCCCAATCACCGATAGACTAAAAATTCTTCAAAACAAATTTCACGCGTCGAAGAGTTTTCCGGAAGATAACAAAAGTTACCAAAAAATATTCTTCTAACACCCTTTAACAACATGTACAGAATTCGCCAGAAAACCCTGCTCCGTGGAAACTTCCCAAACTTGAAAATTCAAATTCCCCTCGCGGTTCTTCTGGACGATCTGCCAGAAGAATTTGACACACTGCTCGACACAACACCATATTGTCTCAAGATAACCAAATCCAACACAACACTTGACGACAACTACACGCCTCTTTAACGGTCCCAACAGCGTACTACAAACCTTGTAATTACAGATCAACCAAAAAAAACCACCAAGGAGCTGTCGACCCATACATACAATCATCCCAACACCTACCGGACGTCACCCTAAAACAACCAACCAGCAGCCTGAAAGCATCCGCAGAACTCAATCAACATACTAATCTTCAAACATCAACACATGAGCACTTTCAACAGCTACATTAATTGCGGCATATCTTAAGGTTTTTTATGGGTTCCCTTAAGAACGGAAACTCTTCAAGTTCCTGGGCAAATGCTATCTATGTCTCACCTGCAAAAGCGACCATGAATCCTGCCATGGAACACCTAGACACCATTCACATTAAAACTTATTTTTTTGTGTCACGCATACTCTAACTAATCAATTGTATAAACAAATTAATTATTATAGACAAGAAAGACTGAAGGAGGAGATAAACTCCTGAGCAGTCGCAAATATAAATTTAAGTTACCAATAAAATAAATGAAATGTACATAGCTAAATAAAAATAAACGTTTTTGACTTGATCTTGGACAACCAAACTTCATTTCTGTCTAGAAGTCTAGCTATCCAAGTCACCTACACTTAATGGGTCCCTGAGACTGGAGGGTCCGGCTAGCTTTACACTGAGAAGTCCTTCTCCGCGCACCTCGACGTTATTTATCGCCTTTAGGCTAGTAGTCATTAATTGCACATATTATTTTTGCTCCGTTTTCTTGTAGATCTTATTTTGTATATATAAATTTATCCCTATTAGTTAGCCTGTGTATAAAGAGATTAGGGTAGAGTTAGTTTAGTGTCTATTTAAAATATACGTTTTTGTTTATCTTTTACTTTATGATTATTATGTGGAGCATGCGCGTAATCTCGTGTGATTATTGTGTTGGACTTAGGGGTGTCGCGCTTAACGGACCATCGTGTGAAACCGGCCACCACTCCCCGGTAACACGTGGTTTACTACGCGAAGTTTAAGTGAACCAAAGTCAACGGTGTTATGTCGGCCAAATATTGAAGTATTCTGGCGGAGTGTCTCCTATTTATAGAATTAGTTACTCTTTGATTCACTGTAAAGTAAATCTCATTGAATTGGTATGGGGCGTGAGTACTACGGTATATAGCGGCTAACAATACTTATTTGAGGTAAAATGAAGTAGTTCGACTTTAAACGTTTAAGCTGTTGCCGCTCTCTTACACTGAAAACATGGCATGGTTGTTATAAAACCTACGATAACAGGGAAGAAAAAAAATATGAAGGATTTAGACGGTATCATTGAAGGCATGATTGAAATTGTTATAAATTTAAAAATCTGATTGTTATATAATTTATTGACAAATATAAAGGCTGCTGGAACGACACCCCGGCGGGCCTGTCCCGTTTACCAAGTAGAAAGCTGTACGAGAAGCATAAGGCTAACTTAGCCATATTTCTGATATGGCTATACATGCCGTTCTGGAAATATACAACATGTACCACTAGTAGTGACAGTAAGACGAGTGACAATAAGTACCTATATTGTTAATCTTGGTAGCTCTGTGTGAATGTGAATCTCTGGTCTTCATTTAGTTACGATAGTTGCCAAGGAACAACTATATATTTGTGCCAATAAGGTAAAAAAATGGATTCCTTTAAACCGGCTAAATTATTTTAACTATCGCACAAAAAATGAATTTTTTCTTATTTAGTGAGCGATATTTATAATTTAGAAGTGGTGACAGTGATCATATCGTCCAAAGTTGACAGAATCTGGTCATTAGCAAACGAAAATATCATAGGGGACGTATTATGCGAGAGAAACGGGTTTTAGGAATTTACGAGCATCTACGGAAAACAGAGTTATTTGACGATACATCACTTAATCGCCAGTGCTGAAATGCGTACTGGTATCATCAAAAACCATGTTTTGCCTTGGTACTTATTAAAGTAATTTTTAAGAAGACTCGGGGTGTTGCAGTCTTTGCAGTTTGGAGGTGGTAGAGCATTATGATTTGGGGATGTATGTGTCATCCAGAGGCGTCGAGTAAGATTTTTTTTTTTTTTTTTTTTGTGCGAAGGAAGAATGAATCAGCATTACCTTGCATTTCTACGTGTTGACGGAAGTTTTGGAACCTGCTGGATTTTGAAATTATTCTCACGAAGAGCCTCCAGACTTCTTTCTGACAAAGATAATGCGTCCTGTCACACATCAAGTGGACCAAAACTGCTATAAATTTATTAGATTTAGCCACCACAGTCCCCCGATCTATCACCTATCGAGAATTTATGGCATATTTTAAAAGCTCAATATCAGTAAAAAAAGTTGTACATCTAAAGAAATGTTATAAGCAGAAGAAGAATGGGAGAATACATCTTTCCAGATTGTATGTAACAAGTTAGTTAACAACATGCAACAAATAATTAAAAAAAAAGTAATATGCAGGTTAAGTGGGGTGTAGTAACTAAATATTTAAATTGTTTTTCCTGCTTAGTTCGCTTGAAACCCATTAAAACCCTTAATAATTTACCATGGATTGCTAAAGCTAATAGCCATAAATTTCAGCCATAAAAGAAATTAATTTCTTGAGTTTTTCTATCTTAGGATAACGAATTCAGAACTATTTCAAATATATATCTTTCAATATCGTTACTAAAATGATAAAAACAATCAATACTCGGACGTTACTTACTTTGACCGCTAAAGACTCCGCCAGAATTGTCGGAAGCTTATACTTTTTATTACGAACAGTAAAAAAACACTACAATACGTAGTAGATTTTACGCATTTATTGTAAATACGAGCAAGCTAATGTTGTTACATTCCTGCAAATGACAGGTTTAAATTAAATTTATGAAATGATTTGCAGTTTAGGATCGCAAATTATTTTTCCACTTCCACGCACGTAGTGCAGGTTTCCGTATTAATAGACTCAAGTTTCCAGTTTTACAAAGGGTCCAAAATAGGTTTCACTGTATCCTCTGTTATAATATTGAAAACTTGATTTTAGCATCAGGTCTCTCTTTTATGCATTTCCTCGCTATTTTCATAAAATGCTTAATAAAATCAGTAAAATATTAACCAGATTTCCAATATTAGTTACGTAACACTAGTGGCTACTGTTAGCATGATAAACATGACTGATTTTTTTAATTTTGAGGCGATTTCAATGCCAGAAATTTGTGTGCTTAGTTTAAGAACATTTTGGGAGAAAATTATAAGCACAAGAGGATGAACATTTGAAAATTTGAAAAAAAGGAGACACACCACAAACGTATTAAAAAACCAACATTAGTAATTTGTGGTATAAACGATGTGTAACGTAAAATAAAAACATCTAAATTTAAATCTACAGTGCGTCTCTTTTTCAAAAACTTCGAGTAACTGGTGAAAAAAAGTATATTATATGAAAATAACTCTTACTATATTCACCAAAGTTAAAATATTTAATAATAATTTTGAGAGTAAAGTTGAAAAAATTTAAACTTATAAAATTTCCTGAATCGCCCAACTAAATTAAAAAAGAACAAAGGTTCATTTAAATGTGGAAAGGATTTCTGTCAAGTAATAAATTCTTTATAAATCAAAAAAACGGCCCTTCTTAGGGCTACAAACATCTTACAAAAGAATTATCAACAACTAAATAAAAAATAGTGGAGAAACCTGTTAAGCGGAAACTGCCAAGAACCAAAAAAATTTAGTTTTATAGAAAAGTTTTCGCGTTGTGCATGTTTTAGTTAAATTATGAAACAAATGTATTTTAAAACAAACACTTTTTAACATAATACGATAAAACTTGCAAACATTTATTTAAAAAATACAGACAAATGTTATGCATTTTTAAGTTTGTTTAAAGAAGTTAGTTATTGCTGCTTGTTAACATTTTTAAATTTTATAGTCTACAGCTCGTTTTTCTAAATCAGTTTTTGACTTAAAAGTTTTTATAAACTGATTTTTAATTTTTACTTTTTTTATTGTTTCATACACTTTTACCACAATAAAAATCTTTTTGATTGTCTGAACAGGAATGTTTTTGTAATGACGCAAAAAGTTTACAACACTGACTGGAGCATTATTTTTCTCGCGAATTCTAAAAACTACAATAGTAGGTAGATTTATGCATTTCTTGTAAATGCGATAAGTTTATTTTATTAGATTTCGCATTGACAAGTTTAAATTTATGGTATTTTGTACTTTGGGGCCGCAATTTATTAGAATCGTTTTTTATTGAATAGCCGATCTTAAATGACCAGCTAGCTATTGAATTAGTAACTGTGATTGGTGCCAATGTAGTGTGCGGTCTGCTATAGGAACAATGCAGGGATGGGATGTAGTTTGCGATCTACCTTTTGAAATCGTTGTAGGGTTATTAATTGTAGATTAAGTAAATTATTCGGATAATTTCTAATCGATTGATATGACCTAAAGATTCATCACCATCATATAATGACTAATTTTGGTAATGATGTACACAAGACAATTATGACAAGAATTGTAACCGACGGACAAAATGCAGCAGTGGTTCAGTTTGCATTTTTCTTATCTACAATTGCCGACAGTTTTGAAAATGCTGATGAAGGAATGTTACATCACCGTCATCACAACTGAAGATGCTGCGACGAATTATTTATTGCACAACGAGCTATTGGTGAATGAAAATCAAGCTCATCCATGTTACAGTTGCGGAGCGGAAATGGCAATGAAGAGACGTCGTGACAGACAAGGCGAATTTCGACCAGTGCTGAGGTGCCCAAGGAAGAATTGCCAAGTAACCAGATCGATGCGGTAAAGAAATGATTTTTTCCACTTTACAGATTTAAATGGCAAAGCGCGCTGCAACTTGGAAACTATGCGAAATTCTGGAATTGATTTTTGTGTTTGTTCATGAGATTCCAAATGAGACAACAATGAAATTAAGGGGCAAATCATCACATACTGTTTGTGATTGGTTTAATATGTGCCGAGAAGTTTGCTCTTCAATTGTTAGTGTGCAACGACGTAGACCTTTAGTTGGAACTAATGAAATTCCCGTGCAAATTGATGAAGCCAGATTTGGAGGCCGGAGGAAGTACAACATGGGTCGTTTATTGGTTGGGCACCATCCGGCACTATCAGAGGATAGTGATACTGAAATTGATAATGCCCGTAATCATGGTCAACGGATTGATGGGTCTTGGGTATTTGGGTTGCTGAACAGTCAGGAACTTCGATATTTCGTTGTGGAACGCAGAGACCGCAATACATTGATTCCAATTATACAACGTGACGTGCAGCATGGTTCAACAATCCATTCAGACGAGTGGCCAGCTTACGCTAACTTGGCCAATTTGGGATATACTCATTTAACAGCCAACCACCAACATAATTATGTGGATCCTGAAAGCGGTGCACACGCACAAGGCATTGAGAGATCATGGCTGGAAGGGAAAATGAAAATTATGAGAAGCATGAGGGGTGTTGCTAGGCAGCATCTACAGTCGCATCTGGATTATTTGGCGTGGAAGTACATCCAGAAAAATGAGGAAGATTTGTTCGTAAGCTTCCTAAGAGATATACGTACTGTATATATGTAAATTATTGAATTTTATTAGTGTTTGTAATATATATTTATTGCATTTGTCATGTTCGTGTTTGTAATAAAGTTTCTTGGGTGTTGGGCAAGATTCTATTAATTTACTTAATCTAGAATAACAGTTGGCCGCACACTACATTCCTTCCCTACACTACATCACGGTTACTATAGGTAGACCGTACACTACATACAATGATTTCGAAATATTTTTGTTTCTATTACAATTATGTATTATTATATCTATATGTATTATTTTTATCCTTGCAGTAAATGTGTAAACATTGAAACTGTATTCAAAAATATTTTTAGATTAAAAAAATTCTATCAAACTAAACTTACTATTTTCCTTACTACCACTCAAGGAAAGGTCAATACATTGGAAATCTTCCAAAGCTGAAAGTCGAGATGGGGGTTTCCTGCATGTGAAGATCCCTGGTGATATTGAGCGAGCAAAAAAAAGAGAAAGTTGATATAAATTATAGAAGAGGTATTCTATTAATACGGCACGTACGTTCTTGCTATTTGTTCTATTATTGAATTCTTTGATAACCAGAAAGTAATAAAAAAGGATGAAAATTCTTTTTCTTCTGGTCATGTCATAAAGTTTCAATTTGACGGTGAACTTGGTGTCATGCGTGGTGAAATACAAGCTAGTATTAAATATAGACTTTATAAGGTTGAGGAAAATTTATTTTAGTCAAACTCCAAATTGTAAACTAATTAAATATGCAGTGTTATAGATTTGCTCAAAAGGACGATACAATTGAATGTTGTGCTTGTACTTGTCCAAGAGGATGTGATATTTGTTATCATATGGTGGCTTTAACTTTTTATGCACATCACAATGTCTCCATAACATATAAGGCATGTAGTTGGCTGAAGAAAAACGAAGTGAAGCTTCAGTTTCAGCTGAAAGGTGTTTCGCATCTTTCAGTAAAAGTAATTCGTATGTGTCAGGTCCTAAAGACATCTATAGTGGTGTTAGCACATTATTTGATGGTTTATCATTATGTGGACCCAATTTAATACAATGGGTTATGAGTCCTGAATTAAATAATCAGGACGTTAATTTAGCTGTGGATGTTTCAGGATTTAATATTTTTTTCGGCATACGTAGAGGCAACAAACAAAATTAAATATTTTACAGACTGAGTCTGTGTAGATGCAGATAAAATTAAACAACTGTCTAGTATGACTATTGGAAAATCTGACAATCATTTATGGTTAACAGTAAAGAGACATCGCTTAACAGCCAGCAGTTCTGGACATGTCATAAAGACATGCAAACAATGTAGATTTCCTCCATCACTTTTTAAAACATTGCTGATATGTCTCTGTTTCAAAATAATTTATAAAATTTAAACACTTTCTCTTAAAGGTGTATATAACATGAATCGAATTAAACAAATACAGAGGGGAAAAACGAATGAAAGAAGTGCAATAGAGAAATTTGAAAGTATTCGTTGTGTAAAAGTTGAAAGAGCAGGAATATATTTGTATGCATATAGATACTTGGCTGCTAACTCCAGATGGACTTATAGGAAACGACAGCATTTTTGAAGTTAAATGTCCGTACAAATTTACAAATGATTTGTTAGAAGCTTATTACACGTAGAACAAAATTATGTATATACCGCATTTTGATAAAAGAATGGGATATATATTAAATAAGGAGCATGATTATTACCACCAGATTCAAGGCCAATTGCATATTTTAAATAAAGAAAAATGCTATTCAAAGTTATATAGTTTGAAAGAGTATTTGATTTTTGAAATTAACAAAGATGATAAGTGAATATCGTAATATCTTTACCGGAAAATACTTTTTCCAATTTGCCTTTCAAATTTTATTTCGGATATCACAAGCAACATCGAGGAGAAGACGGACCTTTTGCCTCGAACGCTACCAAAATCATCACCGGGTGCCGCCTAGAATCTTTCGAATTCGAGTCAATTATTTGGAAATTTCATAATCAAAAATAGTGATCTGGCCTCAAAATCCAAATTTAATGCACTCCACCCGAGATCCTGCTTAGCATAGTCAACCGGAAAAGCGAAAGCACCTTCTTCGAGCGCCTCTCGAAGCCGATATCGAAACCATAGTGAAGCGTAGCACGTAACTGGGCCCAGATTAAAGTTATAAACTGCAAGATTGTAATCCGACAGGGATAGGTTAAACTTTTTGTTTATATAAATTCAGTTATAAGACTTTAGATTTGTATATAAATAAGTCAATTGATTATGTGTAACGTCGATTCGGGAGGAGGTGTAATGCAGAAAAGCGGTGCACCGCTCCGCAATATGACGATTGTGGTAAATAAAATTTTATGGCAACAGCAAATGAATTCTGCAAGGTTCATTGTAAATGATCATTTCACAAAACTTCGTCATATTTTGGAGGAAACAAATATTGTGAATAAACCATATTTAATAGGGACGAAAAAGGACCTTGCACAAGCAACCACAAGTGCTTGCAAAACGTGGTTCTTCAAATGTCCATATCATTTCAAAAGAACATGCTGAAAATGTTGCCATAGTGGCATGTGGTAATGCAATTAGACAAGTAATACCCCTGACGATTGTAATAAAAGCAAAAAGGGAAAACCAGGAATGGTCTGAGAACTTCCACCGGGACCCGTTATAAAAGAAGCCACAAAAGCAGCATAAACACTGCAACTTTTGTAAGTTGGATTAAACACTTTTCTTACTTTAAGCCAAACGAGAAGGTTATTCTCATATTGGACGGCGCGCGCATCTTCTCACATTGACTTTTCAACAGTAGAAGAAGCAGATAAACATGGTGGTATTGTCTAGCTAGTAACACTACCCATCGATTGCAACCGATGAACACGTCTGTTTTTGGCCCATTTGTTTAATATGTTTGAAGGCTTTATTTATTGAAGGGCAGATATGTTTTGTTAAGAAATAAACATGATTGTTAACCATAATATGCTCTTGTATTACGTGTACCTCATATGACCTTGATAAGGACCCTTGGTCTTAATTCGACTCCTGGCAATTAAAAAAAATTAGAAATGTGCCTAAAACTGACTCAGAATTTGATTCTTATAGGTGTTAGTTATATAGTATGTAGTGTGAAGAACTTACTTGATAAATTTGATTACTATACAATATATATTTTGATTTTGTAGCGGCCTCTGAAATTAGCAACGGCAACAGGTATATTAGATGAAGAAGAAGCGGTGATCAAAAATGAGTAATGTATTAGCTTAAAATCATTATATACAAAAAGTTTGTTTTATATACATAGGTTTTTTACGAATATGTTATGTTAAAAGTATTTTGGCGTAATTTTCGTACCGTATAAGTTTCGCCCACTTTTCGCTACATTCAGAGCGATGCGCTGTCAAGTAGTTGTTTCTTGACAAGTAGAATTTTCCAAGGGAGAAAAACTATCTTTCCGGTGATTGTGGTGTGCTTCGCATATGATCTAACGTAACTGCCCAGCGAATTTTTACACTCATCCGTATTATAAATGGGTGTAGTATTTTCGCTGATATTGTAAAGCCTTCCTAGAGTAAGCATTAAATCATATTTTGTTTACTTTGATTTTTCCGTCATTGTAATAGCTACTTGGGATACCGCCACGTGTTGGCCAACTTGGAGTGATTCACGTCAATCCATACCTTCCGCTGGAAACTATAACTCGAAGCACGTACTAAAGGGGGCTATTGGTTAATTAAACGACTTCCCAAACATACTCTGTGGACAACTCATTGTGATATCTCATGTGGTGTTCGAATAAACTTAAAGGCATACTTGCGATAGGAATAGTGAAAACCAGTCGGACGTTTGAAGCATTTGATTACGACGATTCATTGTCTAATTATTGCTTTGTTTTTCACAGAGATTTTAGGGGATGATTAAAGCATGCAGATATCTATTCGCATGTGTTGAGTACTTTTTTTATTGCTATTAATTTATGTATTTGCGATTTGCTTCGGGTTGCGAATTCACTAAGAGTTCTGATCTTATAATTAATTAACCCTGCCACCTACTTTGATGACACCAATAGCGATGCTACACCAAATAAAACTGTAGAACTGATTTTTTCGTGATAAAGGAACTGTAAAGTATATTCTCCCAGAATTTGAAAAAAATTGAGCCATTAAAAGCGGTTAAAAGTTTATTTTCAAATATGGCTCCTAAACCATATTCAGTTTCTAAATGTTCTCTTCTGTTCAAAAAAGGACGAAGTGTTAAATAAAAAATGAAGAAAACGCGTGCGAAAAAAACTGTCTCGAATAATGCATCAATCCGAAACAAAAGTGAACGTAGAAGCAGCGAGTGTGTTCATCTACCTCCGATACCAATTCCAAAATGTGCATGGATGAATGTGACATGTTAGTGAATAGAGAACTTATTTCTAGCGAAAAGGCAGTTATTTTGAATTAAATAATTTTAACAATGACAATTCTTCTTCATTAGACTTCTTACCTGAAATGAAAATAGAATGTATATTAGCTGCACTGGTTCTGTTAATACTCGGTTTTATTTTAAACTAGCTGTACCCTGCGCGCGTTGCTACGCCTCTAACTAAAATAAACTTGAAGGAAAGACATTATTACACAAATATAAAATTTATTTTGAGTCATTTTATTGATTTCGTTCGTGTCGAAAAAAATGTGATATTACAGCGTTTCGTTTCAATTCGATATTTATTGAAGAGCTGTGGGATGCACAATATTTCTTGTTTTTCCATTTGGTGCGTAAACGAATAAATCAGAACGTTTTCCGACGCGTGAGTAGGCCACATAGAGCTGCCCATGTGAAAAGCATGGATTCCCCAAATTTAATCCACACACTTGCAAAGATTGTCCTTGTGCTTTGTTGATAGTCATTGCGAAAGCAAGTCGCACCGGGAACTGCAAACGTTTGAATTCGAATGTCATATCTGTCGGGATCATTGGGATACGTGGCAACAGTACGTCTTCACCTTTGAATTTTCCAGTCAAAATTGTTGCCTCGATAACATTGTTCATCATTTTCTTGACTGAGAGTCTGGTTCCGTTGCAAAGTCGTAGTGGATTTATGTTTCGAAGAAGAATGATGGGTACGCCAATTTTCAATGTAAGAACTTGCGGTGGCATGCCTGGCAAATCAAGCGAATTCAAGAATTCAGTTGGATAGTTGACAACTTCGTCTGAATTCATCACAGTATCGATGGACTTATATATTGTCGTTTCGCCGGGTATTCCATTCTGAATGGTGAAGTTGATGATATTGACATCGATGTTTTTGGCCGCTAATATAGCACGCGTACTGAGCCACTGATGATTTTTGTAGTTCTGTACATTGTTTGGGAAAACTTTTTGCACCAACTCGTCTATGTTTTCTGTGATCTGACAGAAGTTCGCTGGCAAGGAGATTCGTCAATTTGCATTCGCCCATTTCCAATATCCATTAATTGTTTTGCAACATTTTCAGCCGATGCATCCCGTTGTAGTTGTACACGCATGTTGGTTTTCAAAGTCAATTTCTGTAAATGACGCCATAAAACTGATGATTTGAAACATGCATTAAGTTCATTAGCAGGTGTTGAACGTGGTATAACCGGCAGTGTTTGTCGAAAATCACCAGACAATAAAATGAGTGCGCCACCGAAGACCCGTGCGTTTCATTTTAATTTTGATGTTGAAATGATATCCATCTTCTCCTCGCCAAAACCGAATCGGATACTGCAATCCGTCGTATGAGCGATGAGTTTCAGAGACTCGCTGAACGCCACCTTTTCTGCGATGAAGAATTATGTCGCGTGATTCGAATTCTTCGCCACTTCATCGATTGTTGGTGCATTGAACTGTCTTTCGTGTTGGCAAACGGTTCTTTTATCTGCTCGAATTACAACTGCGTAGTCATCGTCTGGCATTCGTTGAATGGCGATTTTAAAGAACTGAACTAATTCATTGTGTTGAGAGAGAGCTTGTAACGCAGCCACGATTTCTCGTCTAGTGACCGCATTGTAATGACATCGTTCAATTTGTTCATCACTGTTTGCCATGAAATAAATTTGAAGCAAATTGTGAGCTGCGTCCGGCAATGGTAGAAGCGATCCGGCACGATGATAAATTTGTCCTTAGACTCTGAATGTTGGCATGTAATTTTCGCGCACGATGTTCGTTGCACCGAATGATGTCATTTTTCCAAGAAATGCTTCGAATCACGTGTAACACCTGATAGCAACGTTGATAGTGGTTTGGGTGGTGAATGTAATTCTGGCAGTTTAACTTTTTCACCAGCGCAACACAATCCTGGCGTTTCGTTCTTAAATTTGAGGGCGCTACAATACATGCAAATTTTATCCATTTTTCTAATGAAGACAAATGAAGACTGTAATCATTATTACTGTTATAATGGAATGCACCAAAATTTAAACCAGCGTGCAGTGTTCGTCTTGATCGAGCGGTGCTTATTCGAACATTTTGCAGCCTTCTTTCCCGCTGGTCAGTTAGTTGTTTCAAACGAACGGGCCTGAGTAGTACGTATTCGATCAGTTTCTAACCTTACTTCTCGTTGTTCAGATGATTCAGACAAACGGGTCTCAGCGGCACGGCACTCGTCTGATTGGTGTAGATCGGTCAATTGCTTGTCGCTTTAGAGGCATAATTGTACGTAAACGACGTGAAAAATGCGTTTGAATTTATTAGATGTCAATCAGCAATTCGAATCTTACAACGTATCCTATCCAATTGAACCGGCTCTTCACACACGGATGAAAATGTTAATATTGACGGTGATCACCAATTCGCTGAGGAAAATTTGAAGTGAAAAAAATCAGCATTCGAGAATTGTTGAAATCGATTTTAATTCCATTCACGATGATATCCGAAAAAAAACTGCACAGCAAATGCGTTCGGAACGTCAATAAGCAGTCAGATCCTTCACATACACATTCGATGATCTTCGTAAATTCATTGTATGAATAAAATCAGCTCACGGAAACTACAAAAATTCAATTAGATTGAATTATTTATCTAAATTAATTTAACTAGCAATGAAATGCACAAAACTATTCGAAAAATGCTCCCAAATATAAAAATACGCAGAATAGTGTTCAATATGAGTCCGACATGAATTTCACAATTTACATAAATTCTTACGTCACCTACAATTTGAAACGACATCATTCGTTTGCTGCTTTCGTTTCAATAGAGTAGGGGACTGATGGTTGTCACAAACACCATTTCGCTTATGATAGGTCAGTGTCACTTTCCAAACAACTTTCTGAACTCGTGAGATTTGACAGTAGTTTTTTGATTTTAGTAATTATTTTTACACTTTAGAAATATTAGAAATTTTAAGGAAAATTTAAGTTTAGAGAGTAAAGTTAATTAATGTTATAATACATATAAGAAACACAATTTATAAGCCATATTTCTATATAATTCGAACTTTGGCGTTGTCTGTAATTCGAGGTTATGTTAACCAAATGTATTTATTAACTTTTTTGATTTATTTTGTAACGTTAAAAAAAAGAAATTAGTAGTTCAATTCTCGAGTATGGGAAATTTCTCTTTAGTATGAAATTTGTCAGGACCTTTCTGTTCTTGCGCTAGACTGTCACATTTTCGACAGCATTCCCGCACTTCATTTTGCATTAGATCATTTGGCGAGTTTGTTACTTGTACACCCAAGCTAACCTTCACCGTTAGATTGTCACGCTGCTAATTTAATATGCGATTATTTGGGGAAGGTTTAAACGGGGTAAGTGGTATACAATTTTCTTTATTGAGGGTTTAAATTATAACCTACTAATTTTCTATAGCGGATTTTGGTAGCCACGAATTGTTCTGCGTTATCATCCAAGATAACTAACAGGTGCTCTTGTTCGAAATATTCCATGACGCCGAAGTATTGATACGTCCTTATCATATCCACCGTCAAAGGTTGAGAACCGCCAGGACAATCCTTTCTTTTGCGAAGACAAACATGGAAAATTTAATTGATTAAGTCACAGGGAAACGCTACGCACTTACGTTCGTAATAATTTGGATGCTAAACAAACATTTTTTTATTTGTGTTAAACGTATATGCTCGTTCCGATCTGGGTTTAATATTATTTTTAAGTACATCAAGTACGGAGCTTAGCTAACTTTCGACTGAGGTAAAACCTACCTGTAAGTATTACTATTTTCAATTTTTTACGTGTGTTTCGGGGACTAGGTCGTTTAGGACCGTACGTGCATGTTAACTTAACACAATTAATCGTATTTTTGTGCTTCACGAATTTATCAGTTGTGCACATCGAATCTGGAAGGCTTAATTTGTTTGGTTTGTCTACAATTTAAATATATGTACTTATAAATTCAGAAGCTATGTGTACGTAATTACTTAGTCCGACAAGGGCAGTTTGTTATACGGTGTGTTGCTCGCCACTCGGCGCAGCTTGTAATTTAATCAGCCTACGTATAAATTTTGTCAAGAATTTACATTTCTATGCTTATTTCAATTTCTGTGATATAATAAATATATATATATATATGCGGTGTTATTACTTTTGTAGTGTTATTTATTCTTCGCTTACTACGGGGAGAGTTAGACGGTATCCCTCGACTTTAATTTTTCATCATCTTGGCGCCTTTTTTTAGCTTCACGTTATAATCACACATAACAAAGCCTGCGATC
The DNA here is from genome assembly GCA_035610365.1 of Aquatica leii. Taxonomy (NCBI): domain Eukaryota; kingdom Metazoa; phylum Arthropoda; class Insecta; order Coleoptera; family Lampyridae; genus Aquatica; species Aquatica leii. The sequence continues at coordinate 257,137,414 of CM069432.1, forward strand.
CCTCTCCGAAGAAGCTGTGCTAGCCGTTGCTTTGTTGGGTTATGAGAAAAACCGGTGGGACATTGTATTTTTGACAGTTCAACTATAGAAGCCCGAGTTTCTCGTAACAATTTATTTTAGAATGGCTCATTTTTTTTTTTTTCGCTTTTCGTCAATTGCGGTTTTTTTCGAAAGAAATCAGCCTCTTAAATGGAGGTGAAAATGCGGTTCGATGGAATCGCATTAAAAAATTTAACTTTAGTGCCGAGTTCTTATTGATTAATGGTGAGGTATATGTCAGTATGAAAAATCGTCATTATAGAGTAACTGTAAGTAAAAATAAAAAATATGAGCTGCCATGTGCTTGTTTGCACGAGACAATATATCGCCAACAGATATGGAATTTCAGTGGATTGCGAAACAAACTAATAAAGAAGATGAGGTGAAGGTTATGGAGGAATTGTATCCTTCAAAAACACATGTCTCCACTAAACGAAAACCCACAGAGGTTGAAAAATTTTTTTTAGAACATTACAATTATATGGGGGAGCAGTGGGATTTACCTGGTTGTTACAGCCTGAACCAACATCTGTAGTGCAAGATGTTGTGGACATCGAAAAACTGATTTTTTCAGATGTTTACCTAAATTCTATAGAAAAAAATGCATATCTTTTAAAAGCTCTAGCACTGGATCGGGACTCGATCGAAAAAATTAAAATTGACACTGTGGGTCAAACCAAAAATGCGAAATGGAATTTAGTAAGAAAGAACCGCCTAACTGCCAGTAACTTCGGTCCAATTCTGAAATCGATAAGACGTGTCCAAGGGGGTCGAAGAAAAAAATATCCAATATCACTTTTTAAACGATTAACTGGTAATTTTCCTTGTAATATTTATTTTCATTAGAAAAATTTCTATACTTTTTTGTTCTAATTTGATCATAATTTTCTTATTTTAATAAAAGATGAGTAAAGTTTATATAAAATTCTAATTTAAAAATTGGTTTATAGTTATTTATTGTTGCATTACAGAATCCTGCAACTTGGAAGGTATTAAAGCGATTCAGTGGGGACGAACTCACGAAGACACGGCAAGAAATTGCACAGGAAAGAAAATTGCATCTACAGGCATTTGGTTCAGCTAATCGTGCTGGTGTTGTTAGTGATTTATCAATTGGAATTGGGTATACCCAACTTGCCCAATAGTTTGCTGCACTGGATATTCCTCAAATGTCCAATGGGACATATTTGAAACACCATAATAGTATTTCAAAATCAATTACAAATTTAAACCATAACTTAATGAGCGTAGCTTCGAAATAAGAAACCGAATCAGCAGACGAGAAAAATGAAGACGGTATACCTATTATAGCGGTAACAGCAGACGGAGCTTGAGGAAAGCGATCCTATCGAAGAAATTACTCCGCTCTTTCTGGTGTTGTAAGTTATTTTATAAAATAATTTTAGGTAATTATTGAGTAAAAATGTGTTTCCGAAATCCATAATTGGCGTAAAATAAAAAAAAAATTACATATGGTTGTCAAAAATGCTGTTATTTGTGTGCCCGAGGACGCAATGTAAGTGACCACAAGTGCTTCCGAAACTGGAATAAAACATCAACATTATGACAAAATTCATGTACAAATGCTGTTTGTTTGTTTGTTTTATTTTATGGATACTAATACAAATAACATTGTGTAGTTAAACGAGTATAGATCGACGGGTTAGTCAAGCTACTGTACAGGTGACGTTGAAATTCATTAACCGTTTTCCTACTTATTTATTTGCAAAAATGCCTTAAAGTTTTATTTTAGTATGGAATTATATGATGGAGCGTCTGGAGCGGCCGAAATTCATACTTCACTTAATGATCCTGTGATAAAGTAGTATTTAGAATTTTTGCAATATGTGTTACCCATTTTTACTAATATCAACGCAGAGTTTCAATCTGAAGCACCTAAGATACACCTACTTTATTCAAAAATGTCCTCTGGAAATGAACTTTTATTAAGCTTGTATATGAAACACGATTACTTAAGAGTCACTGATTTAACAAAATTAATATAAAGATCCAGCAAATTATGTTTTGTTGGACAAACCGTATTTGGGTCGAAAAGCAGCCTTAGCATTAACAGAAAATAGACTAGATCAAGCCACCCTTCATACATTTCGCCTCACATGCTTAAATTTTTATATTGAAGCTGTCGACCAAATTTATAAGAGGTTCCCTTTCCACTCTCGAGAAATACAAATTCTCAAAGAACTCACTTTTTTAAATCCTAAGAATATAGCGACAATAGAAAGTATTGGATCTGTAATTTCTAAATTTCCAGGGGCAGGTATAGATATTAATTTAATAGATATTGAATATAGACAACTGAAAGCTTCAGACATAGATTTTGAAGTAGACGATGTCAGATTTTGGAAAATGTAGAAAGTGTAAGAAAGGGAGATGGAAATTTAGAGTATCCTAAACTTATAAAATTAGTCGTTTACCTGTTGTCTTTGCCCCATAGCAGTGCGTCTGTTGAGAGAGTTTTTAGCGTTATAAACATAAATAAAACTAAACAACGCAACAGACTGTGCACTGAAACTATCCACACAAAAAATTTTATAAATCCAAACAATTGTTAGGATTTTGAAATAACTAAGGAAATGTTAAATAAACAAAATAGCAAAATGTATAATACGTAGTTAGTTTTTCATTACCTACTCTTATTCTTAGGATTTACTTTTAGTTCACTTTTAATGTTCCTGTTACATGTTGTCAACCTTCATTTGGCCTAAAAAATACTGTTCAATATATTCAATATATTAAAAAAGATTTTTACTAATGAACGATTTTGCCACTCCCCACTTTAATTTTCAAATCTAGTTAAATTCTAGTGATTTTTTGAAACGGATTCTAGCGAATTTTTAATTTTTGATCTGGCAACACTGCGGGATTCAGAAAGGGAAGAAGAGTGATAGACAATGTATATATACATATGTTAAAATACTTGGCGAATAGAGAGCTAGAGAAAACAAGGGACAAAAAGGTGGCAATGTTCGTAATTTAAATCCGCTTTTGACAGAGTGAATAGGGAAGAACTGGGGATACATGAGAAAAAAAAATTAAAAAATATTAATTCCCATATTAATAGTCGAGAATTAATCTCAATCCCAGAATTAATTCTCGAATTAAAAAAAATGCTAATAATAGACACAATAGTCTCTGATTTTTGGGTTACACACGCCTTCTCAAATAATCTTACTTCTACCCTGTTTTAATTCGAGTTTTATAACCTCAAACTGTCTTGTTTACGTATTTGTACATTTAATAAACATGGATGAAGCAGCGGTTAGAGATGATTTTTTTGATTATCCCGATTATGTAGAAGAAATAGGTCACGAAAAAATGAGAATTGAACGGTTACCGAAAAGGTATGTAATTCGTAACATTGTGCATATTATAGCAGTGCTTTGTTAATTTACTCTGTCGTTAGATACATTAGGGATTCAGAAACTCCATTAGAGTTTTTTGAAGCAAATGAATTTCGAAGAAGGTATCGATTTACAAAAGAGGCTACTGTTCATATATTATTCCCATTAGTAGATGCAGGATTAAGCAAACCAAATAATCGTAGATTACCATTTTCACCGATGTTGCAGTTGATAAGTTTGCGTTATTATGCTACATGTAGTTTTCAAGTAATGGATGAGGTTCACAGTAGTACAAAATTTCATCAATTTATTATTTTAGACTGTATGTGGTGATTTAAGGGGAGCGAGCCAACCGAGTGTCAGCAATATAATTCAACGCTGTTCCATATTATTGGCTGAAAAATGTCGAGAATATGTTAAGTCCCAGAGGACAATATTGGACAACGCTCAAATATAATTAAATTTTATAATTATGCTAATTTTCCAACAGTCAGTGGATGTATTGACTGCACACATTAAAATTTGTAGCCAGGGAGGTGATAATGCTGAAGTGTACCGCAACAGAAAAGGGTATTTCTCGTTGAACGTGCAGTGCAAGTTGTTTCTGGTCCATCAATGGAAATTTTAGACATTGTAGTTCAGATAGCAGCCTCTAATCATTATATATATATTTTTTTATTATATGATATATTGTTATATTAACAACTGGTGTTTAGATAACGAACAACAGGTTCGATATAATACAGCCCACATACGTACTCATAACGTAACTGCTTGAATTAAAATTGATTTCTTAAAACATCCACTAAACTTTGAAAATTAGTAACATAACATTTCTTATTGAAGATGAACAAGAATTTCAAGCAACACAGTTTACATATTGCATGAAGAAATTTCCCAAAGCATTTCGCTTATTCTAACTGTGAAAAAGCCAGTTTTCTTAAAAAAGTATTACAGTAGGTAGTTCTTCTGAACACTTACTGCAGTAAATATATCTGCACCTACATTTGTAAAGACTTTCTAAACTTAGGATAAGGGAATGGTTGTTGAACATTAAATAATTCTTCTAAGGTAATATTTTTAATAAATTTTGAAAAAACACATACACCACGTGGGTAATTATAATTACTGCAAAAAACGCCCCTTTTTTTCTATAGTCCTTTAATACATTTGTGTTCGAAGTGCAAACCTGAAAAAAAAGTTTCATAATTAATATACAGATAAAATAAAACATAAAGCATGTTGTCAATAACAAATAAGACTTCCACAATTATTCATGACTTTAGCAAGCATTTAAAAATCATCGTTTTGTATTTCAGAAAAATAGTATGATGCTTACTATAAAGATCACGTACAAGAATTTTATTCGAACAACAGCAGCAATACCAAAACTATATTTAATACTGTGACAAATAATAAAACTTTTGGGAAATAATTTTATTACACGAGATATTTCCAAATTTTTGTTCTTAACATAAATGGCAACCTTTCCATTAGTGCATTCCTCGAAACAACATAATAAACTATATAAACTGTGTCCAATTCATGGTTCTCTCTTCGAAGGAAGATTAATCTTCAAGCAATACAAGCCAAGACGCTCAATAATCACAAGGCTTAAATTACGGCGTAGCTCGTACATGCCCGGGTATATTTACGAATTTCGAGTGGATCAAAGAAAACAGGAAAAATAAAAAAACCAAAAACTTGCTTAGAAAATCCTCCATATTGCTTTAGCGGTCTATTGGCTTTTAAAATCAGTTGATACTGATAATCAGCAATTGAGGCCGATATAAATAGCAGCAACAGTCGATCACTAATTACCGAGTTTGCTATAACTGGACATAAAGTAAATCGTTATCAACAATTAACAAAAAGACTAAATGCAAATAATTACACACATAAAATTAGGATAACATACAGAAAAAAACGGAAAAAAATAAATTTTGATAAGAAACAAAGCGTGTATAATTTAAAGGAACATCACTACAAAAAGATAGAAATAGCCTTAACTGAGATAAAAATGAACAAAAACCTAATTTTACGAAACGATATAGGTACTAGTACGGTATAGTGGTGATGGATACCGAACACTACAACTGGAAGGTACAAACTACTAGATTCAGATCACTATCCAAAATTAAATAGAAATCCAACAACAAAAATTAATTTTTTGATGTACTTTTAACTGATCAAGTCAAAAACTTTAATCATTACACTATGTATTTATATGAGAGGATAAGATCGTATAACTGGATTCCGTGCATATGCCATTCTCTACATCTTTGTGCTTCAGCCTCAGCTGAAAAATTGCCCAAGTCTATTGAAGAGTTCTTGAAATCGGTGTACAACCATTTTTCAAACAGTAGCAAAAGAACGTATAATTTGAAGGAGTGTCGAGAATTTATAAGAATAAAACCTCTGAAGCTTTTGAGACCCAGCAAACTCGATGGTTATCATTAAAAGTAAGTAACATTTTCATTCTAAATTAGTATTGATCTAATTTATATCTTCAGGCTGCTGTTGATTGTGGCCTTCATTCATGGGATGCCTTGATTCTTCATTTTACCAATACAGTAAATTTAGATGGATTAAGAAATACACAGAGTATTTTAAACAACTTAAGAAAAAACCCCATATATAAAATCTATTTTTATTTTCTATCATACATTTTAGATTTAGTAAATACTATTAATTTAGAGTTTCAAAGTGAAATATACAAAATCGATATTTTATTAACGAGGACTGGTACTTTATTCTTAAAAACGAATATGTAAAGAATACTCCTCTTTACAAAATAAATCCGAGAAATCCTAAATATTCTATTGCTGTTGATAATATATATTTAGGTGCAAATGTACAGTTAGCAATTAATTCAAATGATTTAGATGTTGAAGAAGTTAAAAAATTCAAACTAAATGCTTTGTCATTTTACATAGAATTATGTGAACAAATTCAAAGGAGAATTGATTATAAAAATCCTTTATTACAGTTTTTACAGAATTTCTGTCCAAGGAATGCAATATCAGGAAATATGTATCAATAACTTATTTTCCAAAATTGTTATTAAATTTGGAATCGCTGAATTCAGAATGGCGATTGCTAAGTGAATTAAAAATTTTACGAGAAAAAGTAAACCTGTCGTTTGAAGACTTTTGGCATTATGTTATGAACTTGAAAGATAATTTAAATCAGGACATGGTCGCCTTTACAACAACTTATTAAGTCCATAAAAAATTGTTTTATGTAATTTATACCTGTAATGATTACTTTTTATACATAAGTACGTACATATGTATATAAATAGATTTAAATTGAATTTTGCTACTTCTAAAATCTACCCTTTTAGTTAGAAAAATATTCCCTCTTAAAAAGCTATACTGGCAACACTGTTCAGGAGAGATCTAGAGTCGCGCTCGCACTGTTCTATGGTACACATCGTTAGTGAATAGTGGTGTCGAATTATATAACGTTGCAAGTCAAATAATTACCTCCAACCGCTTCGGCGTCTTAGCCGACGAAGATGAGATGGAAATTAACAATAGACACCAATAAATTAAAGCAATCCAGTAACACCACAACAAAAAAACAATAAGTCCACCACCAATAATCATAAAAAGTAAAGTAAGTGACCAAAAGAAGTGTCACACCGAAATAAAAAAGTACAACCAACCCAAGAATCTAAGACTCGCCGTCAGGTATTAAGATTCATCCAGAAAGTAACAATGATTACATAAAATTAAAACAAGAACTAGAAAAAAGTGGGATTGAATAAATACGCCGAAGAAAACAAAATAGTTTTAAAAGCGGCTCCTTTCCTCAGCAAAGAAGAAAAAATGGAACAGCTGGCGCGCAAAAATTTAACTGCGACCGAAGTTGTAAAACTCAAAGCAACGAAAAACATCAACAGTACCTCATACTTAGTATATTTCAACAAAGAAACTACATTTCAAGAAGCAGCAAAAATTAAAAATTCTGATAACATCAAGATAAAATGGGAGCACTATCAAAAGAAACAAGAAAAACCCAATGTTATACATCCAATATTGCAACTGCCACGGCCCTCACACAGCAAACTACATCGAATGTCCTACATACTTGGAATACCTAGAAAAATCAACAATAAGAGTGACTACTAAAACCCAAATGCAAAACCCAACACCAAACACATAACAGACAAAGTTCAAATAAATCAACCAGCACAACGACCTAATAAAATAACTAATGCTCAATCAAATACATAGTTACAGCGAAGCTCTAAAAAAATCGTCGAGCACAAATCAAACAGACATAAACACACTTCTAAACAAAATAAGAGAACTAAATGAAATATGCGACATAAAAACACTTAAACAAATGGTTCCACAATTTAAATCAAAATTAATTATGTGCGACAACAATATGAATAGATTAATGGTCTTATCAGAGATAGCAGACAAATACTGCAATGACTCACATAAATTCATCCTTAAAAATAATCACTTCGAACGCCCAAGCCTTCCAAAATAAATTAAACGAACTAATGGCATTACTTTACGAAAATAATTAGACATTGCGTTAATTCAAGAAACAAAATTAAATGACAAACCACCAACTCGCATCCCGGGCTACGTGCACGTAAACAAACCAAACGGAAAAACGAGCATTAAAAACACTCTCGCCTAAACAGAACTTCACACAGGTACAACACACAGAAAAACAATTGCTGTTTCAATCAACCATACAACATTAATTTTTATATACAACAACCACCAAACACCACTGCATCATACGGAAGTTCATAAACTAATAAACGACAAAACAGTCATAGCAGGCGACTTCAACGCTATGGCACAATAACAAAAACAACTCAAACGGCAACATTTTATTTAAGTATGTAAACAACAACAATATACAATTACACGCCCCGCAAAACAGCCACACGCACTTTCCAGACAACGGAAACACTCCATCAACTCTGGATATAATAATTTCAAAAAACGTAAACATCTCGAACACAAAAATGCTAGCGGAACTAAGTTCCGACCATCTCCCAGCCAAATTTCAAATCAATTCAAACAAACCAATCATACAACAACATCCGTCACATACACACACTAATTGGGGAAAATACAGAAAATCCTTCAATAAAAACATAAAAATTAACAACCAAATACACACCAGCAAACACATAGACAAGGAAACAGAAAAACTAACAAACAAAATACTTCTAGTATTTAACAGTGCATTAAACCAATACCGAACAACAAAATTCATATAACACAAAACATTAAAGACATGATCAAAGAAAGAAAAGAAATTAAGAAGACAATTTCAAAGAACCAGAAACCAACACATTAAAACACAAACTTACAAATCAAATAAACAGATTAATTCAAGAAAAAAATGAAAAATTGTAAAATACACTACAAAAAAACACAACACAAGACAAATCCATGCTTTGGAAAATAGCCAAAAACTTAAAAAACGAACAAATAACCAAAGCACTTTACCTACACACTTCCCGAGGACTCGTCTACTCAGACACAGAAAAAGCTAACGAAATAGCAAACACATTCCAACAACAACATGAACTATTTCTACATGATTCTACAGCACAAATTATAACTTTCTACATAAATCCATAAAAGAATTCGAAACAAAAAACACAAGCACGCCGGAAGAAGACTCAACAACACCAAAAGAAATAAAACAAATCATAAAAACGCTTAAAAACAACAAAGCGCCCGGTGAAGACAAAATCGCCAATTTATTATTATTTATATATTAAAATTATATTAAATCTTCAACCAATTCATAAAAATTCAATACTTTCTGAAAGCCAGAAAAACACAATAGTACTACCTTTTCCGAAATCGAGTAAAGACCCTATTTTCACACACAGAACTATAGGCCAATAATCTTATTACCTACAATGGCAAAAGTTCTTGAAAAATTATTATTTAATTAATTATTTAACACACACAATTAGCATTAACTATTGGAAAATAAAAACACGCACATATAATAGTAATGGGTTTTAGTACTCTTTTTCCCTGGTAAAAACTAACAACATAACATAGAAATTAAGTCAAATATTAAACTAACAATACTAACAACTTCTTATTATTACAAATAGGCATAAGTTCGAATTAATAACAAATATTTACGAACCTTTTGGTCATCCTGTATATATATTGTAAAATATGATATTAAATAAAGAGTTTTTGAATGTTAAATGTTAATGTTTTGGTTTAGTTAGTTGCAATATTTTGTGTTAAATAGACAAATACGTCTTTTTATCAAGTTATTGTATAAAAATTGGAAAAGTGACAAGTTCAAAACCTGAAGTACGTGCTTGTTAAGCTACATCAACAAGGTAAATCGGAAAGAAAAATCACTGAAGAATTAAAAATTTCTGAGACTGCGGTGAATGATGCAATCAAAATATTCGCAGAAACAGGTGATTACCACGACCGTAAACATACTGGAAGGTCACGAAACGTTTAGTTTTGATGTCGAAACAAGATAGAGGATTAACGGCACCGGAAATACGAGCGGAAATCAATTGAAACCGTCAAACCCCAATTTCATAACTGTAAAAAGCCGCTTAAACGAAGCATGGAAAAGTTAGCTGCTGGAATTTTGCTATTAAGACTTCAAAACAAGAAGAAATGGCTTCAATGGGGCTTACACCACTAGTCCTGGACTGCAGACTAGTGGAATTCCGTTTTATGGATCGACGAATCAGAATTTGAAGTGTTCGGGCAAAAACGAAAAGTTCATGTTCGTCGGTCTGTGTCAGAAAAAATGAAAAAACGTTCCAAAGGTAAAGCACGGTGGTGGATCAATTTTAGTCTGGGGTGTTTTTTGCTATACCATCTGTACTTAATTGACCCTGGATTTCGTTTTTAACACGATAACGACCCAAAGCACACCTCGAAACTTTGCTGCGACTATCTGCAACAGCAAAAAAATAAAAATATTTTAAAAACTAGTTCACCCACCGCAATCGCCCGATTTGAACCCAATTGAATTGTTACATCAAATGAAAATCTTTGGAAAATCCTTCAAGAAGAATGGCGAGAATATCTCCGGACATAATTAGTCGAAAGAATACCAAGATTGGCTAAGACAGTGGTACATTTGAAAGGTGTTTTTTTTTGACGAAGAAAAATGTTTAATTACATTAACCGGAGAGAAGTTAGCCATAACTTTCCAGCCATAGATTTTGCAAACTTTAACACCGGACTGATATATCAGACAGAGGGAAAGCGCGACAGTTGTTATATTATCATTTTAATAACTATGTCACAAACTTAAAAAATATATTTTAACATACACATTATAAAATAAAATGCAAACCCAAAAGGAAGTACTGCTAATTTTTACAAATTTATGAAAACTCGTTGCATTATTCTTACTTATTCCCGACCCTGCACGGTTTTAAATAAAATTTCATTAAAAAGATCACTTTTTATTCAAATTTTTATACTGGATTCGTATTTTACACACATGTTTACATAAGAAAACATAAAAACTAGAATGGAGTCCTCCCCATTTTTTTCAAATTAAACACTAAATAACTTCTCGTTACGTCGATTTACTCTCGACTTCTAAAAAGATCACTTTTTATTTAAATTTAATTTTTGAATCTTACTCTACACACAATTTTTTGAAGGTCGCTAATCAACAAAGAAACATTCAATTTGAAAACATGGTATTTCACAGTTTTCACTTTTCAATTAAATATTTTATTAAGTTGCTAACGAATTCGGAAATCGTCATTATCGGGAAGGTTTCTTTTGTTACACTTTTCATTGATTATGAAATTTTATTAGGGGATCTAATTAGCAGCTTTCTTATGCTATATTTCTTACGTTCAGTTTAATAACTTAATTGAGGGATTATGCAAATAAAAGAAAATTACTTTTTCGAAAATTGTTATTGTACGTTCTGAAACGGTAAGATTACGATCGTGTAACAAATATGAACTTCAGAAACATGAATAAATTTACGGTTGTGGGGGACAGTAACGCAAGAAATCTTTGTCGTTACTTGGAATTGAGAGGTGTCCACTTAACTGATAAGTATGTTCGTGGAGGATGGACTTTTAAAAATATTCAAAAAGTAACAAGGCGGGTATATTTTAAATACCCCGTCTTAGTTATTTGTGGTATTAACGACGTAACAAAAACTTCTTCTATTTCCAAATTTAAGGCGTCGGTGAGATTATTTTTTAGCCGCCTGCGGTTAAGTGGCCAAGAAGTTTTCTTCACCGAAATTACACCTCACAACCACCTCGGGAGCATCTATGAAGAACGGGCGGTAATTTTTAATGAAATTCTACATAATATAGTATATATATATAGAATAATTATAGGCTTATAGCCAATAAAGGCATACATTCTAGGGATTAACTAGTGACATAATTTATTGTATTTATTCATATTGGGTAATTACTTGAGGTAGATTATTTTCTCTTTACAATTGAATTTTACCTCAATGTGTGCCTAGCAATTGCTGTGTTCACTATTTTTGTGCTCGTTTGAGGTTATTTGTGCTGCTATTTTTAAAATTAACTGTAAGTTGTTTATCAGTTTTCTTATTTTGTTTGCTTGAGTTGTCGGTTAATCATTTGCTTGAGTTGTCGGTTAATCATTTGCTTCGCCAATACTTGTAGTTGAAATCTACACATTTTTTTTCTATGTATTTGCAATAAGTATATGAAAAGTGCCTTTTCGAAATTTATTTAGAATTTTATTCAATTGTTTAACATATTTGTTATAAACAAAAATGTATCCAGAACATTTAATAATTATTATTGAAATTTTAAAGGACTCTAAAGTAAACATTTCACGGATTCCACGTATGAAAACATCTGATAAAGTCATTGACAAAATAGTTAACAATATTTTTGGCAATAATAACCCTTTCAACCGTCTTAAAATATATAAATTAATTAAACAAAATGCTTATGACATACAAAAGCAATTGCGAATTCTTCTAAACCGTAATTCTAATGTAAATGGAAATAAAACATCTGATAGGCAGGGAAAACTTTCAGATTGTGATATCAATAATAAAATCAAAGGTAAAACAGTTGAACCTACGCCATCATTTATAATTGATAGTGGTAATGTCAGTATGGAAAATAAAAATTTTATAGAAACTAATAATGAAGAAATTTCTTTACGTGAAGAATCTACTTCTAATTTAGACATCACTAACAACAGTAAAATAATAGATTCTGAAATTATTAATGTTTATAATCAGATAGACAAGACGTACTTATTACCTATTAATTCTAAAATATTTCCCAGAAATTATAAGAAAAAATGATAAAATAAATTTTCTAGAGGGTAGCTTCACCATCGTTAAAAGAATTGCCGAAACTATGTATAATTTTAATACTAAACGTTTTATTTCTAATAAATATTGTTTTATTCTAAAAGAAATTCAAAAGGAAGTTAATAATGTTTGTATTTTTAATATTAAGTCGGTCAATTATATGAAACGCAACGTTGTAATATATGGATATTGTGCGTATACTAACTGTAAACTGTTTAAACTAAAATGCTATTTACAGACTAATTTTTTATTTGATGTTTACAGTTCAAATATACATTCTAGTCATGGTGAACAATTAACAAGACAAGTTAGAGGTATTGAACGCGTGATATTAGGTTCTAGATTATTACAATCATCGGCATTAAAAGTACGTGCAGAAGATATTAAAAAAATTTCCCACAAATGTTTTACAGATAGTAATAATTTAAATAAAGTTAAATCTGATTCTGTATATAAGAAAGTTAAGATTGAGGCTTCTGCAAAAAATGATAGGGCGGTTAATGATTACGTGGACATGATATTAATGGGAGCAGACATTAGCCATTATATCAATACAGTATCATTTCCGTTAAACGTTTTAATATTCAGTATAGAGCAGCTTGAATTTCTAAAAAAAATTACAAATCGGTACACTTAAAAAAAACCCTTTATACATACTGACGCAACTGGATCAGTTGTAAGAAAACCTGATATAAAATCCAAAAGAGTTTTATATTATTGTGGCGTTATTAATACCCCTATGCAGAGGGTATGATTAGTTCTAGATATGATACAGCTACTATTTGTAACTGGTTAACAAAATTTAAGTATTTTTGCATAAAAACACAATGAAATGGCCTATTTTCAGTATAGCAACTGTAGATTTTAGTTTAGCGTTTGTCAATGCAATTTGTGAAAGTTGGAATTTAATGCCGTTGCAGGGATATTGTTCTATGTTTTTGATAATCTTTTAAAGACGTGAAAATAAATTTAGATGAAATCGTAGTTATAAAGTTGTGCTGTGCACATTTAGTAAAATTATTTGCCAGAGACGTAAACAACTTTTATGACAACAAAAAAGTTAAAAACGTTATGAAAGAAATTTTAGCATCTATGTGTAATATAATAAACTTTTCGGAAATTTTTGAAACTATCAAATATTTATATGTATATTATATGTATAATATGTAAATATTACACACACAGACGATTTTTATAGAAATAATAAATTTTATAATTATAGTACCGTAAAATGGGGTGAATAGCAACAGTGGGGTGAATAGAAACGAAACTTCTGAAAAAATTCAACATTATGTAATAGGAGGTTAAAGTAAAGCAGACAGGGATATTTTTTTTATGAGATGGAAATAAGGTAAGATTTAAGGGAAATGTGATTTTGTGTGGTTGGCAATACTGAGATTCAGATTCAGTGATGTGACAAAGCAACTTCTGTTTCAGCCGATTTTCATCGTTTTCCAAACTTTACATGTAAGTACCATACCTCATCACCTCACATGTTTGAATTGTACTATTTTTTATACCTTGTATACCTGTAGAAGATATCACATTGTTTAATATAGTGTAAACAAAACCATTTCTTTGTTTCAATTTTTGTTTTAGGTTATGATCCATATTTTGAATATGTGGGGTGAATAGAAACACATTATTTTGCTGTTTCTATTCACCCCACAAATCGTAAAGTTTTTATTTTGTGTTTATTTTCCAATGTCACAGCTGAAAGACAAATAAATATATAATATACAACCAATAGTTATCCAATTGAGGAATATTAGCTGGCACAAGCTATAATGTGACCGTTTTCTTTCAGCATGCCAAGGAGTTACAAACGATTAAAACCGAAGAAAGTACAAGATCCAGAGGTTATTAAGGCAGCTGTTGAAGACATAACTAATGGCCTTAGCCTTCGAAAGGCAGCGGCAAAATATGACATCCATTATAGTGTCCTCTACAGAAATTTCAAAAAGGTGATCAAATTAAGAAAAAAGGAGGGCAAACCGCTTTAACAGAAGAAGAGGAAAAAACTTTGGCGAGTAGACTTATTATTTGTGCTGACTGGGGCTACCCAATTGATTCGTGGACTCTGCGAATTTTGGTCAAAGAATCGCTTGACCGCCAAGGTAGAACCATAAAAAAATTCAAAGACAACTTTCCTGGCCGTGATTTTGTCTATTCTTTTTTAAATAGACATAAGGCTGACTTGTCACAAAGGTTATGCCAAAACATTAAACGAGTCAGAGCAGGTGTCTCCCCAGAAACGATCAATGAGTACTTTGACAGACTAGAAGCAGAGCTCAGAGACGTTCCTTCATCAAACATTATTAATTATGATGAAACGAACCTTTCTGATGATCCTGGAAAACATAAAGTAATAACTAAGCGTGGATGTAAGTACCCAGAAAGGGTAATAAACTCAACCAAATGCTCCATTTCTGTCATGTTTTCAGCTGCTGGTGATGGTCACCTCTTACCCCCATATGTAGTCTGTAAATCTTTACACTTGTATGAAAGTTGGAGAGAAGGAGGCCCTGATGGGTCCAGATACAATAGGACCAAAAGTGGTTGGTTCGACAACTTTTGTTTTTCTGATTATGTTGAAACCATAGCCCTTCCTTATCTTAGACGTTTACCTGGCAAAAAGTACATGATTGGAGACGACTTATCTAGCCACTTGTCCTTGGATCTCATTAAAAAATGTGCAGAAAATGATGTCTACTTTATATTTTTACCAGCAAACTCCACGCACCTCACTCAACCATTAGACGTGGCATTCTTTCGGCCTCTTAAAATGGCATGGCGTTCAATCCTTCTAGATTGGAAAAAAGGACCCGGCAAGAATGAAGCTACCATTCAAAAGAGCAAGTTTCCTAGTTTGCTAAAGAAACTGTGTGAATCATGCAAATCGGAAAATGTAATTTCTGGCTTTAGAAAATGTGGTATTGTGCCCCTAAATCGGAAGGAAGTACTAAAGATGCTACCCTCCTCAGATTTGTCTATTGAATCAACCCAATCCTCAAGAGCCACAACACCAGCACTATCTCCTGTTGCTGCTATTGATGCTTCCTTCAAGGAACTATTAACAGCTCTAAGACACACAGAAACAGTTCCAGCTCGAAAAAAGCGAGTGAAAGTAGATGTTGGTCCAGGAAAAAGTGTTTTCTGTGGCAGATTTTCCACCGGATCCAGATCAGGCTGGACCTAGCACATCTGTTGCTGGTACAAGCACTGACAATGATAATTCCACAGGTACCAGAAAACAAAGTGTAAGTGCCAGGAAAAAGAAAAATAAAAAACTCGATTCAGAATCATCACCAGAAGATTCGGACTATTCTGTGCAAGTCAGTGACTCAGATCTCACATTATCCGATTCTTCTGCAAATGCCGAACTTTCAAAAGAACTTGACAGATTAATCCAACCTGACGATTTTGTAATCGTGAAGGTATATGGAAAAACTAAAAATGTATTTAGAATGTATGTCTCCAAAGTCACTGACTTTCAAGATGACGGTTAAGTTGGACTGTTTTGCAAGAAAACCCTCAGCAGTAATATGTTTTCCTTGACTGATGAAGAATCATTTTTCTCCAAGGATGATGTAATTAAAAAATTGATGCCAGTTGTTCAAACCTCAAAGTCTGCTTCTCGCTGGCAAGACAAAATCTGTTTTCAGGATGACTTAAGTGCCTTCATAATTTATTAGACTAAACTTTGTATTCTCACTTTTGTTCTTTTTGTTTTTGGGTATCGGTTACGATATATTGTAATTAAATTTTTTGCTCTGATTACCACTCGTTTGTGTTTCTATCCATCCCTTAACAATACTTACTCTTTCTATTGCCCCAACAAACTCTGAAATAGAAACAGACGTGAAAAACAATGCCTGTTTCTATTGACCCCGCTCGATGGGGTGTATAGAAACAGCATGTTTTCAATTTTTTAAATTTTACCTTGCCATAAAAAGAAAATATGAAGCTGCAGGCTTGTAGAGGACGGGAAGACCCATAAACCGAGGTAGGTCTCAATTCAATATCTCTTATAGTACTTTTGATATTTAAACTTGAATTCAAAACTGTTGCTATTCACCCCATTCTACGGTATTCAGGTTATAAATTTGATTAAAACAGATAATTCGAAAGCTGAGTTTTTAAATCACTTTTACAACAGAAATTTCTTTGAGCATTTTTTAAAACATTATGTACCATATGTGCCTTTGTGGACAAACATAGAGGGAACAAATAGGACTAGTAATGCCAATGTTGAAAATTGGTTTGGACTGGTGAAAAGCAATATTCTGCAAAACCACCTTCACCTGAAATGTTCCAGATTTGTACGTAGCATAAGAAATCATGTCATCAACATTTATAAAGAACATAAGTATGTAATCAAAAGAAAGCGCTGTGCAACAAAAATAAGAAACGAGGTAGATGTGGAACAGTGGAATAAAAGACGAAAGATGAAACATACATATTTCAAAAAAACAACAATAACTAAGCTACAAAATGTATATGAACAATGAAAAATAGAAGAAAACCCCAAAACTTCGAATAACGAAAAAAAATTAGACTTTCTCAAAGTTAATTTTAAAAAAATAAGCAGAGATTACGTGGTATCCAAATATCAGGGTGAAATAATATACTATTCAAGTTTTGATACGTTGTCTATTCATCCTAATAGTAATGATATGTGGTTAGATAATTTTTGATTAATATTTATTTTAAAATAATTACTAGGAATACAAATGTACAACCATTGAGTACTTTTGATGTAGAAGCAATTTTAGGAGGGAGAGGTAATAAAAAACAACTAGTTTCCAATTTCCGTAGATTCATCATACCTATATTCGAATCAATGCATTGGATGTTGCTGTACGTGGATATATCCTATCATTGGGAAATGCAAAAGGGGTAATCGTTATTTCCGTTTAATTTCTACATTTTTTGAAGAGAATTCTTTAGAACCCCTATTATTTAAGTTAATAAATGATTTAGAATATCCTTGTCAAAAGGATAATTATAATTGTGGAGTATATATCTGCTATTACTCTGAAATGCTTGTTAAACAATTACATTTTGAGCAATCGTTTAATCCATATCATTACGGACAGTACATGAAAAAAATGATTGTCCATCATTCTGACGATATATCACAAAACTGTTTATATTGCGCTAATTCAAATGGAGATCTTTTATGTGTAAAATGTAAACGCTTATATCATAAAGAATGCTTATTTACAGATAAGTTAATAATTAATTATGTTTGTGAATTATGTGTAAATTAAACTTTAAATGCTAACCACTTTTCACAATGTATCAGGAAAACGCGCTTGGTTTTTATACCGTTATCTTCTTCAAAGATATGCGTTTTGTAGGGACTTCCGTGAAAATCTTCTAAATTTAATACGAAAACTTTCTCGGTGTGTAGAGTTTTTCAACATTTCAAAATGAATTAAAATGTTTAGCAAATCGACAATGACAGACTCATACAGAAAGTAAAATAATTATAAGAAAAAAAAATCAAAAATTCAATTAAAGTAAAAAAAAATTTTTTTATGAAATAGAAAGTTGCATACTACTAACTGGTTCGTGGTGTTTTAATTGTGCATTATAGTTTCTATTAACAACATTACTAATCTTACTAATATTATTTTAATGGGAGTGGATTCAGAAATTTACAGTATCATAGAATATTGGGACGCTTTAACACTGCATGGCTTGTAGATTATTGCTTTTGTTTATTGTTATTACAAACGTCAGCAAACTTTAGCAATTGTTTACAAGCTAGAAAATCTATATAGGCAGTACATACATTATACATATGTATGTATGTGTATCACCAAGACAAAACACGTCTACGAAAACAGGTGCGTAGAAGTTGGCATACAGAAATTAACAAATGTTGTGTTTGCTGCAAATGCCTATCGTCAACGAGCAAACTTTTTGTATAAGTAATCGTTGATATTTGGTAACTTGTGGATATTATCTTTCAGAAAATACAATGACAATTATGAAATCGTCTTTACCATCTTTACCATAATTACTGATTACTTGGCAAGTGATTATTAAAATATACATAAAAATCAATGAAAGATTAATTAATACAAAGAATAGAGGAAATATACGAAGAAACGAGAAGCAGGGTTAAAGTGAATGGGGAAGAGAGTGAGAAATTCATAACAAAGAGAGGGTTGAGGCAGGGATGTCCACTGAGCCCAAGCCTGTTCTCGGTATATACGGGGGATCTGGAAGAGACAATGAGAGGACAACAGACAGGAGGGATAGTGGTAGGGAAAGCTAAGGTATGGTCGTTGGCGTATGCGGATGACATAGTGCTGGTGGCTAAGGAGGATAAGGAAATGAAAGAGATGATGAAAACGCTAGAAAAATATATGAAAAAAAAAGAAATAGAAGTTAACACGGAGAAAACAAAGATAATGATATTTAGAAAAGGAGAGGGGAAAAGAAAAAGAGAGGAGTGGAGATGGAGTGATGAGAAAGTGCAACAAGTGAAGGAATTTACATACCTTGGCTACACGATGAAACAGGATAATAAAGAGGGAGAACACATAAAGGAAAGGGTGAAGAAAGGAAACAGGCTAATAGGACAAGTCTGGGGTGTGAGGGAAAGAGTATTCAAGATGGATATAAAAAAAAGAAAATTGTCGTTCGAAAAATTAATAAAGGTGGTGGTAATGTATGGAGCGGAAATATGGGGCTGGAAGGAGTGGAGGGAGGTAGAGGGACTACAGGAAAAATACTGGAGATGGGTGTTAGGATTAGACAGGGATACAACGGGGTATATTGTGAGAGAGGAGGTACAGATAGAAAAAATAAGGGTAGAGACAGGAAAAAGAGCAATAAAATACGAGGAAGAAATGAGGGAAAGAACAGATTGCAAAATACTGCAAGAATGTTGGAAAGAGATAAAGGGAGGGAAAGTGAAGTACGGGCAGGAGGGCAGAGAAGAGTATTACAAAAGAAACGGGTACGCGAGTGAAGAAGTGGAGAGATTAAGAGAAGAGGGGGTAGGGACAAGGGAAGAAATAATCAGGAGAGATAGAGACATCGAAAAACAAGAAAAATGGACAAAAGATAAAATAGAGCAGATATAATAGGAATTATAAAGATATCAAGAGTGAAGGGGTGCCGGAATATTTAAAGATAGAGAGATTAAAAGCAACAAAAGGAAAAAAATGGTAGCAAAGGTTCAGATGTGGCAACGAGGAGTTAGGAACAAATATTGGAAAGAAGAACCAGAAAAGCTGTGCAGGCTATGTGGAGAAGAAACGGAAGACCTTAAACACATGAGAAAGAAATGCAGGGAACTAAGAGAAGAGGTGATGAAAATAGTGGAAATCTTAGATGAAAACGGAAAAGGAGCGGAATGGATGAAGGAAGTATGGAGCAGGAGGAAAAAGTTAAGGGGGGAGAAGGGATAAGAAAATGTAGTATATATGTATAGACAACACGATCAAATTTGTAAGCCAAATGGCAACGAATAAAGTTAAACTTACATATATTAAAATATTTCCAAGAAAAGTGGCAAACCTTACCAAGTCGAGAGTAAATCGACGTAACGAGAAGTAATTTAATGTTTAATTTGAAAAAATGGGGGGGACTACTTTCTAGTTTTTATGCTTCCTTATGTAAAAATGTATGTAGAATACGATTCCAATATAAAAATTTAAATAAAGTGATCTTTTTAGAAAAAATTGAGAAAAACCGTACCAAGTCGTGAGTAAATCGACGTAACGAGAAGTAATTTAGTGTTTAATTTGAAAAAATTGAAATTGAAAATCTTGTAATTTATTCTTTTTATATTTATTGACATCTTATAGTATAGGAGCAAGCAACGTTTTCGAGAGAGAATTTTAAGTGAGCTGATTTTTTGATATGTTGTCCTCCTCGCTCTTTCGGATAGACCCTAGGCTATCTGGCTGGTGGTAGCGGTTGCGTTCATTAGTGCACATTTTACCTGTATAGGTAATAATCCAAGATTTTGAAAACATTTTAAGAAGCCTAATTTTCAATTTTTTGTCTTTAGATAGGTTTACCAACATGTTTTTATTATTGCCAGATACTTTGATCATTGCTAATTATCTGCTAAACACGATTTTTTTTAATAAAAAATTCAAACTATTTTAGTATGTCTGTAATTTTAATATTATGTTATTTAAGTATACAAAAACCTAAAATTCATTTTCCAGACGTTAATTCGATTGCTAAACCTTGAATAAAAATGAGAAACTTTAGAAATATATTACAGAGTGATGCTAATAGTCAGAGAGAGACAGTTGCAGAGTACAAGAGATATAGACAGCGACAGCGGCAAATTTACAAGATGCCGTCAGTCTAAAATCACATGATTGTGTTTATGTTGTTTTCACCGGTTATTTATAAATGTTATAACGCTGTAAAACTACTAGAACACTGTGATATCCATCTGACTCATTTATTTGTGTAGACAACTTGGTGTCATTGTACTATAATTTATATTTCACTGAAAACTTCCTGGCATTTATTTACGAGAAGCATAGGTTAAGTCCGTGATTCCGAAAATTGCCAACTTATTTTTCATTGTAAATCATCCTAACTACGCCCGATACTGTGTAAAATATTTAGATAATTTGTATAATGTTGCTGATATACATCCAGGGCTAGAGGATGATTTTAATAATGGATTTTTCGGAGTCAAAAGAACCGACACGCCATTCTCAAGAGCACCAATAGACTCACTATGGAACAAACAATAAATGCTGATGCAGCTAGACGACTCAGTGGAATTGCTCATTTTACTAATTCTATAGCAGCACGTCAACGTTGGTCGAAAAGTCACAGTATAAGAGCTGCTTTAATTTCACAAATTTAGATATTTGTGGCTTGAGGTACTTACAAGATGTAACGGCAGATTTACAACCTAATGGAATCAAAATCTTAAGTAAACAAATAGCCGATTTTGATGAAATTTTCGAAAAAAAATTGCAACCCATTTGATCCTAATTTAAATAACGAAAATCTTTACAATATTGCTACTTCAAAGGCTGTTTCTCTTTACGCAGATTTTCTACTTAATATCGAAGAAAATGGTGAGAATCTACGAAACCAGCTTATCAGTGAATGTGCCGAGGATGAGAGTAGATTTGATAAGCCTATTAAAAAAATTCGAGTTTTAAATTTCGCTGAAGCTCCAAAGAAAAAGAAGTTAACACTTGGGAATAAAGTTGTTGAACTGCGCATGCAAAGAGATTTATTTGGTCGAATACTGGGAATTTCCCTTACTCACATCAAAAAAGTCTTGTCATTCCCACTTACCCCGATGCCAACGTCGATGTGTCATCCAGATGGTTGAATCTGTAAAACCGACAAAGCGCAATTAACAAAATTGATGGAGAATAAATTGGAAACCCCGACTGATCAACAGCCGTCATCTTTTGATGTTAGTATCGTTGATGGTTGCATCTCATGAAAGAGGTACCACAAAACTTTGATGGTATCTCGAAAAAATTTCTTTCAACGATCTCCCAGATGAAATCTGTTCGAATTGATGTGGTTTTTGACCAATATTTTTCACCTTCAATTAAAGATTTTGAACGTTCACGGCGAGAAGAGTCAACCACTCCAGTATTGATTGGTCCTAATCAAATTAGGCCACAAAATTTCGCAACAGAACTAAAGACTATGGAATTCAAAATAGCTTTAGTTAACTTTTTTATTGATTACTGGGATAGTGAAGACCTGGTACCTTTCATTGGTAATAAAAATATTTACGTAAGTTTCAACAAATGCTATTGTTGACAATGCTCTAGATAGTTTAATTGTTTAGTTTTTAATAATAGTTTTTTAAGGGGGTATTTATTTAGCGGTGTTTTATTTACATTGGTGCTGGTTTTATTGTAGGAGATGTGCATGATGTACTGCAGAAAGAAGATTTTGCATTAGGTTTTATGATCTACAATGAAACCGAAACTTTTAACATTTTCTTCAATTATTTGCATGGATGGTACACACAGTACTAACAGGAATGGAATGGATTTGACCATAATGCTTATTAAGGACGATATGAATGCAGGATTCCCTGTTGCTTTTGTATTATCAAATCTAGTAGATCAATTAATACAGGAAGTGTTTTTAGGCGCGCTTAGAGAGAGTATTCAGTAGGACATAAAGGCAGATTATTTCATGAGCGATGACGATCCAAAATATTATAAAGCATAGGTAACGACTATGTTCAATAAACCAAGATGACTTTTGTTTACATGGCATGTTGTGAAGAACTGGAATTTTCAAAGAATGGAAAAGATCCGGAATCTGTATATGAAAAAGCATATGAAAAATGAGATGCATAGAATAGACAGATTCGTATAATTAACGAATACATACTTGGAGAAACTGCAAGAAGCAATTGAAATAAATTTTGTAAATATTTTTAAAAAATGCGTATTTTTTATAGTAATGATTACTTATATTTGTCTAATATATTATTTTCAGGATTACGCAGCATGTACACTTGGTACGGACGCATGAGGAGCAAAAGGGCACTAACTTCGTTTTAGAAACTGCTGCTGAATCGTTAGGAAGGAATTCACAAATCAAGGTTAACCATGCACAAGGAATTTCTTAATTTATTAAAGCAAAAATGGTAGAACCTGTGGTGGACCAAACAGATAAGGAACGACGACGCATCGTTCAAAAAGCGTATTTTGATTTTGGATGGCTAACCTAGATACGCCAGCGTTCCATGGATTCGTGGACAACATTCAAGGAGCGATAAAAGAAGAGGATAAGAAGAGAAATCAAGTAGTATTAACCAAGAAAAAAAAATGGAAAAACAAGAGTATTTTCCTTCAAACTCTCGTAAGTTTCTTGCGAGTTCAAACTCAAATTTAGCGCTCGTTTTTACGCATGCGCATTAAATCACCCTATGCGTTTTTTACCGTAGCGTTTTGTGAAGATCTTAAATTGTATGTCTAAAAAGTGTTATGTACAAATAATAAAAAGAAGTAGTAACTATTGTATAAAGTTGTATTATTTTGGATTGGATAACCGAAGAGAGAACATATTAATAAATTATTTTGATAACAATTGCTAAGAATACTCTGAGTGCCAAATTTACACGCCCGTTAGTCATTTCTTAATACAGTGTATAACAGAGAATGAGAAATACAAAAACAAACACTAATTGTTGTGAATAATTAGTTCAGTGTGTAAATTAAAACATTGTGTAACAGTATTGAGAATATTATGAAAAGTACTTACATTTTGATATATCCGTTCTCACTCGAATATTTTAGAATCTTGCTTTTGTAATATTGTAAGTAGTTGCCACAAATAAAAATTTCAAATATTGAACATCTTTACCTTTTACAGAACTTGTTGAAACTATCTAATGTCGCAAAACAAAGGAACGTGAATGTGGTAGTTTACCAAATGCTTTCCACCTCTACCAAAATTGGTTATGCGCAATCGCTCTCCAATACAAAAAGAACAAAAACAACAATGTTTAATAAAATCTATAGGAATAACTGAATGAGCGAGTTGGAATTGTTTTAGATAGTTTAAATTCATTCGGAAGTGCAACAACTATTATGGAGTTTGAACTTATTGGAAAACAATGGAATCCAAATAAAATATCCGTTAAATTGAAAATTACGAGAAACATTGAAAGTGATCGAAAAACAATTTATCTTGCATTTTATATGTAATTAACTTAGAAAATAACAATCGCTTAAAAGTTACTTATTAATATTTAAAATTACCTAAATGCTTATAATCTTAAATCCATCACGTTATCAATTTCATCTTGCTGAAATCATCACAATCGTTGAATTATTTACAAATCTATAGCAGATGTTTGGTTATAGTTGCATTTGTTTATTGTCTCGAAGAAAGGTTACTTTAATACATTAAAAAAATGTATAAAGAATCGTAAAACATGAAATTACGTTCAACAAATAATAAATATTACGTAATAACATTATTCAAAAGAATCGATTTTGTTTTCTTTTCTTCTCAACAGTTGCGTAACTAGATCGATACAGCAAGCCATTTATATTTCTAAATATGAACATTGATTTGAAAAAACATTTTAATTTGCCAAAATATAATTTTTCTCTAAGTAGAAAAGACAGGTAGACACTAGTTTGTCTACGTTTGTTTATGCAGGTGTACTAACGTGTTTTTGTTAACAAGAAAAGTGTACCTCAAGACGGTCAAGACACTTTACATAACTAAAATTTTACCACACCATTGTAGGTATTTTAACCCTCTTGTTTCTCTTGTATTAAGACGAGATCCAACAAATGTTTCTTACGGAAACTCAATATAAATGTGCTGCAACGCAGCGTTGTTATTTACTATCCGGTTTCAATTTTTCTTCCATTATAAGAATCTCGCGTTATTTTTCTACAAAACTGTCGATCCGGATGTTTCAAAAAATTGTTAATTTTTTTCGGAATAGTAAATTAACCCATGCAAGTTTTGCTGTTTTTACGAAATTTCCTATTTTCATTAATAACTTAAGCCTGTCTGACACGATGCTAAATTTTAAAGAAAATTTACATATTAATTTGTATGAAAATTTTGTACAAAAAAATGCGGAAACTGAAAATGTAACCTGTTTGCAACCTATGCATTTTTTCTTATAAAGTTTATCATTTGTTTGGTTCCATTTCTAGGTAAATTTGAGTTACCACCATAATTCTTTGCAGAAAAAATTTAAATATAACCTCAGAAAATTTTCCCGCTTTTATAATAATTATAAAGAAGTTTAGTTTCTCTTTCTGTTTATAATGATCGATAGCAGTAGTGATAGTGAAATTGAAATTGCTTCAGCAGCATTAGTGCTCTCTACTTCAGTATTACTACTAGAAAAAGAAAAACAAAAAAGAAAGAAATGGTCTAGAAAATGGTTACAACGAAGAAGTGAAAATGGAATTTTAAATATGCTAAACACTGAGTTGTTACCTGAGGATCCTACTTCGTATAGAAATTTTGTACGTTTACCATATCCTCTATTTACAATGCTTTTGAATTTAATTGAGAAGGATATAGAAAAACAGGATACGGTAATGCGTGATAGTATTACAGCTCAAAACAGGTAGTGCTAGATTTAGCCTGTTAGTTAATATGTATAAGTTCATTTTTGAAGTGAAACTTCTTTATCGGCGTTGGAAAAAAATTTACCGTCACATTTTACGCGTCACGTCACATTTTTTATCGTCACATTTTTCCGTAGCGTAGCGACGTGATAAATAATATATCAATACTAAAGTGATCAACAAAATCAAAGGCTTTATTTTAATTCTAATTCCAGTGGATTTTTAACAAAAGTAAGTAATTATATCTATTTTTCTAATACTTGGGTGGAATTAATTGACATAGAGTATAAATTCTGAAATATGTTATTAATTTAAATTTAAAATATTTAAGGTTAACATCATTTTCTGATTGAACGATGACATTTTAAAATAATATATCAATACTAAGGTGATCAACAAAATCAAAGGCTTTATTTTAATTCTAATTCCAGTGGATTTTTAACAAAAGTAAGTAATTATATCTATTTTTCTAATACTTGGGTGGAATTAATTGACATAGAGTATAAATTCTGAAATATGTTATTAATTTAAATTTAAAATATTTAAGGTTAACATCATTTTCTGATTGAACGATGACATTTTAAATTTAATATATTTAAGGTTAACCTCAGTTTCTGTTTGAACGATGACAATGACAGTAATAATTCTATTTCAATTAATGAAATGCTGTAATAATCTTAGTAGCAAAAAGTTAAAGTGAAATAATTGTATTATTTGTATTCATGTCTACTATAATAAAATCCTTTTGTTTAAAATTTATCTAATTTTAAATTTAAGATATTTAAGGTTAACCTCAGTTTCTTATTGTAACTATCGGTCAATGTATATGATTTCATTAAAATAGTATTTATTAATTAATAAGACTGCTAATTTAATGAACATCAATTAATTGGCATAGAGTATAAATTCTGAAATATGTTATTAATTTTTGTAAATCAATTAACTAATTTTTGTAGATTCAATTTCATATTTCAGTTACCATAAGCCATTAATTATTAAATTTAAGATATTTAAGGTTAACCTCAATTTCTGATTGAACGATGACAATGATAGTAATAATTCTATTTCAATTAATGAAATGCTGTAATAATCTTAGTAGCAAAAAGTTAAAGTGAAACACGGTTGGTTCAGACGAAGAGTACTTTCCAGTTTCTCCAACGCAGTAGGGATAGCATGTCGCTTATTTCGTTACGCGTCACATTTTTAATTAATACGACTGCTAATTTAATGTACATCAATTAATTGGCATAGAGTATAAATTCTGAAATATGTTATTAATTTTTGTAAATCAATTAACTAAATTTTGTAGATTCAATTTCATATTTCAGTTACCATAAGCCATTAATTACAAAAATATATAATAACGATGACAATGATAGTAATAATTCTATTACAATTAATGAAATGCTGTAATAATCTTAGTAGCAAAAAGTTAAAGTGAAATAATTGTATTATTTGTATTCATGTCTATGATAATAAAA
The DNA here is from genome assembly GCA_035610365.1 of Aquatica leii. Classification (NCBI taxonomy): domain Eukaryota; kingdom Metazoa; phylum Arthropoda; class Insecta; order Coleoptera; family Lampyridae; genus Aquatica; species Aquatica leii. The sequence goes on from CM069432.1 coordinate 257,164,711, forward strand.
TCCTTTTGTTTAAACTTTATCTAATTTAACTTTATTTAACCAATTTCTGAAAAGTTGCATGTAGATCATTTTGCGAAAAATAAGGCCATAAAGAAGTTTCACTTCTTACATGTGTACACTAGTACACGCCCTCATTTTTAAATTAGAAGTAACGCTTAGATTCTTAGCGACAGGAGAGACATTTTGATCTCTTATGTATTCGACACGAATACATGAAAGCACCATATCGAGGTTTATACCAGAAGTTTGTCGTGCTATATATAAACACTTAAAAGCAACTTATCTAAAGGTATACAATATATTATCATTTAGTAAACTAATGTTATTGCTACAAACTTTAGATTCCTAACACTGTAGAAGAGTGGCAAACAATTGCAAATAAATTTTATGATGCATGGGACTTTCCACACTGTTTAGGTGCTCTTGACGGACGCCATATAAAGTTTAGGCCCCCACGATCGGCGGGGTCATATTATTATAACTATAAAGGTGACCATAGCATAGTTTTGTTGGGATTGGCGGATGCAGAATATAGGTTTATATATGCAAACATAGGAACAAATGGACGAATAAGTGATGGAGGAACATTTAGAAATAGTGCCTTATCAGAAGCATTGAGTACCAACACTCTGAATTTTCCAGCACCTGAGCCATTACCTGAAAGGTCATGTTCCGTTCCGTATGTAGTAGTTGCAGATGATGCATTTCCGCTATCATCATATTTATTGAAACCATATCCACATAGAGGCCTCAGTCATGATTGTCGAATTTTCAATTATCGATTATCCAGGGCTCGCAGAATAATTGAAAATGCATTTGGCATCTTGGCAAATAGATTTAGGATTCTTTTAAATCCGATTAGTTTAAGTGTTGAAAAAGTTGAAGTGATAACATTAGCATGTATTGCATTACATAATTTCTTAGCAACTGAAAATAGTATAAGCTATTTGGATATAGAAGCCAGTAGCGAAGACAGTAACTTACAGCATATTTCAGTGCGAGATGGTAATCGGTGCAGCAAAAATGCTAAAGATATCAGAGAAGAATTTAAAATATTTTTCAATAGCACAGGAGCGAGGGATTGGCAAGAAGACCAAGTGCAAGCAAATAATATGTAATTAGGAATTAGTTAAGGCTATAAGTATAATATGTACAATAAAATGACTAATCTAAAAAAACAGTTTCATTATTATACAATTGTTTTGATTTTTTTATGTTATTGAACAACACCATTCTAATTTCTTGCTCTACATCATCTTTCAATTCGGGGTGAATTTTCCTTAACTGCGAAGCCACAAAATCTCCAAAAATATCTACTTCACCTCTAGATACTTTTTTATTTTGTGTGCGTTGTTGCAATGCTTCGCCGACTAATTTTATTGCTTTACCCGCATCTTCGAGAACATTAGTTTTGTCCATTTTTCTACGTTTGGGGGTTCTCGACGGTACACCTTCCCCATTACTATTCTCTGCATGAACCTCACTTGATTCAACAAATTGTAGGGTGTTGACATTTTCCACCTCGTATGTGTATGATTCGTCTTCTTGCAACTACAAAAGAAAACTGTTTATATTCCGTATGTATGTGTTAACTGAATAAGTAGTTTATTAGTGGAAAACAAGGTTCTTATCACATTTTCAATTACAATTTATCATATTATGCTTACCGAGTATGGAGAATTGTTGAAATCAATTTCTGGTTCACGTTCGACAGCACAGGACGATTTGCCATTGATAGTATCAATTTCTTCTCGCTGAATGCAGTGTTCCAATACAAACCGCAATTTATCAAAATACCACAGCGTTGGTATATAGATCTACAATTATGTATTGAAAAAATCATTTGTTTTAAAAACACAAACTTACATCATCGTCTCCTGCACCGCTATGGATGGATTTAGCATGTTTTCGATGCTCCGCCAGAAAATTTGTCTTGATACCGTGAAATTTTACTTTAATGTCATTTGCCGTTACATCAGGTTTTATCAGACGTAATTCTGCTTCGATATTCTGCAACGCCCTTCCACGAGCATGTTTATTTTTGTATTCTTTAGATTTTGTAGCATACAAACACGGATATTTTTATATTCCTCGATTAATAGAGCTACTTCATCCCTTGTCCAAGACATTTTTACAGATTAAAAAGGTTAAATAACACGAAAACACAAACCAGAAAACGATTACGAAAAGTTAGGTTAGTTTCTGTAAAAAAGCGGTAAACTTGCTTTTTGTTTTTACTAGTCACTTAAATATTCTAGTTCTGCGCAGATTTTCACGCACTTTTAACAACTTATTTAGAACTTGTCCTAAATAATTTCCATGAAAATTTTACACAACATTTAGCAGACTTTTTTCTGTATGCAACCATTCATATCATTTTTATAAAAATTTATATATAAATTTTCTGTAAAATTTAGCATCGTGTCAAACAGGCTTTACGAAGAAAAAAACATAAAATTAAACAACCAAATTGTAGTATTAAGTAATGAGTTTCTTTCTTAAATTTTTTGATAAATAAATAAGGTTACATGAAAGTAAAGTTTGATATCAAATTAGCTACAATTTTAAAACATTTTGCCTAATGATTTTCAACCCAAAGCCTCGTTAGGTGGGATTAAGTGATTATAAACCCCAACAATAGATGTGTATACAAAGGAGGAATGTTGTCCAAAAATATAATTATATTAGAATTCAATAACCTTTTGTATAAATCATGACTAATTTTCCAACTGTTATAATTGACTAATATTTCCTTTTTGCTTATTATTACGTTAAGAAATTTATTGCAATATGTAAGTGACATTAATCTAGGCTATTGACGAAATCTCTTTATTAACAATTTTTCCCGAGATAATAAAAGGAAACGCAAATTAATTTTAAAACAGAATTGTACAACATACTGTTCTCTAAATATTAACTTTGTAATTTTTAAATAAATTTATTTTTTAATTCTTTAAAGTTGTGTTTGACATATTTGGCGCTGCGAACAGGATCTACACAAACGGCTCAACTGTAGTGTCGGTGATTCTTAAATCTTAATTGTGTATTAAGAACGAAGATAATTATTCGTTATCCAAAATAAAGTATTGCAAGATTCATTGGGCTCATCGATAACGTAGGACTTCAATCCTTGACGGCCTTCGCATTTCTACAACGCCTGAATTGACGCAAAAACTTGTCTTAGAGAAAATTTCCTGGCTGAAAACGTCTCAACTAGACACACTAAACATTGCAACTACGGGATGTTATTAGCAACCTTATTCCTGTAAGTAATCCTTTTATTACATAATTCCTTTTATTATATAATATACATGTTTATCAATTATACTTTATGAGCTTTCGCGATCGGTCACCTCATAAAATAAATAATTTAAAATCGAAAACTAGTTTAGAATTTGATAGTAATTCGGTTTCTGAAGTAGAAAATTTATTAATAAATCGCACTAATTTAACAGTCATGACAAACTATACAGAAATAAATCTTGTTAAAGAAATGATTCCTCAGTACGAAGGAGGAAGCCGCAATTTATCTTATTTTTTACAACAATGTGACAAATTCATTAACACATATAAAAATTCAAATGACATTATAAAATGTGTAATAATTAAATATTATTGATCAACATACACTTTTTCACTTTTACATGCCCAACACATTTTTATAGATGGTCGTGGTCCGTCTAACTGTATGTTGTCTTTGTTGTAATGCCTTAAACAGGGTAAACACTGTTGTAGTTTAACGTTTTCTTGATACCTTACCGGTAAATCTTCCCATAATTCTTTCAATTTGTACGCTGGTACATTATTAATTAGAAAACTGATTGGAAAAAACTGTATATACCATTTTTCAAACTTCTTTAACCGTTTTCTTATACCGTTTGTACGAGAACTGTAGGCAATAATTACATCACCAACTTTATCTATGATAGATTCTACAGTCATCTTATGCGGTACTGACAATATTTTAATCCTCAAGTATTTAAAGACTAGCACAGTACGCATAGTGATGACGTCAACATTTTCTGTCTGCACCAACTTGTTGAAAGTAAGCTTACAAATTCATTTTGTTATGATTCATATTTTTATGTACCTATAGACCAGCACAAAATTTATCGTGATGACGTCAACATTTTATGCCTGCACCAACTTGTCGAAAGTAAGCTAAATGTATAACAAAATTAATTTTGTTATGATTCATATTCTTATGTACGTATAGACCACCAAAGAATTAATCGTGGTGACGTCAGTTTCCTTGAAACGATTTCGGCTTGCATCAACTTGTTGAAAAGTGTATTAGAAAATTTATTTATTGTGATTCATATTTTTATGTAAAGATTTACCGTTTTCATTATTGATTAGTGTTTTATAAATTGTACCAAATTGAATTATTAATAACGTTCGTTGTATATACGTATTCGGTGATGTGGATCCAAAATATATTCTAATTTAGAACCAATACTGTTCATCCGATTTTGAAAACGGTCTCTATCTATAACAGCTTCTATCCATTTTCTTTACGTGCTTGATGATAAGCGTAACTCCACACAACCATTTTTAATACAGTATTTTTTGATTCGTCAATTACTACACTTTTCATCATGCTCCATAAAAATTTTATCAAACCTATAAATGATGAAAAATCTTTTGACTTAATTGAAAACAAACGTAACATGCAGATGGGTGCACGTTTAAATAAGGTAACGTCACATACAGGTCGCAACACGTTTGAACAAACGTTTTTGCTAATGAATAGAAGCGTGGGGGTAGTAATTTGGCGAGTATAAAACTAGATGTTATTGCTGCACTTGCAACAGATCTAGTTGAACTCTACAATTGTATGTTTAACGGTGAAACAAGATAAAATGTACGCAGCAAAAATGTATACACCTTATAATACTTCAGAGGCTCCTACATTAAAGAGGAGAATTGATCAACGTAAAATTAATTTTCCTGAATTTAAACCTGTGGACACTGATTGTAAAAGGACTGAAAAAATTGGTGCAGGATACTACAACCTTAAAATAGAGAAAGAAGAGTTATCACTAAAAATGCAAAAGGAGCGCCATCGTCTTCTTCATGAGTTAACTATACAGTTAAATATTAGCGAATCAAAAATTGTGTCTGTTGGTACAGATGTGTTCAATAATTTTTTACCTTGTGTAAAAATTATAAAACAAGGCTTGAACCAAGGGGTGTGTTTTCATCAAATGGATATTATGCAGCTTTTGCATCAGATTAATAACATTATTGAGTGTTTGAAAACTGATGATAACTATAAGTGCGAATTAAAAAATTACGAGATTAATTGTTCAAATGGTGTCAACGTGGCGAGATTTGTACCAAAAGATCCCACAGATGTTTTTCAGTTGTACTTAGGTCTCGTTACGTTAGAAAATCTTCGCGACATGAAGAACTGTATTATAATCAAATTGCAATCGTTAATATGTGTTGATGACACAGTTGATAGTTTTACCACTGACGTAGTAGAAGCTGTTGACAGAAAAGGACTCAATAGTGCAAGTCGCAGTGACATGTGTGAAGTTTTATCTAATAAGTATATTGATAATTTACCTACTTTGGGCGGTTGGTTGGGCATTGTAGGGTAGGTCACTCGGGGTCGGCTATCTAGGGAGAGGTAGTCGAGCCGTACAACAACATCTGTACTCTCTTTTCTCCTTCTGTCTTCCTGTCTTTCTTTCTCTTCTTTCGATCTGTCACCATGAGGGGGGGGGGGGCGCCTGTTGTGGGAACCTGACGGCTATGCGTTCGGGAAGGTTGGTTGTCTCCGACCCGGTAGCCCCAAGATTCTGGACCAGGCATAATACCTCTCGGGGGCCGTAACGGCGGACTTGGTGGAGCTTGGCGGGGGTGACCAATTCTTCTTAACCGGCGCATAGGATGTTGTGGTTGTACAGCAGGCACCGCTTCCGGCTACAGTCTAGCAATTGCAGGCTGTAGTCCTTTCATTTTGGATTTGTGGGCAAAATTTTTGGGATGCTTCTTTTCTTTTTCTTTTATCTACTTTCAGGGTGGGAGGGATTTTCCTGGGTCTTGTTCCTTCTGATCATGGATCAGATTCCTTCCTGGGTGGGAGGAAGACTATTGTGGTCAAGCAAGTACTGGTTGCGGTGACGCGCGCTTGTGTGGACTAACGTTGGGGGGCCCAACGACGCGCTTTTACATCTTATCGCGAGGGCTTGAGGTGTGGTTAAGACTTCAACGCCACACAATCGTCCGGCACTTCAACGAGGAAACCTTAGGCTGTGATAGAATTCCTGGGGTAATTTCCTAGTCTCGTGGGTTTGGGTACCGTTCCTCTTCTCATCACCTCCACCTCGCGCCCTTCCTCTGGTGCGACCTCTGTTCTGCTGGTCTCCCATTTTCAAGTTATTCTATTCGATTGGAACTACAATAACTGTAACAAATTTTGGCGCCCAACGTGGGCTATCTACAATTATATTGATAATGTAGTTATGCATGAACTAGTATACAAATTTCCTAACTATTTTATATAATATAATAAAATTTATGAACGATAATGATGATAGACATTTGTATCAAAGTTTTCATACTTATTATCCTTAAAATATGTATGTACGTTGTGTTAATATATAAACTATTTCTAATCATTTTTTATTTATTCCAATTTGAACAGAACGCGATTTTATCATCCTTTCCCAGCTATTGTTGCGGGACCCTCGGGTAGTGGGAAATCTTACTTTATCGTCAACTTTTTAAAACATATTGAAATGTGCAATGTTGAGTTTAACAAGGTACTGTGGTGCTACGATGAATGGCAACCATTGTATAAAGATATGAATTCGCTAGTAGAATTTAATCATGGTTTACCTAGTATGGATATGATTGATGGTACAAAACCTATGTTAATTATAATTGATGATTTAATGCGCGAAACTAATGAAGCAGTAGTAGATATATTTACTAAAGGCTGTCATCATCTCAAAAGGATTGTTTGTAAAGATTGCAATCGCGATTTTACAGGCGAAAGTCGTTTAAAACAACACCGAGACAAAAACCTGTGTAAACAACTTCAACGGTGTACTATTTCTTTATCTGGTATATGGAAAAGCAAATATCCACATAAATGCGGTTTTCGATACTGTTCAATATGCAAAATCAATCAACCTAATAATCATTTTTGTTACATGTCCAAAAACAAAATCAACAAGACTAAACGCGACAAAAACTTCATTTTTGTTTTTTGCGATTTTGAGTGTAGACAGGAAACCCCTTTAGATGGATCGGAGCGTACATTCGTACATGAGCCAAACTTCTGTGTAGTCCAAAATGTTTGCAAGCAGTGCATTGAATACTGTATTGATAACGACTATCATATAAAACAAGATTGCAAACAATGTGGAAAACGAATTCATATATTTGATGAATCTTCGGTGACTCAGTTTCTTGAATGATAACTAACTTAGCACGCGGAAATAATGAAATTGTTGCCCTAGCTCATAATAGCAAATCTTATGATTGTATATTTGTTTTAAAAAAATATTGAAAAATCCATCTGCATGGAACCCGAAAATCATATTTAATGGAACAAAAATTATGTCGTTGATCTGTAATTCAAATATAAAGTGTATTGACAGTTAAATTTTATGCCTATGCCTTTGAGTAAACTGCCGAAAACGTTTAATTTCGAGCGGTCAAAAGGTCGCTTTCCCCATTTCATTAATACTGCAGATAATAGTAATTATTTAGGGCCTTTACCTGACGTACAATTATTACGGTATTGACGAAATGTCAACTTCTGACCGAAATGAGTTCTTGTTGTGGTACAACTATGAGTTAGCGAGTGGTACATTGTTTAATTTAAAAAAAGAAATTGTTGAATACTGTACGCAAGACGTCAATATTCTGCGAAAAGTATGTTTGCAATTTTGGCAAAAATTTATTTTAGAAAACAACGTCGATCCTTTCCGCGAGTGTTGTACCATAGCTTGTAGCTTAGTTTATCGAAGAAATTTTCTTAGGGAAAACACAATAGGTCTTATTCCAGCAGGGGGTTACCGTATGTCTAACAATCAATCAAACAATGCACTAAAATGGCTATTATCAACAACATAGTCAAGGTATAACCCTTCAACACGCGCTTAACGGGCGGGAGATACGTTTGAGGGAAGGAATTCTTGTTGATGGTTTTGACGAAACTAATAACACTGTTTATCAATTTCACGGATGTTTTTATCACGGGTGCGAGAAATGCTTTCCTAATCAAACGGTAGAGCTCAATAATGATAGAAATAAAACCATGTTTGCTCGTCGTGAAAAAACCGAAGCTACATCAGCAAGAATTTGCTCTCACAACTACAACTTGATTGAGATGTGGGAATGTGTATTTATAATGTACTTAAAAGAAAATCGCGAAGCAATGGAATACTTAAACAATAATAATATGCTTAAAATAATTCCTTTAAATACTCGTGATAGTTTCTTTGGTGGGCGAACAAACGCAATTAAGTTATATTATAAAGCGAAAGAGGATGAAATAATTCGTTATTTAGACGTGTGTTCATTATATCCTATGTAAACAATTATGCAAAGTAGCCAATAGGACATCTAAAAATGTATATATACGAGGAGTGCAACGATATTAACTTAAGTACTATAGAAGGTATTATCAAATGTACAGTAGTTCCACCAGAGAAACTATACCATCCTGTTTTGCCTCTGAAGATGCATAATAAACTTATGTTTGTCTTGTGCCGAACATGTTGCGAAACATTGCATTGAATTAGGTTATGTGGTGTTGGAAATTCGCGAGGTGTGGGAATATAAAGTGTGTCAATACGATAAAAACGTTAAGAGCGGTGGTCTATTTTCCAAATACGTAGATCATTTTCTGAAGGTAAAACAAGAATGCAGTGGTTGGCCTACGTGGTGTGTAGATGCAACCACAAAGGATCGGTACATACAAGATTATTTAACACATGAAGGTATAAGCCTTGATAAATCAAAAATTAAATCAAATCCGGGGCTACGATATATTTCTAAATTGTTTTTATTCATTTTGGGGAAAATTTGGACAGCGTGAAAACTTAACTCAAACAGAAATTATTTCAGAACCACAAAATTTTTTCCAACTATTGACCGATCCTTCAAAACAAGTGCAATCTATATTACCTATTGATGATAATGTGATTATCGTAAACTGGCGGAGACCTGAGGAATCTGTAGACCCGCTTAAAACAGTAAATGTCGTATTGGCTGCTTATACTACCGCAAATGCTAGGTTAGTTTTATATAATTATTTAGAACAGCTTGGAAAGCGAGTGCTTTATTTTGACACAGATTCTGTCATTTTTACGCAAAAACCTGGTCAATGGGCACCTTCGGTTGGTGATTTCTTAGGCGACATGACCGACGAGGTCAAATCGTACGGCAATAATAGTAAAATTGTTGAATTTGTTAGTGGAGGACCAAAAAATTACGCGTTCAAGTTGTTTTCAACATTAAAAAACGATTACGTAACAGTATGTAAGGTAAAAGGTATCTCATTAAATTTCAAAAATGCCCAAGTTATAAATTTCGATACAATAAAAAATGCTGTCTTAAACAACGCACAGGAGGTATATGTAGAAACAGACCGGCGTATTGCTAGAACTTCTACCTACAATGTTGTATCAAAACCAGAAACAAAAACTTATCGTGTACAATATTCAAAGCGGCGTCGAATTAACGATACATACGATACACTACCGTACGGTTTTAACTAATTTTATCTATATTTACTTATTTATGTATGGAATTTATCAACTTGTATACATGTAATTATAAATTGTAAAAATTGTAGTATAATTTAGTTTAGAATTATTGATACCCATTTATTTTGCAAACAGGTATACTAACATGTAGTAAAAAAAATGTAAAGTGAAACAACTGTATGTTGATCAATAATTTTTAATTATGACACATTTTATAATGTCATTTTGATTAATAATTATGTTATGAAAATTAATAAGTAGTACTTATCAAAGCTATAATTATTTCTAATTTTGTTTGTAAATGCAAAAATTATAAGTTCCGATTTTGTTAATAGGTATACTAACATGTAGTAAAAAAATGTAACTGTATGTTGATCAATAATTTTAATTGTAATTGTTACACATTTTATAATTTGTCGGTTTGATTAATAATTATGGTAATAAAATAGTGCATACTCATCAAAGCTTATTTCCGATTTTGTTTGTATATGCAAAAGTTCCAAAAATCAATCAATAAATTCTAAGAGTTTCTTCCGATTTTTATTTTCTAAGAAATGGACAAGGGTAGCTTAAATAGATAAGCAGGTAGTTTAGACTTTCTAAGAATCACACAATCAAAAGTTTAATTGAAGTCATGATCTGATATCTATTAAATAAATTTAATTGCATAAATTAATTTTAGATTCATTTGATTAAACGGAATTAATACGTAAATCAAAACGCAAATTAAAATGGACGAATCAAATTTTTCCTCAAATTACAAATTAAAATCAAAACTCGAGTTAGAATTTAATCAAATCGCGAATTAAAACTCAAATTAAATCAAACAGATTATTCCAAGAATTAAAATCAAAATAGCAAATTAAAATGATCAAACAGATTTTTCCTCGAATTAAAACGTGCATTAAATAAAAACGCGAATTAAAATGATGTAATCAATCCGCGAATTAAAACTCCAATTAAAACGATTTAATCAAGCAGATTATTCCAAGAATTAAAATCAAAATCGCGAATTAAAAACGGGTAAAATTTAATCAAACCGCTAATTAATATGCAAAACCGCGAATTAAACCGCCGGCGCCGATTAAAACGAAAACGCGAATTAAACCGCCGATTAAAACGATAAACCGCGGAATAACCTTAATCGACCCCGCGAATTAATTTAATTCGCGAAAGTGGTGGGGGATCGCGGGTGGCATTCTACTAGAACACATTTCAATTCACGAACAAGATGTTGATCTTAAAATTTATAAAACGAATTTGTACACCCGTAAAGCGCTAGATACTTTTAAAGCAGGATTATTAGAACCGTACCGTTCCTTTATTTCATACAAAAATGTAGAATCGTTAGAAGATTGTTTATTACAATTTAGAAATTACGATAATCACAAACAACAAGTTAGTTTCTTAAATTTTATTAGACAGAAAACACCTATAAAATCTGCGCATAAAAGTAATACACAAAATCAAAACTTTAGGACCCCTACACTCAGAAACAATGCTTATTTTAATAATACTAACCAATATAACCAAAATTATAATCAATAACGTAATCAAAACATTAACCAAAATTATGGACAAAATTATAACCAAAATCGAAATCATTTTCCTAGTGCACCAATTAATGTTCAAAGTAGGCCAGTATCTACAAGATTTCCCACTAAGTATTTGAGCGAAAACCCGAATTTAAACCTACCCCAATGTCAATTTCAACAAAAAATACAATGAGACCATCTCATAATAATAATTATTTTCAATTTCATATCAGAAGAACTTCATAATGTTGAAGATCAACCAGAAAATCAATTTCTTCCTCTTGAAGAAAGTGATAATTTTCAAATTTCTCAAAATAATCGTGGCAATATCCAAAATTTTTCAATAATAGCCTCGAAAACACCACAATCGACCTAAATCTTAATACAAGTAGACCAAAGCTACCATTTATTACCATACCCAGTTTTAATTTAAAAATTTTGATAGATAGCGGTGCTTCGAATTCAATAATGAACCCAGGCCCAGCCTACAACTAATTTGAGAAAATGGTTAGCTTTTGTACTGGAATACGATGCGCAATAACGTATCGTAAACAAGAAGAAAATAGAACCATCGCTGTTAAAAATTTGAAGAAAGATATTTTAAATTGTCTTTGCCACGGTTTCAGTGAACACAGTCATTGTGATGATTACTTCTGCACAAAAAAAAATTGCAAAAATGTTTATTCTGAATTATCGACAGATTTTCTACAACGCTTGAAATTTGTCTTCAAAACGGTCGCCAATCATGCAAACAGTCTAATATATGACATGGACTATAATGTTGTTGAACGCTACAACTCGGTGGTAACAAAATTTATTGGAGGAAAACGGATAAAAACTCAATAAGACAAAAAATAAATTGATCGGGAAGGTTAAAAGAAGACGAGAGCAGGAAATCGTGAGAAATAATCTACGCAGAAGCAATGGGACGAGAAAAATAATTCAAAAATTTGTAAGGGACAATAGCGGTAAAGATTATGGCGAGGAATGTCAGAAGCCGGATATTACATCGGTAATTTACAAAGAAAAAAACTGGTTTGGGAAATATAGTAAAGTCTCTTCTTTATAATTACAAGTCATTGGATAATGTCGCGTTAAATAAACATGGACGTTTTTATGAAGACACAACTAAAAAGCAGCTAAAGGAACAAATAAACATTCAGTTGTTTCCTGACCGTCGCAATGAAATTATCAAAGCCATTAATAGAACCACCGCTTCTATCCTAAACTGCAACGTCTATATGTCTTTCGCTAAATCTGCTGTCGCCTTCACTTTCAAGCAACTCAACAATTAAACTTATCCTTTTCCCAACTCTTACAACCTCGCAAACAAGCACTGATGAAACTGATTGTTGGGACAGTCAATACCTGCGGCGAGCGCCGTAAACGACCACTCATCAAAAATTTACTTTTTCAAGAAAAAATAGACGTTCTTTCATTAACCGAAACAAAATTAAAAAATCGCGAAACGATTTCTATAACTAATTACCACACCTTTTGTAAAAATAACAACACCAAGATTAACGCTTCTCGTGGTGTTGCGCTACTTATTCATAAATCTTTTCCAACTAGTCAATTTCCGCTACCGCCTCATCTTCAGGACCTAGAATGCATCGCAGTCACTGTTCATTTTCCTAATAACCCTGTAATTTTTTTCAGTTATTATAATCCACGGGAAAACACGTTGTCAAACGATCTCCTACAATTTGTATCTTCTTATCCTTAATAGCGTCTTACTGGGTGACCTAAACTCGCGACACACTCAATTTGGCGATTCTTCAACAAACCCAAACGCGCTACTTAGATGGCCTCTCTCGCGCGCGAAGAACGTTTATCCTACGTTTTTCGGACATCAAGGGACGTCCATCGTAGATCATATCATATGCTCAGAATCACTAATTCAATATTTCAATCAAAATTGCTATATAGGAACTACCATAACCTCAGACCACCTTCCAATTCTTATTAAAACTTCACTCGGTATCCCACACTTACATCTACAAACTGTCATTGAAATCAAAGATTTTAAAAACGTGAAATGGAAGCAATTTGCCGACCACATTTCACTTCACGTTGCCGACGACCCTAATCTTTGTATATCGATAATGCTGTAGAGCAACTAACCCTCGTCATTTCGGAAGCATCTGAAAAATTAATTCTTAAAAAAACCATTAACATATCTCGCAAACCACTTCCTGCAAACATTTTAAAACTCATTAAAGAAAAAAAACGTATATTTCGTCGTTATCTAAAAATAAGAGATCCCGCACTTAAAACAGAATTCAACCGACTAAATGCACAAATCAGACGCGAAATAACTCGAATCACAGAAGAAAATCGGACCAAAGCCATATCCAATCTAGATTTAAAACACACATTTAAAACTGGAATTGAACACCCCGTACTCCAATTAACAACCACACCACAAGTTGAAATTACACTTAAAAACGGTTCCCCCTTTCTCAAACCTGTTACATCCGATCTTATCGCAAACATGTTTAAAACAGGCAAAAACACCGCTCCAGGCAAATATAGGATTAACAGACAGCTTCTACAACAATTTCCACACAAAGCCTTAGAACATATTTAACAAATGTTTAACTATATGTTATTTTCCCACATCGTGGAAATCAGCCACTACAATTATGATCCTCAAACCTGGAAAAGACCTAGGCCCAATTTCTTTATTGTCATGAATCGGCATATGTTTCGAACGAGTGTTAACAACGCGACTTAGAGATTTTGCCAAGCAAAACAATCATCTACCAAGCTTTCAATACGGATTACGGTCCAACAGATGCACACAAGACCCCATTTTAAAATTCTAAACAGACGCCCTAAAAGCGTTAAGTGAAGGAAAATGTTGACTAGCCGTCTTTCTCGATATACAACAAGCTTTTGACACTTTCGCAACCTTTTCATACAACAAGCTTTTGACACTTTCGCAACCTTTTACATCATTAGCTGGAGTTTCCCAAGGCTCGGTAATAGCTCCCTTATTATATCTACTTTTTGCATCAGACGGTCCCCAATCAACCCATAAAGACGTCGCTGTCTAGCTGTTTGCCAACGTCACGGCCTGTTGGACTGCAAGCCGCGACAGCGAGGAAGATTCTAATTGAATTCAATCTTACTTGACCACATTTTCTAAATGGGCCAATAAATGGCGAATAACACCGAATCCAAACAATTCGTTTTAGAAATCCAATTTCTCTCAAAAACACCAACAAGCACACCAAAATATCACGCGCTCTCTATAGAACACACCCATACAACTACAAGACGAAATAGTATACCTTGGCGTCACATTCACTAAAACTTTAAATTGGAACTCTGACTTGAAACCTCCTTAACCCTGCGGTACTCGCGTGAGATACGTATGTATCCCACGCACGTTCAAAACGCACTTGCGCAGAAATGTACAAGTCATTGCACCCCACCCCCAAATAGTTTTGCTTGATAAGTTGTTAGTGTGCAGTCACAATTTTCTGCTTTTCTAGTGTGTCAGTAATTAGTTTTACTTGGTGAGATACGTGTGTATTCCACGCGACCAGCGTAAGTTTTTTATTTATTTTTATTATGTTCACTTATTTTTTTTTAAGTTGTTGAAAAATGGCCAGTAGAGACCCAAAGCAATGGATGGAGTGGTTCAACCAGTTAGAAGAGGAATACTGCTTGGGGAAGCAGATCACAATGAAGACGACGGCGATATATGTAGTGAAAGTGTTCACGATTCAGATTCTGAACAAGATGCGAATGAACACGATGACGACGTAGAAAATGTTGAATGGTACGATGACGATAATATTCCTCATTACACAGGGAAAGATGGTACTACGCAATGTAAGAAAAATCGGCCACCGAAAACGAAAACTAAGGCACATAATATATTTGAAAAAAGACCAGGGCCTATAAATAATGCAGCTAATGCTAAAACTATTTTGGAATGCCTTTAATTTTTCTCAACGAGAAAATTATAGAAATTATTACCAAATCACATTTATCTGGAAAACATACAATCAAAATACAAACGAGAAAGAGATGCAAAATCAACTGATATTTGCGAAATAAAATCTTTATTTGGATTATTGTATCTTCCAGGGGTCAGTAAATCAGGGAGACAAAATATAAAAGACTTCTGGAGATCAGACGGTACTGGAATGGACGCCATTTATTGCACAATGTCCTACAGCCGATTTTGTTTACTTCTACTGTGCCTAATATTCGACGATGTAAACACTCGTGAACAACGAAGGGAAACCGATAAGATAACTGCAATAAGAGAGAAATCTTTGATTTATTTCTAGAAAATTGTAAAAAATCAATTATTCCAGGGCCGAACCTAACAATTGATGAACGGTTAGTAGCATTTAGAGGGCGATGGCCTTTTCGCCAATACATTCCGTCAAAGTTAGCAAAGTATGGCATCAAAATTTTTGCATTGGTGGACCCAAGCAGCATGTTTACTTTGAATTTGGAAATATACTTTGGAACGCAACCTGAAGGTCCATATTGTTTATCAAATAGTCCCGCTGATGTTGTGAAACGACTTGTTGGAACGGTCAAAGGGACATTTCGTAATATAACGATGGATAACTGGTTCTCTAGTTTTCCACTAGCCCTGGAACTCAAAAATGAATATAAGCTTACCATGCTAGGAACTCTAAAGAAAAATAAAAGAGAAATTCCTCTAGAATTTGTAAATACTGCGGCGAGATCAGATAAAAGCAGTCAGTTTGCTTTTCATAAAGATTGTACTTTGGTCTCATTTGTTCCTAAAAAAAAGAAAAATGTTCTCCTAATATCGACAACTCATTCGGACGACAGCATCGACGATAGTGCAGTAAAACCCTCAATGATAATAGATTACAATAACACCAAGTAGGTTGATGTCGTGGATAAGATGTGTAGCTCCTATAACGTAGCTAGAAATAATAGAAGATGGCCTCTTACAATTTTCTTTGATTTGATGAATATAGCAGCAATAAATGCAGTAGTGCTGTATAAATTAAACCATCCAAGTGTTAGCATTATTCGGCGTGAATTTTTACGCACATTGGCCTTAGACCTGATAAAGCCTCAAATTAGTAAAAGATTTTGCCTTCAAAACATTCCAAAACAGCTTAAGGAGAAATGTCGGTTTATACTCGCATTTGAAGAACCTTCAACGTTCTCTAATGAACCTGTCGTAAAAAAACTAAAAACCGGAAATGGCCGATGTTATATGTCATCGAAAAAGAGATAAACGTACCAGAAATTACTGCTTGGATGTGATAACTGGGTCTGTAATAAACATCAAAAGGATTCTCCTATTGTTTGCATAAAATGTGAAGAAAACGCGAAAAATTAAACTTTTCTTTGAAATTTATGTTATATTATTATTATATATTCATGTAGTTACTAAATAAATCTTAATTCAGGATGATATTGTTTCTTTTTGCGTTCATATTGGCGAGTTTTAGTTTGGGATACGTGCGTATCCCACGCGACCGAATACGTAACTTATGTCCGCGCGAGTACCGCAGAGTTAAACAAAATTAGAAAACGCAAAAACCTACTAAGCGCACTTTGCGGACGAATCAAAGGTTGCCACCCTAAAACGCTAAAACATACTTACAAAACATGTATACGCCCGATAATCGATTACCACGCCCCTATCTACTCAACTCTAACCCAAACCCAGCCAAAAAAATAGCATCTTGCGAACGAGAAATTCTTCCAAAAATTCATAAATTACAGATTCTCCAATAATTTCACAATTCAACACGCCAATTTAATTTCAGTAACAGAAATATCGGTGCACACCTTTTGCTAACCTTTAATCCCTTAAGTTGACAATGGTCAAGTGTGTGTGTAGGAAGGTCTTCAGCACTGACGCTGGTATGAAGCAGCACATCAGGCGACGTTACTGCAGGGGCTCCGATGGCCCGGACACGTCCTGCCCTGTTCAGTCCTGCGAGAGACAGTTTAATACGTACGCAGGTATGCGTCAACACTTTTCAAAGGCTCACCCACTGGAGTATAACCGAGAGATGGAAGCGCAGGTCGATAACCCAACAAGGGATCCATCAAGATGGACGGATGAGGAACTCATTCGTATGGCGCTGGAAGAATCTAAGTTTACCGGCCGATATATCCTCGTCCATTTGACCAACTCTTTCCTAACCAGACTAAGGAGGCTATCCGAGGTCGAAGGTCCCTTCAGGATTACCGTGATCTCCTCCGAGATTTGGGTGCCGGTAAATCAAAAGATGATGATGATGAAAGAGTGTCTCTAGTTGTTGAACATGTAGATGTGGATAAGTTCTTTAAGTCGGACCTCCCCCATAAGGACGACTTTTCCCCAACACTTGGTCTCTCAGGCGTGCAGCGAGTTACAACTCAATTGAACTCGTCGGAGAGTCCCGACCCGCGAAGAGAAGTGGAGGTAGCCGGCGAAGCTGTAACAGGCGATGTACCGCTGGTCCAATACATGATTCGTCCGGCCAGGAAGCGACTCGCGTCAATCCTTGCGTCCGACGTGAGCTCTCATGAGCGGGACCCGTGGTCGATCCGCGAGCAATCGAGAAGTACCGCTGCCGTCGATACCAACTACTCTACACTCATGGAATCTACTGAGTCTCTTGAATAAAATCTAGAGATGGACCCGGTTATCTATTATCTGTTCGTTTAACGTTTTAGTTTACGCTGATACTCCGCCACTAGCCCGTGACACGGAGTAGTATTCTTTTGTGAACACCGCCGATACGGCACCCTTGTAGTCGCTCTCTTTCCGCCTAGGTTTACTATCTTGTTCAGACGTGTCTCGTCAATTGCTCTGGCCAGCTTCACTGGTCAGTTTTATCGCCTACTGCTATAGTGTGGAACTGTTGTGGAGGGTTGGGGTCATTCGGTCATATCGCAACGGTAGGGTCTATTTTCTTCTCTTTCTTTGGTGACCTTATTGGGATTGGGTTGTTGGTTTTAACATTCAGCATAGTTTTAGTTTTACTCTTATGAGAGTAATTTAAGAAATCACTCTTCTTTTAAAAGGGATGTAACCGTCGTTTAAAGTTGTTTGATTTCCGGACGACGTCAACTGGCCTAAGTTAACCAGGAGCTCGCCTACGAACAAACAATCCAGGTATTTATTGATTACCGATTAAGTTATTTATTGGCGAGTTCAGTGACTGAAAACCTTTAAAATTAATAATGAGAGTTCATTGATAGTTGTTATTGAATATTTCAATGATCGAAACCCTTTATGGTGTACATGTGTGCTAATTTTAATTTTTTTTTAATTATTAAACAAAAGTAAAAGCAAGGCAGAACCGCTCAGAGCAAGAATCGCGGCGACGACGATAGAGAGGTCAAAGCACTATATACGGAAACGCTAATTGAAATCAGAGATCTTGATTCAATTAAAAAATGTTTGAAACTACTAAGGGACAACAAATTGCACAAGTGCTTATTGACATGGAAACGGTAACCAAAATTATTATAGACGGACATCTACAAGTGGAATGGACCTCATGTAGGATTAGGGAAAAGAAGGAAATCACTAGATGTTATAAGTGCTTTGAACCAGGATATATGTCGTGGGACTGTAAGGGGCCAGACAGGAGTAGAAGCAGAAGCCCACCTTATTGAGAATTGCGACAGAGGAAAAAAGTCCACTCTGTGAAATGAGAGAAAGAGGACTGGGATAGAATATAGGGCCAACTCGAGAAACTGCAATTATGAAAAACTATCAAGCAAAAACAGAGAATTGAAGTAAATAGAATAATGGGTACAAAAATAATTCAAATTAATCTGAATAATAGAAGAGTTGCTTACGACATGGCCAAACAAGTGGCAAAAGAAAGAGACACTGATCTTATGCTGCTTTCAGAAACGTAGGATGTGAAATACATTAACATAATAAAAGACAATAGTGGCAAAGCAGGCATCTCCATATTAAACAATAAGTTAGTGATAAATAGATGTGGAGCGGGCAACTATTTTGTATAGGTAAAAATTACTAAAACAAGTGTATTTAGCTGTTATTTTTACCCCAACGAGGACATCGAGGTTTTTAAGACAGATCTTGAAGAATTAGCTACTGTAATCAAAACTGTCGCAAAAGGAAGAGCTCGAATTGGTGGCGATTTTAACGCCGCGTCAAGATCTTGGGACGCAATAAGAAACAATAAACGAGGGACCATAATCGAAAACTGGATGGCCAGTAATGTAACCAACGTCTAAAGTGTTTTATCGACATTAAGTAAAAGAAAGAAATAAAGATAGTCTTAGATTTACGTACCATAGTTTTAAGACTGTCAAGTTTGCTTTATACAATTCAGCTTTATACGTCAGCCTTAAAGAATGACCCTGTGTGGCAGGATTTTGAGATGGACGGGATTGATGGGCTTACAGCTTATCGACCAAGATGTGAATTCGAATGGTCGTTAGTTTTTTTTCTTTTTTGTTTTGCGGTTTTAGTTCTTTTTTTTAGTTCGTTAGTTTTCTTTTGGTTCCGTGTAGAGACGGACTAAGAATACTCTATCTACAGTACCACTTGTCGTAAGAGAGACTAAACAACGGTTCTTTTATTTCCATTTTTTTATTCTGCTATCTTGTCTATTCTTTTCTTTATATTTCTGCAGTGTTTGTGGCTAGGTGCCATCGCTCGGTAACGGCTTTAGTTGTGGGGAAAACGCATTGTGCGCGCCCTCTTCTACTGTCCAGCTCCGAGTGATCTGTATCGAACCCAAATATACCTACTACCCTTCCTTTAGGTTTTAGGTTTTTTTCCTTTCGTTTTATATTTTAGTTAGATTTTGTCAGCATCAGTGTCCATTTTATCGTATAGTACATTGTAACTGGTGGGCGAAACCGTTTATTGGTATTGTTGCCGATTTTTTTTGTAGTTTTTGAATTATTATTAGTAAGTTAGTTTCGTTTTTGTTTAGTTTTCGTTAGGGGTTCTCGTAGTAGTAGTAGTATTCTTTTGTGGGAACCGCCGGTACGGCACCCTTGTAGTCGCTCTCTTCCCGCCCAGGTTTACTATCTTGTTCAGACGTGTCTCGTCAATTGCTCTAGCAGAACCATTTTGTAGCAGATCGCTAACTGGCCGAAATAAAAAGAGTTGACAGACCTACCCCAAATTTAAATATAGTTCAATCCGAATATAGCAAAAAACGTACTTTTTAACAGAACATTTAATTGAGACATTTATAATAAACACGCCTGGATTTGTGGTTGTGAAATAAAAAATTGTTTTGTTTCCCATGTTTGCTATTCGGAGGAGAATCTTTGTCGACAAAAACAAGTTTTACCGATTTGAACCATTCAGGAGATCGAATTAAAAAACATACATTGTCAGAAAAACACAAAAAAAACGTTTTGCAATATTCTCTTTTTGGAAGTGTAAACATTGCTGCTCAATTGGATAGTGCATACCGAGGAAATACAGAATCGCAAATCGACATAATCGGTACATTTTAAATATCATAATTAATTGTGTATTTTTTTGTGGATCTTTAGAACTCGCATTAAGATGGCATGACGAATCCACATCGTCCTTAATCCTGGAGTTTTTCGCGGAACGATTGATTTTAGTGCTCAAAATCAGCATTTAGAAAACGCTTCGGTTTTCAAAAGCACGTCAAAAATCATCCAAA
Source organism: Aquatica leii (assembly GCA_035610365.1). Classification (NCBI taxonomy): domain Eukaryota; kingdom Metazoa; phylum Arthropoda; class Insecta; order Coleoptera; family Lampyridae; genus Aquatica; species Aquatica leii. The sequence goes on from CM069432.1 coordinate 257,185,618, forward strand.
ACGAAATTTTTCAAACTATGTTTAGTGTATGTCAACAAAAAATGTCTAAAGAAATAAAACAAACTGGCCAATGGGAATTGTTTTTAGATACATTGTAAAAGGAAAAACGGTTAAAAGACTTTGGGATTTTTTAATTCCTTCAGATAGTAATACTCAAAGAACTTCAGAAACATGTCAAAGATAACAAAAGCAAGCTTATTGCTCAAACATACGATGGTGCAGCAGTGATGAGCGAGTCGTCGTGTTTCTACAAACAAAAATGTACGGATTTTTTTTGCACACTCACAAGGAATTTGTAATTTTTTTTTTCAAATAGATCTCAAATAACCGCAATATTGGATGAGATTATTAAGAAACGTTTACATCGCTCGCCTCCGACAAGACGAAATTTGAATTCCAAAGTTGTGTGCACCGTATTTGAACATAAGGAAGCTATTGTGGCGGCAATGGAAAAAATCTAAGCGAAAGTATAAACGTTAGCACTACTAACCAAGCATCAGGATGTGTCCGAATTCTTACTAGCCAAAGTTTCGTTTTATGGCTAAACTTATTTTACCAGAAAACGCCTCATGTTGACCTGTTATTTGGTAAATTTCAAGCAAGAGCAATTAATGCTGTTATTGCCAAGGAAAACATATTTTTATTTGAAAATCATATAACTCACATCAGAAATAACATCAGTGAAAATTTGAAATGTACTGATGACACTAAACCATCTACTTCGAAACGGCGTAAGACCGATGAATGCGTGGAATTTGCCCGAGAAGCTAAATAAGTATGTGATGTTATTATTTCTAAAGCCAAAGAGCGATTTAGTTTCACTTAGTTGCAGCAAGTCTATTTTTTTCAGAAAACTTTATCCAGTATACTACATGTTTTCCTTAAAAGAAATTTGAAGATACAATCCATTTTTTGACGGGCAAAAACTCCGAACGGAATTAACCGTAATTTACGAAACAGAAGCATTTAGATCAATTTATGGCCTTCTGCAACTGTATGATTGTATTTGTCAAAATAGTGAGATAAGTAAAACTTGTAGCAAAACTTTAAGATTATTAAAAATTTTCTTTACTATTCCTATAACTTCAGCTGAAACAGAACGGTGTTTTTCTACCCTTAAAGGTATAAAAACTTTTTTAATGGACACCAATGGTCAAAAAAACCTGTCTGCTCTAGCTATGCTTTCAAAGCAAAAGAATATAATAGAAAGTATACCCGATTTTAATCAAACTGTCGATGATTATGAAAATGGCTTTCCTTGTGCTTTCTTATTTTCAAACAGGGAAGACTACATTGATTAGAAATATTTTATTGCTGCTATCGAAGACAAAACTAAAAATATTGGTACTGCTACGTTTATTAGCGACGATGCTGAGTAGTATCTTGCTGCTTGGAGTTCCATAATGAGTTGCAACAAAACAAATAAACTTTTATGTACATGGCATGTAGATAACATTCTTTTAGATATATAAAATGTTATGTGCACTTAGACCGGAACCACAAAAAAGATAAATTCACGTTGTTAATAGAATCTTTTATAAATTTTCTTTGTGCAATTCAAGAGTTAAGAGATTTTTCAAACTACTCTTTGAAAAACTATGCAAGTAGGGAAAATGTTTGGGCTACTGCTTATCGGGTCGGAAGTGGCACACCAATATGTACTTGGAAAGTATGCACAAAATAATCAAGTACATATACATACTTAAATGGGAAAATATGCCGTAGACTTGATCAAACAATTTAACCCCTTAATAAATTTGTAAGAGATAAATAATTAGACAAAATTTTAAAACTTACCAAAGGATAGAACAAAGGCCTACTTTATAACTTGGAAAAAAAACATAATGCTGCTACTGAAGATGGTGAAATGGTTGTCAGAGAAGAAGATGAAAATAGATTTTCTGTCTCATATAGGAGTGGTGTCAGCACTGATTACACGAAATAAAAGCGCCTACAGAAAGAGCGCGCGAAAAAAAGGCGAAGAAGAAAAGGCGACGCGTAATAAAAGCGTTGCACGAAAAGAGCGAAAGAAAAATAGGCGCGTACACGAAATAAAAGCGGCTACAGAAAGAGCGCTGCGAAATAAAAGTTTTGCACAAAAGCACAATAACGGGAAAATCAAAATAACCAAAAACGTAAAATAAAATAAAGAATTTAATGAATATTTATTTGGCTTCGTTGAAAATACTATCTGTAAAATTGCTGTGATCTGTAATAGCTAATTAAATTAATATTAGGCAGACATTGTGTTTATCCAATACTATAGTTTTTTGAATAGTATAATTGCAACAAATGAGTAAGGTCTATGGACATCTAACAATTAAAGGATTTTATCCTTTGTTTTTTTAAGGAGCTTATACATTCTGTTGTTTTTGAATACAATAATAGAAATTGACCTATTACTATTTAGTTAGATAGATGCCTGTAAACATATTTCGTATTCCCCATAAAACCTGTTCTAAATGTAATTTTTCTTTTTATTGAAAACCGTCTTTTGTTTTTGAACTATAAAAGACAGGTATTTGAAGTGTGTTAAATTAGTTTTTACATACATCTGATACATAAACGTTGGTGTAGTGTACGGTCTGTAAATTTCAACTATGCCATTGGAATACGTTAAAAGTCAAAAAGATGGAAATTTACTTAAATATGACGGATATTTGTTTCGCAAAGAAAAAGTGGGCAGTGATAATAAAATTATGTGGAAGTGTATCGAATATCAAACACATGGTTATCGTGGACGATGTCATACAAAAAATGATACTGTGGTGAAGTATACAGCACACAACCATATCCAAAACTTGGCTAAAGTAAAGGCAAAAGAAGTTAGAGGTAAAATTCGGACTATTGCAAAAACCACATCAAATAATACCCAAGAGGTGATTAACTTAGCGACAGCCAACATAAGCCAAGCTGTATCTGGACAGCTTCCCAGCATTAATACGATGAAGCGAACAGTGCAAAATATTCGAGTGCGCAATAATGGATTTTTACCAATGCCAACGACTTTACTGGATCTTCAAATTCCAAATGAATACAAATTTACTCATAATGGTCAACAGTTTTTATTACATGATAGTGGTCCAGTAGACAATCGCATCTTAGTTTTCTCAACCGTTCGTAATTTGGAACTGCTTTCCAATCAGCATCACTGGTTTGGAGACGGTACTTTTAAAACCTCACCGCCGTTATTTGCACAGCTATATACGATTCATGGTCTTTTGCCTAATAAAAGTGCTGCAACCTATGATTCGTTTTTTCAAATATTAAAAAATCTCAATCAACATTTAAACCCTGAATCGTTCTTGACGGATTTTGAAATAGCATCGATTACATCTTTTACTCGACAATTTCCTAATTCTGTGAACCGCGGATGCTTTTTTCATTTTGGACAATGTGTTTGGAGAAAAATTCAAAACGAAGGAGAAATTAGAATACGGTACATAAATGACGTTGAATTTGCTCTAAATTTAAGAATGCTATTAAGTTTGGCGTTTGTTCCTACTAATAACGTAATAGAAGCGTTTACACAGCTGTTGGGGAGCAATTTTTTTTCTGAAAATGAAGAACTGTTACAACCGCTTCTTGATTATTTTGAGGACTTATGGATTGGTAGATTAACTCGAAGAGGGCAAAGACGAGCACCCACTTTTTCAATAGATTTATGGAATTGTTATGATGCAGTATTAAATGATTTACCTAAAACAAACAATTCGCTAGAAGGATGGCATCGTGCATTTTCAGAGGTGGTAGGTGCTTGTCATCCGACTATATGGAAATTTATTAATTGTTTAAAGAAAGAGCAACACTTGAACGAAGTGAGAATTGAACAGATAGTCGCAGGAGAAGCAAGAACACGTCCCCGAAAAGTATACCGTGATTGTGCAGCTAGGATAAAACGAATTGTTGAAGACTATAATAATAGACCAATTTTAGACTACTTACGTGGATTGGCACATAATTTCACTATGAATGTTTAAATTTTTCTTTAATTAAACCTATTATTACTTTTTTTTATTCATAATTCAGTGATGTTATATAGCTAAAAAAAATTCTTTGTGTTTTGTGTTTATTATAATTTCTGATATGTATAATTATTGTAAAAATTTTAATTATTAAACCTATTATGTTTATTCATTATTCATTGATGTCATTATATCAATAAAAAAAATTCTTTGTCTTTTATGTTTATTATACTTTCTGATACATATGTATAATTATTGTAATTCTATTAATTTTGTACCAACAAATTCATTTTTTATCACCGTTCCTACGTGACGTTCATTCATGGCGCGACGCTCATTTTTCGTATCGCTCTGATTTCATATCGATCATACCACGCCGCGATTAATTTTCGCGCGCTCTTACTTCTTGCGCCTTTATTTCCGCGCTCTTTTTTCGTGACACGGTCAGCACTATGTATACCATAGTGAAAAACATGTTATTAGAAAATGTTTGTAATAATAATTGTTCATTATGTGGTGCATGCTAACATATGTACATGTCAAAATTACGTCATTAAAAGTAATTTATGTAAACACATACATAAAGTTTGTGTTGAAGTAAACAAAAATAATAAGACTGCGACGTTGAATCATAAAGAAAATGAGTTGACAAGTACTACCGTGATGGAAATGCATTTAGAGACTTTAAAAAATTGTAAACCAAAGTGTACTTCAAAGTTAAAAGTTAATTGATAAACTTATAAATGACTCCTAGACAATTAAAAATAATGTAATAAATGTTAAAAATGTTCATGTTTTACAAACCATCGAGAAACAGCCTTCTAATCCGAATGTTAATTTGACAGGCTGTATAAATTTAACTTCATTTATGCCGGAACTTCCATTACCACAGTTCCTGCTTTCATCTAATATAGTACCTCGTGTACTTGCAAATAACAATATAGACAGTCAGCATCGGTTCGTTTTTGCAAAAACTAAAAGAAAACAAAGTATTGTTGAGTAAGCCAAGTATCAAAGAAAAAAATGATATTAAGAATTTGCTTCTCCATAATATAGAGAGAGCATGTATCTTAGTTATGTATTCACAGAGTCGTTAATTAATCCTCTTACTATTACGTAAGAAGTTAAGAGGTTAGATTTAAAAAAGTTAACGAACGTCGAAATACAAAAAAGGAAATACGAGCGTGTACTTTGATTCTATCAGACAATTCCAAGCTGTAGGCACGAGCTGTGAAAAATATACCTGATTGGTATGTAGGAAGGTAGAACTTTACGTCGTTTGTGTTCAAAATAATATATTTTTGAGTTAAATCAATCTTAAAAACACATCTGTATGGAACGCCGTTGTATTTTTTAATCAGATATTTTGACTCTAAGTTTAGCTGCAAGTCATATCTGTAATTGTATAGAAAATATTAAACAATATGTTTATCACAGCGGGATCGAAAGTTCGCTTTCGGACCCTATTTTCAGGGGCGAAAGCACTACTTACGCTCCCAGTTAATTGTTTTAATAAATTAGTACGCATGCTTCAATGGAACAAGAGTTGCAAAATAAAAATCGTCGTAATCCTGCTGCCTACATACCCCCACAAGGAGTGCAACAAGACCAGATGGCACATTGGCCCATTTGGCACACCAATCGTTTACGATGCAAACTACCTAAATGTAAAGGTTTTACCCACGTTATGTGCCAGAAATGTAACGCATCCTTATGTTTTAATTCTGGGAAAAATTGTTTCAAACAGTTTCATCAACAATAAATAAGACACTCTTACTGTGTTATGTATTTTTATTATTTATTTTGCATATCTTTCACAAACATTAGAAGATGCACATGTGCGACATTTTGTATTTTGACACTGACTGACCACATGGCCAAAACGTAAAATGATGTATAACTGCATCATCTGTAACGTGCACATTTTTTACGATTGAATAAGTCTGTTTTTAATTAACATTTTTGTATTCACTGTTTATGTAAATTCTTTTGCGCAATGCATTTCACGCACTGACATGCGTTTTGAGCCTTCTTCTTAAGTAAAAAGTCATCCTCCGACATCTTACGTTTCGCAATGAGGTAAAGCAGACATTTTTTTTGCGTGCTGCAAAAAGTGGAATTACCACTTATTTAATTTGTGTTTGTGAATTTTTGCCCTAATGGTGAAAATTATTTATGCCGGCGTTTGTAGTAGTACTTTCGTTTGGTAGTAACACTTGCGTTTGGTAGCAGCATTTGCGTTTCGTTGCAGTACTTGCGAAAAATGAAAGATAAAACCCGTTAATTCGAAGGGATAAGTCATTTTTGTTTTGATCCGAATTGTGTAATTCATCGCAATTTACGTTTTAGTTTTTTTGTTCTGGATTTTTGGTTTCGTTCTTATACGATGTTTTTAAGTATGAAAGTCTTATGAGTACGATTTCGATCTTTATACGTCTGCGATTATGGAAACTACGATCTACGGTTATCAATTTTATTGATTTCAAAGGCAAGATATCAATCAAATCTTCGTGAAAGAGAAAATATACGATTTACGGAAATTGCATCAGATTGCATCATTTCAATGAGTCATAATGACCACACCTTAATAGAAGCTGCGCAATTCGTAAGTGATAACCTTCAAGGACACGTCTGTAAATAATCTGTAATTATTAGTTTTAAGTTTTGTTTTGGTTTCAATATTTAACCATTCATATATAAAAAATATTGTGGCGTCCAACTTATAAATTTTTGTATTTATCAAATTGAAAATTATTAATCTTAAGTAACGTAAGAATTCCCACGACTCTAATTAAATAAATCTGAAAATTTCTCATTGCTCTTATGTAGTTTGTTTATAATGTGTTTTAAATAAATATTTTTGTGAGCTGGCTAGTGCATTCATTTATTTGTTATGCGTTTGTATTTTGTTACATATTTGGCACCGATAAATTGTTTTTATGTTACACATCATTACAATTAACAATAATTTAATAAATCAGCAACAATTGATCTTTTTACTTATTTTTTTTTAATTCTACGCAATTTTTTTTATAAGGCGTGTTTTTTTTAAAAATCAGAAAAATTGCGCAGTGAAGGGTTAAACATTACAGTAAATCCAATAAAGTTATATTACCATCTACAAATTTTTCTATTTGAGGGACAGATAAATAAACGAAAATACATTGCAACTGGTAAGTAGTGCACTAACATGTGTTTTTTAGGTACTTGGAACCTATAGTAAAAGCAATAAAACTAAATTTTGTATTTGGAGGAAAGTATTAAAATATTTGAGACAGTTTTAGTTTCACTGTAGCTGTGGTAATAGCAACCTACGATAAATTTATAATGGCCACAAAAAGAAGTACTCGTACTACAAAGACTCAATTTGAAGTCATGTTGAGTTTCCTAGAGTCCAATAAGGAAATCAAAAAACCATCCTTCGTCGGAAAATATTTATAAACAAAAATGGGAATTGCTAACAAACAATTTAAATGCTAGTGGATTAAGGCCAATAAAAACTGTAGACCAGTGGAAAAGAGTAAGTTTTATGTATATTAATTACATATCTCTAAAAGTAATTATAAGGGTGGTTCTACAAATATGATCCTTTTTCAGGTAAACACGCGTTTTTAGCAACTTTTTCAATTCATGTGAAGTGGTTTATTCGTAAAGCGATTGTATAAAATATTTAGTACTTTCCCCAAAGAGGAAATTAAAGTAATTGTAACCAAGAGAACAGCAGACAGACTGGTCGCCGAAGGCAAAGATATCGTACAGTTCGATACCTTAATAAATAAACTTTCGGAAAATGTTACTCGAATTAAATATATTTCCATTCATCTTGATGAAATAGAGGAATTGTCAGATTTAATAGAACACAGCAAGATTCAACATTTTAGGGGAACCATGCAAGTACATCAGGTCATGCTGAACTTTCATTCGCTAAGTTCTTTAAAAAATGATATATTGGAGTATTATATAGGTTCACTAACCTATAATTCCGAACCATCGTTAACATCAGATGATGACTCATCGGATGAAGATGTACCACTGATTAAAGTTGTGTCTAAAACCACAACTTCTGGTCAAAAGCTACGTATTTCTTATGTTTATTCAGATGAAGAAGACGCCAGTACAAACAATAGATGTGATCAATATGAACTGAGACCGCAAAATATCAAATGTGGCACTCATTTGTTAGTGGAACTAATCACAAAGCAAGCCAGATACACTTATGCTGCTGTTGCACAGACAGATGTGGAAGAAGATGGTGAAGTAAGAGTAATGTTTCTCCGCGTGCGTAAATTAGATGGTAAACAGGCATTTAAGACGGACGAAAAAGATATTTCGTATATAAAATACTAGGATATAAGACAACTTTTACCTTCTCCTATAGTTTGTTCTCGAAGAAACCAAATTTAATATATCTTTGATAAAGTTATTAGCGTCTTTGAGCAGGGTTAGAGTGTCTTTGTTTAATTATGTATTATGTATTAATATTGCATACACTTTTGTTTTCGATTTTTGTAAGAAAAAGAAATAAATGTTTAAGTTTCAGATATCTGTATGATTCCTCTTTCAGCATCATTCCTCTGGTACTACTTTTTTTTTCTATCGCAATAAAATATTAGAACCAAAAAAATCAGCATGATCTTATACTAATTCTATTGTATTTATATTAGTTACTGCCAGTAATAATATTTTTACCATTTAATAAGCACATTTTTAAAAAATTATTTCCACCTTCAAAAAGGATCATATTGGTAGAATCACCCATAAATGTTATTTAAAGGTTTTTACAGAATACTAAACGCCACTATCGCCAAGTGCGTGAAGAATTTACTGCGACTGGAGGTGGTGCGAAGAAGGTAAAGCCTCTTCTCGATTACGAAGAACGATTGTTAAATTTATTAAGTAGAAGTTCTGTGGATGGAACTGATCATTTAATGGAGGCTGGAATTCCTAATTCCCCACAAGTAGCAATTTTAGAAATGGAAGTGCCTAACGAAGAAAATTATAAGGTCGATGGGAATGTGGTTTCTGTGGAAATTGTAAGTTTTTTTTACCTAATATTTGTCACTGACTTCTTCTTTTTTTTGTTTTATGACGAAAACTTACTTTTTAATTTATAATTTAATATTTCTGTATATGTTAACAGTTACCAACAAGTTCTATAATAAATATTGATGAAAATAATTTCAATTGTGACAACAGCTTGCAAGCAGAAGTGGTATGTATGATGTTTCATATGAAAATGTTGTTTTTAATATAATTTTTTACAGTCTACTAAGGGAATTCAAAGACAACCAAAACTTAGAAGGCAAATAAGAAAATGTAGAGTTTCTAGGCTTGATAAGAGTCTTCAGAAATTTGAAGAACAACTTCAAAACCAAATTGAGGTACAGAATAAACTAGCTATAAGTACAGATAGGCTCGCAGCTGCTATTGAAGCAATTACAGGTAGCATTTCCAGGGGTAATTTAATTAATTTTGTATAATATTTTATGATTTAGGTTTAAGTTTATAAATCAATCAGTTTGGTTTTGATAAATTATTTTAAAGCTTTTTTCAACTTGAATTTACAAATCGTTATAAATACTTAAATGTACGTAAAATAAAATAAAAAATATTTCATTTTAAAAAGTTTTTTTAAGTAATCCATTAATGAAAGATGTCTTATAAAATTATTTCTTATTCTTCTCCCTTCTTGCAGCAAATTTTCGCCAACTGGATCTGATAAGGAAAGTTGAACATTTATTTCATTTGATACATCGTATTGATACCTATATTTTCATAATTTTCTTCTAAATTGTTATCCATATAATCATCATTATTATCATAAGGATCTTCTAAATTGAAACGCTGGGCTGAATTATGTAAGATTATACATGAATAAATGATTTTTCCAGCTTTGACTGGATGATAACTAAGTGTCCTTGCTTTAGTTAACCTTTCAGTACTAACATACGGTCTCACAGACGGCACCCCTACTTATTTGCCTCTAACAAGAAAACGCGTGCGCGAGTGCATCTACGGCTCTTGCTAGCTTAGTTTCTATCAGTTTCACATAAGTGTTTGACGTGGCTACAGCATTTTTTAATTCGTTTGTGCTTTCTGTGTAATTTGTCCCTCAGACCGTTGTTAGTATTAGTATAACGGTTTTAATTAGGTGTTTTGTACTTGTTGTTTCATTGCTAAAATTTAATAATAAAATATTTAAAATGAATTACGAGAAAGAACAGGAGCGCATTCACAGAATGTGGCAAGAATTACAAAATGAAAGTGATAGTGCGCCTGAAATTAGTGATCTAGAAGATTCTGACGAGGAAGATAAAGTAGAGGAACGAGAAGGCGATTCTGAATCAGAACAAGATATAGATTCAGAAACGGAAATTGATTATGAACCACACGTTAAGAGACCAAAAAAACTATATATTGAACCTTGCTTTACTGGCAAAGATGGTTCAACAAAATGGTATAAACATCCAGGTTCACAACAAGTCAGAGTTCGTCGAAAAAATATAATAACACAGAGACCAGGCATAAAAGGTCCTGCTCAACAAGCGACCAATAACATTTTGGATATATGGTCATGTTTTTTTACTAACGATATGTTAGAATTACTTGTTGAATGCACAAATTTGTCCATTACATCACAAAAATATGATAAAAGTTATCGGTCTGCTTTTGCTACTGATATAATAGAAATTAAGGCGCTGTTGGGTTTATTATATATATGTGCTATCCGAAAAATTAACTATTCTAATGCAGATGATTTGTGGAAAACCAATGCGACATCTATAGAAATATTTAGACTTACCATGTCCTTAGAACGTTTTCGTTTGTTACTGAGGAATCTTAGATTTGACAACAAAGCGATAAGACCTGATAGGTTGAAAATAGATAAAATGGCTGCAATTCGAGACTTCTTTGAAATATTTCTATCAAACTGCAAGAAAAATTATACACCATCTGAATACGTCACCGTAGATGAAATGCTTCCGGCCTTTCGAGGTAGATGTAACTTCCGTCAGTATATACGAAACAAACCAAATAAGTATGGTATCAAAATTATATCTTTGGTAGATGCTAAAACATTTTACACCACAAATATGGAAGTATATCTTGGTAAACAACCGGAAGGCCTCTTTGTAGTTGATAATAGTGCGAAAGCAGTCGTCGAAAGATTAATCGAACCCATCAAAAACACAGGAAGGAACATAACCATGGACAACTGGTTTACTAGTATTCCCTTATGTCAAAGTTTGCTCCAAAAGAATCTAACAGTGGTAGGGACGATAAGAAAAAACAAGCGGGAATTACCACGTGAATTCGTAGAAGGAAAAACCAGGCCACAGGTATCAAGTATGTTTGGGTTCCACGAGAATGGTACCTTAGTATCTTATATACCAAGAAAAGGAAAAAATGTATTACTTTTTTCAACAATGCACGAAGACGACAGTATTGACGCAGAAACGTCAAAACCGGAAATAATTAAGTTGTAATGCCACGAAAAGCGGTGTAGACGTTGTCGACAAACTCTGTTCCACATACAGCTGTGCAAGAGGTACGAGAAGGTGGCCTATGGTAATTTTTTATCGTATATTGGATGTAGGTGGCATAAACACATTTGTAATATCCAAAGCCAAGAATGCAGAGGATAATTCTGTGAGAAGAGTGTTTCTTGAAGACCTTGCTATGCAGTTACTCTCGGAGCATCTAAAACGACGCACTACTGTTCAACAGGTTCCACGATTATCTAGGATGCGTATTCGAGAAATTTGTAATATGGGTCCAGAAATTGTTCAAACAGAAGAACCAGAAAAAACTCATGGAAGATGTCAAGACTGCAGCGCGAGGAAGAGTCGAAAAACCAAATACAAGTGTAATAAGTGTAAAAAGTTTTTATGCCTCGAGCATGTTATCGCCATGTGCAACGAGTGCGTGAATTTGCAAAGTAATGCTGAAACTGAGTAATTTTATTATTGTTTTGTGAAAAAAAACTTCATCTTTGTTTGCATATTATATAATTTTGTTTTTATCTTTATAATAATTAAATAAGAATACTTTTCTAAAATATTTTGGCTCTTATTAACATACAGTCTGACAGACCGATGTTAGTACTTACGTTAAAAAAATCATGTTAGTACTGAAAGGTTAAGCATCGAAACCTCATCTTTAGGACTCCTATGCACCTTTCTACAGTATTTCTTATTCGGCAATGGCTATTTGTGTATCGTGCTTCTGGAGTATTATCCGGTGCTTCCTGAATTGGTGGTAGTAACCATGGCTCCAATGGGTAACCAGAAACACTTGTTAATTTGAATTTATAAAACTATGTTGCAGAAATAATTATGACAAACCGAACAGCCATGAATTATGATTGCCTTCCTCATACTATTGATGTAAATGTCTTTTTAAAGCAGAAGATGCCCATATTGCAGAATCATGTGTCAATCCTGGAAATCTTGCATTTGCATTGATAATAATCATGTCTGCATCTTAAATCTGTAATTAAATATATTTAAAGTATATCAACAACATTTATAATCGATATCCATATGATAATGCTGACAGGTAAAATGCCATCTAAGTTAGCATTTTATACATTAACAGCTGTGTCAGATAAAACTGATGACTACAGTTTGAATGAAGAATTTTTGATGCAGGATTTTTTATTGTTTGTAACTTTGCCTGAAAGAAGGCTGATTCAGAAAGCTCTTCAACAATACAATAAATTAACTCATACTGAACACAACCGACTCATCACTTTGTATACAACATATGGTTTCAACAACGTTTCACCAAATAAGAATAGTTAAGAATGACATATTACTTCTTGCCGAAAACACTATAATAAAAAATCCTGCTGATCTATATAACAGATTAAAAGAGGGTTTACCAAAAGAGATTGTTCAGTACTTGACCAACATTCCTCTAAATTTGCAATTAATTTTTGGAAAAGTCTTCAACCTACACCAGGAAATGTTGCTAATATTTTAAAACTACAAGAAGAGTTTCCAACGAACCAAGAGGACAAAATATTTTACTTTTTGCAAAATTGCGTACTGGGAATGACACCTGACCAATTGGAAAAAAATTTAATGTATGTAACTAGATCAGCCCAAATGCCAGAAAACATTCATGTCAACTTTGTTTGCCATCTTTCAGTTGAGTATGATGCCTCACTAGAATGATCACTTTTACATTCTAACGAAAGTAAACCATTAATTGCTTCTGACAATGCATTAAAAGTGTCTTCAGAAATATTTTCTTGAATCCTAATCAAATTTCTTAACACAATGTTAAGGTTTGCCTTAATTTGCGAATTAACTGAATTGCTAACTTCAAAATTCCGACATGGGTCAATCCATTAAAAATCACCCAGACCATGTTGCTCAACATTTTTGTTTCTCTTAATTTTTTTACCAGTTACTCACCAGTATGGTGAGCTCAAAACTGTATTTAAAATTATTTTTAGGCTAGAATTTTCTTTTTGCGGCTATTTAAAGTTTGTTTCGGTACTGTTTTTTGACTGAAGAGAAGTTTTGCGTAAATGTCTATAATTCTGTTAATTTTGAAGATATCAAGACAAAATAAAAAACAAAATTTTCAGAATATAATGCTCTAGATTTTTGTCATACAAAGTGTTACCTTAATAGTAAGGAACGTGGAGAAAAAAATGTGTAAATACAAAGTTTAAATTAACTGAAATCAAGAACTTTAGTGCTGTAAAATCACTAAAAGAAAGACTCACCTTTAATTTTTTTTCTTATGTAGATTTACTATAGTTTAACTTGTTTTAAAAATATAAAGCTTGAGAGCTTTTTCGTTTTTTTTCGGAAAACTTTGATACCACATAACTCTCGAACCAGTTTGAGTCTCAGTCACCAAATTTTTACAGCTTCTTTATACCATGAAGATGTGGTATCTGTAAAGTGGGGTAATGTGGGTAATGGGGTAAAATTAAACAATTAAACAAATTTGTTTAGTGTCACCCCATTTTGAGCGAAAAAATACTATCAATATGGAATCAAGACTTAAAGATAATGCAAACCGAGCAATTCTACTCCATAATTTAAAAAAATCTAAGCTTAAAACTGAAGAATATTTCGTTAAAAATTTGGTTGAACAGCACCTGTATTAGAAAGCACTTAACCCCAAATTACATTAACCTTTATTCCAAGAACACTTCTACGAGGGCTCAGTCGGCTGTAGAGAGAGGTAGGATACTCTGGAAACGAAATCACATTTTTGTATTGCCAGAGAGACGAACTTAACGTACAATTATATAAAACTCACCTGTTACTTACAAAATTATGTCATCGGATTGAATTAGATTGTTTTATATCATATGTGAAAGATGAAGTTGAAATTTTTGGTATCAACTTGTTTCATAGAGTTAACAGCAAAATTGATAAGCTCATATATAATAGCCATTACAATAATTCGACCAGTTTTAACAACTATGAAGAGTATCACCAATTTCATTCAAGCTCAGATAGCACCAAAGCTTTCAACTTCCATAAACGGATCATCAACCTTAGTAAAACTAAATTAAATGCGAATGAGACCGATTTGCTAGGTTTGGGGCTTAAACATAACCCTCATAGTTTAGATAAGGCTCTGTTGGATGAGTTTAAATTAGATTTGAAAGTTTATTATTATTAATTTATTAATTAATTATTTGCTGCTCCACACCTTGGCTGGTTCCGGCATGTTACTTCACAAAATTTTTTTAATTAGATTTAAGTTTTGTCACTGAGATTTTTTCCCGTAAGTATTCCTAGGACTCTGTTTAAGTCGTTTGACCTTATATTTTAGCTTGGTTTCCTCTTTCAAATTTCACTAATGTAATTCATAATATTGTTTAATTATTGTCAATTTCACTCACGTTTAACTAATTTAATCTTAACGTAAGTATATCTTTATGTTATGTTACGCTTAGTATACCTGCTTACATTTTAGTAGCCTGATGATGGCATTGTTTGTCGAAACATGTAGCTTTACGTCTTAATTTTATCTAATTTAACAACCGTCAATTATTAAACATTTTTCCATGGGGAATGGTTTCGAGTTATTACTAACGGATTTGTGCTATATGTATAAATTCAAAAACTCAGTCCCTTTTGAGATACTCTTCTTCAAAAATGGGTAAAATTCATGTGATTATTTTTAACTTTCATATCCGATAATTTACAAATACTGTTTAATATTTTCTATGCAATTATGAATATGACCTGCAGTTAAACTCAAAGTCAAAGTACCTGATTAAAAAATATTTTGGCTTTCACAGTACGCCGAAGTGTTTTTTATCACTATTAATTATGAATATGCTTGATATCTGTAATAAAAATGTGTTCTCCAAAATACCTGATTAAAAAATACAACGGCGTTCCATACATCTATGACAAAAAAACTTTGGTATGCACTTGGTATTTTGTATTTTTATAACCATAACCAAATATTTTAAGGTTGTAATTAGAATCCTTGTGTTGTATTGTTCAAGTGTTTGAGAAGAGCGAGGCCACATATAATATCTCATTCAAAAAGTAGGTGGTTATCGCTCCTTCCAGTAATTGAAAGAATACTGCAGTTATGAGAGCCGTTGAAAAAAAAATTTTTAGAAGAAAACATCCTCCAAAAGCGATAATTGATTTTTTTACAAATCTATTATCAGAACTTTATACCTTGTTTGTACATAGTCAATTTTTTTTGTTTGAAAAGCACATTAAAAAGCTTAAAAAATCTATAATTACTGTCATTGAAGTGAAAAATATTTTAGAGGACACAAAAAACAATTAACGGAAAGATTAAGTGGTAAACACCTAGGTATTCAAGCAAGCCAGACATACAACAAACTGAAAAAAAGGTAATTACGACGACACAAGAAGAAGAATTCGAAAGATATTTTTAACGTTGGAATTAATTACTTGGCAAAGTGGCCAGTTCCACTAGCGAAATATGTTTTTTCATGGATGCTTCTCGACGAAGTACCCGAATGGGAACATATTGAAAAAACGATTGCATATTTAAATAAAATATGTATATTGTTCACGGATAAAATGTATGAGGAAGCAATTATGGAGCAATTGCAGGCCGGGGTGCTAATGAAATAATAGAACGCATTATATGTAATAGTGATACGGTGGTCAAAACAAGAATTCCCATATGTCTGTCATTAGTTTTTTTCTCTCCTGTAAAATGTGATTTTGTGAGTTATGCCCTTAAGTCTTTCTGCCACTGATTTAATCGAGTCATGATTGATATCGTATCATGACCCAATTAAACTCGCGGATTATAATTTAGAATTTCTTGGAAAGTGCCCACTGTATCGAGGTCTAAGTTTTAACAAGATAAGTAAAAACGTAGTCTTCTTGTTCTGTAGATGCTAAGAAAGATGGCTATAAACTTTTGGAAACGTTTTCCTTAAAGCAATAAAGTACATTTCTTTAGAGAAGCTTGCAAAATTGTCGTAGTTTATAGTGTTGTTTTTAGACTATAAAGAAATAATTTTAGTTGACGGTTTTTGTCAGAAAACTAATACTCTCTACGAATTCTACGGATGTTTTTTTCGCGGTTTCGAAATTTGTTACCCTTATCAGACTGCGCGTGTAAAAAAGTGACGATTTGTTTACTCGCCGCTCAAAAACTAAAGCAAAAGCATCTCGAATCCGATCTTTAGAATATAATTTAATAGAGACGAGAGAGTGTAATTTTAAAGTTTTTAAAACTTTACACATACACATGCGGTATTTTAAAACGTAGCTTTAAATCCACGAGATAGTTTTTATGTTGTACCAACCAATGTTAAATTACATAGTGAAAACAACACGATTAAAAATTAAATAGTTTGATATCTGTTCTTTGTATCCCTTTGTCAACAAATATGAAAAATAATCGAACATCCAAAAGTTCATATAAGAAACTATTTATGTCGACGCTTATGGTTTTAAAGTGTAGGCATCATGAAGTATACAATATTGCCTCCAACACATTTGTACCATCATGTACTACTTATTTAAATAAATAATAAATTAATGTTTGTCTTATATAGAACATATTCTGAAACTATGTTTGACGGTGACTGCCCACGCAATGATACTGAACGAAATTTTACATGGCAGATGAATTGCGTAAGGCTGTATCGTTACAATACGAAAGTGTAGAATTTCACAAAATATGGGAGTACAAAGTATGTCAATTTGACCGCAATACAAAATCAGAGAGCCTTTTTTCTAAATATGTAAATAATTTTAAAAAAATCAAACAAGTTTGCAATGGGCACCCTTCGTCTTGTACAAACGATGTACATTGCGGACTATGTAAACATAAAGGAATATAATTAAATAGAGATAATTCGCAATCTCAACGCAATTGTGTCATTAGTGGTCGACGCATAATAAATATTTCGTACTTCTTTCAACAGCTAAAGAATATATCTCATAAAGGTAATAAACATTATTTGATATAACCAAAAAGAATGAAATATTTTTTTGTTTCTAGGATTTTGGAACATGTCGCTTATGTCAGAAAAAATGCAGGGACTCGGAAGTATCTTTACTTTAAAATGCGATGTATGCGGCATTAGGGAAACTATTAGATCAGATATTGTTCGCAAAGAAAACATAGGGGCTACAAACTTATTGGCTGTTTTGGGAACTATATCGGTGGGTATTGGATATTCCCAATTAACCGTATTACTCGCTGCAATGGATATACCAAATATGTCAAATAAAACCTATATTAATTGTTATTCCTTAATTGGGGAAACAAATAATACGAAAAATGACACAGAAATGAAACAAGCTGGCGAACAAGAAAGACGATTGAATATTGATGCTGGTGAAGTCAATAAAAACGGAATTCCTGTAATATCCGTAATTGTACATGGAGCTTGGAGCAAACGTTCATATAGAACTAATTACAATGCTCTATCATCTGGAGTTGTAAGTAATCGTAACTATTTATTAAAAAGTAGATCCTAATTATATTTTGATGCTTTTTTAGGCTTGTATTATTGGAGCAAAAACTAAAAAAATATTATATGTTAGTGCGAAGAACAAATATTGCTATGTATGTGCCAGATCAGACTCAGCGGAATCACCAGAACACGTATGCTTTAAAAACTGGACGGGCAGTTCAACAGCGATGGAGTCTGCAATAATTTCAGAAGGATTTCGTAAATCGATGGAAATGCACGGATTACTCTATGGGAATGTGATAGGAGATGGAGATAGTAGCGTGTATCGAAAATTAATCCAAACTGCACCATATGGGCCCACCTTCATCATAGAAAAAATTGAATGTCGGAATCACCTTCTTAGAAACTACATAAATAAATTGTCTGATTTGTCAAAATATACTACAATTTCTATTGCTCTTAGAAAACAGATAATTTCAAATAATATTAGGCAGATTTCGGCATGCTGTTACTAGAGCAATAGCTTACAGAAAACAATTTTTACATTACTTATTTTCTGTATTGTTTCAGCTGTTATTTACCAACATGGAATCTAAAAGAAAACTATTCATTCCGAAGCCAGAAACAGTATTAAAAATGTTGTGGAGTTTTTCGATAAACAGCAAGCTGCGGGCGTATGGACTTTCCCTTTAGAAAAGGCAACTGAACTGAAAAAAAGAAGTGGTGGTGTACCTAAAATAACGTTGAATAATTGCGGCTTTGGCATTTTAAAAAGAATTGTCCATGAAGCTTACACGGTTGATAAAAAAATTCCAAATAGGAAAATTTTAATTGAAAATAGAGAAGATTAATTACAAGGGGGGAGCAGATACACTAAGAAAGTATTTGTTACAAATTGGTTTTAAATATAAGAAATGCCACAATAAAAGAAAATTCTTGATGGAACGTAACGATATTATTGCTTGGCGTTCTCGTTATTTACACAAGCTACGACAAAATGATGCTTTAGGCGAAAACAAAAAGCCAATAACATATTTAGATGAAACATACATTCATCCGTCATAAGGTGTTAGTAAGTGCTGACAATCCGAAGAAGAGCTGGTGTTTATGATAATGATAGAGCAAGTCAAAGGTACATTATTGTGCATGCAGGTGGATCATAAGGATTTGTTAATAATGGCCTTTTAATCTTTAAATCCAAAACTAAGTACGTGGACTATCGAGACGACATGACCCATACCAACTTTATGCAGTAGATGGAAAAACAATTAATTCCAAATTTGTCTCCTAATTGTATTGTTGTCATGAACAATGCACATTATCAAGTGTACAAATTAATAATAATACAAGCAGAACGTAAGGAAAGCATTTGAAAATGGCTCGAAAATAATAGAGTAACAACAACAAATGAAATGCGTAAAGCAGAACTAATAATGTTAGTGAAGCAATTTAGTTATACGAAGACGTAGGATGTAGACGAACTTCTTAAAAAACACGAACATACGTGTTACGTTTGCCACCGTACCACTTCGACTTAAATCCGATTGAGTTGATATGGAATTTAGTGAAACATAAGATCGCTATGAATAATGTTACTCATAGTGGTCTGGAAATAGAAGCCTTAGTGAGAACGGCATTTTCTGAGGTGACTGCATCGGACTGGTACAAACATTATCAACATGTAAATCATTTGGCGCAAAAAAATTGGCAACGTGATGGATTTCTGGATGTAACGGCGGAAAACCTCGTCGTTTATGGTAAGTGGCAGGAAGTGCTTCATTTTTTTAATGATTGTGTTTTTCGATGTAAATAATTAATTTTTAGAAATACTTTTAAAAATAAGTAATATTTTATAACCTTACCTCATCTTTTAGAAAAGTAAATGTGTAATTACAATTAATTTTAATAATCATAACATCATATAGTGTTTTTCTGAAATAACCTCAAACTTCAACAAGGTCTAATGATTACACAGGGGAACAATTTTTTTTTTCATTCAAATCTGAAAATGATTTTTCGCTGCATGCTCTGGTTTTCATGCAGTTTGACGTTGAATATGTAGAGTATCGTATTAAAGTAATATATCGCTCATCCGGAAGAAAACTGTCAACTCAAAAAAATTAAAAATTGTTTTTTTATATAAAACATCTAAGAATAGCTTCTTTTATTTAGTAGAAAAGTGTAGTAACTGTACTTATTCCAGGGAAGTAAACTGACACATCTTAGTAATGATTCAGAAGCGAATGCGGCGTGTTTAACTTTTATGTGGAAAAACGTCACATTTAGAGTTACAACAGGTGATTGTCTTAGGTTTTTGAAAGAAAAGTGTATTATTGTGAGTTAATGCGTGTTCCTTTAATTGTGTTTTGAGAAGAAAATTGTATTATTTCTACTTGTGTCACTTTTATTTTCAAGGTAAGTAGTCAAAATTGTCTTTTTTATATTTTAAAAAATCATATCTTAGGTTATGTCATTTTTCTTTTACAGAATTGTAAATAAAACTAAAGGTAAGTTCGCAGCTATCCGTTCATCCGTCTGCGTTGGTACGTTGACCAATCAGAGCAACCCATTTTTCAAATTTGTCCGTTGCGCCAAAGCGATGGAAAAGTTGGTTGAAGTTGAACTTTTGCGTTCGAATTCATCCGGCGGCGGTAACTTTTATGTATACACATGCTAGAAAAGTGAAGTTACGGTTAATTTTTTTGTGACTGCACCGGACCTATATCTCGTTTAATTATCTTTGGATATATTTCTGAACTGCGCCTATTATGGTACGTGTATTTTGTCAACGGAACCGCATCGCTCTGAACCGCCTGTTTTCAATTGTTCCGTTGCCCGACGACGGATGAACGGATAGCTGCGAACCTACCTTAAGAATTTTGCAAAATTTTAAGAAGTGTCACTTTTCTGTTATGGGTAATTAATAAGAAATTAAATTAATACAAATTTAACTGTTAAACTATGCCGTTTATGGTGAAAATACAAACAAAAGTATAATAACAGAGTCTTTGTAGAAGTGTATTTAATCTGTTTACGTACTGACTACAAAAAAGGTGCTGATAGAAACACATTCGTTTTTGCGATAAGGCGGCTTTTATTTATAATCACCTGCCATGCCACCTTAAATACTTTGATACAATGGTTTTAAAATCATGTTTGTCTGCCTTTTATTTCTTTACCTTCATTTTTTTTTCTATATTCCAGCTATGGAGTACCGATCTCGGATAACGAAAATGGTAGAAACCGCTCTAGCACTTACTTTGATGACCGATAATTCCGCAGCAGAATCAAAAGTAATCGTTGACGAGTGTCAAAACAATTTAAACAAGATAACGGAAAAAGATCCAGAGAATTTAATGGTTTCATCAATCAAACATAACTCAATTGAGGTAATTGAATCAGAGGTACCGCAAATTGAACAGCAAGAGATGGACTTAAATGAAATAAAAGGTGTGTTGCCAGAAGAGTTTACAGCAATGGAAAGCCAAAATGAAACGCATCAGGAGGCAGAAGTACTTGAATCCAACCAAAGCGATTTTCAACAAGATCAACTACACGACCTTCAATTACCAGGTCCAAGTCAAATTCGAAAAAGACAACATTCGGATTCTGAAAATCATCCAAGACTCTGATGATTCTGTGGCTGACCCTGATTTTAATAATTTAGCTTATAGTAATAGTAGCAGTCATTCAACGTCATCTTCGTCTAGTAGTACAAGTAGCAGTGATACTGAGAATGATACAACACCTAACTCTTCTAATAAAAGAAAAGTTATAAATCCTAGCCAAACCAAAAAAATAGGAAAGAAACGGTTACGATGCCCAGAAAAATGGCACAAGAATGTGGCTAAAACCTTAAGAAACCAAAGAAAAGAATACGTGTCGGTATCGGAAACTAAAAAAGTCATACATAAAAAAGCTATTCAGCCTCCTTGCGGAGATAAGTGCAAACTCCAGTGCAGCAAAAAAATTTCCGAAGAAGATCGAAAACTACTTTTTACAGAGTATTGGGGCCTAGCGGATTTACAGAGGCAAAGAGATTTTTTAGCGTCAAGTATGACCTTAGTACAACCCAAATACCAGTATAAAAGGGAGAATAGCCATCGTCAACAAAACAATGCTTTTTATTTCTTTGTAAATAACCAAAGAATTCGAGTATGTAAATTTTTTTTCAAAGCAACCTTATCAATAAATGATAGACCTATAAGAACCGTAGCTCAAAAAAAGGTTTTAGCACCAACTGGACAAATACTAGAATGTGATAAAAGAGGCAGACATGGAAAACATAAAAAAGTAGATGAAACTGTAAAAGAGAGAATAAGAACGCATATAAAAAGTATTCCTAAGATTGAAAGTCATTATACGCGATCGCACACTTCAAAAGAATTTATAGAAGGAGGCAAAACAATAGCGGATCTTCATAGAGATTATGATAAAGACTGCCAAGAAGCTAAAATTCCCAGCGCAAACTACTACATGTATGCCAAAATTTTTAACGAAGAATTCAATTTGTCATTTTTCGTACCTAAAAAAGATCAATGTGATTATTGCATTACATTTGAACAATTAAGTGAAGTAGAAAAAACCACCCAGATTGAAGAGTACAATAAGCATCATAGAGAGAAAGAACTTTCTAGGGAAGAAAAAGAACGGGACAAAAATTCAGAGCAACATGTCGCTGTGTATGATCTGCAGGCAACACTTCCGTGTCCAAAAGGGAATACCTCTAATTTTTATTACGTTTCAAAATTAAATGTATTCAATTTTACCGTTTTTAATTTAAAGGATAAGAATGTAGATTGTTACGTTTGGTACGAAGGTCAGGCACTGAGAGGTGCCAATGAAATTGGTACGTGTATTTTCAAGTACTTAAAAGATCTTAATAATGCGGCCGAAACAAAAGGTGCAGATATTGATGTTGTGTTTTATTCGGACAATTGTGGGGGCCAGCAAAAAAATCGTTTTGTAATGGCAATGTATCTTTATGCCGTCTCCGAGTTTAAAAATATAAGGAGCATTACACACAAATATCTAATTACGGGACATAGCCAAAATGAAGGCGATAGCGCCCATTCTGTAATTGAAAGACAGATAAATAGAAATTTAAAATCTGGACCGATCTATATTCCAGAACAATATTACAGCCTTATTAGGACAGCAAAAAAAACTGGAAATCCATTTAAGGTGCACGAAATGTGTTATTCAGATTTTTCGATTTCAAAACTGCAGCATCAGATCTCAGTTACAATAATTTTAACCGTAACACTGATGGAGAAACTTTTAAACTCACTGAGGTAAAAATTTTTAAAGTAACTAAAGATAATCTAGAAACGATTTTTTATAAAAATTCTTATAATGAGGAAGACTATAAAAAAATAAATATAAAATGCTCTCCAAGAAACAAAAGTACCCTTACAAACAAAAAACCATTCACGTTAAAGAGGTCATACCAACGTAAGCCAGGAGTCGCAGAAAAGAAAAAAACTTCACTTCTATCTTTGTTTAAAAACCCGAAAAAATCCACTGTGCCAAAAATATATTTTGATTATTACAAACATTTGTAAACCATAAATTTTTCAATAAATCAGATATTAATATTTGCATTTATTGTGTATTATTATTTATAAGATATCAGTATATTTTACAGAAGAAAAATGACACATTTATCTATTTTTTTATCACAAAACATGAAAATCATCTTAACTCTAAAAAAATATACCTCCAGAATGTTAAAGCAATGCAAAAAATAACTCAATTAATAGAAATACTGTTGAACAACCAACAAATGCATTATAACATTTTTATTCCAACCTGATTTGCTTCTCCTCTAAATTTAGCTTTTTTGAATTGTGACAGTTTTCCTCCGGATGAACGATATTAACCCTATAATGCACCGCCTATCCTGTAACTTCTGATATTATTTTGTGCAGGGAATTATGCCCTTAGGAATTGCTTTCTTTATTTATTAGTATATTTTTTGTACTAACAACTTTAAATTTGAAGTAGGTACAGGTATTTCCATGAAACCCCTCACTCCGCACTGTAGTGGGATTTCCCACTTCTTGAACAGTGTTATAGCGAGCTTATATATTTAGTTGCTCTCATTGTGTACATTTGTGTGTTACAACTGCAATAACATTATTATATTTCATATTTTCTTACTTGTCTGTGTTTTTACAATAATATATTCTGAGAACATTGCACACCGCTACATCAACAAATAGTAACGGATCGACCAGTATTAAACACTATCTGAATCATAGGGTAAAGTATTAAGCAATTCTTTTTTATAAATAAAATACAGTTTCTCTATGATACAGACGGAATCATGGCGTCTTCAAGTAGACACAAATGTGTAAACAAACCTGATGCATTTTGTTATGTATGTGGCTGTTACACACTTTTTCGTCAAAGGAGCAATATAACAGCATTTGTGCGATTCGACCCGTTCCTCATTCTGAAGAATTCCCGGTTCCATCTTTTAATGGTTTAGTCTAATCTGAAGATGAAGGCAGTGAAAATGAACTGGAACATCACGAAGGTTGTGATTCAGAAGATCTGGAAATTAATCCAACATCTGATGACTCGTTATCTGATACCGAACAGTTGTCAGTACCTAAGAAATTCAGCCAACCAGCCTATTCGCATTGCCTTATAAGTGGGCATAAATGGTATCGAAAATTAGCTATAGAGCTAATTTTAGACTCTGTATTAGTAAATGCTTTTTTGTTGTTCAAAGATGGAACACAAAACAAGACATCCATCACTGAATTGGGCAATTTGGCAGATTGATGGCGCAAAATAAGACGACCAGAAGCAAATTGTACTGTCCTGACTGCGAAAAACATTATTTCATGTCATGCTTTCTTTCTACACATAATGCGTCGATAAAAAAATAATTTTTGTCTTTATTCCGTTTACTGTAGGTATTATTATTACTTTATTATAATAAATGAAACATTGCATTGAAGTAATTATATTATTTTTGAGATATCGCACCACCCCAAATAAAAACATAATAATATTAAAACCTGTACACTAGCTATTTGCGGCCAGGCACTACCAACAGTTCATATAGACGGGAATAAGTCGAGTTTTATGTATTCAGCATTATGGTGTGACTCTCACAGAACCCACGCCGTCCCAACCGCATGGGCCGGCGTGGCATCAACCTGATGCCATGCCGTGCCTAACGTATTAAATGGATGTGTAGATAGAATTAGATAGACTTAATTTATTCATTATTTAGTATTAAAGTACGCTAATTTTTTATAGTTGTCGCTCGAAAATTATTTCCGGAGATGACTGAAAAGGATTTTAAGCATCAAGCTAGCGTATGGTTCCGTTCTGCAAGCACAAGAGTAAAACGTTCTGATTTAAAACAGGCTTCAACTGCGATTTCGGTCGATTTTAACTGATGGATGCCCAAAAAATTACTTAGCTATGTATATTTATGCATTTTATTAAATGATTTAGTTTTTATTTTAATTCATTTATAACTAATTTCTGTTAATGACAAGTTAAAATATGTAAACCTTAGAAAATGTATAAAACAACCTTTATGTAAAGTTTTCTATGATAATATAATATAGTCAATAAGTTTTATATAGGCACTATTCTTCGAAAATAAATGATTCATATGAACTTATAGGAATTCGTGGTTTAGTACATACTACGGCTGTGGAATAAATAGCGTGGAAATTTCCGAACCCTATAAATATGATTTATGAAAGCAATAGTTAAATCACTTTGATATGATTATAAAAACAATTTTTAGAATTTTTACGAAATATAATAAAAATGATTCAGTATGTGCAATACAGTACTATTTGCAATCGTTTCAAAAACGATTCAAAACATTATCTCCCTTACAATTTTCAATTGAATGTGCAACGTACACACAAATGATCATTCTTAACCTTCCGAAACAATTTGAAATGATTTTGAGAAATCATTTATGGTGTAACAAAAGCTCATATAGAAACGATTCAAAAAATTTAAATACAGGAATGTTTGAAATCGTTTCGGAAACGATTCTATGAAACATTTTTTGGATTATTATGTTTAATTTTACAAATGATCCAAGAGGGTTCCGAAACTAACTTTTTGAATCAAACTGGACAACATTGAAATACATTTTTAAATTCATGCCAATGATTTGTAATAATGTTACAAACGAGGGACATTTGGCGAAATTGAAACAAAATTGAAACGAATCTGAAACTAACATTAGAAAGTCTTCCGGGTTTGGACCGTGTCATAGTTGCAACCGAAGCTGCCAACGTTTCGCCCACTTTCGTAAGGGGCTTCATCAGGGCGTGAGATAAATCGCAAAACAGCACGACCCTGATTGGTCTTAATCATCCGTGACGATCCTGTTCCTTTAAATACGGAGACTATTTCTTCTTAAGTCACTTCTACCTAGTTTAGAATCTGGCTTGGTTCACAAGTTGATTACCTAACTCGGTAGTGGTTCCTTGTTAGATTTTCGTTTGCTTTTTCAGGTTATCGTTTTCTTTCTTACCTTTTCATAGTTTAGGTTATGGCTTGTTTTACAAGTGGATAACCTAACTTTTGAGAAGTTCTTAGTTAGATTTCGATTGCTTGTTTGAGTTTTGCGATTTATCTCACGCCCTGATGAAGCCCCTTGCGAAAGTGGGCGAAACGTTGGCAGCTTCGGTTGCAACTATGACACGGTCCAAACCCGGAAGACTTTCTAATGTTAGTATAGATTCCGGCCGTGAAAGCCTTCGCTATTACGAATCTGAAACATTTTTTCAATTCTGAAAATCGTTGCTGTAATATTACAAAAACGAATTTATCTACTAGGGCCCAGAGGTTTGAATGAAATAGTTCTGGCAGTTCCTTCTTTATTCGCATCATTAAGAGTAAACCGTAATTTCATTCTGTTACATAATGGCATAAAATTACTTTTATTATATTGTGATGAATTATCAATTAATAAATTCAACTATAATCTAAGAAAATTTGTACGTCAATGTCTACTATTATATAGGAAAGAATTTGTAACTTACTATGTTCCAAATAGCCAAATTGCTTTAACTACGTAAACGCATCAATGAGCAAAAGAATAGTTTATTAACCATACAACTGCACTGTACAGTACACTAGGTTATGTGAATTTGAGTGGAAGAGGATACAAATGCGGCACTTGTACTTTTCTTTCACTAATGCGAATAAACGAAACAATATAATGTGCGCTTATGTTGCGTTGTGCTGATTCATTTTGTAATAATATTTGACATATTTAGTTTAGTTTAGTTTAGTAGTTTGTTAACCATTGAAAGTGTAATTAACCTAAAAACGCATTTTTATTGCATTATATGAATTATGTCTAGCAGTAGTGAAGCTAACAATAGAAAAAACCATTAGAAAAAAAAGCAACCTGAAAAGTGGAAACAAAACCAACGTAAATATGCTTGACTTCCCGGTCAAGAATACATAAATTCAGTTACTCGACTACATTAGTGTTGAAGGATACGTGTTTGTAAAAGAGGATTTGTTAGCTTGAATAATATTTCTTAATCCCGGGTGTGACGTTTCTGTATGCTCCTAAAAGCTGGAGTTACTACAATAGATAAGCGAGGTATACATAAAAATAAAAGAACATATCTGCACCCTAGAGGTAAACAGTCGTAACTCCAGTTTTTGGCTAATTGGAGTTAAGGTCGTTTTGCATAAAATCAATGTGTGCTTTTTTCGGTGGTAAAACATAGTAACTCCAATTCTATTAGTTAGCGAGTTCTAACTGTAAGTAACTCCCATTTTATTCGAGGTAAAAAGCCGCATCTCCTTTATGTTTCTCAGTTATATGTGGCCGTTTTCACCAACGACTTTTAAACAAGTACCTCTGCAAGCATTTCGTAGCGTTAAGCAATTCTTAACCCGATGCGTAAAAATTATTCATTTTCACCAGTCAAACAACTTCATAACAAAGAAATTCATACGAAGGTACTCGATATGAAGCGGCAACATTGCATTTACAACGGTTTTGACGTTCGCGCTTACTTATAGGTTATGTTGTTCGAATTGTTATAAATACCTTTCGTTGTGATTACTACGTGTTTGTTTTTTGTGTACTGAAAATGGAAAATAAAAAGAGGTGTCCGAATTTTACTTCCGACGAGAAAATAAAATTGCTAAAATTAATTGAATCCCAGAGGGATATTATTCTGAATAAAAAAACGGATGGGGTCACCAACAAGGCAAAAGAGGAAGCTTGGCTACGCATTACTGCTAATTTTAATGCTACAAGCAACACAATCCGGTATGTAGGTACATTTCATTAGAGAGTAAACTTCAAACTTTTTTTGTAGGCCTACCGATAGTTTTAAAAAAATGTGGAACACATTCAAGTCCACTGCAAAAACTTACCGCTCTAAACAGAGGATAAGCATCACTCAAACTGGAGGTGGGCCGGAAGATATCAAAACTGATCCTGTATTAGAGGAAGTTCTAAGATTTATGGGTCGATGCGGTGTGGGGTTGAGCTGCGGAAATGACAGTGATATTGTAATTGGTAATATTTTTATATCTGTACTAATTAAAAGTTGTTAATATGCACTATTTTCATATTTAGCAGAGCATGAATTGCAACCGCAACAGCATGTGGAGGAGACTGTTGAAGTTCCTATACATGTATATAGCATTTGTTCCGACAACGAGGAAGTGGAAATCAGAAATGCTAGTACGCCTTTTCTTGAGGTTATGTTATGTTATTTTCAACAATTTTTGTAAATATTAAGTTCCAATAAGTACATATGTTACGTAACAACGGTGTATAATAAATAGGGTAAGCCATACAGTAGTTGGCCCTATAACATATAACATAATATTAATTATTAAGCACACTAGCATTGTTTTCTAAACTCCAATTTAGTAAAATAATTTTAGAAGTTTTGCCACCTTCTGTTTATAAGTCATCTTTTAGACATGGCAACAGTGTTTTTTTTATACTACTTTTAAAGCGAGCGCTATGCAAGTGTCGCCCAAAGTGCGTAAAATTTAGAAAAATTCTTAAGGTACAGCTGATACAAAGTAAGTGAGTATTAAGCTTTAGTGTGTATTTGTATACTTTATACGTGTTTTTTGTATTGTATTGACTTGTTTTAAAGGTTTTTTATGACCTAACCTAAAAATATTGTAATTTGTTAATGGGCCAACAACTGTAACTTTAAAATTAACAAATTTAATTGTTGGCCGGGACGGCCAATAACTAATTTTTTATTTTAAAAATTTAAATGTATTTTAACAATTTCTTTAAGCTTATTTTTGTGTAATTTCTACCTTTTTATAAGTTTTTTTGTTACAATTTCAATTATTTTAGTAATTAGCCGGGGTGTCATTTTTGTGGCCAATAACTATAAGGATGGTATTTTACAACATTATCTTTTTTCAGTAAATTACTGTATCTAAAAATAAACAAAAAGTATACCGAAAATGAAATCCAACAGGCCCTACAAGCTATTGATAATGGCATGGCTCTCAGAGAAGTCGCGCGAAAATTTAAAATACCTCGTGCAACTTTACAATTTAGACGGAGTGACAAGTTTGTAAAAACAAGTCATGGGCCTTCTCCAATTCTAACTAAAGAAGAAGAAGATGTTCTTGTTACGTGGATTTCAGAATGCCAAAGCAAAGGTTTTCCGAGAAGAAAAGAAGACGTTTTGCATTCAGTTAAACATTTTCTAGATAGTAAACCAAGACAAAACCTATTTAAAAATAATTTTCTGGGCAATGGTTGGTATAAGTCTTTTCTTAAAAGAAATCCAACATTATCTTCTCGAACTGCGGAATTTGTAACAAATGCTAGTTCTAATGTATCTCCAGGAAACATAAAAAAATGGTTTCAAGAAATAGAGTTATATTTAAAACATAAACAATATTTAGATATATTCAAAGACCCATCACGGGTGTTTAATGGAGACGAGACCAACTTTTATTTGTGTCCTAAAAATTCGAAAGTTCTTGCTCCCAGAGGTGCTCGTAACGTCTATGAAATTGAAAACGCTCCTTCTAAATCTACAATAACGGTTATGTTTACTTTTTCGGCTACAGGTTTAATAACGCCTCCTATGATAATCTACCCTTACAAAAGATTACCTAATTATATTGTTCAATCTGTTCCAGAAGATTGGGGAATAGGTGCAACAGACACATGTTGGATGAAGGCTGAAACCTTTTACGAATATGTTTCCCAAATTCATTATCCGAGCTTAGTCAAAGCTAAAACTAAATTTCCCGTAATTCTTTTCTTAGATGGTCACAGTACGCATCTAACATTACAACTAAGTAGACTATGTACTGAACTTCATATTATTTTAATATGTGTGTATCCAAATGCCACACGTATTCTTCAGCCCGCAGATGTAGCTGCATTTCAACCACTAAAAGCGGGTTGGAGAAAAGCAGAAAACGCTTGGCGAAGAAGTAATCCGACTGATTCTCTATCGAAAGAAAATTTTGCTCCTATTTTAAAATCAGTTTTAGATAACTTTAAAAATCCAGTTGGAATTACTATACTTTCGTAATTTAGAAGTTACATTGAAGGATGTTCCTGCATCCAATATTTACAATTACGATGAAACCAATTTATTAGACGATCCTGGACGCAAAAAATTAATTTATCACCGTGGAGTAAAATACCCTGAGAGAGTATGCAATTTTACTAAGTCGGCGACTTCAGTAATGGTGTGTGGATCTGCCTCCGGCGTCTTATTACCTCCATACATTATATACCGCGCCGAAAAGTTGTGGCATCAATGGACTGAAAATGGTCCAAAATTAGCCCCTTGTTGTATGCAGAGATGTTGTGCAGCGGGTGCTCGATACAATCGAACTAGCCACGGATGGATGGATGCTGAAACATTTTCAGATTGGTTTTCGTCCTCCTTTTTACCACACGCAAAAAAACAAGAAGGCCGTAAGGTATTAATCGGCGATAATTTGGCATCTCATTTTTCTGAAGATGTAATCAAACTATGTCAAGAAAATAATATTAGCTTTGTCTGTTTACCTAAAAACGCCACGCATCTCTGCCAACCCTTGGATGTGGGCTTTTTTAGGCCTTTTAAGATGGCTTGGCGTGAGGTGCTACTTGATTGGAAAAAGACACATCCAACGTTAGCTTCAATTGATAAGAAAGATTTTCCGCACTTATTGCAATCAACTTTAATAAGAATGGATAACAAAGTGTTAAAGAATCATGAGCAAAACGCCATTAAGAGAAATCTCATCTCATCATTTGAAGCAACAGGTATCATGCCACTAAACAAAGGCAGCGTGTTGGATAAACTACCAAGAGAAAATACTGAAGAAGCTACAGTTCAAAATTTATTGGTCGATTATTTGAAAAATCAAAGATTTTCCAGCACACCAACTCGTCGAAGCAAGAAGCGCACCAAATTCGTCGTCGAAGCGGGAAAAAGTGTAACGGCTCAACACTCTGATCCTAGTAGTTCTGATAGCGACATGGAAGCAGAAGTCACAAATGATAACTCAGATGACAATGAAGACCTTCATGCCATTTTAGAAGATAACGAGGAGATCGACTACTTTGAAGTTAACCGGGAAAATATAAAAAAGGGCACATATGTGTTGGTAAAGGTACGTGGGGGACTCCGGAATACTATAAACTATCGTTATGTGTCTATTGTACAAGAAGTTTCGGAAGATGAGTTTAATGTTTTGGGTATGAAATCCGTTGACAAAACTAAGGCAATTTTTAGAGTTGAAGAAAATGATGAATTCACGGTAGAGGTTGAAGATATTATCGCGATTTTGCCAGATCCCACTGTTGACTCAAATGCCAATAATGTAAGGTATATCTTTCAGAAACCAATTGATATTAAAGAATTGTAAAAATATTCCTTTTTCTCGTGGTTTAATATTTTTATATTTGTTAATGACTGTTAGAGTACTTTAATTAACAAGTTTCTTTTGTTTTTCCTTTAAGTTATAAGAATACTTAGTATTATTTGTTTTTGTATTTTTCAGAAAATGTAGTTTCAGTATTTTTGATTCTTTTCTAATAAAAGGTCTTTAAAAAATTAAAATGTTTTGCATTTTTAATGAATTTATTCACAAATCAAGTGATGATCAATCTCACCCCGGGTGGTCAATTTCACCCCATAAATTTAAATTCTTTATAACTTTTTAACGCAGTAATAAAATTTCATCAAGGTCAGATTGATCACAATCTATTACCTTCCAACATACTTTAGTGCTAATACTAGAATGGTGGTCAAAGTCACCCCAATTCATGTATAAAATTGATCATGTAAATTATGGATTTTTTGACGACTTAAATTTAATTTTTGAGTTCTGGCAACAGCAAGCTTGTATCGTAAAACAAGAATACTTGTAATGAAACACTTAAAATAAATTAGAAAGTAATGTTTTAAAAAGTTATTCAACAAAATCTAATTTTTTTTATCAATTTCACCCCATTTCACGGTATCAAACATACTGTTCACAAACTAAAATTGTTAATGAAAGTTTAGATAATAGTGGGTTGCTTTTAAGCATGAATACGATTCTCAATCAAGGGTTATGTTACAGTTGTACTTTTAACTTTACAATAGACCAAATAGGAGTAAAATGTAATTCTTGTATAAGAGGTTATCACTCGAGTTGCTTAAAGAAATATAAATTACACAAGTCTAATTCTTGTATTTTTGAATGTACAACTTGTTTAAAGAAAAAGCAACAGTAACGTTTCAAAATAAGATTTTTTATGTTATATTGTATCTAAAAAAACAAACTGTTTTTTACTTTTTTTTAATGAGTTTGAAATATGTTATAAAATACACATATATAGGTATATTAAATATTGTTTTTTTTATATCCATTTGGTTAAAGTTTCCTCTAACCGACTGGTTTCTAAGAAATTATAGTACCATTTTGCAGATGGCCGATAACTGTGATCTTATTGTCCAACAACTGATTAAACAGGCCAGTAACTGTGCTGTTTGGATACCAGAATATTTTATAAAATTTTACGAAAACTACACAAAGATATTTATTTTCATAATAAACTAAACGAAACCATAAACATTATACTTTCTATTGACAGATGAATTAATATTGTATAGTTTTTTTTTTATCGGAGCATTAAAGCATACTAGTTGATAGAATGCTTATAGGGCCAACAACTGTACCCTATACTGCGTTGAAATATTTTATTAATTTAGGTAAACGTAAGATGTTGTGTTTAATTAGTGGAGATACGACTGTTTACTTCTACTTTTATTTTATACTTATTTCAGGGGGACCAAACGAATCTAGCAACGCCACAGGAAATATCAATGTAAATAGCGATACAAGAAGTCAGGTGGTGCATGCAGAACAAAATAATGTAGATGATGGAGTTGACAGTGAAGAAGGCCCATTTGCGGACAACAGTGATAATGACCCTGACTATGTTGCAGAACCTAGTAATCACAGCAGTGAAGATGCTTACCTAAATTCACAAAATCAAGTGATAATAATTTGGAAACAGTGGTTGAAACTGAAACCGGGTGACTGTAAGAAAATCAAGGAAACGAGTAAGAAAACCTTATGAATGAAAAGCTAGTAAAAGAACACAAGCAACTCTTGCTGGAAAGGAGCATAAATCAAAATCTGGTAAATTCATTAACGCAAAATCCCTAAAACCAGGTTGTCGTCGTTGTAAAAAGAAATGCACTTTAAAGATTGCTGAAGATGTTAGAATGGAAATATCTAGCAGCTACTGGGATGAGTCAAAAAGTTGAGATTTAAAACGTCAGTTTATACTTTCGCATGTGAAAAGCAAACCTACTGCCGTAGGAGACCTACTGACGGCAGCAAAAATGAGCAAAGAAAGAAAACATTTTTTATGATTTCGAGATAAATGGCGAAAGATTTTATGTTTGTAAAGTATTCTTTCTAAACACGTCAGGAATATCGGAGACCGTTGTTAGAAATATTTTAAAAAAGCGAACTACTGGAGGTTTTGTTACATCTGATATGCGAGGTCGCCACATACCACCAAACAAACTTTCAGAAGATGTTCTTAAGGAATTAGATACCACATCAAGTCATTTCCGAACTACCCTAGCCATTATAATCGAGAGAAGACATCTAAGAAATACTTGGGCCGAGTTAAATCAGAAACAAATGTACAGGCGGTATAAATAATAATGTGAGGAAGAAGGTGTTTCTATATCGGAAACTACAAAATTCTGGGCATATAAACACATTTTTCAAACATAAATTAAATGTTGTTTAACATTGGATTTGAAGTTATTTCGATATAAATATTGACATCTGTGCAAAAAACTCTTTTATGTTAATCACTGTTTAGGTCGTCTGTATTATTTAATTAGTCGTTGTATAATTGCAGAATGCACTTGATAATGTCATTAATACCTACTGTAGCCGACGGATATAGTTTATCCGATCGTTTGGGAATGATACTAAAGAACGACAACTTTCCAGACAAACCTATATGTTTCGCTTTCCGTAGAATGGATCAACTTAGTTCAGCCGTTATGATGACGACTCTTGATAAAATTCTGCAAAGTAATGTAAGTTGCTTTTCCGACGACACTTTACGTTTACAACGAACGAACAACAAACGAACAACGAACAACGAACGAACGAACAAACAACGAACGAAAAACGAACGAACGAACAAACAAAAAACGTATAACGAACAACGAACGAACATTGAACGAACAACGTTTACAACAACAGACCGTATATCGCTCGCCGTCGGGTACGGAAAAGGGTGTCAACGAATGACAGGGGTTACTTTTGAAGAATTCTGCCGACGTAAAAAAGGAATCATACCTATTAATATAGATAATTTATGTTTAGCTAGGGCCTTGGTTGTCGCTATTGCTTGGAGAGCAAACGATCCTGATTTTTTGTATTTTAAAAAAGATTATTCGGTACAGACTCAAAAAGCTTATCAGTTATGTCAGAATGCGGGGGTTGATTTAAGCAATGGCGGTAATCTAAAGACAAAGCAATTTTAAACTTATTTAGTTAGTTACACAATACTATGTTACATTAATTTTGTTGCATAATTAAAATCAATTAAAGAGTAATTTTGAGTTTTATCTTTGGTTCTATTTGAAAATAAATACAGGGTAGTGTAAGATGCCTATAAGTTCAAAATTCAAATTTTCATAGAGCTGTTTTTTTGCAAAGTGATTGATAAAAATCTGTTTCCTTTTAAATAATGCAATTGGTGTTTACGGTGATGTTGCCAAGCTCAAACCAATTAGACGATTTCGCAAATGCGGATTTATTTGAAGCATCATCTACAAATAAAAAATCTGGTCAATTTATTTAGCATTAGTATATCGTACAGACTAGTTTCTTTATTGGATTTTTCCATAATTAGTGGTACCACACCTGGGCAATACCTCGTTAAGCCACCTCTATCTTGGTGAGTTCGAATTATTTCACATCTAAAAATTAGAGTTGACTTTTAAGCTTCTTCTCCTATGTGTTTCAAAACTTTTAATATTACAAAGTTTGGACGAGACTTTTCTGTTATCCAATGTTAACCAAATCCCGTTGTACGTACCATGTGGAGTATCGCCCAATATCCAAAAAGGGGATACATGCAAGATGGACATTATCAATCGTAGAAAACTTAGACTAACTGAGCACATCAACGAACCCTATGATAGACGGCTGATTGTGCCTCCTTGGATTCAACAGGTACACGGGACACGATTTCTAGTCACAATCGTTTGTTTTCTAACTGCAAAGGGGTCATAAACCTATTTTTGACCGCGGTCGAATTTCGACCAATGCAGTTTTGGCAACCTTGTATGAGTTTTGCGATCGCAAGCATGTGCTAGGTGTAGTAATTCGGTAGCTAACCTCACTCAATACAACAAGTTTCTGTTAAATAAGTGTTGTGTTGCGGTACCGATACATTGTTCGATTTTGTGCCGATTTTTGTAAAGGACAGACTGTTTAATTAAGGTAATTCAGACTTTTAGTGGTACTGAGATTTATTATTTTTATATAAGATACAAAGGACACGTCTCTTGTTACATTCGTACTATCAACGTTGTGAAATTTTAACCTAGTTTTTCTTAGCGATTGAATGATTTTTCTGTAAAAAGTTCGGGCAATATCGACCACTGTGATCGATATTACCCCACAGTGGTCGATATTACACTGCTATGAATATTGTTTGTTTTAGATGCCACGTGAAAGATATAAGCACAAAAGTAATCGTTCTTCGTGGATAGAAAAAAACATGCGACGTGCCATTAAAGCAATACAGGACAAAGTTACATCTATAAAAAATGCTGCAAAGATGTATGATGTACCATACGGAACGTTGCAAGACAGAATAAAGGGAATATTTGATCCTAAGAAATACAAGTTAGGTAGGAAGTCCGTGTTTACCGTTGAACAAAAATCAGAACTTACCAGCCATATTATTGCTATATCTAAACTGTTTTATGGACTTACACCACAATGTATCCGCCAGCTTGCTTATCAGTTCGCCGAAGAAAATAGAATTTATTACACATTTAACAAGGAAAAAAAGATGTGTGGGAAAGATTGGCTTTACTTGTTTATGCGTCGCAACCCAACTATAAGTTTCCGTAAGCCAGAGGCTACCAGTTTAAGCAGAGTGTTGGCTTTTAACAGGGTAGAAATAGATATATTTTTTAATAATCTAGAAAAAATCTACGACAATCATAAATTTACTGCTCATGGAATATTTAATGTCGATGAGAGAGGCATTAGCAATGTACACATACCTAGCCGAATTGCAGCGCCTAAGGGCCAGAAACAAGTAGGAGCTATTACGAGCGGTGAAAGGGGGCAGCTGGTCACTGTTGTCACTGCAATGAGCGCGGCGGGTAATTATGTCCCGCCAATGATTATTTTCAAAAGAGAGCGGATGAAAAAAGGCCTTAAAAAAATGGTCTTACCGGTGCAATATATAGATGCTCCAAGTCGGGGTGGATTACTGAGGATCTTTTTACAGAATGGATTAAATACTTTGCATCTTACACAAAATCTAGTAAACATGACCCTGTCTTACTAGTTCTTGACAACCATTCGACCTACTCTAGCTTATCGACATACAACTTTTGCAAAGAAATGGTATTACAGTTATTTCAATTCCCCCGCACACATCACATCGGTTGCAACCCCTTGATGTGTGTTTTTTCGGACCATTAAAGATAGCGTACAATCAGGATTGCGACAAATATATAAAATCAAAAAATCTTCAAAAAATCCTACAAACTGACATTGCGGAATTATTTAACAATGCCTTCAATAGGGTAGCCACAGTCGAGAAAGGTGTACGAGCTTTTGAAGTAACCGGAATATTTCCCTTTAACCGTTTTGTGTTTAGTGACGAAGAATTGACACCCTTAGCGGACGGAGCGGAGCACATTACCGCAGAAAATGAAAATCCTGCAATTCAACGTATGGCAAGAACTCCCTCGCCAGTGGCTGGCCCATCCACGTCTATCTGTCGATCTCTATCTAAAATGATCCAAAATAAACGCAAACCTAATCGTGAATCCTCATCTTCAGATTCTGATATTTCTAATTTGGTATTAGAAGAGGTTTCAGAGGTTTCCCGTAATTATTCAATTAACTACCCACGTTCTTTATGGTATTTATTAGTAGTTTTACCAGCACTAAAATTTTCAACTTACAGATACAAACGGAAGTCGATAGTAGCGCCACCACTACGTGGAAACTACAGGATTGGATAAATAACATACAGTATTTTTATTATACGATATACAGTGTATACAGAAAATAAATGCAATTGTTAACATTGTAAATTAATTAACTCTTAAATTAATTCTCTACCTTAGCTGAGCTACCCAACCAGTAACCCGAGCCAGTACGTATCAGTACAGCCTTAACAAATGCAATTTAATTTTTTTTGTATTATTACAATTTATTTTTTTTCTTTTCGATAAATTAGAAGTAGCGGTGAGAGTATTAATACTTATGTTTCTGCTCCGCAGAGAAAAAAATGCTAGTTCGAATAAATAATTAAATTTTACATGTAAATTGTTTTATTTTACATAACAAGTAGTCTATAATCATAGATTAGGTAGCTCGGTTTATTTTGAAGGGCCTCGATCAACAGATCGTATAGTATTAAATTTAATTTTAGAAGAAGAACATTATAATGTAATAACTAGTTTAACTTCAGCGTTTTCAACCCAATATTTTTGCGAGTTTTGCCGTGTACGATAAAGTAACTCGCGTGAGCATAAAAACTGTAAATACATATGTCCTTCGTGCCATGCTCGTCCTCATGTAACAAGCAACTCAAAAAAATTGTTTGTAAAGATTTCAATCGCGATTTTACAGGCGAAAGTCGTTTAAAACAACACCGAGACAAAAACCTGTGTAAACAACTTCAACGGTGTACTATTTCTTTATCTGGTATATGGAAAAGCAAATATCCACATAAATGCGGTTTCCGATACTGTTCAACATGCAAAATCAATCAACCTAATAATCATTTTTGTTACATGTCCAAAAACAAAATCAACAAGACTAAACGCGACAAAAACTTTATTTTTGTTTTTTGCGATTTTGAGTGTAGACAGGAAACCCCTTTAGATGGATCGGAGCGTACATTCGTACATGAGCCAAACTTCTGTGTAGTCCAAAATGTTTGCAAGCAGTGCATTGAATAGTGTATTGATAACGAGGATAATATAAAACAAGATTGCAAACAATGTGGAAAACGAATTCATATATTTGATGAATCTTCGGTGACTCAGTTTCTTGAATAGATAGATAACTAACTTAGCACGCGGAAATAATGAAATTTCTTATGATTGTATATTTGTTTTAAAAAAATATTGAAAAATCCATCTGCATGGAACCCGAAAATCATATTTAATGGAACAAAAATTATGTCGTTGATCTGTAATTCAAATATAAAGTTTATTGACAGTTAAAGTTTATGCCTATGCCTTTGAGTAAACTGCCGAAAACGTTTAATTTCGAGGGGCCAAAAGGTCGCTTTCCCCATTTCATTAATACCGCAGATAATAGTAATTATTTAGGGCCTTTACTCGACGTACAATTATTACGGTATTGACGAAATGTCAACTTCTGACCGAAATGAGTTCTTGTTGTGGTACAACTCTAAGTTAGCGAGTGGTACATTGTTTAATTTAAAAAAAGAAATTGTTGAATACTGTACGCAAGACGTCAATATTCTGCGAAAAGTATGTTTGTAATTTTGGCAAAAATTTATTTTAGAAAACAACGTCGATCCTTTCCGCGAGTGTTGTACCATAGCTTGTAGCTTAGTTTATCGAAGAAATTTTCTTAGGGAAAACACAATAGGTCTTATTCCAGCAGGGGGTTACCGTATGTCTAACAATCAATCAAACAATGCACTAAAATGGCTATTATGGGTACAACATAGTCAAGGTATAACCCTTCAACACGCGCTTAACGGGCGGGAGATACGTTCGAAGGAAGGAATTCTTGTTGATGGTTTTGACGAAACTAATAATACTGTTTATCAATTTCACGGATGTTTTTATCACGGGTGTGAGAAATGCTTTCCTAATCAAACGGTAGAGCTCAATAATGATAAAAATAAAACCATGTTTGCTCGTAGTGAAAAAACCGAAGCTACATCAGCAAGAATTCGCTCTCACAACTACAACTTGATTGAAATGTGGGAATGTGTATTTACAATGTACTTAAAAGAAAATCGCGAAGCAATGGAATACTTAAACAATAATAATATGCTTAAAATAATTCCTTTAAATCCTCGTGATAGTTTCTTTGGTGGGCGAACAAACGCAATTAAGTTATATTATAAAGCGGAAGAGGATGAAATAATTCGTTATTTAGACGTGTGTTCATTATATCCTTATGTAAACAAATGTGCAAAGTAGCCAATAGGACATCTAAAAATGTATATATACGAGGAGTGCAACGATATTAACTTAAGTACTATAGAAGGTATTGCCAAATGTACAGTAGTTCCACCAGAGAAACTATACCATCCTGTTTTGCCTCTGAAGATGCATAATAAACTTATGTTTGTCTTGTGCCGAACATGTTGCGAAACGATGTGCCAGAGTAGCTGTTTTCATACACAAGATGAACGTAAGTTTACGGGAACCTATGTTGCAGACGAACTCCGTAAAAGCATTGAATTAAGTTATGTGGTGTTGGAAATTCACGATGTGTGAGAATATAAAGTATGTCAATATAATAAAAACGTTAAGAGCGGAGGTCTATTTTCCAAATACGTAGATCATTTTCTGAAGGTAAAACAAGAAAGCAGTGGTTGGCCTACGTGGTGTGTAGATGGAACCACAAAGGATCGGTACATACAAGAATATCTAACACATAAAGGTATAAACCTAAACGAACCAAAAATTAAATCAAATCAAATCGTGAAAACTTAATTCAAACAGAAATTATTTCAGAACCACATAATTTTTTCCAACTATTGACCGATCCTTCAAAATAAGTGCAATCTATATTACCTATTTATTGATAATGTGATTATCGTAAACTGGTTGAGACCTGAGGAATCTGTCGACCCGCTTAAAATAGTAAAGGCGGGTTGCAAGAATCTCTAACTAATTGTCTGTAAACGGGTCGTCATTTAAAGGCAAGTTATCGTCTAACTTGCCGTTACCAATAAATGGGTTTCTCCAACGTATATAAAAATAACTTTATCTAACGGAACTTTACAACTTAGTTTGTATAACAACCAGTACTTTTTTCAAATATCGCCAGATGCCACCACAGAAGAAAGTCGGGAAAAGCGTAAAACAACTAACATCGACTAACATTGACCTAATTCTTTAACATCGAAAACGTGTTTATGAGTAGTGTTTGTTAGTTAATCCAAAATTTATCGGGTAAAGAATTTTATTTAACCTCTTTGTGCCTAACGTATCATATCTGATACATACCGTTAATTTAAATATTATAGAAACTAGTTCCGCTATCACAGATGTCTCCATCTCGTTTATTCAAAATTCGCCCTATCTTTGAACATCTAGTAAAAAAATGCCAAAACATTCCATTACCAAATGTATTGTGTCGATGAGCAAATCGTTCCATTCAAAGGTAGATCTTCTTTGAAAAAGTATAACCCCAGAAAACCGCACAAATGGGGCTACAAAATTTTTGCGTTGTGCGACATCTCTGGTACTGTATACAATTTTGACATATACATAGGAAAAATTGTGCCCAAACCAGAACATCGATGTATTGGCGCAAGCTCAAATATTGTGCTGCAATTGTCCAGTGTAATACCTGACAATAAGAACTATTTATTGTATTTTGACAACTGGTTTGCATCTCCACTATTAGAATAGATAGATTTTCAGGATGTTGTTTTAGCAGACAAAGAACTGAAAAAAAAGGCATAGGGACATATGAAGAAAAGAAAACAGTAATTGAGGGCATAAATATTCGCGCAATCAAGTGGTTTGATAACAGAGGCGTAAATTTAGCAACCACATTTTCTAGTGCTGAACCGGTAATTTCAGCAGAGAGATGGGATCGAAAAACTCGTCAAAAAATCGAAATAAAAAAACCAGCAGTGGTGGATATATATAATAAATTCATGGGAGCTGTAGACCTTTTGGATGGCCAAATAGCATACTACAGAACACTATTCGGTCAAAAAAATATTATATGCGTTTTTTTTATCACTTCATCGATATGATGGTGATAAACTCATGGAATACGTATAAAAACGCTTGTACAGCATCAAAACTACATAAAAAAGATAAATTAGATCAACTCCATTTCAAAGCTAGATTAGCAAAAAGTTTGTTTACGGAAAAAAACTACACATGCAAAAAAACGTGGTAGACCGAATACTAGTGCAGATAGTATAGAAGCCGAATATCAAAAATAACAAAAATAAAAAGGGGACCTACAGCTCCATTGCCATCATTTGATATACGAACCGATCAAACTGCGCATTGGCCTGTGGTAGTAGATAAAAGGCTACATTGTAAATATCCTGGCTGTAAACAGCTCTCAATGATAAAATGTTTAAAATGTAACATTCATTTATGTTTGAGAAAAGATAAAAATTGTTTTGTCCAAATTCACCTATAAATTATGTATGTAACTATTACTGTATTATGTAGTATAAAGTATTATAACCAACATGTATGACTTTTTAAATTAAATGCCTAGAGTATCAAATTGTGTTTTTTAGTTGTATAATTAACAATTTAAACAAAAAAAATTTTTTCATAACAAAAAAATTCAGGCACAAAGAGGTTAATATGCAAAATTGTAAATGAAAATGAAATATTACATCTGTTCTAAAATATATATCTACATATTGTTTAATTTAAGATTGATAGGTAAATATTATTTCTTTGGTTAACGAATTGATGTAATAATTCAAATAATAATATTGTTTAGGACTACGAAAAACAAGAAATAACCTTGTAACGAACCGTTACTGAAATTAAGTTACAATATAGAACTTTATGTTTGATTTATTTTATTTTGTTAGTTAGGACCGTTGTTTAATGATTATTAAGAATTGTACTTTATTAATTAATTAAGTTAAGTAAGTCTCCGTCCCCGTGTAAATAAATAAGGGATTTCCGCTAGTACCGAACGCGCAACTAAGCTCGCGCTATCCCCGCTTACCGGCGCTTCATCCGTCAGAGCGCATGTTATCCCCGCTTGAACCGTTCTCCCACTTCCGGAGTCGCAAATAAAAGCGGAACCCCGACGCAGGAACGCCAGTTCCAGTTGGAGCTCGCTTCTAAGAAGATTCCGGGGTTTCAGTGCACCAGCTGGAGTTTAGGGTAAGCCGTTTTGCTTTTATTAACCGGACCTCCGGGGGAGATACCGCTCCCCTCCTTGTCTGCTCTTCCCTACTCTATCCTTTACCGGGCGTCGTATTCGTAGTGTTTGGCT
Organism: Aquatica leii; assembly: GCA_035610365.1. Classification (NCBI taxonomy): domain Eukaryota; kingdom Metazoa; phylum Arthropoda; class Insecta; order Coleoptera; family Lampyridae; genus Aquatica; species Aquatica leii. The sequence goes on from CM069432.1 coordinate 257,228,431, forward strand.
TTGGCCTGCGAATACGCCGTCACCACGTCGTATCCGTAGTGTTTGGCTTTGGCCTGCGGATACGCCTTCCCCCATCCATTACCGAGCGTCGTATTCGTAGTGTTTGGCTTTGGCCTGCGAATACGCCGTCGACACGTCGTCTCCGTAGTGTTTGGCTTTGGCCTGCGGATACGCCGTCGACACGTCGTCTCCGTAGTGTTTGGCTTTGGCCTGCGAATACGCCGTCGACACGTCGTCTCCGTAGTGTTTGGCTTTGGCCTGCGGATACGCCTTCCAGTACCGTGCCCCCGTCCCTTCTCCTCCCTCTCCAGTACGAATCCGAATAAACCCCGTCTACCGATCCAACCAACGGAGGTTGCTACCCTAGTGCATGCTTGCTCGCTTAGTCACCGACGTCACCGCTTGTCGAACGCACGCTAATCACTCATTGGTTTATAGATCACCTTCCGCTTGCTTGGTTGTGGCCGCCGTTTATGCACCGTTCCTTGTTGGTTTTGAGAATAAATAAAGTTATTTTGATTTACTATTGTGTATTTTATTTCCGTCGCCTCGCTCCGCTTTTAGGTCCGTTTGAAGCCCTGGACAACCGTGTCTTCACTGTAGTTACCCGGACAGTGCCGTCGAATAGGAGAGTAAACTCCTCGAACAAATCTGGCGCCCGAGAACCGTTCCGTCCACTAGCTTTTTATTACAGCGAAGCAGTGCAATCCGGAGTAAGCGTCACAACCTCCATATTTACAATATGAAAAATAGTTAAATCTTAAAATCTTAAGTTCTTACTTGCTTAGCATTCTAAACTTTAATATTACTATAAAAGAAAATTTCAAATTTATTTGAATAACTAAACGAGGTTTATAAAGTGTGTGTGTACTTATTGTATAATCCATTTTATAGATCATTATGGAAGAAAAGAAATTTCACTATCTTGCATAAGAAATAAAAATTTAATTGTAGAGTTGGTGATGTCAAAAAAAAAACATCGAAAATAAAAAAACCGATGCAATAAATAATGACAAAAAAATAAAGCTTGGGAGGATATCACGATGACATATAATACATCATGTGAAACAGGACCTAGAACTGCAAAACAATTACGAGAGGCATATTCTGTAATTAAAAGAAATGCACGTAAAAATAATGCTGTAGATAGTGCTTGTTATAACTAACTGAGTATGACTGTATCTATCTACATTAACGCTATTACATTAACATGAATACATTCTAAAATTTTAGAGCGAACAATTTAAAACAAGAGGTGGGACATATATTCCGGTTTCTAATGATTTGGATCAAAAAAATCGCTTCCTTATTAAAGGAACAATTTGAACCTGACACAAATCCACTCGACAGTAGTTGCAAGTTATTTCAAGGTAAAATATTTTGTTAAAATTGCATAAATACTGCAGTAGGTACAAAGGAAAAAGAATATCAGGTATTTTAAAGGGTGTAAAAGTTATACTAAAATTATCATCTGCTACAGAGAATACTGTTGAAGACAAAGACCCTTCTATTGAAAAGAAAACCGAAGATATTGATGTTTCTCTGCGTCCTACAACAACCACCACCAATAAATCAACTGACTGGCACCACGAAAAAATTTAAAAGTTAGAAAGCACCCGGTATCAAAATTAGCAAAGATATTGGAGGATCGAAACCAATTCAAAAATGAACGTGAAGAATCACTTCGAAAACAGAAAGAAGAAAGAGATGGCGAACTGCACAAATTGCAACTTGCACATTTAAAAACGTGTAATAATTTAAAAGAAAAGCAATTAGGGAGACTGGCGATCTTGAGGACCGAGAACGTCCGGGACCGTCTCGCGTATCATCAAATGCAGATGATCAACGCATAATATTGATCAGCAAAAGAAATAGACGACTTACGGCTCCAGAAATCACTGCTGAATTTAATCAGAGCCGAGCCTCGTTTAAAGAAAGCAAGTCTTCATGGGCGAGTTGCATCTCGAAAACCTTTATTACGGCGAGGAAATAGACAAAAACGTTTTCAGTGGGCAAAAAAACATTTAGATTGGTCAGTTACTCAATGGGGAAAGTCTTGTGGAGCGATGAGTCAAAGTTCGAGCTATTCAGCAACAAGAGGCGAATTTTTGTTAGGCGTGCGCAGCATGAGAAGATGATTCCTCAATGTATTGTTCCAACGGTAAAGCATGGAGGTGTATCCGTAATGGTTTGGGGTTGTTTTTCACTTGCAGGACTAGGAGATTTGGTGAAAATAGAAGAAATCATGAAAAAAGAAAATTACAAAAAGATACTGGAGGACAACGCAATACCATCAGACGTTCGGTTAAATGGAGCCAACTTAATTTTTATGCAAGACAACGACCACAAACACACATCAAAGCTAGGTAAAGACTTTCTCCACAAAGCAGAGCAAGACAATGTCTTGCAAGTCATGGCATGGCCACCGCAAAGCCCCGATTTGAACCCTATAGAGCTTTTGTGGGATGAATTGGATAGGCAGATACGGAAAGAAAAGTTATCGTCTCAACAAGAACTCTGGTTATCGCTGGAAAAGGAGTGGAAGAAGATTCCAACTGAAATTTTAACTAAACGGATTGAACGCATCCCTCGTATAGTACGCGCAGTGATCAAGTCAAAAGGTGGTTTTTTTGATGAGACAAAAATTTGAATAAATTTCGTGTTATTAATTATAAATTATTGTTCAGTGTATTGAATTTTTTGTTTTCAGTGAATAAATATTCTTAGATTTTTGAGATTTTGATTTTTTCTTATTATTATCCATTGATTTTCAATAAAAGAGTAAGTGTCCATACTTCCGTGAGCGGTAGTGTATATGCCACCCGTCCATCCGGCATGCAAAAAACTGCCGTCCACACAGCAAAACAAGTGAAAATGCAGCCGTGCTGAAAGGGTTAAATGTAAATATGTTTACAAATAAAAACAATAAAAAAACTAACATTGATTTTTTTTTAAATCCTGTTTCTTACACTAAATAATAGGTATTATTGTTGCTTTTCGTCATAGACAAACTCTCTATTACTTCCTCTGAAGTTAAGTGTAAAAACAACACTGGTATAAGCATATAAATAAAAAATCATTGATTAATTTTTGTGAATCTTTGGTAATTGAATATTAAAATATGTATTCAAGATATGTTATTGACAGGAACACTGTTTTGGTAAATGGCAGAGACCAAGTTCCTGATCGCGGACGCATTGGCCTGCTGTAACACGGGCAACAAAGCACTGGACACGAAAATGCTTTCTAACATGTTGGGTTCAAATTGGGTTCTAACATATCATTACAACAGCAGGTCGCACAACTACTAGATAGACTAACCAGCATTGTTTATCCAAGGATATATCTAATAAAAACTCGCCGAGATGAGATAATTACCCTCTTGCGAAATTTGAATTTAACACCAGATGTAAGTTTCCAGCCATCCAATCAAACTTTAGAATAATTAAAAAATATTAATAACATCCTCTCCTCAATGGATGAAAAACGAAAATTGGAAAAAAATATGCTATCTAAACTACTTGACCTCAAAATTAAACAAAATAAATTTGATTTCAGATAAAATATTTGCTTCTAATTGGTGGTAAAAATGTACACACCCTAGTTGGGTAGAGCAGCTGTCTAACATAGAGCCTTTGTTTAATAAAACTCCCCATCTTTGTACTGGTTATGCTTCTCTTGAGATATTATATGGAACTATTCCCTCAGATCTTTTAAAAGACGTGATTATGAATTTTTTCCCGGGTCAGAGACGCCAGGCGTGATCAAAGTGGGGGAAAATGTTCGAAATAATCTTAGATTATGTGCACAACGTCGCGTGGATCGGTCAACTGCTAGAGATAAATTAAAGATTCATGATTTATTTGTATTAAGAGAAAACCCGCTTTCAAATTCTGCAAATAAGATTATTTACAAGTTCTGTCCTTTATTTTCTGATCCTTAACGGATCTCTGCTAGCCCATTATCCTAACGTTTACTGGTTGGTGGATCGTACAACTGATATTTTTAAGGGTAATCATAACGTTTCTAATTTAAAATTTTATTACCCTATGTAATTTCATTGTATTCCTTTCTTCTTATCCGTTTTTTTGTTACATGTACTATGGTGGTGTATGAGGATCAGAAAGTGCCCATGATCTTGGAAGGACTGTATTGGAAGACTGCCTGCTTCCAAGACAAATTCAAATAGCATTAAAGACGAGGGAAGTTAAACCGACATCCCCACTTGTTAAAATAGAAACTGCGCAAAAGCACGTATATAATTCGAGGGTACGATTTAAAAAAAATGGAGAGTTAGGGGAGATTGCTATCAACGTCGCCTAACTCAGATCGATAACAGTGATTTTCTAAATTTTGTTTAATTTTTTTTCCTTTGTGATTGTGTACTTATAGGTATGTAACTGTATTTAATAGAATTAACTAGTGTAAAGGATGACCAATGTGATTCCCATGTTAAAATTTTTGTTCCCTCGAATTTAAATATAAGAATGCATGAATGTAAAAGGGGCGCTTCAGATGAAATTGAGATTTATCATTACTTTGTTTGGCAATTTCAATAACTTGATTTAGCATATGTAGTTTTGCATAAAACATTGAGACTTATGTAACTACAATATTTAACCATTTATTTTTAGGTTTAATTATTATGAAAATCTAAGGGATGTATGCTACTTTTTTTTGTCTTAAAAAGGACGCTTGGGATGAATTTAAATTTAACGTTTTTTTGCTTTGGTATTTCAATAATTTCATTTAGGGTGTGTAATTTTGTATGAAACGTTGAGGATTAGAAATGTAGCAGCAGTAATTAACCATATTATTCCTAAATTTAAATGAATGAAGGGGTGTGTATTATACTACCTGTTTCTGTACTAAAAGAACGCTTTAAATTGAGATATAATTTAGGCTTGTCTTTGTATTGTTATCTTATTAATTTCATTTACGCGCCGATTATACAACACGTCTTCAGTTTAAAATGGCGATAGAATCTGTGCTGGTTCACCAGTACAGATCTGAACTAAATGACTGACACTGTTCCCAAAGGGGGATTAGGAGTCGCATGCCGCCTACGGGCTTCGAAGGTGTGCTACACTTCTATCCTACGGGCGAAACGCACCCGGGAACTTTAGTTAACCGGTTGACTGAGTCAGCAATCGGATTACCGAAGCCCCATGCGGAAAGCAACGACTTCGTGCCCTGTTACAGGGATGGCTCCCGAAGAATGTGGAACGCATGGGATCGGGAAGCTTGCCTTCACCGGCCGGCTCGCGAGGAGTATACCTCTATGAAATAACCACTAACCAGAGCTGTGTTTCGTGGCAAAGGTGGATATGTCCTAGGGCGTAAGGACAGTAACGGCAAACCTCGAGGTCCCTGGCGCACCTCGTTGTATATAGCCTTGTCCGGATATGAGCGTATGCCCAGTGGACCGATAGTTCGTCTCTTAATTCAAACGTCTGATGGATTCTGAATTAAATAAAACAGCAGTGGAGAGGAAGGATGAGGAGAAAGTTATAGCAGCCGAGGTAGAGAAGGTAGCAGAAGCAGAGAGTACGGCTGAGAAGGGAGCTGAGAAGGTGGCTGCGAAAGCAGCGAAGGGTGAAGGAACCTTTATGAGATCGACGATGACTAGGCGTACGCCGCCTAGAAAATCGCCGACCCCAATGGAGGTCGAGGGTACGCAAAATTTTGCAGGTAGTAGTAGACTGCAAGTACCGAAGGAGACCCGGAAGAATGGTAGCACGGCCTCGAGTGTAGCAACGGGACCTGTCAGCCGAAGCAGCTCTGTTGCCAGCTCAAAGCGAGCTCGCACAGACAGCGAGGGTGACACGGAACCGATCACCCAGGCTGATGATTTGTGCAAGATGCGGGAGATCGGCTCCGAATTGAGGAAATTCCTCTAGACGGAGACCAATAAGGTCTCGAAACTAGCGTGTATGCATGTTCTGTCAACGGTAAGCAGGTACGAGGACCTGCTCATCAGGTTAATGGTTGAGAATGCTACCTTAAAGGGTCAGCTTGGCGAGTGCAGGCAAAATAAGGGTGTGGTTGCACAGGAAGTGGTTAAGACGTATGCGAGTGTTGTAAGCCCTCCTGGTAGTGCCAGTGATGGCAGGCTTGTAGAAAGTGGACGCCTGGCTCCCAGGCCGGCTCCTAAGCCGGTGGAAGTCAAAGCGCCAGCGCAAATGGGTCCTCGCAGGAGGAAGGCTACGAATGTGGTTGTCGTGCGTGGAAAGGCTGAGGATAGTGCGGAAGTAGTTAAGAACAAGCTCCTTAAGAATGTTAGGCCTGAACTGCTCGATTTAAGAGTCGTGGCTCTCAGCCGCGTGAAAGGCGGAGTGATGGTCGAGACCCAGTCTGGTGGTGATCTCGACAAGTTGAGAGAATCGGGTGCGTGTGAAAGAGCGGGACTGCGTCTTGACGCGCCGAGAAGTGTTGGCCCTCAGGTCCTCATTTTCGACGTGCCGAAAGCGCAGTCGAGCGACAAGGCGCTATTAAAGGAGATCTTTGACAAGAACGTCAAAGAGTCTGGTGTTTGTTCGGAAGCGGAGTTCGAGCTCGCGGCGAGGGTGAGAACGAAGATGAAGGTGAAAGGCGAGGATACGAAGGTGAATGTGGTGATAGAGGTTCCTGGAGTGGTGGCGGAACTCTTTCATAGAATGGAGCGAGTGTTTGTCGGTTGGGAGAGCTGTAGAGTGAAGGAGCATGTGGGAGTTGTGCGGTGCTTCAAGTGCCACGCTTACGATCACGTGCTTCGTGAATGTAAGGAGCTTGAACGGATGTGTTTAAAGTGTGGCGAGGCAGGTCATGTGGCCTCCTCGTGTGAAAAAGGTGTGTGCTGTCGAAACTGCAAGGTAAGGGGACTGAAGGCTGACCATAGTGTCATGTCTGAAGTGTGCCCTGAATATGAGAGGAGGGTAGCGCGTGCTAGGGAGAGAGTAAATGTTTAGTCTTCGATTCGCTCAGGCTTGTACAGTTGAACTGTATGAATGCGGCTGGTAGTATGAATGAACTTGGGGCGTTGATGCGTGAGAAAGGTCTGCAAGTCGCTGTCTTGCAGGAGCCTTTCGTGCGTGAGAGCAAGATAGTCGGTCTTCCGGCTGATGTAGTTGGGTACTTGAGTCTGGACGGAGGATCGGCGGTTGTTATCGACGATTCCTCCTTACAGGCGATGATGGTTACGAGGCTGACTGATGAGCGTGGTGTATTTGTGCAGCTAAGGAAGGGAGAGCTTGATGTGTATGTGGTCTCTGTGTACTGCCGGTATGGTAGTTCTATACTGCCTTATCTGGCGTACATTAGAGAAGTATGTAATACGCTGACAGGTTGTGCGTTTATTATTGGTATGGACGCAAATGCTGCATCACTTATGTAGTGTAGTAAGTTGCGCGAACGTGCGATAGATAGAGATGGAAGAGCGGAGTGTCTGGAAGAGTGTTTGACCGATACAAGATTGTGTGTTGTCAACAAGCACAGTTGGACGTTTACTTATAGCGGCCGGGCTGGCGAAAGTGACATAGATGTTACAGTTGTGAGTGAGCGTTGGGTCGATCTCTTTAAGACGGAGTGGCTAAGTTCTTCAAGTTTTTCAGAGTTCGTTGAAACTGAAATAGAGGAAGCTATTTCTGCAAATACTCACGTCTCCGAACCTAGTCAGCCTCAACCAAGACCAAAAGGAAACACGAAACATAGTCGGCAGCAGTTCACAACTTGTATAAAGACAGTAATAATTATTATTTGTTTAGTTATATCTTTACTTATAAATATTATTGTAGAAAAGCAAGTAACTGTTAGTACATTAAACCACAATTTGAAAACTAACGAAATCTGAATGTCAGTAACACTTCGTTGAATATTATATTAAACGACATGCGATTTAAATTTAAAAAGGATGATAATCGTCGAGTTCTTATGGAAAAGTTACATATAGATCGTATGCGGACTCAGTTTCTAAGAAAGTACCCTACCCTGCAAATAAAAAACTGAAAGTGCCGAGTCCAGTCGTTTTCTTAGACGAAACTTGGATTTACTCAGGAAGTAAAAAAGAAATATTGGTAGAATGATAGTACCAAAAGTGTTCCTAAACCTGAAGGATATGATGGCAAACGTTTTATTGTTTTACATGCAAGAACAAGTCATGGATTTGTTAAAGGAGCAAGTTTGCTATTCCTTCAAAATCAAAGACCTTAGATTACCACGGTGAAATGAATCACGATATATTTATGACTTAGATGAAACAGAAGCTAATTCCCAATATGAAAAAAAACATCGTCAAATATCATGAATAATGCACCGTATCAGAACGTACTTTTAGAAAAGCAACCTACTAGTTCATGGAAAAAATAAGAAACTATCGATTGGATTAAATATCACAGTATCAAGTATAATGAAAATTTGTATAAAGCTGAATTACTGCAAATCGCAAAGTTAAACAAAAAAGGTCAAGTGTATGTTATTGACGAATTACTTCGAGAAAATCGTCATCAAGCATTAAGGCTGCCACCTTATCATTGCGAGTTTAATGCAATCGAATTGATCCGGGCTGAAGCTAAACGTTATTATAAAAATGCCTAAGATAGAAGTATAACTATGCCTATTTGGAAGATCGACTGAGGTGAGGCTATTTTTAAAGCAGGACACATTATTTTATGTGGTGTTACTGCTGACAAACTCAACAACATTAAATTTGTGTCTGCAGACCTCAACATTATCGCAGCAACCCCATGTAATTGATATTTCTTTACATGATGCATGGATATATGTGTACCTGCAAAGCTGGTCTTTCAGAGTTCTTCAAGCATGTTGTAGCCACCCTGTTATATTTAAATACGTAAAAATAATAAATATACACACTTCAATGTATAGTATTATAAACATGATTCTTCAGGATAACCACATACTTCATAGTTTTTTGATCGGAATTAATTTTATCTTTCAGATATGAAAATGTGGAAGACGTCAGTTGAACTGACTGAAAGTGGGGAAAAGAAAAGAATGAAAAGGTTTATGGTGTGAAACAGTTTTCAAGTTTTTGTCATCCTAATACCCATAAATCTAAATTTGATTTTAAAACTAATTATAACATTAAGAAAAACTTCAATTTGCTTATTTCTGGTAATTAATCACAATTTTGGAATATAACGTGAGAGGACACTTGGAAGAAGAATCCAAACTGTATCAACAACATTCGTGGAAACATCAAAATCAACATATATATTATCATTATCCATTTTAGGAGTAGGTAATTCAACCTTAGCTCGATATGTGGGAAGAAATATGGAAACATCTGTAACCAAGATATCTACATTAGCTACAGAATAAAGAGTAGAAGACGTTGCCTTCGTAATTGCATTGTAAAAACAGATATCTTCAATGTTGTATATACGACAACAACTTAGTATTACAGGTAATTTGAACATTTCCTTTTCTGTCATTTCCTTCAAAAATCGTCAAAATACAAACATATTAGATGTACCGTGAAATGGGGTGAAATTGATTTTACGGGGTGACTTTGATCGCTACTTCCGAACTTCATCATTTTGAATTTGGCGCGGTTATTTCAACCGTGTGGCCTTGCCGGCGGCAAACAAGTTGTTTAGTTATCACAGCAGCGATCTTGTGTGGCAGAATATTATAAATATATCGTTAAAATTGTGATAGTTGGTGTCAAAAAGGTAAGTAATTTATTATGTAATTGTATCTATTAAATAATTTGTGTTCCCCCTCTATATCCACTCAATTGTTTTGCTTTTTATCGACAGGCACATATTTTATACACATGCTCTTAATCCATAACCTCAATTGTGAATCTTAATTATTGGCGGTTTGCTTTAAATTTTAATATTTGCTCCCTGGGGTGGAATTGACCGTTGTATTGGGGTTAAATTGATCATTAGAACGGGGTTAAATTGATCGTTTTTTCGGATGCCATTTGTCTTAAATATTGAGTTATTCTCATTTACTAATATTATACAGTGTGTAGAAAATTAAGTGCGCGCTATTGCTATCTTTCTTATTACTATGAAGTTAAATTAGTGAAATAATAGTCTCTTTTTGCATATTAACACGATCAAAAGAAAATAACAGAGGTTAGCAATGATACGCCCTTAATTTGATACACTCTGTATTAACATAGGTACTAAAGGGCTATACCTATTTTTTTTTAAATAGAAATTCAACATGCACTGATAAAACAGTTACTGTAAATTTACGGTATTTATCACTGGCCACCAGTAACCAGTGATAACTACAGTATTTCTACATTATAGATGTAAGTTTACAATTCACATGTAAATTTACAATTAGTCTGTAATTTGGAAAACTTACATAAATTTGTGTGATATTACATGTAGAAATTGTAACATCACAATGTATATTTACATTGTTATATTGCATCGCAATGTATTTTTACAGTGTAATAAATTGTAGATTTAAGTAAGTCATTATTTAAACTAACTTCTTTATTAATAGTTACCAAAAAACGTTCTATTGGAAAAAAAACAAACCATAATCTTATTTAAATCAAATGAAACTTGATTATATAAAATTAACCTAAGCGGTTAACTTCTTTACCTTTCTTAAACACCAGGTACAATTTGTACAGTAATTAATAAAAATGATACTGTTAGTGAAAACTTTTTTTTGAGTTATACACTTACCTTATGGTTTTATTTACAAAATCAGTATTTTTTTAACTAAACATTCAGATTAGTTTTTTTGCTTTTTACTTTTCGCATTACGAAAAATTAAGAACAAGAACATAGCATATAAACATAATGGTTTATTTATAGAAAGCATCTATTTGAGTACAGGACCGTTTGAAAAAAGGCTAACCACAGCTGTACAAAAATAATAAAGAAACAAATAAGCATATTTAACATAGTAACTCATCCTTAAACAATACGAAATAGAAAACAAACGCACTTATGCAATCAAACGACTATAAAGTCTAGAGAGTAGACGTAGATGTATAATATAAAGAGTGATTCTTAAAAACTGACAAGATTATTATTTTGCTAGAAACGGCATTGTCATTCATAAAGTAAAGAATTGCGTTACGAAAACATAGTGCTCAGTTTTTTTGTAATTGTCATTTGGTCGGTCAGTTCTAAGAAATCACTCGTTATCTAGTTTTTGTAACATGAGCAATGGTACAAAATAAAACGATTACGATATTCAAAACATAATTCACCAACGATAAATCAACTAGGTACGTTATAATATTTAGTTTATAGTAATAAAAAATACTACTGACACAAAGATAAAAAATATACCTAAACATTGAAACAAAACAAAGTCTCACAAAAACATGACCGTAACACAATAGACGATTTAGTTGATTTCTCTTAATTTATTCATTAAACCAATCACTTTTTTTTTGAGGAACTAATTTTCTGCGATTTGGTTCCGGTGTCTGGATGAATTTTGAGGAAGTATCGTTGAATCATTTCTAAACAACTATCGTTATGTGTCTATTGTACAAGAAGTTTCGGAAGATGAGTTTAATGTTTTGGGTATGAAATCCGTTGACAAAACTAAGGCAATTTTTAGAGTTGAAGAAAATGATGAATTCACGGTAGAGGTTGAAGATATTATCGCGATTTTGCCAGATCCCACTGTTGACTCAAATGCCAATAATGTAAGGTATATCTTTCAGAAACCAATTGATATTAAAGAATTGTAAAAATATTCCTTTTTCTCGTGGTTTAATATTTTTATATTTGTTAATGACTGTTAGAGTACTTTAATTAACAAGTTTCTTTTGTTTTTTCCTTTAAGTTATAAGAATACTTAGTATTATTTGATTTTGTATTTTCAGAAAATGTAGTTTCAGTATTTTTGATTCTTTTCTAATAAAAGGTCTTTAAAAAATTAAAATGTTTTGCATTTTTAATGAATTTATTCACAAATCAAGTGATGATCAATCTCACCCCGGGTGGTCAATTTCACCCCATAAATTTAAATTCTTTATAACTTTTTAACGCAGTAATAAAATTTCATCAAGGTCAGATTGATCACAATCTATTACCTTCCAACATACTTTAGTGCTAATACTAGAATGGTGGTCAAAGTCACCCCAATTCATGTATAAAATTGATCATGTAAATTATGGATTTTTTGACGACTTAAATTTAATTTTTGAGTTCTGGCAACAGCAAGCTTGTATCGTAAAACAAGAATACTTGTAATCAAACACTTAAAATAAATTAGAAAGTAATGTTTTAAAAAGTTATTCAACAAAAACTAATTTTTTTTATCAATTTCACCCCATTTCACGGTACAAATATGATAATGAATTAATCTTTCTTTTTACCGGGAGAATAAAGCTATCAATTATTTTCCAAAAGGATTCAAGACGAAGTTCACGGAATATGGGTTGCAGTGTGAGAAGCTCTTGAAGCTTTTACGAAAAACACAAATTGGCATATTTTCACAACATCTTTAATTATAGATAAAAGTTATCCTTGGTTGGCATTTTCCCCTGATTAGCATTATTTTTGAAGGCCAAAATATATTTTAGAAACTAAATGCCCTTATATAGGTACTTTTAAATAACACAAAACTGAAAGTATGAATTAAATGTATTTAATTAAAACACATTCCTAAAACATTTGAAAGCTGTTTTTGTTTTTTTTTTAATTGTGGTTGAATCAACTTTAAAGATGATCACACTCTTGAAATTAAATAAAACACCTTTGTCCACAATTATAGCATCATACGGATCCAGTCTCTCTATAAGATTTTCATAACAAAAAATTGCCTTATCGCTAGCACGATCCCCATATCCTTTACTAGCGTAAGATATTAAGCCTACGGTGTAACACCTATTTAAAGTTATCTCGTATACCAATTTTTATAATGAGAATACGATAAAAGTCTACATTTTAGGCATTTAGGTTTCTGTACTTTCATTTCTGTTTCATCCAACACAATTCTTGTTGTTTTCCAAAATTTCTACGTTTGTTGGAAAGTAAATTGCCGACTTAAGGCGGCAGTCGCACAGAGAGGTGACCAAACATGATCTTTCGCAATCGTCCAACTTCGACCTGCCAAACATTAAACAACCATAGCACAGGGTTGACCGTGCAAGACCAACCAATTTTTAAATGTCGCGCTAGTCGATAATAATTCTGCAGGTTTCTGCGTACCCACCGTAATTAAAACAGGTATTTTTGTACCCACAGTAAATTAACCTCACTTATATACACTTACATATTTACTTTGTATTATAAACTTCGTACGGGGAGTGGATATCTGTATTTTGTACGAAAAATTCTGTCATGGAGTCTTCGTCTGATGAAACTATATAAGAATATATTATGTTAAAAAACCGTGTTAAAACGCGCAGTATATGGAAATATTTTTACACAGGGAACAAGGAGGAGAATTTTATGTGTTGGTTCCTCAGCTATACAAAGATCCTGTTAAATTTCAAAATTACTATCGGATGACAAAAAAGTGTTTTTGTTTACTTATGAAGAAAGTGAAGCCGTCATTTGTAATTGGTCATACTAATTATAGAAAAAGTATTGGATTTTTAGAAAGGATTACTATAACCATAATGTATTTTAGTATCTTTACATTTAGTATTTAAAATATTTAATTTCATAGATTTTTGGCAAATGGCGAATCATACTCATCTGAAAGTTATCGATTCAGGATAAGTCCGAATCACATGTGTTAAATTGGACGATATATGTTAGAATTAATATATACTGAACTTCAAAAGAAATTTTTAAAGCTTCCCGATAAAGCTCTATGGCTTTTGTCAAGGATTTTGAAAAAAAAAAGTTCCCAATTGTATTGGTGCAATTGATGGGAAACACATTAGGACAAAGAAACCTAGTAATTGTGGCTCATTGTATTACAATTATAAATTATACCATTCCTTGATTCTATTATCTTTAGTGGATTCAAATTATTAATTTACTATGATCGATATTGGTGGTGGTGCTACCGCTTCGCAGGCTATCCCGGCACAAACTCCAGTAGCAGTGACTGCAACAGCTGCGCCAACAACACAAGATGAACCGTCGAATTTATGAAAGCATACAAGAGTATTCCTTGCAGTTAGCTATTTGGAACGCAAACAGCATCTTCGAGAAAAGAAACGATTTACAGGACTTCGCGTATAGGCATAATCTGGACGTTATTTTAGTTTCCGAGACACACCTTAGGGCCTGTCGGGCTCAGAAGCTACCAAACTACGTCATGTACCGCAACTATCGAGCAACCAAAAGAGGTGGTGGAACCGCAATCTACATCAAAAGGACGTTCGATCACTACCACAAAGCGACGCCTCCACTGGGAAGCCTCGAAGCGACGCTAATCGTCGTTCGCACGGCTTTGGCGGGTGAAGTCGTCCTTTGTGCGGCCTACAATCCACCAGGAAGCCCGTTGCGACAAGCGGATTTCGACGTCGTTTTCGACACAAACATCGCAACGATCATCGGTGGAGACATCAATGCGAAACATCCATCTTGGAACAGTTTACGCACTAACCCAAACGGAATGACTTTGTTTAATTGTTAGTCAACGTCACAACTTACCATCCCACTCGAGTAAACCACAGACCGGACGTACTAGACAACGTGGTTATGCAGAACTGCAGGCTTAACCACAAGATGTGGACGGTTCGGATCACAACCCTGTGTTGGTACAACTTGGCGAACCGACTGTCATTCAACCCGAAGAGTACAACTTGGTCGTATGGCTAGCCTACGAGATAGAGAGCGAGCGGTTACTGCCTAAGGTTCCAATCATTGCTTGCGAAGCACAACTGGAACAAGCCGTAAGCGATTTGACTCTAGCCATTCGAAGCGCCGTGGAAGCCGCATCGAGAACTACAAAGGACAGCACTGACCCGTTACAACTACCACTAACGCATTAGGGAGATGATCCGCACCAAAAATCGACAACGTCGCAGATGGCAACGCACCAGAAACCCTGAAGATCACAGGACTCTAAACAGAATTCAGCTCGAAACAAAGACCGAGATCGCCGAGCATCGAAACCGTACATGAAAAGCCAAGCACTAGTCGCTAAACTCCGAGAAAGAAGAATGTTATGAATATTTTCGATGTAATTTAGGTGTTGGTTTTCTATGTAACAAAACATATTATTATAGAAATGTTATTAAAAACTACAATTTGAATTTAATGATTTTTTACCAAGATGTAAATTATCCGGAAAAAAGAAAATTCAAGTATACTTTCAATTACTAATGACCCATTAGACTAGTAAAATATGCATTGTAATAATGTAGCCGACGGGGTGTCTTTTTAAATACAAGATTAAGTTAAACATACAATGCATCGTATTATATACTGCGATTAGGCAACGTTGTGCATTGTGATTGTCTAATTTTATTTCCGTACAGGTCAAAGTCATTTCCGTACAGGTCAAACCTATTAACGTACAGGATAATGAATTATGAAAACATAATTTAGAAGATTTTGACAAATATTCCTTGCACCACAAATTATAAAATCACAAAAGTTTTGTGACGCGCCAACACCCGAAAGACAGTGCTACATTAAACAACGGCTGTGAAAGTTTGCATTTAACACTTCGACAATTAGCATGGCACTCTCCAAGTTACAGTGCATCGATTCATTAGTGCAAAAAACGTTTGAACTATTTTGACCGTAGATACGATATGTAGACGGCAAGACCTGTGGCAACCACGATCGTATGCTTGAGCATACTTTTTTGCATAATATTCAAGAAGTGCTCGACTCGACCGACATAACCGAAGACATGACTTTTTATCAGTATATATATATACATGTGAACAGGCGCTGCATTTTTTATTGAAGGATCGACACGCCCCGATAAATGTCAAATTTCGCACATACGTAAATAAGAATTTCCACTAGACGGTGACTCTTCAACGGAAACAATTTCTATTGCGGGCGAACCTTCTACAGCTAGAATGCAGGTGTCATTATTTAAGAGGTATTTTTTTAGATTTCGCAGCTTAACCCTGCCTTCTTAAAATATGAATTAATATTTTGGCGATAGCTCAATATTCAAAGCAATTGCCATTTATAGGAAACGCCGATATCGACTTGCCGCAGAATAACGTTGCGTGAACTAATGCGTTCGCGGCAAATTATTTGGTGACGGCATGCGCCATATATGGTAAGGCGTTTGCGTGCCTTGAGACCGATTTAGAAGATGTGGTGAGGTGTGTCGCCAATTTTCAAAATGAATTTAACAGAAACACAGTCGCATCAGCCGGCGGTAGAATATTGGGCCAAGTTTGTTACGGTGATCTACACATATTAATTTAGGAGGTGTTAAAAGGCACCGGCATATTTAACGAAATATTACGACTGTCGGTTTGGCGTAAGCGGGAGAACTCGGGAACGTTTTTTGCAAAAAATCTGGCTGTTTCCATTGCAAAAGTGAGACAAGTGCAAGTTTACACTGCTAATGACATCTGGACAGCAGCACTGTTGGGTGGAGGTTGGATCTCCGGAGGACTAAATAAAGGAACGTCGAATGGTTACAAAATCTTATCAGACGAGTGACGCGACAAATGAATTTATTCCTACACCGCGACCATAAAAAAAAAGTACATAAATACCCAAGCGTCGCTACCGCTACCTTTGCCACCACGACTACAACATCCGTAACCACTTCCGTTGTCGAGACGGCAACAAAATCGCCAGTGTATCCAGGGCCGGTGTCGACCGCTTGTAACCTGCGTTTGGAATTCAGCAGTTATCTTTTTATGTCAGACCCCGTAAATCGATTCTGCTGTCTGAGTTTTCGTTTTTTTTTTTTTTGTTTTGTTTTCGTCGTTTGATTCGGTGTTGGCATCAAGAACGTTTGGCTCGTTATTATTTTGCGTGTGATTTAAGTTATTGGTATTTCAAGTTGTTTTCAATCATTACTGGTATTTCTTTTGAATGCATAAAGTTCCGTGGTTTTGATTTTGATTTAGTACTTTACTTATTTATCTCAGTAAAATAACAATTCTATATAATTTACGACTTCCTTTTTGAATGTAAGTTGATCCATTTTTCTTGTTTAGGATGAGTTCTATTTTTATTAAGCGCTATCATAAGACACCTGCAAATAAGCAAGCTAGGCAATCTTGATGAGAAATGTTTTTGTCAAGGTCTACGTGTCGAGATGCACGCGGCTAATTATAGTTGTCATCTTTGTTAAGTTCGTTTGTTAAATGCTCTATCTTTTACGTAGATGTTACCGCGCAAGTTGAGGAAATTAGGTGGGAAGACGAAGTGTTAAATATGGTAAAGTTTGGTTTTTAGGAGGATCATGATTCAATCGTTGGTCGCAATTAGAAATACCGGGGACCGTGAGATGTAGTAGAGTGAGTAGGGTACTTTACCCTATCGTTATGTAGTACCGCGGAAGTTAGTTGGAACCGTGAAAATTAAGTGTTTTGGTGAAAATGTTAATTTTTCAAATTTCGTATTGTACGGCTTATATAAAATTCATGGTTTCTAAAACATAAACTGTCACGTTTGTGGGACTTAATGTCGATGTGGTATGTAGAAAAATCCTAATTTCGCCGTTGTGCGGTTATAAATTAGATTGTGAGATAAATCTTCCGTTGGTGTTCTATTATTTGGGGATTCCATCGAGCCCATTTCCAACTAAGGTACCCTGGAGCGGCCGAAGTCAATCTAAGGTCATAGCTTCCGGAACGCTGTGCCGACAGTTCGTCTAAATAAAGGTATTTATCGATTTTGGTTATTATCGTGAAGTGAACCGCGATTGAAATGCAGTAAGAGCTTTGAATTTGAGCGATTGAATTTAAAATAAATTAACTTTGTTTTGGTGCGTATGAAAAGTAAATCGTATTCCCGAATATAAGATAATGTAACGAATTGTAAAGTATAATTTGTTTGTACGTTTAGTTCGAAACAAGTTCGGACATATATTTTATAACCTGTATTGTTTTTAGTTATTTGAATTGTTTGTTATTTATGCGGTCAAGGCCTTGAAATTTATTTGCGTTATGTTTTATTTGAAAACATCGAGTTAACGCTATTATAGTAGTATTGTTTTTTTTTTTATATACATTTTAATTTTTGTGTTTACATTGTTCATTTTTGTTTGTTTTGCTTAAGATTATTTCATTTCTTTTATTCAAATCTGTTTAATTTTCTTTATTACTTGTTTTTTTTTTTTAATATTCAATCAATAAATGTTAAATTGTTAAATGTAAAGAGCTTTTATTCATTTAGCTGCCGCATACGTAATTTTTGTTTTTAAGTGTATTTCAGAATAGTTACAACTCAAGGTAAGTTCCGGGGTTGTAACCAACCAGATGAGCTTTCGGATAATCAGGGGTCCGGAAGCTACCCTCATCGTGACCTTGATTGGCGCCCTTACCGATTTTTGACTATTTTACCGTTTTAGTTCGATTTTCTATCGATTTCGTTTCCAATTTATCACGGAATTTTAAATTACAACCCACCCCTTTTCCATTGAGCTAGTGGCACAACATCGTTTATGTTACCCCATTTCAGGCAGTAACTTTGTGTTAACTTTGGCATGTAACACGCTGCCGACACGAATTCAAAAATTATCAAAAACCCATTTGTGCGTCCGCCACAGTCGCAATTCCCCCCATTATTTGATGTGTATTCTCATACTTAAGAATATGTATTGGTTAGGTTAGATTAGGTGAGTCACTTGGCCTCTCCTTTGCTCAATTCCGACTCTCACCTCCTCGTAGTGGACCCTGGACATACCTGTATGTCCGACAAGAGCGGGATGCCTCAGGGGAGCTGCAACTAGCAGTATGGGGCTGGCAATCCCAAGGCTACCCTAGCCGAGACTGCACTCTACTTCAACTTGCCTTGGGTGCTACTCCTTCACTTTCCCAAACTCATCTGTGAAGCCCTTTTACCTTGCTCCAAACTCTTGTTTTTCTTCGAACTCGATGCTATTAGGTTGTCTAGGGATAGGGTCCCACTAACACCGTTCTTTTGAGAATACGCTGAATGGAATTATGACGACGAAAACTGCAAAGGAATAAGGGTAAAAAAAATCAAATATGGAATACGAAAATGTAAACAAAGGTACCGCACAGGGGAACTCGGAAGCTCCAGTGCCGGCACAAGGAGAAGCGGTTAAGCGGGTTTCACTTGGGTCGATATCAGACGACCGTGGGATGAAATTGGTAGGCGACCAGGCCAACTCATCTTTTGGTGTTACTGGACAGGAAGACAAGGAGGACGACTAATCCCTCTCAAAGGGAGATTCCTTTTAAAGAACGCCACCAGGAATGCGTACTTTCTTGGACAAAGCTAGGAAGAGCTGCAAATGATACCGAATTCTCTATGAATAAATTAAAGAGCTAATACTTTCATCTCCATAACATCCTCAAACTAACTGTGCTCTAGAACGATCACATTTAACCTCAAAGGGTTATTTGAAACATTACATTAATAAAAATTAAACAGATTGGGATGAATGTATTCTCTTAACAATGTTTTCATACAACACGCACAACCACAAGTAGACAGGATTGTCGCCATTCGAAACTTCAATTGATGACAAACCTTTTTTACCCAACACAATCACTCAAGAACCTTTTAATTACAAAAAAATAATTGCTACACAAAAGGTAGTTAGGGAAAATATATACAGTCAAAAACTAAATCTAAAACCTATTGTGATAATAAAATCAACTTTTACGAGTATAAAGTAGGAGATTTTGAATAAAAACACAACCTCAGGATTAAATACAAAACTTAGTCCAAATTTCTCAGGTCCATTTAAAATAAGAGTAAACCCTAAAAAACTGTAGAAATTCATAATAATAAAAAACTGTTACTAACATGTTAACACCCTATGTTTCAGATGATGCTGACTAAAATGCTCATCTTCCTAACATTAAATCTTATCCTTCTTTCGAAACAGGGCTTCGCAATTGATGATCACTATAAAATCACTTATCTAAACTCGAATTCTGGATTGTACTATAACCATTTAGACATATCGGAATAACAACTACTAAATTCACGTTATTATTGAAGTAAAAATATTTTTAAATTTGAATTTACTCGCCTTTTTTCAATTAGATTTAAGTTGGTATACATTCTTTTGAAATTAATAAAAAGGGAATTGATGGGACACTCGCTCTCATTCTTTGCTTATGCTTTTTATGAACAACTTATGTATTATGTTTATGGTTAAGAAGTTTATGGTGAGTTATGTCGATTCTAAATTTATGTTAACGAGCATATAAATACTGTATATATATGGACAAAAATATTATGAAGTTTTATGAAGAACCGCGAAATAAACGAAGGCGCTTACAAAATTCAGTTCAAAATTAAAAACTTACTAGCGCTACAGATAGGTACTGTTACTTTTTGAAAAACCGTATTGATTATTTAGATTATTCCGATAGTGAGATGGAATTTTGCCGAATTTATTAGTTGTTACACAATTTCCTATCCAAAAAAATGCAAAAGAACTACATAGCTTTTTAGGGTTGCCGTTCTATTTTCGTAGATTTATTAAAGATTTCAGTTTAATAAGCTGCACCTTTATACAATTTAATTCGAAAAAAGAATAACGAGTTTAAATTTAATTTCGAGGAAAGAGAAATATTTGACGAATTAAAAACGATGTTAGCGGAAGCGCCAATTATGAGTTTGTATTTGCCAAGTTCCATAACCGAATTACATTGCGATGCGTCCAAATTAGGATATTATTGCAGAAGCAAAGCGACATAGATTTTATCCGATATTTTATTTTAGTAGGCGTACTACGGATCAAGAAAGTAACTATAACAGTTACGAATTAGAATGTTTAGCTGTGATATATGCGATCATAGGTTTTCATACTTATTTATACGTAATCAAGTTTAAAATAGTCACCGATTGTGATAGCTTTAGGTTAACGTTAAGAAAGAAATTAATCCGCGAATTATGCGTTGGGCATTATTTTTAAAAAGTTACAATTACGAAATAGAACATACGTGTAACAATCGGATGAGACATGATTTTCTTATAACACTTTTCTTGTTCTCTTTATTTCTTATAACAATTTTTTTGTATTGTGAACAGCTTTCGAACAAACTCCTATCGAACTTACAGCATTGGTGAATAACTTTGATGGGGACATTTCAAAATAAGTACCCTTTGGCTTCATGCACAACGACGGTGCGAACGTTGAATCAAAGATCCGAAAGACAAGATCTAGTAATACTATATCTTTTCCGGTTACTCATTCTGTGCCTCAAGCTAATTCGACTAACTTACAACATGAGGTAGAACCTGACTTGATTTCGTCCGAATCTGAAGGAGAATTGACAACTCCTGTACCCTCGGCTGAAGGTTATCCCAAGTCGACTACGGTAGCTAAATTTAATATTTCTTTCTCTGGCGATAACTCTTCATCTGTATTAGACTTTCTTACTAGAAACAGTTGTTCAACTGCACCCCTGAAAAGGGAAAAGGTTGGCAAGGCATTACTTCTTTTCCGTACTCGTCGTTCTCAGTTACGATCGTGGAAAGATGTGGAGACATTACTTAAAGAGGAATTCTTGCCTATGGACT
The DNA here is from genome assembly GCA_035610365.1 of Aquatica leii. Taxonomy (NCBI): domain Eukaryota; kingdom Metazoa; phylum Arthropoda; class Insecta; order Coleoptera; family Lampyridae; genus Aquatica; species Aquatica leii. The sequence goes on from CM069432.1 coordinate 257,249,982, forward strand.
ACGACGATAGATTGTTGGAAGAGATTCGTTCTCGAACGATGGGACATACCAAAACTATTGCTATTTGTGTCGCTATTATGCAAATTTTATTTAACTCGGGAAACTAACTTCGGAGTCTTCGGATCGAGTCGAGGATTCTTACGAGTTATTTTTAAACTCAGACACGCCTTTTAATGGCTTAGAAGATAAACAACGATTTCTTTTGGACTTTGTTTTGGCAAGTGTTAGGGGTGACGAACCTCCTTTTTTAAATATCACTGTTCTGGGAATTCCTTTCAAAGTACTACTGGATTCTGGAGCGTCACGCACTATTGTTGGCGGACCAGGGTGGAGAGAAACTACGCTTTTTGAACGTAAATTTCTTTAATTCTAAGACTTCCTTCTGCAAGTTAGCTAACGGGGTGACATGTACAATTTTAGGTTCTTTGTCTCTTCCTTTTCGTCTCGAAGATAACATGATGATATGGAATACTTTAGTTATTCCTGAAATTTCTCAACCCTTAATTTTAGATATTGACTTTTGGAAGGCTATGAATTTCGCACCGGATTTTCGAAAGGGATTATGGAGCTTTAACTCTTCTTTAGAATCAGCACCGAGTGTTGATGTTCTACACGTTTTCACTGACTTAACCTTGTGTGTAGTGAACGGACGTACAAAATATACAGTAAAAGTGAAACATAAATATTATCTAAAATAAATATTTAAATATTATTTAAAATAAATATTTAATCTAAATACAATGGCTGATTCATCGAGTTTTCGACGGTAAGGCTAGATTTACTTGTTTTAGTTTCAAGTAAATTATTTATTGTATGTTTTCAATATTTAAAAAAAATAGTAATTAATAAATTAAAAATTTTTCACAATAGAGCTCTCAGAGAAATAAGAATTTGAAGAAAACATTCGAAGCGGAAAAATCTGATGATGACTGCGTGTTGGATAGTAGTGACGATGAATATTTTCCACAGAGTGAGGCGGCAGCTTCGGATTGTGATGATACAGGTAATTAACATTTCTATTTTCTCTTGTGTACGTTGATAACTATAATGTATTTTATTTTATATAAATTGTGTATTTTTTTCATAATAGATGATGCAATTGCATTCAATAATGAAGATAAAGACGAAGAAGATCAAGATCAAGAAAGTGAAGATGGAGAGGATGAAGATGAAGAAAGTGAAGTAGAAGAGACGGGGTCAGGAATGACAGCAAAAGATGGTACTCAGTGGGCTGCGACACCACAAGCGAACATCAAAAGCTGGGAGGCATAATATTGTGAGAGAGAGATGTGGACCTAATAGGAACGCCAACTTGCTGTCAAATCTAGACACATTCAAATTATTTTTCACACCAGAAATGGCTATACGCCATACTAATAAAAAGGCAATTTCAACATATGCAGAATATAATGAAAAAAATTACTAAGAGAAATAGAAACGAAGTTATGTTTTTCTTACTTACTATTTTTGCTATTGTTTATAATAAGAATTATTGTTTAAATAAAAGAAATTACAAACTATATTGTCTATTATCAATTTAAAAGTCAAATTATCTAAATACTTTAATAAACATTCTCTTGACTGTGTATAAACCCGTCATCCATAGATATTAATCTTAGTGGGTACCCAGGTACCTGGTTATTGAACGGAGGAGGTATCAAGTTTGATAAAAAAATTGACGAAAAATGGGTGTCAAATTACTTCAATTTCGGGGATCCAAATGGCCATAAAAATTTTTTGAGTAGGAGTCAATAAATTTTACCTGCAGATTGAAATGGATACCCTGATACCCGGTTAAGCAGCGTTACTATCCTCTTTCTCCTACTTTACTCTCAATAGCTCATGCAGAGTTAGACAGAATGCTACAAATGGGTGTGGTAGAACCTTCTTCAAGTCCTTGGTCTAGTCCGATCGTTCTAGTTAAGAAATCTGACGGTACCTATCAGTTTTGTGTGGACTTCAGGCAAGTCAACGAAGTGACTAAAAAGGATGCATATCCGCTTCCCTACATATCTTCTATTCTAGACGCTCGCTTTCTCTCTTTAGATATCAGATCGGCTTATTGGCAAATTCCTCTTTCTTCTGAATCTAAGGCGGTAACAGCTTTTACAGTGCCTCAGAAGGGCTTATTTCAATTTTCTCAAATGCCTTTTGGACTTCATAATGCACCTACTACGTTCCAGCGTCTTATTAATCAAGTTATTGAGGCTGACCTAGAACCTTACTGTTTTGAGTACTTGGATGACATCATCATTGCTGTGCCTACGTTTGACGATCATATGCAAGTTTTAACGAAAGTACTGCAACGACTATTTACTGCTGGTCTCACATTAAATCGAGACAAATGTCATTTCTGTCGGCCTGAGCTGAAATACTTAGGGTATGTCGTCAACAAAAATGGTTTTAGTCGATCCTCATAAGGTTGCTGCGATCTGTAATATTCCTATTCCTACAAAAGTCTCTGAAGTGCGTAGATTGATTGGCATGGCAAGTTGGTATCGGCGATTCATCCCGAACTTCTCTTCTTTGATATCTCCTTTAACTAATTTGACTAAGAAAAATGTTCCTTTTCTCTGGGCTCAAGAGTGTCAAAACGCTTTTATTACTTTACAAAATTGCTTAGTTTCGGCAGCTATTCTTTTTTGTCCCGATTTTTCTCTTCCTTTTACTGTACAAAACGGATGCTTCAGACTTTGGGTTAGGGGCAGTCAAATGACCGATAACGGTGAAACTGTCGTTAGCTATATTAGTCGCTCATTAACCAAACCTGAGCGTAATTATTCTACAACCGAAAAGAAATGCTTACCGGTACTTTGGGCTTTAGAAAATTTTCATTTCACGGTAGTGACTAATCATCATTCCTTGCTTTGGTTACATCGGCTACAATCTCCTTCTGGACGCTTAGCGCGCTGGTCTATTCGATTACAACAATACTTCTCTATAATTCACTGAAAAGGTAAAGAACTTATAGTACCTGATCTCTTATTTCGCTCTGTGACACCAGTGGATACAATGACTGAACTTCCTAATGTAACTTCATCTGGCTTTGGCATTACTCTACCTATAACCGATTCTTGGCATTTGAAACTTTGCTTCATGGTCAGTAGTTGATGGCTTACCATATAAATCACTCCGAACTGCGTCGAATCATTCTAACTGGAAAGTAGTGGTTCCTAAGAGTCAACAAAAGCTAATTATACAATAATATCACGATCTTCCTACTGCTGGTTACTGTGGAGTTACAAAAACGCTAGTGCGTATTCGTGAACACTATTACTAGCCTCATCTAAGAGCTAAGGTTACTGATTATATTCGGAAATGTACAGTGTGTGCTTCTCAAAAAGTAGAACAGATGGCAAGTGCTCTGTATTGATATTGTTGGTCCTTTACCTCGATCTTCGAATGGTAACTGTTACATCTTGGTTGTGGTAGACTCTTTTTTTAAATTCATCTGTCTTGTTACATTGCGCACGGCTACGGCTTCTGCCGTTTCTAAGTTTATAGAGGAAAATATCCTCTTACTGTTCGGTACTTCTCAATACATTATCTCGGATAACGGCGTTCAATTTCGCAGCCGCGAGTTTACTCGATTATGTGCCCAATATCGCACTACTATTTTGTTTACGGCTCGTTACTGCACATTGCCTGCGCTATTCGTACTGCGAAACATGAAATCATTGGGATGTCACCTTACTTTGCTTTCTGTGGTCGTGAACATAAGCTCTATGGAGACCTTTGGATAATCCTTCTCCGATAAAAGAACTTCTTGTACCCGAACGTCCAATACATCCATGCATCGAATTCTATGAAAAACTTTGTTTAGGTACCGTAGAACGGGAATATTTGGGAATTGGGGGGTTAATTAGGACCCGATGAAAAAAATTAATTTGGCAACAATGCCATCGCTGGATTAATAAACGACAGGTGCAACTTTAGTAGTATGAAGTTGGCCACCAATACAATGTGTTTCTAGTAAAACCATCGTTACAAATAGTAAGTAGCATTCAAAATAAAATTTTAAAATGCTCTATTAAAAACTGGTCTCAAAATGAGCGTGTTCAACTTTCATTTGTAGAGATATGTAAATATTATAAAACTGAATTATAATTATACCGGTAAAAAGGTAGCAGTGTGGTTATGATACTATGAAGTTTTGAAGTGTTTCAAATTTAACGTTTTTGTTTTGTTTGTGATTTACTAATGCGGGGTTATTTGGGATATAAAGTCGGGGTTATTTGGGAAATTGTTATTAGGAAGCTGAATGGTTACAATGGTAAGAAATTATAAACGTTCGTTAACACACTGTAGAAACGGAAAAAATCATCGTCCTTATATGTCATATACCAAAAATAATTTAAATAAAGCCGTTGAGGATGTAAAAATGAAAAGGCTTACTATATTGGCAGCAGCCGAAAAATATTCTGTTCCAAAATCAACAATTGGGAGAAAACTTTTAAAACAACACGACTTGTATAAACAACCCGGACGACCATTTTTATTCTCGGATAATAAAGAAAATAAACTTTATTCTTCACTTAAATTTAGTTTCTTCGTGAGGATTTCCTTTTGATTCACTAGATTTAAGATTATTTTTGCCGAATTACCTAAATAAAAGTGTTCAAGAAACACGTTTGAAAAACAATTTACCAGGTAAAGACTGGGTTATACACTTTTTAAAACGTCATAAAGATAAGTTATCAAACAGACTTTCAGCAAACGAGCAGCATTATCTCATGATGTTGATAAGTTTTTTGAAAATGCTAAAGATATTTTGAATAAAATTGATCCTGCGTTGTTGATCATTTTTGATGAAACCAAAGTGACTGATAATCCAGGTGCAAAAAATATATATTTAAACGCAACAAAAACTGCCATTAGCGTGATGTCTGCTGGAACAGCTGACGGTCAGATGCTGCCTGTTTATGTTGTGTACAAGGCAGAATACCTGTGGGACTCTTGGAGCACAGGCGGGCTTCCTGGTACTAGATATAACAGATCTCGATCTGGTTGGTTTGATGCAGTTTGTTTTGAGGACTGGCCGAATTCCTCATCAAGAAAATGAAGGCGAAAACGCATCACTACCTTCAGAATCACTAATTTCAATTCTTAGTGAAATAAGAGGTAATTCTCCTAGTACGTCAAAAACACCTAGACAAAAAAGACTGACGGTAGAGGCAGGAAATAGTATTGGAGCAGAAGACATTCTGAGAGAAACACCCGCAAAACCAAATATTAAAGAAACATACGAGTGGAAAGCGGCACATCCTGTCACCTTGATGAATCAGATTCTGAAGATTTGATGAAATCGAAGAGAATCATGTCACCTTGATGAATCGGATTCTGAAGATTTAGATGAAACCGAAGAGATACTCTCTGATGATAGTAATGACGATAATGATATACCTCTGATTAATCTTCAAGAATGCAGACAGCCAGAAAAAACCCCCAGGAAATAGAGATTGGGTGGTTGTTAAATATGAACAGCATAGAAGTTCTGGTCATTTTGTCGGTCAAATTATAACAGTGACCGAAAATAACTCTGAAATTAGCATTTCTGTTAATTTCTTAAAGGAATCTACTAAGACCAATCACTTTTTAAAACCAGTGCCCAAAGACTGATGTAATTAGTTTAAATATGATTGTCAGAAAACTCCAAGAACCTAAGATAGTAGGAACAGGTAGAAGACAATTTTACGTTTTCCATGAAAATTGGTGTCAGTACAATATGTCCTAAAAATAAATTTTTATGTTTTATCCTCGACCTATGGGGCTATTTGGGAAAATACTAAAAAAATATATATATACACTACCCCCGAACTTGTAATATTTGTATTGGAAATAGCTCCTATAAAGGTTGTTCCAAAACAATATAAAAGTTTAAAAAATTCTACGTCATTACGCTCCTGTAATAAAAAAATGCTCAAATAATTCCCAAATATCCCCGTTCTACGGTATTCTACAAAAACTAAGTCATACGCTAATCGGTATAACTTACGTGGTCGCTCTGTTCGTTTCCACGTTGGAGACCGTGTTTTGAAACGTAACTTTATACTTTCTGACGCCAGCAAACATTTCAATGCTAACTTAGCACCGAAATTTATCTGACCTTTCTAGGTCAAACGCGTTTCTTCTCTTTGGACATACGAGTCAGCAAATCATTATAAATTTTGGATATCACAGATTTAACCAACGTTGGGCGGTTGGTTGGGTAGTAGGGTAGGTCACTCGGGGTCGGCTATCTAGGGAGAGGTAGTCGAGCCGTACAACAACATCGTACACTCTTTTCTCCTTCTGTCTTCCTGTCTTTCTTTCTCTTCTTTCGATCTGTCACCATGAGTAAGGGGGCGCCTGTTGTGGGAACCAGACGGCTATGCGTTCGGGAAGGTTGGTTGTCTTCGATCCGGTAGCCTCAAGCTCTGGACCAGGCATAATACCTTTTGGGGGCCGTACGGCGGACTTGATGGAGCTTGGCGGTGGTGACCAATTCTTCAGGCACCGCTTCCGGCTACAGTAGAGCAATTGCAGGCTGTAGTTCTTTTTATTTTGAATTTGAGGGCACAATTTTGGGATGCTTCTTTTCTTTTTTCTACTTTCAGGGTAGGAGGGATTTTTCCTGGATCTTGTTCCCTCTGGTGGTAGATCAGATTTCTTCCTAGGTGGGAGGAAGACTACTGTGGTCAAGCGAGTACTGGTTGCGGTGATGTGCGCTGGTGTGGACTAACGTTGGGGGGGTCTTTACATCTTGTCGCGAGGGCTTGAGGTGTGGTTAAGACTTCGACGCCACACAATCGTCCGGCACGTCAACGAGGAAACCTAAGGCCGTGATAGGGTTCCTGGGGTAATTCCCTAGTTTCGTGGGTTTGGGTACTGTTCCTTTTCCGTCTTCCTATAGTACCTTGTCCTTTTCCTAAGATGTTTCCTGGGCTTTATATTCAGGGTGGTTATGTATTTAAGAGTTGGGGTTTAAAGGGATTTTAGGGCTTAGTCCTGGACGCTTGTCTAAACTTCTACCTTTCTTACATTCTTTTCTTTTCTCTGGAATTCTTTTGATGCTTACGTCCTTACTGTATTGGGTTACTGATTGTTTGTACCTTACTTTTTAGTATCGCGTTGTGCGCTTCGGAAATTAGTAAACCGTGTTGGTATTATTCTTCTTTGCTTTTGGATCAAATTACTCTTGGTTTCTTGGAGATACTATTCGCTTCGTGCGCTTCTGTTACAGTTTTGGTTGTCGGTATTATTAAGATTCTGGAAAACCTTTGTCTCTTCTGCATTGGTGGTAATCTGATGATATTACACGGGGTTGGGTTTCTTGGAATTGAGTTGGTTTTGGATTTTAGGGTTCTATCCTTGGCGTATGCCTAAATTTCTGTTTTCATTTTAGCTTGTAACACTTATTTTATTTTTGTTATCGCTCAAACCCATAATTTTAAAAATTCAATGGCATGGGTATATGTATTTTATACTTAATTTGAAAATCATATATGTATTAAAAATTTTTTGGATTATCTCCATAGAGTTGTTGGTAAATATGAAGGATATAAAAAGTCGTTTTTGAAAATAATCGTTTAAAAAAATAAAAGGTTTGTTTATGGTGGAAAATCGTTTTAATAAGATCGTTTTGAAAAAGATCATTTATTGGAATATTGTTTATAATAGTATCGTTTGGTTGTATTGGTTTGAAAAATTATTATTTATTTGAAAATTGGTTATTGTCTTGAAGATTTGTTATTGTTTTGAAGATTGGTAATTCTTGGTTACGATATTGAAGATTTATTTGGAATTGAAAAAAAGTTTTTTTTTATTAATATAAAAATATTGTTTATAAAAGTATCGTTTGGTTGTATTGGTTTGAAAAATTATTATTTATTTGAAAATTGGTTATTGTTTTGAAGATTTGTTATTGTTTTGAAGATTGGTAATTGTTGGTTACGATATTGAAGATTTATTTGGAATTGAAAGAAAGTTTTTTTTATTAATATAAAAATTTATACATACAAAGGTATGAACTTTATTATTTATTGTTTGATAAATGCATTTTTATAGTTATTTTTGATCGTTAATTCTTATAAATAAGACATTTTAAAATATATTGTCATTTTGACAATTTTAAAATATGTTTGTAGTGTATTTAGTTAGTTTTAAAAATTTTGTTTATTATTATTTAAATATAATATTTATATATTTTATTTTGTTACATAAAATTGTTAACCCTCCTTAAATTAAATTAAATAAAGTTCGATTGTTATAATTTGTTGAATTGTTTAAATTGTTAATTTGTTAATTATAGTTAGTACCGGTTATAAGCTTTCGTTTTGTTATTCACGCTCCACGCTTTTATCTTGCTGGAGAGGAGATTCTGTTACGTGCATAAATTTAAAAATGCACTACCCTGTATATTGGTTGAATTAAAATTACTTTTCCATTTCTTGACGCCATCTATCGAGCATCGTTGGTCCCTTCCGATTGAGTAGACGACAAGTGGTCATTTTTACTTTGACATCGTTCGCTTTATAACCTGATGCCTGCGTGACTTAAAACTGTTTTCTTAAAACATCCACGTGTTGTGACATGATGTGTAATGAAAATATCTGTAATTAATTTAATTTATTCCACGCAGACACCACCTCCCAAATCTGGGTGTTCTTGTCAAGTTTAAAATCTACGAGGGAAAAGTTATAATAGGAAGCTTTGGACCTATGAACTCGAATGCGATACCAGGACAGACATAATTGAATTTCTATGCGGAGGCAATTCCCTTCGGAAGCAACAAAAAACAAATCCAAATTATTTCAATATTCACATCCAGAAAAAAGGAAACGTAAGAAGTAAGTTATTATCATTTTTTTTTTTCTATTGGAGTTACATAATTCATTATTTTAGTAGAAGCTCTCAAAATTTTAGCAAAATAGCTACACCTTCGGCCGTGGCCTTAAATGTAGTTAGTACTTAAATTTTAATTACTTTATTGGATCATTGAAAGCCTGATGAAGCAGACACTGTAGTCTGTGAATCGTCGCCTACAGAGTATAATCTAAAGAAATTAATTTTCTCCTTACACGTCCTATTGGGATTTAATAAAAAAAATAAAGTTAAATTACTTATACAAGGAGGGATATAAAAAATTATTAAAGAAGCGACCTACTGATGCAAGTAGTAATAAGCCTGAACCTGAATCCAGTTCAGTTATTTTAGATGTTGAAATGTATTTCATTAAGGAAGAAGTAGAAGACTTACAATATAAACTAAATAATTTGAAAATGTCATTTGGAGTCGAATATTTGAAAAATGATGACCATTTATTAAAAGTCTATACTGGTATTCCAGAAATTAGGTTTTTAAGTTTATATAAACATGTGTCAGTTTTCAATACAATATTATAAAAAACAGGATGTTGCTAAAATTTCAAAGGAAAATCAACTTTAAAATTTAAAAATCTGTAGTATCAACAATATTTATATCATGGATACACGTGTTTCACTATGCACTATATGAAAAACTGTTAAAGCAAAAAGTTCACAGCCAGTTCTAAAATACAAACGTGTCTGCTTTTTGCTTTCTCTTTTCCAAATTACAAGATAATTATAGACTGTACTGAAGTATATACGGAGGTTCCACAAAGATTGGATCATCAAAAATCAACAACAACATTGAAAGTTTTGGTTAGTGTTACACCAAATGGTGTAGTAATTTTTGTGAGTGACTTATATGTAGGTAATACATCAGACAAAAAAATCGTTGCAAAAAAAGGATTTCTAATTTCTGATATCCTCCTTGGCAAATCACCCAATTTACACCACAGGAAATTAAACAAACAACAGTCATTGCTCAAGCTCGAATACATGTAGAAAGAGGTATTAGAAGAATGAAGATGTATAAAATATTAAACCTAATACCATCAAATCTTAGACCTTACTCGTCAAAAATTTTTCAAGTTGTTGGTTGTAGAGTCAACTTAAATTACCCACTATAATTATAAAATAAGGTACCACTGTTAGCTGGTGCTTGAATATTAATGTGCTTGCTATCAAGCGCTCTTAAACAATGTGGAAAATTCTAACGAGTATGAAAACTTCTTTCGATGTTGTGGCATTCCTCTTGCGTTGATGGAGTCTTCAAATATATACTGCTGAGTATCTCCTAAATTACATTACATGTCTCCTGAATAAATTTATCTACAGTGGTTAAACCTAAATTAAAACTCCAAGCTAGTCTGCATACTTGTAGCTTGCGATAGATATCTGGAAAAAAGCAATAATGGAATGTATTAATGCAAAAATAAATTTACTGTAATGTTATTACAAACCGTTCTTCTACTGAAATACTATCATACCTTAACTGCTTTTTAATTTTTGGGTTAATTAGATTCGATAGTTCTATTACTTGTTATTTTTACAAGACTTGGTTTCGGTCGCCCTTAAAAATATTTTATAAACTCAAGTGAAAGAAGCAAAAGAAAGAAAACCGTCGATCTTCGATCAAATGATGTGGATGAGTTGACCTATGCCACACAAATGAAGTTACGAAAGTCAGCTGAAATTGATGCTTCAAGAGTCATAAAAGATCTTACGAAAAGTCCCCGACAGCAAAAAAATAAGAGACAGCCATGAAAAAAGTAGTGGATACCAAGATCAACCTCTTCAATTATCACAATTGTCTGCTTTGTCCATGTTTGCAGAAGCAGGACTTACTCAAGCCCAATATGAGAAAATACGAGAAACTAATAAAAACTTTTTTTCCGTGCTATTCCATCCTCTAAAAAGCAAAAAAAGAATGTTATCCGGAAATTTATCAAGTAACCGAGACATGTGCCGAAACAAGTACAAAAGTAGATCAGACGGCAACACGACTGATTCTGCACCTTAAAGAAGCTATAAAATCTTTGAATAAAGAAAAACAGACTTTAATTTTAGTAAGTAAGTGGGGTTATGACGGGTTACAACAGAAGCAATATAAAATGAAGTTTAAAAATAATGCTGATACTGATTCTAATGTCAAAACTATTTCCACATTGTGGCAACACTTTCATCACTTCGTTACTGTCGACCTATAAAACTAAGATTTGTTAAGGATACAAATGACATAATAAACAAAGAAATAAATTACATCAAATCCCACAGCTCTTTCCAGTACTAAAATTGAAGATCTGTCCATAAAACCTAAAATGGTCAATGGGAAGGTATGTAATGCCGCAACGCATACCAAATCCACGAAGAGGTGCTACATGCGTGACGCCACTTCATCAGACTTCAATGACTTATCAAAGAGGACATGTAACAAAGAAAATTTCAGTCTTTCCTTGCTTCATGCTCGCATAAGATTTTTCGAAAACATTTTACTTAGCATATAGATTGTCTGTAAAGAAACGGAACGTCCGTTTTACTGCTGAGGAGAAGCAAATGGTAGAAAATTAAAAAAGTAAATTCAGGTAAATTTAAACAAAAACTTTTGGTAACACAAACGATGGAAATACCAGCAGAAGATTTTTCGAAGAATACGAAATATCGGCAACAATAACAAGAATCAATAAAAATTTAATATATAGACTTAAAATTCTTTTAGATGTATTGTGCTGCGGATTTCAAGTCAATACAGAAAAATTTGAACTATATTGTCACGAAACAGCTGAATTATATGTGACGTATGGTTTTTACCCTATGACCCCGACCTTGTGGGCCGATGTTATCAAAGAAGCTATTCTTCTAATAGATCAGAAGAAGCTGCAGAAGCTCGATACAAGCATATTAGGTCATACAGATTGAATTATACAAGAAATTTGTATCGCGTGACCTGCAACCTGGATGCCTGAACAGGCTTCTTTTAACTTCTGACCCTCTAATAACAGGCATGAGAAGTAACTCAAATAAGACAAGAAAGCCTTTATCTTCTGAAGTTTTAAATTTACTATTAGAAAGTGATGTTGATATTGCAGAAAATAGTGATGAATAAATGCTTAAATATCGAATGAGTTATAGTTATCGAATGAAATCGAAGTGACATTGAAATGACAGTTACATATTAGACATTAGTAAGTTACATTTAAACAAAACTGCACGAGTATGCTTTCTTAATGAATAGAAGTGTACATTAGTAGTTGCTAGATGTAAAAAATATTTTTGGCCAGGTTTTGGGACCAAATACCACACTGTACGACGTTTAAATACAAGTTTTCATTTTATTTTACACTTTATGACCTTGTGGCGCCTAATGTTAAATTATTTTGCTAAGTATGAATTTTTACTTTATTTTTATTTTAATAACGTCTTTGTGTACGTTCATTTTAAAATTATATTTTAGTTCTTAAAAACTTTCTTTCTTTTAAAGATTGAAACTGGGTTGTTACGTCCCTATTTTGATAAGTTTACGTAACAATGTTTATGATGTTTGGGGTGTCACTTGCATTTATAATTGGATCAGGAATTGGTTTGAAGTTAACTTCTTCAGCAGTTAATGTAGCATTTGTGCCCTTCACAACATTCCACATAGAAACCAAATCAGTTATGGACACATTATAGTATATAAACTCACTGCCCAGAGTTTATCAAACATTTAAAGGAACAGCAAAAACAAATACTGTGGAACATGAATAGTTTGCATGAGAACAATGTTAGAATGAAGAGAGGACTCTTAGGAGATTTCCTAACATCAGTATTTGGTGTAAACGATGAAGTGTATAGGAACATTGAAGGTTTAGACAAAAATCAACAAGAGTTGATAAAACCACCGTGCAGCACACTAAATTGCTGCTATCTATAACAGCATCAGCAAAAGAAAGTGAGGCCAGAATACAACAAAGTTTGGAAAACTTTAGGAAAAAATTGAATGAAGGTATGGATGCCATTAACAACATGCAACCATGGTACAAGTCGACAGATGACAACAAGTTAAATATTCATGTGTTAACAACATATCAAATGGCTACAAATTATATTACCGAGATCACAGAAAAACACAAGGCGATAATAAATGCACGATATAATAGAGCACATGTTCTGGAATTTATGTCAATTTCACAATTAACAAACCTTATAGAACAGGCGACAAATACGCTATCATCTAATTTGATCATATTACAAGCACCAATCAACAAGATGGAAGTTCTATTTAATACAACCGCACTCACATTATTTTGTTATATGTACATAATGGAAAGGGGAGAATATAATTTAATCAAAGCAACTCCAATTCCAAGAAAGGGAGAAAATGGGACATACACGTAGTTGGATATTCCTAACGAACTCATCGCAATTAATTATGATGATTATACATATTTTGAAATAACCGAGAACGAATTAAAGGAACTGGATACACTTACAAAGCATTTGTATTTGGCAACACCATCAGTAATACGCAGTATTGAAAACAATCTCAATTGCATTATTGATGAAATTTATCAGCGATTGCACAGAATGTACTGCACAACACATCAATTTACACTACATACGATGTTATGGAAAAAACTACATGCAGCAAACGTTTGGCTTTTTATAACTAACAATCCGACTCAAATAGCAATTCGATGTACTGGAAAACGAGAAGACATCACAATTCAGGATATTGGTATCATACAGATTACTCCAGACTGTACTATATACACCAAACAAAACACGTTACATGCACAATTATTTAATTCAATTCCGGTGTTGATGCTTTACAACAAAGCAATGGAATTCAATATAAATAGCACCGTACAAAATACAAGCCAAGGTTCAACAATTTCAGAAGAATCCGTTTTAGCACCATCTGATCATTTTGGAAAGTTGCAAGATAAGGCTCAAGTTAAATCCATTACCACCTGACGACAACTCAGATAGAGGCGACACAGAAGCAGCAGAAGATTTCAATCAACCACTTCGTACCAATGACGCCCGGCAGAATGTTTGAACTACAAACATAAATTATATTTAAAATAAAGTACAAAATTGCAAATTTAATAATATAATTGTGTTGTAATACGATAGACACATTCTTTACAGTATTATAATGTGTGTTAGCAAATTCTTTCCAATGTCACAACATGTATTGTGTATTAACAAATTCCTTACAATGTCGTAACAAATAAGCAATTTTTTATAATATAGGCTAACAATGAAATGGTTGAATGTAGAGATAAGCATTTTATGTGTATAAACACTCGTAAATTAAGTTAATAAATTAGCAGTCATTTTACAACCGTATTTTGATTGTCCCAACTACTGCAGTTTAAAGTATCAGTGGACCAAGCCATAATTACCTGCATGAGGCTGTGCAGGACTGATACCTCTTAAATTGTACTTCCTTTACTACTACTACTACGACGGTTTAACGTATCAGTAGACCAAGCCATAATTACCTGCATGAAGCTGTGCAGGACTGATACCTCTTAAATCGTATCTACTGCATTACTGACTATTCAAACCACAATTCATCTACATGAGGCTGTGTAGGGGTCAGTAATAATTACACATTCATTCATTACTTTAACTCTTCATATCAACACACTAGATCTCTCGCTGACACAGTCTAAGTAGACTTATCTAAGGTTTTCGATTGTGTTAATCATGATTTGTTATATCGTTTATATCTAAAATAGAGCGTTATGCTGTTAGAGGAATTTGCATTTCTTTATTTAAATCTTACTTATGTTTTAGAAAACAATTTTTGTGGAGCTAATTCTCAAAGACGAGATATACACCTAGATAGTCGAAAAAATCGTTTTTTTTTGCATTTTCTTAAAGCTTGAGGTCTCCAGAATATCTGGTGAAAACGCCAAATTAAAATTTCGATAAATAAGACAGTTACAGCCGAGTTTTGCAGCGCCGAGTCGACAGGCAGGTAGCGGAAAGCGACCCTTCGAACAAAGCGTGACTAATTCTATTTTGTGGTTCTATTGTGTTTTTTTGACTTTTATGTCTGTTATGCGTTGCCGTCGACACGTTTTGTCAGTAGCTTTTTACGTTCGTGCAACTGTGCATTAGAGTCAATTTTTGATGGCGAATAAATATTTAAAAAAAAATGGATATAAAAAATAAAGGTTCTCGAGAAGCTCATTAATCCGGGTCTTTTCACAAAGATCGAAGCAAGAAAAAAATACCGCCCAAAAATCGATATCCTGCCGAAAAACTTTCCGACGAGAATATTAGTTCCAGTGCCAAAAAATTGAAAACTGATCGTGAGATATCCGCACCAGAAGATCCAAACATCGGGTATCAAATTTTGAATTTTTTATCTGTGTTTTCTGCCTTATTGGAATGTGTAAAATGCAAAAAGTGTGATAGTGATATTCGATTCGCTATAGAAAGCACTCGAGGACTCGATTTTAAAATTGTAGTTTTGTGTGTGCACCGACTCGAGTTCCTTCGTGACCGTACATCAACACAGTTTACGAAATAAATACAAGATTTTTTTTGTTATGCGTTTATTGGGAATTGGTTTGCGTCGAGCTATAAAATTTTCTGGACTCATGGATTTACCACCTTAGCGCTTCAACAAACGACGTATGATATGATAATTAATAACATTCATTCTGCTGCTTCAAATATTGTTCAATTGGTGATAAAACAAGTTATAAACGAAGAACAACGGGAAATAGCACAACAAAATTCGAGTGCTGATATAAGAAAACTGACCGTTTCAGGAGATGGTACGTGGCGAAAACGTGGTTTTACCTGATTTTATGGAGTTGCGGATCTCATTGGACAGTTTACAAAAAAAGTCGTTGATTTTCTTGTAAACTCTTCTTATTGTGCTGAATGTAATTATTGGAATATACGCAAAAATACCGAGCAATATAAGGAATGAAAATCTAATGACGATGAATATTTTTAGGTGAATCATGAAGGACTGTCAGGCAAAATGGAAGTAAACGTCATCATAGCATTATTTTTAAGATCTGTTGAAAAGCATGAAGTTATGTACACCAACTACGTGAGGGATGGCGACCCTAAGACGTACGCGGAATTAGTAAATGCGAAACCATATGGTGATACGATGGAAATTGTAATAAAAGAATGCGTGGGGCGCGTTCAAAAACGAATGGGAACCCGTCTTCGCGGATGCAAAAAAAGCAATCCGGCAAAAACAAACTGACGGTAAAGCTTATAGATAAACTACGCATATACTATGGTTTAGCTATTCGCAGAAACTGTAACTCCAAGGATGACATGAAAAAAACGATATGGACAACCCTGTCACCTCGTCATTCTGCAGGACAAGTTTACACAGTGGACATCAGTACGATTAATGACATGGCACCAGCACAACGAGTTGTCCGAAAAGTCAAGCGGATCAATCCATGAGCTCCGCAGTACTGGAGTCGTAGCCGAGAACATTTACCGACCATATTCCGGACCCCACCAACAGCAAAACCACCGTCACAAGCGAGAGATCCTGAGCCGATACAGAACCTAGAAAAGCAAATGAGAAATTTATGCGGACCAAGCCCACGAACTCACCTAGTCGAACCCACGAGGGATATCCACGGTGACACCGGCACGATGTCACCCATCAGGGATTGGCCGGTCGACTTGGGAACTCCTCAGTCCAGGGATGTTGAAAGCCATAGGGAAAAGCCCACCCAAGTTGGGCCGTATGTCACCTTTTTTTATCTTCATCCCATGGGAAAAGATTTTTACCGTCGATCCACCATCTATGGTGGTGGAAGAAACCGAAACATCAGCTGCCACTCCGACTGATCCGGGTATAACACGACCAGTGATCAATGCGAGACGGCGAGAAAATAGCCGACTAAGGCGGAATCGTAGGCGAGTGGAGATCAACACCGGTAATGGAACTTTCATTCGTCTAAAGAGATGTAAAAACTTAAAATCTGTGATGCTTAACAATTTACTTTTAACAAAACATAATTATTAATTAACGCAACCTGGCATTAATGCGATTCTACACAATTGACTAAACTTTCCTATTTGAAACTTTTGCTACTTGCATTTCAAATACACTAATCTACTATTCTGTACAGAATACTAAATACCTTTATTCTTGAAATCAAATAGTTCCTCTCCACGCTCACAATTATAACGGGCTTCCAACAATAAATAATTATTATTTATTTTTAATTTGCAATACTGCAACAGTCCTCCTTGTATTTTCCACAATTACGTCACACATAAATTCGTGTTTATAGTAAGTTTTTTTCTTTTCTCTGACCACACATGCGTTTTACTATTTTCCTTTTTACGTTGTTAGTATTTAAATTCATAATTTTCTTAATTCCAACTTTTCTTTTTACTCATGTCAATCTTTTTTATTTTTCTTGTCTCTAATCAACAATAATTTTTTTTACCGCCGCTTGTTTTTTTTATTTGCTCATCCGATTTCCTTAAAATTACCTTACATACTAATTACATTTATTATTTATTAATTTTTTTGTTCGCATTTCTTTTTCAGTTTGTTTTCATTTCTTCATTTATTTTTATTCACACTCAATTTCTTTCCCACCAGATTCCATAAGTACGTATTTTAGATTTGCATTAAATTTTATACGTTACAATATGTACGGTTCAACAACAAAATTAACATTGTTAATACGAATATTTTTTGGTAATATGTTACCTAAAAATGAAATTATAATTATTTGACGTTTTACAACTTTTGTCTTGCCGTCTGTGTCTGTAATCTGTTTAATCATCTTTTGAACATTGATAACTTTTTGTAAGGATTCGATATTGATTTTTAAATATTCCTTATCAAAAAACGTGTCTACCATTTTTACCAGTCCTTTACGCTGCGCGAAGAAAGTGGGAATATACGCAATTAAGTTGTTTTTAATTATGTATCATTGTTAATTGCGAGGATAGCCATTTCTTAATAAAATTTTAACTCTTATTAATTCCTATGACTTTAATGTCTATAATAGAATTTTTGGAAACATTGACGGAATGCAGATAGTGTGACATATCTCGTGTATTCCTCATAACAGAGGTATCTTGGATTGCTCTCATTAAGAAATACGTTGAACTGCGATCACTTCACACGATAGATTGTTTTTAACTTATCGTACAGGTAGATGTACCGTATCTCCAATTGGAATTAATAAAATTGGTGAAGTCCCTAAAAACATTGCAAAATTATGAAACATATACTGACCACTGCTTGATTTGTTTAGAATTGAAAAGCATGGTGGTTGGAAATCATCAGCGGTTGCGGAAGGATATGTTGAATCCTGTTAAAAAAAAAGTACGGTGGCACATGTTATCCAATCAGTATCAGTTAGTTGCTTCCACTTCAACTGTCATAAGTGAATCTGTACTACAAATTCAGAATGTTCAAAACTTGACGTCCACTCCCTCCAATCCTAGTACAGAAAAAAGAATTGGGGCTGATAGTGCAATAATTCTTAATGAAAATATTCTTACTGAGCAACAAGTAACGCCTATTTCAATTTCGGAAAGTGATAGTGCTAGTGTCACAGTTAAAATCTGCCACAACTGCACTATAAACAATAACTAAATTATTGCAAATTACTAACATATTAACGGTTTTACTATTGATAATAATGAATTTTATAGGTTAAGTTAATATCTACAGGTCTTGTCATTATCATTTGAAACCAAGAGCGCTTATGCGTAAAGTCGCGTTTGAAATCGGATTCTATAAGTGTACGGTCGCTATGGGAAATAAAAGCAAAGATTGCTGTATATTGGTAAGCACAATAGAAATATACTTTTTCTTTTTTGGTACTCTAACAAGTACTTTAAAGAACTGGTTTGAGGGCGCGTTCCACTTAACGCCCGCGTTGATTGCAACTGTTCGTTATTGAAAGACCGTTCTACATGGATTACATGATTTTTTTTTCTAAATCGCACGACTCAAGACAACCGGCCCGATTCGCTTTACCGCATGAGACTACCCTCTCGATACGAGCGCCAGCTATAACTAGGGAACCAGCTACTAGACGGTTCAATTGGTTTTTTGCCTCTATACCCAATTCTGATGATCGATTTGCACATCAGAATCGCTGACCAGGCACTCTTGCTGCCAAAGAAGAAGTAAAAAATAGCAATCGAAGTTGGCGACATCACGGCTGACGGTACGCCAATTATTTCTGTGATCGCTGATGAAGCATGGAGTACGAGATCCTATAGAACAAACTATAATGCATTATCGGGTGTTCGTAATCGTCATTGTTGTAGGCATGTATAATTGGTGCAAGACGACAAAAAAGTTATTATACGTGGGTTTAAAAAACAAATATTGTTTTGGCTGTATAAGAAGTGGCTGTAAAAAAATACATTCATGTTTTAAGAATTGGAATGATCGTTGTACGGGGATGGGGAGCTGCTATTATAGTAGATGGATGGGTTTCGTAAGTCTCTAAAAAACGCATAATTCGATTTGATAATAGCGTGTACAGAAAATTAATCGCAGCTGCACCATATGAGCCATCAGTTACAATTCAAAAGATTGAATGCAGAAACCACATTTTTCGAAATTATCTCGATAAGTTAACATAATTAAGTAAAGATGTAAATTTTTCTATGGCACTCCGTAAAAAATTAACCAACCGCGCGACGTTCTAGGAAGATTTAGAAATGCTATAACAAAAGCAGTTCAGTATAGAAAGAAGAATGCAACGCAGAAAAAATCAATGCAAATCTATAAGCAACGATCCAAAACACATATTTGGCCATCAAATAGTTTGTGAATAGTAGTATTTCCGCCGAGGAAGTAAACAAGGAGAGGTAAGAGTTTATTCTATTTCCATTATTAGTTATTTTATTGTGAATTGTTTTTAGGAAAATTGAATTCCCATTCTAATGTTTTTACTAGCATAATGGAAGCAACTAGAAGGTTGATAAATCGTGTTTTCAGTTTGATGTATGACGTAGACACAAACGCTGCAGAGCATTGAATTCTATCGTTGCAAATAATAAAATCCGATTACGACGAACCAGTTTCTTGCTAAAACGGTCGTCGACAATTCTGATTCTGATATTTTTTCAGCAATACAAAGCATCTCGGTTGTAATGTCACTCCGGGGAGGGTGTATTTTGGTTTAAGGTCGATGAGACGATGGAAGGATTAGCGCGTAAAATTGACTATAAGCCATTGTTTCTCAAGTACTACGAACACTTAACATATATATCGCCTGAGCTATGCTCTAAATTGCTGATGGTTGTAGTTATGTATAAATTTAAAATCCATACATTCACATTTTAAAATCGGCCTTCGATGTCTCTATTGCCGTCGAATTGCATTGAACAGAAACGCACTAGAATCAATCGACGGTTGTGAAATATTGGGGCAAGTTTGTTACGCTGTTCTACACATATTAATTGAGGAAGTGTTAAAGGGCACCAGCATATTTAACGAAATATTACGACTGTCGCTTTGCCGTGAGAATTAGGGAACGCTCTTTGCAAAAAATCTAGACTGTTATCATTGCAAAAGTGAAAAAAGTGCAAGTTTTCCCGGCTACTCTGCTAATAAAATCTGGGCAGCGGTACTGTTGGGTGGTGGTCGGCTATCCGGAGAACCAAATGAATTTAATCCTACACGCGACCATCGAAAAGAAAGATATACAAATATGCAAATCTCGCTACCGTTGCCACCACGACTAGAACATCAGTAACCACTTTTGCTGTCGAAACGGCAACAACATCGCCGGTAGTTCCAGAGCCGGTTTCGACCGCCGCCGACACCAACTGAAAAATTATAAAAAACTCATTTATTCGTCCGCCACATTCGCAACTCCCCCATTCGTTGATGTCTTTTCTTCTGTTTTAAGAATGCCGCCGTCAAAGCCACGGGCGGCTCCTATTCTACATGGATTACTTGATTTTTTTCTAAATCGCACGACTCAAGAGAACCGGCCCGATTCGCTTTACCGAATGAGAGTCTCTCGATACGAGCGCCAGCTATAATGAAGGAAACTTCCGAGGGAACCAGCTACTAGACGGTTCTATTGGTTTTAAAAGAAGTATTTTGTCTATATAAGAAGAGGCAGTAAAAAAAAATACATCCATGTTTTAAGAATTAGAATGGTAGAGTTCTACGGGGATGGAAGCTGCTATTATAATAGTTTCGAAAGTCTATAAAAACGCATAACTTGATTTATTTTTAAAACTGATTGGTGATGGAGATAGTAGCTTGTAGAGAAAAATATGACATTTTACTAGTATATATACAAGTGAACAGGCTCTGCAATTTGTTATTGAAGGTACTACACGTCGCGATAAATGTCAAATTTTGCATGTACGTAAATACGTATTTGCACAAAACGTTGACTCTTCGACGGAAACAATATTTTTTTGCGGTCGAACCTTCTACAGGTGTCGTTATTTAAAAATATTTTTTATTGATTTTGCGGCCTCGCCTTGCCGCCTTTGCATTAATATTTTTGGCGACAGCTTAAGATTCAAACCAATTGCCATTTATAGGGAACGCCAATATCGACTTGCCGCCGCAGAAGAACGTTGCGGCAACTAATGTGCTCGGACCAATTTTTTTTCTAACGGCATGCACAATATATGGTAAGGCGTTTGCCTGCCCTGATACCGATTTGGAGGATGTGGTGAGGCGCGTTGCCAATTTTCAAAATGCATTAAACAGAAACACATCAGAGTCAGCCGGCAGTAGAATATTGGGGCAAGTTTTTTACGGTGATCTACACATTAATTTAGTAGTTACGACTGTCGCTTTGGCGTGAGCGGGAGAACTGTGGAACGTAAAATCCCATTTATTCGTCCGCCACAGCCGCAATTCCCCCTATTCTTTGATGCGTTTTCTTCTGTTTCAAGAATGCCGCCGTCAAAGCCGCGCGCGGCTCCTATTCTACATGGATTACATGATTTTTTTTCTAAATCGCACGACTCTAGAGAACCGGCCCGATTCGCTTTACCGCATGAGACTACCCTCTCGATACGAGCGCCGGCTATAACTAGGGAACCAGCTACTACACGGTTCAATTGGTTTTTTGCCTCTATACCCAATTCTGACGATCGATTTGCACCTCAGAATCGCTGACCAGGCACACAACAATTTATTTTCCGGGCGAAACTGCTACAGCTAGAATGCAGGTGTCATTATTTAAAAAAACATTTTTTTATGGATTTCCCCATCTTGCCATGCCTTCTTAAAATATCTAATTATATTTTTGACGACAAATTAATCTAAAAAGCAATTACCATTTATAGGGAACGCCGATATCGACTTGCTGCCGCAGAATAACGTTGCGGTAACTAATGTGCTCGTGGCAAATTTTTTGCCGCAACGTTATTCTGCGGCGGCAAGTCGATATCGGCGTTCCCTATAAATGGTAATTGCTTTGAATATTAATTTGTGGTCAAAAATATGAATGCATATTTTAAGGAGGCAAGGTGAGGTTGCGAAATACATTAAAAATGGGTTTTAAATAATGACACCTGCATTCGAGTTGTATAAGTAAGTTTCGCTCGCAAAATAAATTGTTTCCGTCGAAGGGTCACTGTCTTGTGCAAATACGTATTTACGTGTGTGCGAAATTTGACAATTTATCGAGGCGTGCCGAACCTTCAATAAAATATTGCAGCGTAAAATGTCGTATGTCTTCGGATATGTCGGTCGACTCGAACACAGCCTCACGAACGTGATTGCCCAATGTTTTGCCGTCTACATATCGTATCCACGGTCGAAATAGTTCTAACATTTTTTGCACTAATGAATCGATGCACTGTAACACGCTGGGGTACCCGAAAGACAGTGAACTATGGTTAGGATGAAATCAGGAGAAACTCTGATGGAGGTACGCAGCGATTTTGACTTGCAAATCGCTCGTCACAACTGGGTATAGGGGCGAAAGAGCAATCGAACCGTTTAGTAGCTAGTTAAATATTTGAAGAGTTGTTTCCTTTCGAATATAATTCTAAATCTTGAATTTTTAATCCTACCGCCGTCGCTCCTCGGAAATGTCTTACGCCAAATCCTTGTAGACTTTTAGTCCGGTCACCTGCGACGGCCTTGGTTTAAAATACGCGCACATAACGCGATCAATCATCCTCGCTATGACCCTTGAACGTTTTTATCGTACAAGGTTTTGATGGACCAACTCCCGAAGGACCGGTCACAGAAAGTGGCTGGTTTTCTTGAGTCGCAACGCATTTTACTAAATAGCTTATAGCATCCATCAACACTCTGTTTTTGTAACAACATCGCCCCAAAACCCACCTCGCTGGCATCAGAATGTAATTCAGTATAATTATTAAAACTATAAATTGATAAAAACGGTTCTTTTAACAACGTTGTTTTCAAAACTTGGAACGCATGAATTTCGTTTTCTCTAAACTGAAATGCAGATTCCTTTTTTGTTAATGAATATAATGGTTTCGCAATAAGTTAATAACTCTTTAATTAATTTTGTAAAGTAACTTATTAATCTTAGGCAACTTGGTATTTGTTTACTGTTACGACGAATACGAAAATGCATCACTGCTTTTATATTCTCCGGATTAGAAGTAATTCTATTCCATCTATAACATACCCTAAATAATCAATCTTATTTTATAGAAACTTACTCTATTTTTTGTTCAGGCAACAGAAACAGTTAAGCACCTCCTTCAAAATTTATGCTTGCGCACAATAAAAAGCGCAATAATCACTTTTACACGATACAAAACCCTTTTACTTAGATCTCAGAAGTTAGTGCACAATTTAACACCCTCATTTTTCTTTTTGACTAATACAATTTGCAAAAAATATTCATAATTACTTTCCTGTATTATTTTTCGCGATAATAAATCATCTATAATTTTCTTCAGTTCAATTTTTTCAATAATGGCTAATCGACGTGGTTGATAAAATAATTTTGAATGATTTGGATCTAACCTGACCTCTGCACTATAGGAATTTGCATTTCTTTATTTAAATCTTACTTATGTTTTAGAAAGCAATTTTTGTGGAGCTAATTCTCAAAGGGGAGATATACGAGGTGTGGCTATTAAATAACGGGACTGACGCTGCAGTGGAACGAGTGCGCATGCGCCAACCGGCATTGAACAACAGCTGTTTAGTTTGAGTCTTCCTCTACAGAATGCAGTTAGTCTCGTTTCTGTAAACAACATCGTTGAGACGTAACCTTCATTTACGTTAGTGTTGTTATTTGGTTTTGCCGGAAAAATGGTAAGCGTAAAAATAGAGCAACGAATTGTTGTTAAATTTCACTTCAAACTTGGAAAAACCGCTACCGAAACTTATAATTTACTAAAAGAAGTGTATGGCAGTGAATGTTTATCGCGGACTCGTGTTTTTGAATGGTTTAAGCGTTTTCAAGATCGTCGACAAGACGTTGAAGATGATTCGCGGCCAGGTCGTCCTTCAACATCAAAAACGGATGACAATGTCGAAAAAGTTGCTAATTTGATTCGGTCTGAACGTCGATTAAGTATTCGTGCAGTTGTTAAAACTGTAGGCATTGATAAAGAATGTGTACGGCAAATTTTACGTGACAATTTGAACATGCGAAAAGTGTGCAAAAATGGTACCAAAAATTCTCACGATTGAACAACAAGCAGCTCGCAAAAATGTTTGTATTGACACTTGGAATGCCATTGAAAATGACCCAAATTTATTGGAAAGGATAATAACATGTGATGAATCGTGGTTTTTTACTTATGATCCGGAAACGAAGCGCCAATCTATGCATTGGAAGACCCCAACTTCAACGAGAGCCAAAAAAGCAAGAATGAGCAAGTCAAAATTTAAAGCAATGATGATTGTTTTTTTCGATATTCATGGGATTGTGTACCTTCACTGGGTTTCTGAAGGTCAAACAATTAATCAATATTACTACCTTGAGGTACTTGGTAAACTACGTGGAAGAGTAAGAAAAAAACGACCCGAAATGTGGAAGGACAAATCATGGGTTTTGCACCAAGACAATGCGCCAGCTCATTCCGCGTTATCTGTTAAGCGGTTCCTGGCCAGTACAGCATCCCAGTGTTAGAACATCCACCTTACTCACCAGACCTAGCACCATGTGGCTTCTATCTTTTCCCTAAGGTGAAATCTGAATTGAAAGGCACGAGATTTGAATCCGTAGAAGCTGTAAAAGAGAAAGCGGCAAGAGTCCTGAAGGAGTTGACAGAAGATGACTTCCAGCACTGTTTCAAACAGTGGAAAATTCGCATGGAGCGTTGCAGGGATAGAGAAGGGGTGTATATTGAAGGTGATAATAAGTGATTATGTATACAATGAAAATAAAATTTTTTACAACGTCAGTCCCGTTATTTTATAGCCGCACCTCGTACACCTAGATAATCGAAAAAATCGATTTTTTTGTTTGCATTTTCTTGAAGCTTGAGGTCTCCAGAATATCTGGTGAAAACGCCAAATTAATATTTCGATAAATAAGGCAGGTAACCGAAAGCGACCCTTCCAACAAAACGTGACTATTTCTATTTTGCGATTCTATTGTTTTTTTGACTTTTATGTCTGTTATGCGTTGCCGTCGACACGTTTTGTCAGTAGCTTTACGTTCGTGCAACTGTGCGTTAGAGTCAATTTTTGATTGCGAATAAATATTTTAAAAAAAATGGATATAAAAAATAAAGGTTCTCGAAAAGCTCATCAATCCGGGTCTTTTCGCAAAGATCGAAGCAAGAAAAAAATACCGCCCAAAAATCGATATTCTGCCGAAAAACTTTCCGACGAGAATATTAGTTCCAGTGCCAAAAAATTGAAAACTGGTCGTGAGATATCCGCACCAGAAGATCCAAACATCGGGTATCGAATTTTGAATTTTTTTCTGTGTTTTCTGCCTTATCGGAATGTGTAAAATGCAAAAAGTGTGATAGTGATATTCGATTCGCTATAGAAAGCACTCGAGGACTCGATTTTAAAATTGTAGTTTTGTGTGTGCACCGACTCTCATTCCTTCGTGACCGTACATCAACACAGTTTACGAAATAAATACAAGATTTTTTTTGTTATGCGTTTATTGGGAATTGGTTTGCGTCGAGCTATAAAATTTTGTGGACTCATGGATTTACCGCCTTAGCGCTTCAACAAACGACGTATGATATGATAATTAATAACATTCATTCTGCTGCTTCAAATATTGTTCAATTGGTGATAAAACAAGCTATAAAAGAAGAACAACTGGAAAAAAAAGCACAACAAAATTCGAGTGCTGACATAAGAAAACTGACCGTTTCAGGAGATGGTACGTGGCGAAAACGTGGTTTCACCTCATTGTATCGAGTTGCGGATCTCATTGGACAGTTTACAGGAAAAGTCGTTGATTTTCTTGTAAAATCTTCTTATTGTGCTGAATTATTGGATATAAACACAAAAATACCGAGCAATATGAGGAATGGAAATCTAATCACGATGAAAATTGTCAGGTCAATCATGAAGGATCGTCAGGCAAAATGGAAGTAGACGCCATGATAGAATTATGTTCAAGATCTGTCGAAAAGCATGAAGTTATGTACACCAACTACGTGGGGAATGGCGACTCTAAGACGTACGCGGGATTAGTAAATGCGTAACCGTATGGTGATACGATTGAAATTGTAATAAAAGAATGCGTGGAGCACGTTCAAAAACAAATGGGAACCCGTCTTCGCGGATGCAAAAAAAGCAATCCGGCAAAAACAAACTGATGGTAAAGCTTATAGATAAACTGCGCATATACTATGGTTTAGCTATTCGCAGAAACTGTAACTCCAAGGAAGACATGAAAAAAACGATATGGACAACCTTGTCAAGTGCTCATTCTGGAGGACAAGTTTACACAGTGGACATCAGTACGATTGATGACATGGCACCAGCACAACGAATTGTCCGAAAAGTCAAGCGGATCAATCCATGAGCTCCGCAGTACTGGAGTCGTAGCCGAGAACATTTACCGACCATATTCCGGACCCCACCAACATCAAAGCCACCGTCACAAGCGAGAGATCCTGAGCCGATACAAAACCTAGAAAAGCAAATAAGAAATTTATGCGGACCAAGCCCACGAACTCACCTGGTCGAACCCACGAGGGATATCCACGGTGACACCGGCACGAAGTCACCCATCAGGGATTGGCCGGTCG
The DNA here is from genome assembly GCA_035610365.1 of Aquatica leii. Classification (NCBI taxonomy): domain Eukaryota; kingdom Metazoa; phylum Arthropoda; class Insecta; order Coleoptera; family Lampyridae; genus Aquatica; species Aquatica leii. The sequence continues at coordinate 257,276,993 of CM069432.1, forward strand.
ATTTGGGAACCCCCAGTCCAGGGATGTTGAAAGCCATAGGGAAAAGCCCACCCAAGTTGGGCCGTATGACACCTTTTTTTATCTTCATCCCATGGGAAAAGATTTTTACCGTCGATCCACCATCTATGGTGGTGGAAGAAACCGAACCATGAGCTGCCACTCCGACTGATCCGGGTATATCACGGCCAGTGATCAATGCGAGGCGGCGAGAAAAGATCCGGCTAAGGCGGAATCGTAGGCGAGTGGAGATCAACACCGGTAATAGAACTTTCATTCGTCTAAAGAGATTAGACGCCGCCGAGATGGGGATAATTCCAGTAGCAGACCGGACAACCACCCAGGTAACCTTCGAACTGCCCACCGATCTTCGCTGGAAACCAGAAGTAAGTAAAATTAATACGTTGTCAGTGTATGTGTCCACCCGTCCGTCGTCTTTCACCCCAGGCGGCGGTGGTGTGTAAAGAAACCGATTGTGATGTCCGTATTTGTAATAAAATTGTTTAAAAATTACAACAAATACGCGTGGACTTCGACCTCGTCGCGTCTACAAGATGCCATGATCGCGCAGACGAAGAGTCCCCACTCTAAATATCCACCGAAGCATGCCCACCAGCGGTATAAAAGAGCGTGCATCACCGGGAAAATCATCTATATTTTTACCAGTTGTCCTTTTATTTACCTATAAAATATAACCCGCCTGAACCGTCCACAATTAATAACAACCTGCACCGTGTCATCAAACCATTATACGAAGACCTCAGCAATGACAAATTTTTAGAACGCTGTGTTGGTGGATATACCAAAACTGCATTGAAAGCTTCAACCAACTTATTTGGAAGATAACTCCAAAAACGATGAACAGCAGGGCCAAAATCACTAACATTGCTATATTTCTTGCAGCGTTCAACAATGGTGTCACCTCATTATTGGAAGTTATCAACGTGTTAAGAATATCGGTTGGATCTGGAGCGCACTTGTACGCTGCGCAAGAAGACGAAACTCGCATAGCAAAAGCCGAGCTGCAAGCGCAAGAACAGACAAAAGAAAGTCGAATACAGCGCCGACAACAACATTTAGAAGTTATGAACATTCTGTCGACCGTAGAAGACCTACACTATCGGACTGGTATCGATGATTCTATGTAAGTTGACAAAGTTCATATCTCTAACTTAGGATGGACATAATAGGTTTATTTGCAAAAAACTTCAAGCTACTATTATGTCATTCATCGATTATGACAAATTATAAACTTACTTTTTATTTTTATCACTCCTATGTTGAATTAATAATCCGATATGGTATTATTATTTGGAGGAGTGGTAATAACGTGTTCTTTTACTTCAAAAACGACCTTTTTAGCTATGTTAGGCTTAAAACCAAATACACCATGCAGAATTTTTTTTAAAAAACTAAACATCTTAGCTGTGTATTCAGTTAATATTCTAGAAATCTTTAGTTAGAACGCTAAATCAGCACCATTTATATGAAACAAGGCATGGTCAAACGTTACAATACAAAATCCATCGCCTGACGTTATTTCAAAATAATCCATTTTATATTGAGTTAAGTTCTTTATTGTTCTTCCGTTTTGCTTAAAAAGCTGTGTAAATTTAAAAACGTTTAAAAAATAAATTTAAAAAATATTAATCGATAATGCTTTCTACGCAATTGAAAAATATTTTAGTTTTACTTATAAGTTAAAATATTAATTTAATTTTATTGTACGAATTATTGTATCGTACTAATTAGTTTTAAGTTTAATTAGTTTATGACTTGTCCTATACCATGTATTAGCGGTCGATTAGATTATATATTAACATTATTCTTCCGACATGAACCATGACTACTTCCAAAAAATATTTTTGTTTACCGTTCATTCCTCAATTTCGTAATTTAAAAAAGTAAACAAAAACACAGAATTTATGATTACCTACTGTAGTGCATTTTGTTTACCTAACATTTTTTTCAAATATTAAAGATTCAGTTCATGTTCCAGATCTTTTAACACCAGATTTAAAGAACCAGATTTAAGATACTTTAATAACCCTCATAAATATAATTCAAATTTTTCTTCTATAAAGTCTACGTTCACTGAACATGTCATTATACATAAACATTCAATTTCAAATGCTTCTGTTTTACACACCATCAATAATAATAATAAACAATTAATTGAATTTTTAGAATCAATTTACATATCATCGACTGATAATAAATTATTAATGATCATATCAATGTAATTCCATTACATCTTAAACATATTTTTTTTAAGTTTCCTTTTAAAATTATACCAAAACTAGATAGTTACGCCATCTAACAATTTTTAGTGTAATTTAACTTTAAGTCGAACCTGTTTTTAAATATTAATTACCTTCTAAAGCTAAAAAAGATTTAGTATAAAAGTGATTTCGAACGTTAATCTAGTACACATTTGTTTTAGTAGAACAACTGATTTAAAATATCTAATTAATTTAAAAGCAATTATAAAACAAGAAATAAAAAATAACAATGTTCCCAAATTTAGCAAAATTTGTAAAAACTCTACTCTGTTTACCACATTAGTGGTGCAGCTACAGAAAGAATATTCTCTAAATTAAATTATTTAAAAAAGAAATAAATTAAAAACTGAAACATACTATTATATAAAGAGAATTTGCATCTTAATAATGTAACTTATACATAGAACCCCAACAATGATGTAGACCTGTATAATTGTGGTGAAACAGAGGAAGACGAAAACTATGTTTTTTTATTAAACTTATTTTGAGAGTATGTATTTTTGTTTTCATTTTCGTATTATGCGAGTATTATGTTATGTAGATAATTAAATTAATGTAGTATTGAAAAAAAAATAATTTTATTATTTTTGGTACAATCCTTAGTCTAGTACTGTGTTACGTTTTCTTTTATTTAGTAACGTTCTCAAATGAACGCACCAGTTAAGAATTTATTCAGTAACGTTTTGCAACGTAAATATAAAATGTGCCTCTACAATGAGATGCGGGTTTGAACTAAGTCCAAAGTTTGACACGCGCGTTACTTACATTTCGCGCCTTCTTGTCAAGTTGTCGCTTTGTTACGCACACGTAGTTTACGTTTGCTATAAAATTTAGTTTTAAATGGTCAACTCTTAGCTTGGTAAGTTTTCTAATCCACATTTTATTGTTGCTAACTTAGACAAATATTTACAGAGGGTTTTTATCTTACCGATTTTCTTTATTTATCTTGGCTGCTTGCTCCTAAATGTAACCGTTTACAAAGAATAAAAGGGTACAAGATGGCGGGTGAAAGTCAACCTCGCACATCTCTCTTGCGTCGATGCTAAAGGGCCGACGAGTGCCGTTATGAGTTATAATTACGATATCTGATTGAGACAATTTATCTAATCCTTACTGTTCGATTTGGAATAATTACGGCGAATGATCGTTTCTACCGGATTTTATTTTATTGGATGCAGCCTATGGAAATTTACAATGCTAATTTTCTTTTCTTAAGTTAAGTAAACGTAACTTCAATTATCAGCTTCTAGAAGTAAACTAATCTATTGTTGTAATTTTGCTTATGTGCTAACCTACATTAAATGTGAAGTGTGGTAGGTACTATCTTACTTTTGTGTGTTTTAGGTACTTTCTTTTCCGACCACTAAGGACGAACACTTGGGCAGAGCTCTGGGCTAGTCGATCGTTCGGTGTATGTAAAACATTGTTACCTGTGACAGTAAGGTAGTATCCTATATTTTTACATTTTATGTAGTGTTATTTGCTTTAACGATTCATAATTGGTCGTGTGATTGTGACTAGACCAAGTTTGCTTAAGCCTTTTGATTGAGTACACGTTTACTTCAATTTACTTAAATTTCACTTAAATATTACTACATATGATTTAATTGCATCTAATCGTACTTAATTTTACTTAATTTGTTTGGATTACTCTACGAGTAATTAATGAAAATTTGTTTTGACGATGATTGCACCGAGGGAAATTACTCCCTAACGGTAGAAATTACAAAAATTCTTTAATTTGTGTTCTCGACTCGTATGTATTTAGAGTCCATATTAACTTATGTCTAATTTGCTTACGATATGTATATATTATTCTTATATCTATTGTATCCTTAAGTAGTTAAGTATATTTACTGTATATGTATTTCTTTGATTGGTTTTGGTAATTTAGCCAGAATTACAAGTTTAATTCAAAATAAACTACCTGGCGCCTGTATCTCTGGGTATTTTCTAAATCTCTTGAGTATCAAAGTGGATATTAATATTATTATATAAGCTATCTCCAAATTCGGCTGCATTATTATTTCTAACCTACTTCCCCTCTCCTGAGCTAGGGCAATATTCTTTTGACTATTAATTCCAATTGGAATTCTTCTGCATCCATTATTACTACCCCACTGCAGCTGGTAGGGGTTGGTAATAACTGTTTGTTATGAATCTAGTGCTAATTTTTATTGAATTTTAGTACAATTTTTTACGTAGCTGTGGCAACACTGCTCACTATTTTGTTCGTCTTATGGCACCGCATATATTTAAACCGGCTTAATAGTTAAGCTGGTTTAAATGATACATTTGTTATGCACCGCCGTTGAAAACTGACTTAAGCGAGTTTAAAGTTAATCACTGGATTTTCTAAGCTTAAATACTAAGCGCGGCTTTGATATACAATTTTTAACCCAACTTTCTGCAAATAATTGTAATTTACGAAAATGGAAGTTGAAGATGACATGTTTCTTGATGACGATGTAGATATACTAGATATTATTAAGTATGGGTTTCCTCGAAGAATTTACATCAGGTCGCACTATCTCCACAATATGGATGATTTAACATTTTTACGGAGGTTCAGATTAACGAAACCAACGGTCTTAGCAATATTGGCACAAATAGAGGGGCAGCTGAAATTTAATAATAATTTGTAAGTATAACATAAGATTAGGTATGAATATATCAGAATAAAAAATTGTTATTTTTAAGGAATAACAGCATTTCTCCAATAAATCAATTACTAACTACACTGCGGTTTTATGCATCAGCTGGTCATCAAAATAGCCTTGCCGACTTTATGGGAATGCATCAAACAAGAGTAATTTGTTGCATCGATTGCACTCATATAAAAATACAATCACCAGGTAGGCTAAGATCTTTTACTTTCACAAACTACATATAGTTTATATCGATTGAATTGTTCATAGGTGGAGAGGATGCTGAGATTTTTAGAAACAGATAATTATACTTTTCTTTAAATATCCAAGTAGTGTGTGATAGTAATTTGAAAATTATGGATATAGTGGCTAGGTGGCCAGGTTCCACTCACGATATGACTATATTTAATAATAGCAGAATTCGAGCAAGAATTGAAGCTGGAGAATACCCTAATACAGTTTTACTTGGTAAGTTAATAATAACGCCACTTCTTTGATGAAAACAATTAATTCTTGTGTAGGTGATGCTGGATATATGCTTAGGCCATACTTTCTCACTCCTATTGCGAATCCAAACACACAAAGCGAACGGTTGTACAACGAATCGCACATCAGAACTCGAAATGTGGTAGAAAGAATGTTTGGGGTGTGGAAAAGAAGGTTTCCTGTGTTAGCTTATGGTCTAAGGTGTAAGTTGACAACAAGTCTTACAATAGTTGTTGCTGCAGCCATATTGCATAATATAGCTGTCGATATGTAGGATGACATCCCTCCACCAGCTGACAACATAAATATTCAACAGCTAAACTATTTAATAGAACAGGGTCAAATACAGCTTCTACCTAATAATGATAGACGTGGAAATGGTTATAATTTCAGACAGGATCTTATTGATAATTATTTTGCACATTTATAGTTTTTTATTTATATAAATTAAGTATAAAAATTATAGTAGAAAATTTAATAAATGTTTACAAAGGTGTATTTGTTAATTGTCTTTGTTTTATTTTCATTTCCAGTCTTAAGTAGTTCTATTGTTACATTGTGGTTCTCCTTTTTGAACTCCCTCTCTTTATCAATCTGTTTAATTTGTTTATCCACAAGCATCAGCCTTCGATCGAGTAGTATATCGTATTGTTTTGCCACGTCAGAAGATGTAAATGTCCGGAGTGATGTGGGTCTGCGACGACTTGCATTTTTAGATAAGCCAGCCTAAATAAAAAAAATTAACCTAAGAAATTTAAATTGACTTGAATTAAATAATTTGATTCAATGTTTACAGTCGCTGATCTTAAAGAGGAATGTACAGGGTCTTGAAGATTTGCTGGAGTGTACTTCTTCCAGGTTGCGCAATCAGATGAAGTGGTAGCCAATTCATCATTATTTTCCTTTAAAATTCATTGGAATAATTTTTAAATTGTGATTTGAAATACATACCTGAGTAAGAATTACAGACCTATCTTCAATACCGTCATGTTCGTTTACTTCTAATATAATGTCTTCAGGTTCGTATTGCGGAACTGGTAAATTGCCATCGCTATCTGAATCCACAAAAAATGGTAATCCACTAACTGTTTTTTGATTCATGATTGATAACAGAATTTCATCAGTAGTGTTGATTTCAATTTTCGGTGGTGGACCACCTCCTGTTCGAATAATGTTCTGATGTAGTTCTGCTTGCTGTTAACGTACTTCTTTTTTCTTGTTTTAATAAAATTTCCTCAAACTTTCAGCCGTTCTTAATATATTGTGTGGCGATGTTGAATTAAAGTCTTTTTCAATATTAATCCAGGCATTTGTTTTATCAGCTATCGAGGTTCTATCGGTTTTTTTGTCCTCAACCATTTTGCGTATTTATTAGCAATTATATTAAATAGATACGATTTTTCTCTGTTTGTAAAATTAGCAGCTCTACGCAACTTTTGTGGAGGTTCAGTCATTACTGCCCACCAGGTAAAATTTTAATTGTATTACATGTTTTGGTTCTTTGTAAAAGAACTATTGTAGGTGGTAATAATGCTGAAGTGTTTCGAAATCGAAAGGGATATTTATCTCTTAATGTGCAAGTTGTGGCAAATGCAGAACACAAAATTTTTGACATAGTTGCACGTTAGCCAGGTTCAGCACATGACTGCAACATATTCGATCATTCTAACATCAAATTTAAGTTTAAAAATGGAGAGATGGGTAACGAAGTACTTTTAGGTGACAGTGGATGGATACCCCCTTCGAAAGTATCTATTAACACCTTTGGCTAACCCACAAACACAAGCAGAAAATTTATATAATGAATCCCATATCAGAACCAGAAATGTAGTAAAACGAACGTTTGGTATATGGAAAAGAAGATTTCCTATTTTATCAATGGGAATTAGAAGTGAAATAACACTTGCTCAAAATATTATTTGTTGCTGCAGTAGCTGTTCTCCAAAATATAGCTTGTGAACAAAATGACAGAATGCCAGAAGAAATAGAGGATGTAATTATAAATGAAGAACACAACATCCCCTATGTTAGAAATGATATTAATAATATAACACAACTACAAATGGTTCAATATTTTGGCGAACTTCTATAATAAAAACAATAATTATCTATACATTAATTTATTTAATTTTATATTAAACAAAATTATTTTTTACCAGAAGCCTCCATTTGTGCTTCAAACAACAATTTATTTTGCTGCATTTGCTCTTCTATTAGCTTCTTTTCTAAAAGTACTTTTTCTAATTCAGCCTTTCGTACTTGAATAGAAAGTTGTGCCTCTTCTTCTTGTAATTTTAATAACTTGCTTCTGCTGCTAGCTAAGTTAAGATATCTATTATTTAATTCACTTTTTTCTTTGTACAAAGATTTCGCAGGAGTTCGTAAAACCTTTGATCTCCTCTCCCGTAATTGTTTCCATTGAGTAGTCGAGTTAGCACCATTTTCGATTTCTAATGAATAATTTTAAGTATAGTTTCTATAAACAGTTTAAGAAAACTTACGTTCTTCCTTGTTTTCTTCTTCCATGATTACATGTTCTATAATTACATCTGCAATACAGTTTTCTTCTATAAAAACTGGTTCTTGGCTAACTATTGTAACTTCTTGTAAACCTTAAATAATGTTTATTTAACTATCAATATTCTAAATTATTCATTCATATATTTACCTTGATCATTATCATTAGTTGGAGGCAGCCCTCCTACAGAAATTCCTAGAATTGCCTGTAGCTTTTCTTCATAATCATGCAATTTAGGAATTTCACAATTGCCTCCACCAGTTTTAAATACTTCATGTCTCCTTTGTGCGTCCTTTTTTTTAAGGTCTCGTTTGATACCTTCGTATTTTATTTTTAACGATTTCAATGTTCTACTTTTGTTACTACATTGACTATTAAATTTAATAGTAATATCATCCCAAGCATCCCTTTTTTGTTTACTATTAACAGCATCAGTTTTTTTGTTTTCTATGATGTGTGGATGAGAAGCTACACAAAAATTCTCTGCTCGTTGGATGTAAAGTTTTCGCTTCTTTCGCGTTTATCCATTTTTAACTATTAACAATCGATGACCATAAATTATAAATTAATATTATTAATCAAATATAAATAATTTACATACCTTTTGCTTAAAAAACCAAATATCTAACTTAACCTCTCTCTAATCTCGTGTTTCACAAATTGACGTTTTAGTTCTTTCTAACAAAGTAATTCGTATTTTTTAGTAACATCTGGTTACCACTACGATACCAACTTCATAATACTGGAAGTAGTTACTGGTTGAACTTAAATTTATGACAGGGTATGAGCACTGGCATTGTACGTTTTGTTTTTATAGATAACAAACAGTTTTAGTCCTTTTCATTAGATGGCAATAGTCGTTTTCGCATCAAGTCGGAAACCGAATTCACACAATTTTTGACTTAAGCATGTACCTAAATTAAATAATAAATAATAGCATGCGCAGGGAACGCGCGTATCATGTCCCAAGTGTCATAAATAACCGTCAAACTTTGTGTGTTATTGTCATTTTTGTGAAGTGAATTAACAGTTTCTCGTAAATTTTGTTATTAACCTTTGAATTTTTAATTTTTATAAAGGGATCAATCGAATTTTATTAGGAAAAGAAACTAGAGTTTCTAGTAGAAAATGTCATTTATATAAAGAAGCGTTCAAATTATTAAAAAAACCAAGACTGTTTTATAAAAGAAATGTGTTTTAGGTATTAGTTTAAGTAAGTTCCAAATATTTATTTATCAATGTTATTGTATGTATCTTTAATTAAACATTAATTGAACATTTTTAGTTGTTATGATTTGTTAAAAATAAAAATTCAATTCTAAATAATACAATTATTATTAAAATTAAAGTAGCCGCTAAATTATTTTAGTAATAGCACAACTCAAAAGATGTCTCAATATAAAAACAAATATGTGTATTAAGTGGCCTATCTAAATAATTTATTATTTAATCTAGGATTTATGAAAAGACGCATTTACGCTACTTGTCCATTAAATGCCCCAAGTAAAATTAATCCTTCAGTAACTACTTGAGCAGTAACTGAAGAATGAAAAGACCGAGCCTAAGTTTGTTTTAAGAGTGAATAGTTGTAAGAAAAAAAAACATTTTAATAATTTATAATGGTTAGTTGTGCCGTTTGTGGATGTTCTCAAACGAACAAAAATAAGGAAAAAGGAATTACATTTCATCAGTAAGTATCCCTTTATTTTTTAGTCTTAATTGTAGAGAATTATGCAAATTATTTGTTTATGTCAAATAAGGTTATGTCAGTTTATATTTGCAAGCTCATAGGCGTAGCATCAAAATGAGAGTGGGCATTTATAAGGTCTTACGAAAATTTAAGCTGTGTAAATTAATGTGAGCATTTATACTTATTTTAGAACCGTCTTAGGTTTTATATTCGTCGTATCTTAGTCTAACTAACTAAATGTAGAACAAATTGTCTTATTTTTTCGGAACATGTTAATAGTTTTTCTTTAATGGTTTCATTTTACACATATACGATAACTCTAAAATAACAAAATCAGTAAACTACGGTAATCATTAAATTAAAAAAAAATTTTTTTATTTGGAAACAAAATATTGCCATATTTTATAATACGTTATCCATATAAGTGTGTTTTGCTCTTAGAATAGTTCTGGTTGATTCTTAAGACCTAAGACGAGTACAGCTGCTCTTAAACTGTATAAATATGAAGGCATTCTAAAGATAAAGAATATTTTGTTTTAGTTTTCCAAAAGATGAGACACGAAAATCGATGTGGATTACAATAGTGAAGAAGCCAAATTGGTTGCCATAACCCACCAGTGTCTTGTGTTCTGAACATTTTAATAACGACTGTTTCGATAAAACCTCACCTTTAAAAGTTAGATTGTTGCCAACTGCAATACCGACTATTGAAGTTAACAGATTAAAATATGTAAGTTTTATCACTGCTTGTATGTTTATACTAAAGTCTAATCACAGATTCTTTGCATTATATTTGACATTTTTGGTTTATTATTAGGCAAGGACGTATAACATCTCAATTAAAAAATCAACTTTAAAACCCATTGAGCCAAGCATATCAAGAGCAGAATTGTTTTCATCCAACGTGGTACTTTAGAGGACACTCCAAGAAAACAAAAATTAAACAGGAAGATTGAGCAGTTAGAAGAAAGGGACCTTCTAAAAAGCAAAAAAATCCGAAAAAACTTCAAAAGGTATCATGGCGTCAAAAGAAAAGAATTTCATCTTTGAAGTCGATGACTACTACATTAAAAAAAAATTTGCTGACTGAAGATAATGAATTGGGGTTAATCGATAGTTTTGTTACGAAAAAGGATATAATACAACGTCTGTTTCAAAAAACCCAGAAAAAAAGTGTAATTAGACAATATGAACAGTCTGTTAGGGCATTTGCAATAACACTCCACTTTTTTTCTCCAAAAGCTTACTGTTATGTTAGGCAAAAATTTCACTGTAGTTTGCCTCACCCGAAGACATTATCAAAATGGTACTCGGCAATAGATGCTTAACCAGGACTTACGTCTGAAGCTTTCACGTTTCTTAAAGCAAAGACGGAATCTTCAGACAAGACTTTGTTGTGTTCATTAGTGTTTGATGAAATTTCGATACGTCAACATTTAGAATTTGATGGTAAAAAATATAATGGATATGTTGATTTTGGAAACACATTAAGTGGAGATAGTATGCAGTTAACAAAAGAGGCATTAGTTTTTATGCTGGTCTGCATCAAAGAGGCTTGGAAGTTACCTATAGGATACTTTTTTATTGCAGGTATGAACAGTGATCAAAAAGCCTCTTTGCTGAAACAGTGTCTTACATTATTAATAGAAACTAGAATTTTAATTACAAATATTACTTTTGATGGATGCCCCACTAACCTAAGTATGTGTAAATTGTTAGGTTGCACTTTAAACAAATTGAATCTGCAAACATATTTTTATTACAATGATATTAAATATTTTGTCTTGCCTGATCCTGCACATATGCTTAGGTTAATAAGAAATTGTTTTGGTGAAAAAAAGTGGCTGAAAGATTTAAATAATAGTGTGATTGATTTCAACTATATAATTAAGTTAAACGACTTGCAAGAAAAAGAAGGGCTTCACCTAGGAAATAAATTAAGGAGACAGCATATTCAATTTTTCAAACAAAAAATGAAAGTGAAGCTTGCTGGTCAATTACTAAGCCATTCTGTTGCTGATGCACTTATTTATTGCAAAGACAAATTGAATTTACCAGAATTCAAAAATTGTGTCCCTACAATCGAGTTCATTTTGTTACTAAATGACGCTTTCGATATTCTTAATTCCAGAAAGTTAAGTGGAACTGGATTTAAAAAGGCGGCTTGTGCAAACAATATTTTACAAATTAGATAGTTTTGTAAAAAAATTTGAAAATTACATTTTAAAATTAAAATTTCTCGGCGAAGTAGATGTATTAGAGTCAAATAGAAAAACGGGATTTCTTGGACTTTTGATAGGAATTCAAAGCTTACTTGGTATGTATGACGACTACATTTTAAATCAAGTATTGCAGTTTCTACCTTTATACTGTAACACTTATTTTATTTTTGGTTATCGCTCAAACCCATATTTTAAAAATTTAATGGCATGGGTATATGTATTTTATATTTAATTTGAAAATCATATATGTATTAAAAATTTTTTGGATTATCTCCATAGAATTGTTGGTAAATAAAGGGTATAAAAAGTCGTTTTTGAAAATAATCGTTAAAAAAAAAAATAAAAAGGTTTATTTATGGTGGAAAATCGTTTTAATGGGATCGTTTTGAAAAAGATCATTTATTGGAATATAGTTTATAATAGTATCGTTTGGTTGTATTGGTTTGAAAAATTATTATTTATTTGAAAATTGGTTATTGTTTTGAAGATTTGTTACTGTTTTGAAGATTTGTTATTGCTTTGAAAATTGTTACTGTTTTGAAGATTTGTAATTATTGGTTACGATATTGAAGATTTATTTGGAGTTGAAAGAAAGTTTTTTTATTAATTTAAAAATTTATACATACAAAGGTATGAGCTTTATTATTTATTGTTTGATAAGTGCATTTTTATAGTTATTTTTGATCGTTAATTCTTATAAATAAGACATTTTAAAGTATATTGTCATTTTGACAGTTTTAAAAATGTGTTTGTAGTGTATTTGGTTAGTTTTAGAAATTTTGTTTATTGTTATTTTAGTTATATTTATGTATTTTGTTTTCTGTTACATAAAATTGTTAATCCCCCTTAAGTTAAATTAAATAAAGTTCAATTGTTATAATTTGTTGAATTGTTTAAATTGTTAATTTGTTAATTATAGTTAGTATCGGTTATAATACAAAATGAGTCAAGACCACATTCAACTATTTTTCGGGAGTATTAGGTCTCATGGGGGGTATAACAACAATCCTACCTGCAGGCAGTTTACAGCTGCTTACAAAAAAATTCTAATACATGCTGAAATTAGAGAGGGTGGTGCAGGTAATTGTGTCCCATTGGAACAAATAAATATTTTAAATATTGGATCTAAAAGTAAGCCTTCGGAGCAAATCATAAACGAATCTATATGTAATTTTGAGGCTGAAGATGATAAATCTTATAGTTATATGAATTATTATCTCCGTACTCAACAGAAGTTGTTATTTACATTTCAGGTTTTGTAGTTTTTAAACTTGGCAAAAAAATTAAATGTGAACATTGCATATCTGTTCTTTACGGAGATAAAGAAGATTTTTTAAATTCTCTTATACAGAGTATATCAAGAGGGGGGTTAAGTTACCCAAGTAAAGACGTAATTTCAATTTGCACACAAGCCGAAAGATTTATAAAAAATGAACAATTAATAAATAAACTAAAAATTAATAAAGAAGCGATTTTATTAAGAATACTTAAATCCTTTCGTGACTGGTCATTATTTGCAAATATGATTTTACATGATGTGTTTCATGTCTCGAGAGCCACAGGGCACTTTTAATAAAAAGTATTTGTAACACTTATTTGGATACCCGAATACATTTTATTTGTAAAAACGCAACGAATGTAGATAGAATTAGAAACATGTATACTAAACTAATTATGTTTAAGGGTCAATAAACATTTTTGTCGTTTTCTGTTTTTTTTTCTCTAAAATAATTTTCAAGCGTACACCACTGGCAACCGGAAATTTTCGATCGCCATCTTCTAAACCCATCCCGGTCCCACAACCTTGATTAAATGCTCCTTCCTCCCCACTTTATATTCTAAGGTTATTATCAAATTGTAAGTAGGTAAAGAACCCTGCTGTGAGTTCGACCTGGAAGGATTCAGTCAGTGGTCGCATTCATAAGACACAACAGTTACCGATACGCTACCTTGTAGCGTATCAGGAACGGGTTATGCTCTTATGACACGATCGCTACTTTGACAACGTTCAAACATGCGCTGTTAACATTTTTTATATCGCGGGCATTTTTAAAAATGTAAGAGTGTTAAAGAAAAGGACATTGTACATGTTTTATGACTGGAAAGCGCAGTAACCATCAGGATTCAAAAATTTGGCATTGCAGTTTGAAAAAGGGCAAGTGCACTGCAGATGTTTTATTATGGGTGAGTAGGGCAAGTAATAAATTTGAAAATAACTTGAAAGCAGATAGTTGTTACTTGAACGTCGTTTATTTAACACAAAATTATTTTACAATGGCCCAAGAATATATGGAATTTAAAGATTTTCAATATAATTCATTAGGAAAAATAATTATTGATGAAGATGGAAAACTGCAGTGTATTTTTAAAGATGCATATGGTGAGTATTTAAACATTTAAATAGCGGATTATATGTAGATAGAAATTATGTTATGATGATAATAATATTGAACTCTATAATAATCTTCATTAATGGACAATGGTTTAGGTAATGAGCAATTAATTTCTGTTGATAAACAGCAATTAATTGCTGCCAATATTTTGGAGGAAGAAAAACAAGTTGACGATCCTCAACCATCCAGAAGTGCCGCCTCTAATGCAAATTGCAATTTAGGTAATTATTACTGTCGGTTATAAATTTTTCACTGTTAGACAATCTAATTCATTGTTATTGAATTAATGTTTATACTTATATTTAGGTTCTGAATTCTCATGGAACAGAAACACCACCATTTTACTGATCTCAAAATATAAATCATTAAAGGATGACTTCAGAGATCCAAAAATTTAAAAAAAAGGACTTTGGGCAAAAATTAAAGAACATTTTTTTAAGGAAGGTTAAGAGGTAACCGAAGAACTTTTAGATTAAAAGTTTCGCAATTTAAAGAAAACCTATACTGGCATCAAAGATGCAACAAATAGGACAGGAAGGGGTAGGATTTCGTGGGAACATTTTGACTCATTTGAAGATTTATTTCGAGAGGACAAATATGTTAATGTACCACGCACAATCTCAAGCATTACACCATTAAGCAATTCATCAGAAGGTACATTGCAAACCTCCGAAGGACGTGAAGCTGAAAGTACTCTTACGAAAAGCCGTAGCGCTCACAAAATGAGCACACTTTTTAGACAACGAAAAAAGCAGCTTGAACTAGAAGAGAAAAGGGTAACAGAAATTACTTTACTACGTAAAGCAATTGAGACAAATAATAACATCCAGAAAGAAAGGAATGAACTTTTAAAATTATTGTTAGAAAAAAGATAAAATATAAATTATATAAAATCACACACTGTTTTATTGCTGTAAGATATTTACAATGAAATTTCGTTTTTGTATGCCCAATTGATCCTCAGCAATAACAACGTCATTATCACCTTCTTGTTGATTATTTTCTCCTTCGATTTCCTCATTTTTGTCCATCTCTTCTTCCCACATAATAGTAAAATTGTGCAAAACACAAGCAGCAGTAATCACTTCTGTTGCGAAGTCAGGATACTTTTGTGTTGTATCGTATTTGGTCTTCATCTAAGTGGCCATTGTCTCGAAAAGGCGTTAATAGATTTCCCATTAATGAGTAAGCCGAATCTCCCAGAATATGACAGTTTTGTGGCAATAAGTGATTTGTGAGATGTACATATATGGGACTTGTACGCAGAACACGTACATCGTGCACTCTTCCAGGCATACCCACATATATATCCATAAATATTCTTTTATCATTATATATTCCTTAAAATGTAAATTACATATGTTCAAGCAACTATTACAGCAGTATTACTGTTACGTACCCTGAAGAATCACAGAATGTACTTGCTTACAATTATAATAATCATTAGCATTTGCAAATGGTTGTTTTATTTGAATGTGGCAACCATCAATAGCTCCAATTACGCCAGGGAAACCACCTGACTTTTCATGAAATACCTAAACGAGATTTGATATAAATCAATGAAAACATTTACTTTAATACCAACCCCAATTGCCGTATCATGATTATTTGGCCACCTTACATACTGATTTAGCAATGCTACAAGGACTGCAACAACTTCCTTAAAAATACCATGTGCACTATTTCTAGCCAAGCCGAATCGATCTCCTGCTGCCAAAAAAGATTCAGGTTTGGCCAACACCCACAAAGTAAACAATACCTTCTTTTGTAACGGTATAACGAAGTTTTGCAGTCGTTGATTATTTCCAATCACATTAATTAATTCCTACAATATTTAGAATTAAACACAATAAAAATTTAAACACTTTACTTACTTCAAAACATTCTCGTGACATCCTAAAGTGCTGAACAAACAGATCCCCCAAATATTGAGGAATTGTTTCTTCGTAATAATTTAAATTTCGAGGAACAGCAATTCGTTCCCTTACCTCATTACCAATAATATTTAAAGGTTCTGCTAAATCTAACGCAATATTATTAATTATTTGGATGTTTACATCTTCATCTTCAACCAATAGTGCAACAATCGCTTGCAAATCCATTATTAGAATCAGCAAAAAAAAAACACAATTTAGAAAAATAACTTCGTAACCTCAAAACCCAAAAATTTTACCTCAAATAATAGAATTAATTATTTTTCCGCTCCCAACATGTAGCACATTTTACACCAATTGACACTACGCTACTAAAAATGGCCGACTGCTCCAAAAGTAGCGCAATAGTAGCGATGTTTTTATAAGACGTATCGGTAACTGTTCCACAACAGTTGTGTCTTATGAACGCGCCCAATGACTTTATGATCCATTGTGTAACTGTGGCCACACCACATAGTCTTTACCAGTTTAGATGTTTTTAAAAGCGAATGGTACCTATAAAAAATTTTATTTAGAGTAATTTATGTAGTTTAGATATAATAATTAAGTGTAATTATAGGTAAATAAGCAAGTAACTATTTATTCAAACTGGTAAATTACGATCAGACAAGTTGGTGCAAGAAATTGTTTTGAAAGTAAAGCTGTTTAAACTCTAAGAGTGGTGAGGAATTACATATATTTATCCTTACAACCCTACTCTGCTCTTATTGTATTTCAAGAGTGTCTGTAAAGTGTTAAAGAAATTACAACGAAATTTAATGTTACTGACGAATCTATGATGGAGAGAACAATGTCGAATAACTATAACTGCAAGCAACCTGTAAGTAACAATCAAACTTAACTTTTTGTGTGATCTTTATATTATTTATTTTTCTAGACAAAGCGATTGAAACCTCTTAAAAATAGTGGTAGTGTCGCTAAAGAAGAACTAACCGCGGATGAAGCTTGTTGTCCTAAAATGCAAATTACAACTAGCGACTTGCAAGTTTTTATCTATGAAGTAATTTCAAGTTATAATATAACAAGCTTATACGACACCCGAGCAGCTGAAAAACACTAGAACAGGAATTATTATGTGAAATTCGGTTGCCACTCATTAGTAGCGAGTGTAAAACCGTATGTGTTGGTTTGGATCTCTTTAGAAAATTTAAACCTGTGGTTCGTATTGTAAAAATAAGTATTAATCAAGGTGTAACGTTCACCCGTAATTCATATGAGAAGTTAGCATTGAATTTAGGGTGTATCTTGGAGGGTTTAAAAAACAATAATTTTAACATTATATGTGTTGGTATTCGGTAACACTTATACCTGAACGCGAAATGTGTAAATAAAATGTGGTATTTTGAATTAGATATTATGAGGCAAAGCTTAGAGACATTGTTCAAAACGCGCGAGTTTATATTAAAAAAAATTAGAGACAATGGGAATGCATAAACAAAATTTTCAACGCTCTCGTGACGATGTCCTCGAAGTTTTAGAAGACGGTTATGTAGCGCAATAGTAGCGATGTTTTTATAAGACGTATCGGTAACTGTTCCATAACAGTTGTGTCTTATGAACGCGCCCAATGACGTTATGATCTATTGTGTAACTGTGGCCACACCACATAGTCTTTACCAGTTTAGATATTTTTAAAAGCGAATGGTACCTATAAAGAATTTTATTTAGAGTAATTTATGTAGTTTAGAAATAATAATTAAGTGTAATTATAGGTAAATAAGCAAGTAACTATTTATTCAAACTGGTAAATTACGATCAGACAAGTTGGTGCAAGAAATTGTTTTGAAAGTAAAGCTGATTAAACTCTAAGAGTGGTGGGGAATTACATATATTTATCCTTACAACCCTACTCTGCTCTTATTGTATTTCAAGAGTGTCTGTAAAGTGTATAAGAAATTACAACGAAATTTAATGTTACTGACGAATCTATGATGGAGAGAACAATGTCGAAGCAACCTGTAAGTAACAATCAAACTTAACTTTTTGTGTGATCTTTATATTATTTATTTTTCTAGACAAAGCGATTGAAACTTCTTAAAAATAGTGGTAGTGTCGCTAAAGAAGAACTAACCGCGGATGAAGCTTGTTCTCCTAAAATGCAAATTACAACTTGCGACTTGAAAGTTTTTAACTATGAAGTAATTCCAAGTTATGATATAACAAGTTTATACGACACCCAAGCCGTCGAAAAAACACTAGAACAGGAGTACCGATTATTATGTGAAATTCGGTAGCCACTGATTAATAGCGAGTGTAAAACCGTGTGTGTTGGTTTGGATCTGTTCAGAAAATTTAAACCTGTAGTTCGTATTGTAAAAACAAGTATTAATCAAGGTGTAACGTTAACACGTAGTTCATATGAGGAGTTAGCATTGAATTTAGGGTATATAAAAAACAACAATTTTAACAATATATGTGCTGGTGAATATTTGGTAATACCTGAAGGCGATGTGTAAATTTATTCAAAAGGATGCTACCTATAGAGATTTTGAATTATATGTTATGAGGCAAAGCTTAGAGACATTGTTCAAAACGCGCGAGAAAATTAGAGACAATGGGAATGCATAAACAAAATTTTCAACGCTCTCGTGACGATGTCGTCGAAGTTTTAGAAGACGGTTATGAAGATGAAGACAGAGCGGTTCAATATATTTTGAGACCTAAATACAATAAAGATTATTTATTAGACGAGTTATATTATAAATTTGACCATTTTGTGGTGAAGAGCTACCTTACGTCTCGACTGATGATAATGATAGTAGTAGCTGAGTGTCCGTTGTGTAATGGGTTTTACTCTATAGACCATGGTGAATCCTAGTTGAAGTGTGTCAACTGTTTGAAGTGGTTTCAGATGAGAGAAACTTATATTTGTATTTTTTGTACATAAACATTTGTTAACAGGCACAAAGTTCAAAAATATATGCATTAATGTACTGTTGTTTTAATAAATTAAATAACAAACATCATTTAGTGTATAAAATTCTTCTTAGCTTTACACATTGATATGGGCGATATTTGGAACATGGATTTTTCGACGCGGGAATATCAGGAACACTTTTTTGTTTTGATTTATATAATTATGATCGTCGTAACCTACCAAGGATAGTTACATAGTTGATAAGTGATTTATACTTTCTATAGATGTCACAAACAAGTCCTTTCTAATATTCGTTAATTATAAATAAATGTATTAGAATTAGTATAAATAGAAATAAAAATTTGTGGATCGATAACATTAGAACACTTGTAGTTAAGCTAGTGGTTGTGATGTTCAATAAATATTTTATCAAGATTCATACCTTTGAATTATAATTATATGTCGGTATCTGCAAGATGATTCATAATTTAATTAGAATTGTAGATTTAACTGCTATGACTAGAAAAAAAGTTTATTAACAATTATACGACATAATAATAGTTTTTTAAACAATTAAATGCATTCCATTCATGTAATAATGAATCTGTGTTAAGTGGGCGATATTTGGGTGCTCTGCGTTACGCATTGAAATCTTGTAAAAAACGGTTCGCTACGTATAGATGTAGGGTTTATTGAAACCGTATATTTAGTATATTCGGAGTTTGACAACGTTACTGAAATTGATAAACATAGAAATGTGGTGGGGGATTTTAGTACTTGACCACTTTTAATTTAAAGCAATAATAATAAAGCACAAACAACATACATGTTTTAGTAGACTTACACGGTTGCCGATAAAACTTTTATAGTGAAAGAATTTGCAGCGGTTTCGCGTGAGGACACCACCTCAGCAACATTCTTAGTAAAACTACCTGCAGCCTATAAACAGTTACCAACCAAAATACATTATTTAGTATAAACTACAAAGATTTTTAAAAAGTTTCAAAATTATTACTCCAATATGATATAACAAGGTAAGGTAGCGAAAAACAATACGATTGGAGTTTAGATAATATTAGTAAAAATGAACACAGTATTATTGCTAACATGGACCCTTTAAAAACGCCGGGAGCGCACTGGGTAGTTTTTACATTGACCAAGATGGACATGGTGAATAAGATTATCTTGGAAGACCGCCAAATGAGATACACTTATGTTTCTTACAAAATAATTTAAAGCATTTTGTATACAACACTTTAATTATAGAAAATTTTGATTTGAGTGTCACTACTCTTGTGTTCATTTGTTGAAAATCAAGGTTTGCTATAGAGAATTAAGATTAAGATCGCAGCGCTATTACGGACTATTTGTAAAGCTTTCTAAGATAGTAACTTCCATATTTGTTAATATAACGTAACCTGGGCTGTGTGTGTTGTGTTATTTATATAGTGTTTTGGATAATGTGTTTTAACATATAAATATAGACATTAGTGAAGTAGTTGTGTAAATATAAACAAACAATTAATACTTTTAAAGTTATGGACTGCAGATTTTTAGTTTGCAATTATTATGTGTACATTAAGGGAACTGAAAATTCAAGAGTTGTGTATGGAGGTGAACAAGTTTTAAATGCAGGACATGTTATACTTTGTGGAACTACTCACAGAAGTAAAGACACTATTAATGTGTATGCTTACATAAAATAGATGGAATTTTTCTTTTCCATGACGAAAAATGGGATATAAAGACTTTTATTTGTTCCTGTAAAGCTGGTAACAGCGGGAGATGTAAACACATATCACCTGTGCTGCTATCATGCACCAGGTAATAATATAATTTTATTTATTTTACTAGGTGATGTTTTGATCATAGAACTCTCCTTGACAAATTAGAGCCCCTTTCGCAAACTGCAGATATCTCTTGTGTACGTACGATGTAAATAACGATATTTTCGCAAAAATATATGATAATCTTATTACATCGTTGCCCAATTCAGCATTAACGCTTCACAAGTAAGTCAAAATATTTTATCTACATAGGTAATGTGCTTTTAAGTTGTTAAAGAACTGGAACAAATAATGTGGTTGAAAATGAAATAGACATTGTCGAACACATACTTGAAGATAAATCAATAGAAACAGAAATGTTACTTTTAAATCATGCTACGCAATCGACACTTATGATGGAATTGGCACATCGTCAGATACAAGTTGTTGACTCATGTTGTCAAGATTTATATAAAAAAAAATTATCAAAAAATGTATCCAAAATTTGAAGCGAAGCAAAGCAGTTACAGGCGGAATGGCTTTTCGAAAGAAAATTTTGTATAACAGGCTCCCTAATATACGAGATATATACATATAAAGGGCAAGATTGGTCAAGAAAATTGGTATTTTTACCCCAAAGGTTTTTCTAATAAATTTATCCAACATGGAATAGAGTATGAAGAAAATGGGCCAAGAGTTTTTATAAATACAACTGGGTTATCTGTGATTAATTGCGGGTTAGTTGTGTCAGAATTTAATCCATGGTTGCCCTACTCACCCGATGGCATAATTGTTAACTGTAACCAGGTTCCCGAACAGTTATTGGAAATTAAATGTCCATTTGCAGGTAAATTTGATAATACCTATTTTTGCAAAGATACTTAGTAATTACGTCATATTTTAGGTGCTACTAATATATTAAGAGATGTACTGAACAAAATTGATTATGTACAATTTCAAGAAAATACATATTGTTTAAAAGAAAAGCATAAGTACTATGCTCAAGTACAACTGGGAATAGCAATGCTTAATGTGCGAAATTGTTTTCACATAAATTTGCTGCATTTAACTATTTTTTCAACCGCCTTTTTTCCTTACCCTTGAATCATTCTGATTTTCAATTTGAATTAAATACTATTTACAAGATTGCTTCAGCTAACGGTTTTCCTTTTTATTTAATAGATAAACTTTATAACAAAAGTTTTCTGAAACGTTGCATCAATTCGAACACTTCCCTAAACTCGTCTAAAGTTGAAATTTCAAACTACTTCGCTATTCCTTTTATTTCTTCTTTACATAAACCAGTTAATCACATTAATAAATCTAATAATTCCGAATTTAAACTTTGTTATTCTAGTCCACTTAATATTAAACAGTTATTTGATAATACTAAAACTCCTGTCGATATCAATAATAAATCAGGTGTTTATGAAATTGTTTGTTCATGCAATAAGAAATATATAGGCAGGACATATAGATCCTTTAAGACCAGACTCAAGGAACACTTAAGATTTTTGTCTAATCCGAATAAATATAAATCAGATCCATTTTCTATTAATTCCACATATGCACTTCATGTAATTACCAACGATCATTCTTTCAAATCAGCCTCTTTAATCCACCCAATAGCGAATAAAGATTATAGACTTAACTTGTTGGAATACATATACATTGAATCCTCACCTAAAACTGATCTTATTAACGACCAAATTAATTTTTTTCAATTAAAATTAAATTATTCTTGACCAAATTTGTGATTGACCAGCTCCATCTGGTAAAAATTTTTGACATGTATTGTTAGTTTGTAGTTTAATTTTTACAGTTTTCTATAACCCCCACCAGGTTATATGAATAGTTACAAGTATTTCACATAAAATTTTCCATTTCAATCAACATGGCCACTTTGGACACATGTTTTTAACTTGTATAAATTTTTTAAAAATTTTCAATTTAAATTTAGATTAATGATTCAATTTCAATAAATTTTTTAATGTTAATAATTTAAATTAATAACTAATATTTATATGAACATGTTACAAACCTAATTGGTAAGTTTATCTTCACCTTTGTTATAATGTTATCAGTTCATCGATTTTTGTTAAAAATAATTTTATAATCTTAAACTTAATGAACACTAATTGTAATTTTATTAATTTTAGAGATGTTCACCTGAAGATGGCCTCAATAATATAATTGTGATTGTTATTGTTTTCGGCCGAAACATGTTGTGAAAGTTTATTAAATGTTATTGATATACTGTTAATTATTGGTTTTTCGACCTTCACTTCAATTTAATTCTAAAGAATCAAACCAATGATAGTAATAAATTATGTTATTGGTTTATTTTGCTGAAAGTAAGTGCACATCGTGTAAAAGTTATGCTGAACTGAATCATTGTAGAGTTTCTTGCTTTGAAAGTGGTCGGATAAAATATGCCGAAACATTGTAAGCAACTACCGATACTAGCAATTTTGAAAAAAAAATTGTGGAAAACTATTTTGCATTTTATTATTAAAATTCATTCCAATTTGAGCATAAATAATTACGCGCATTACCTAATAAAATTATTACAATACTTAGATTCCACGGAGGACGATACTGAAGAAGAACCTTACTCATCTGATTCCTTAATAGATCCCACTTATGCCATAGACGAATTTGATTTTGAATCAAATCACTCTGGAAGCAACAATTGCGTAGATGTTATCGAGAATGTTAATGCAAATAATGAGACTGGTCAAGAAACCGCAAGTATTACTTCAAATCTTGGAGAGCAAAGTTAATCCGATTTAGAATCAGCAGTTGAAGATACAATTGTCAGGCAAAATGGATGGGCTGTCCCTCAATCACAACACACTCGTTTTGGGAAAGATTATCTTCAAAATATGGGTATACGTCCAGAATTTGCGGCAGCTTTAGTAAATCTTGGTCCATTTGATTTTTATTCAACATTCGTGGATACCGACATAATCGAACTCATGGTCACACAAACTAATCTATATGCTACCTACTCAAATACTTACTTCAGGAGAAGATGTATCTCAAAATTCAAGGTTACATCGATGGTTTCCTACAACTGCCAAAGATAGCGAAAACGACCTGTGCCCTCCAGGAAACCGCTTATTCAAAATCAACCCTTTTATGAATTTGCTCATAACTACATATCAACAAGTTTTTACACCTGGCGGTACATTTTGTACTGACAAATCCTTAGTCCCATTCAGAGGTCGCCTGATTTTTAAACAATATTTACCACTAAAGACCCATAAGTACGGTATTAAAGCATTCAAGAACTAATCGTAAAGGGAACCCTAAATATGTTATTACGAAAAAATTGAAACACGGGGAAATCATAGCTAAAGAAAATGACAGAGGGGTGTGCATTATGAAGTGGCGAGACAAACGGGATGTGCTACTACTATCCACACACCATACAGATTCAATGGTCAAGTTCAACGTCGTCTTAAGATTATTTGCATTTATATTGTAAAATAAAATCAACAATATTAGTGGTCTTGTAACTTTGACATTTTTTGAATAGATAATATAAAGAATACGACTTATATATTATCCGATAATGTTATAATAAATTCGAATATATTTGGATAACTTTCATGTCTGGGGTTTTAAGAGAGGCCCAGCGGTCCATTATATAACGAATAATACATAGAATTAGCGGTCCACTGGCCTGCAATAATAAAAAGCCATAGCGTGGCATGGCGGTCCCTGCGGTCCGCCGGGGCCCGACAGAAAAGACAATCGTCGGTCCGTAGGGACCGCCTTGGCGTCTAACGTGTTAACTTGTGATCATTCATATTTATTACTTTATTGTAATATATTTTATTATGTATTTAAAAAAAATATATATATATGGTTTATATGCATATATGTACACATGCAAATATGTGTGTTTATCAATTTATTTTAAAATGAAAAATTACATATTTAATGTTATCATCAACATAAAAGGTCGTAAATTGAATTTAAAAAAAGGTTCGGCCTTTCTAAAAAACAACTAATTTGTTAATGATCTTATTGCAGAAAACATTGTGTCAATTACAATTACAATGATTGGTGAAGCAGAAATAAATAGAATCCGGAAATCGTTTTTTCAATAAACGTCCAAGGTAAATGCGATGCTAAATTAATAATACGTAATTTAGTGTGTCGATGGCCCGGATCTAGTCACGACTCAACTATTTTTAATAATTCCACAGTTAAAGCTATGTTTAAAAGTGGTTTGATGGGAGATAGCTTATTAGTTGGTGATGCTAGTTATGGTATAAAACTATATTTAATCACACCATTAGCTAATCCACAGACTCAAGCTGAACAATTATTTAATGAGGTCCAGATCAGGACACGCAATCCAATAGAACGCTGTTTTGGTGTGTGGAAACGTAGATTTCCAATTTTGGCTTTAGGAATAAGATTGAAGAAAAGAAAAGTGGAAGTAATTGTCATAAGCACAGTAATTCTCCATAATATTGCTTTCTCTACGCGAGATGAGCCACCACCAAAAAATGCCGATGAAGAAGCTGCTGTCCAATTAGTTAATAACGTACCAGTGGTTCAAGAAATTGTGTTGGAAATGAACAGCACAAAACTTTCTTTAATTGAATATCATTTTATTTTATTTTTTTACATTTACATTCTATCAATTCAATTCTTTTTAAAGATGCTTTCTCAAAAATTTCAATTTTTTTGAGACTCTTGCTTCATTATGAGTTTTCTATATTTAAATAATTGCATTCAACATGTCCACTTAGAGACACATGTTTTTAAAACTTTAAAGAAATTTTTTAAATCACCCCAGTCTGTGCTTTTTTAGATGGTTCTTTCATTCTAATGGTCCTGAATTTGTATTTATTCAAGCAAAAATAAAGAATTACGAACCTAGCAACGCTTCGCTTTGGCTGTTCAGCTCGATTAATACAAAATCTTACATCTGCAACTCGGCTGCCTCATTGTGCATTGTGTGGTCAACTACATCTAAAAAACAGTAAAATAGTAAACATGCAGATTTCAACATTCATATGTTTTACCTACATATAGAAGAAATGGGTCCACAAAATTTCATCAACAGCTTCAGGTAGAAAATTATCAGCATTAATAGTAAAGATCGGATTTTGCCTATTTTCACACTTAAATAATATTTTAATGAAACATAAATGCGTTTTTAGCGGAAAGAGAGAAGAATGCTTTTACAATAATGTTAGGCACTATACGTATTGATAATATTTATCTTTATTTTAGTATCAAACATTCGACATAGCTTCGCAACGCTTCAAGAGAAGCTTACATCAGGCAATTATAAAGCTAAAACGAATCACTAGAAGAGCCAACGCCATTAAGCTGAAAATTTATTAAAAGTAATCACTAAGTAATTAATTGCTTAGGAAACGTCAACAAAATCACTTCAAATTTTTTTTTATCCCAGCTAAAAAATCAAAGACTAAAGTCCAGAGGTAGACATTTTTCATTAGAGGATAAAATTTTTGCTCTATCAGCATATAAACAAAGTGCCAAAGGGTATAGATTTTTATCTAAAATATTTAGTTTGCCGTAAAGAAAAACTTAATTAAAACTGTTCAATAGAATTCCATTTTACTGCGGGATCAACAAACATATATTTAAGAATTTAAAAGATGTGAAATAAAAAGACATTGATAAATATCGTGTGCTGATATTTGATGAAATAATTGTTAACACTGGATTAACGTATACTTCATCTAAAGATTGTATAGAGGGTGTAGTTGATTTTAGAGGTGGTGATAGGCGATTTCCTTTTGCTGATCATGCTTTGGTCTTTATGCTTAAGTGGGCGGACATAACGGAGCGCTGACCATCGCTCCGACCTTAGCACAGCACCCTAGCATCGATCACAAAAAAAACAGTTAGTGCTTTTAAATGTTAGCGGTCATATTAGAGCATCGACCCCCGCTCCGCGCATAGGTCGGAGCCAGGCCCTGGCACCATGGAGTTGGAGCTTAGTATTTTTTCGACCCTCGACCATCGCTCACACAATGGTAGACAAAGAAAAATTAATCGGACTTGTATTTGTGAGAGAGGCTATATGGAACAAAAGAAACAAATATCATCACAATTGTGTAATTTTAAATAGATTATGGAAAGAAATTGCAGAGGAATGTGGTGTACCAGGTAAGTAATTATACCTATTATAGCTGTTTTACAGTTTTACTTAATATTTATTAGTTGTTTCGCATAAAATAAGTTTGAAAACCTCGTACAACTTTTGCTTCGTCATTAAATCTTCCACTAGCGTTTCGTCGATTAGGTCCATGGTTGTCGATTTGAAAATCCTGTAGGTTGTGTTTCATGTCCTCCATGTCAATGATTACATTATGTAGTATACAGATAGCTTTTATAATTTTGTCCGCTATTTTGACATCCGTAAGAATTGGTTTATCCAAAATTTGCCATTTGGCTCGTAATATACCAAACGCACATTCTACCGTACGCCTCGTACGAGACGTTTATTAACCCTGCGGCGCACGCGGATCTCTATTGGATGCAAGGGCGTATTTTCTTACAGTTTTAAGCGCGATCATGAAAGACTGAGCAGCGCCATTCACAGTAGCTTTCCATGTCGTCCCGACACACCAATTAGTTGCGTTTTGGCTGCATTAGAGTGAAGTACTGTGAAAATTTTGACGATTTCATGTCTCAGATCGCCGCGTTCAATAACGTATTTTTTTTAAATGTCTAAATTAATTAATTTTTAATTTTTTTTGTGTAGTTTTTATTCATTGTCACTTACGGCATACAAATTGTACGCGACAATACTGCAAGAAAGATTACAGAAGGAAATAGAGGAAAGAAGTTTGGTACTAGACGGACAAGCGGGATTCAGAAAAGGAAGAAGGGCGATAGACAACATATATATACTGAAACACTTAGCAAATAAAGAACTAGAAAAAAAAGAGGAAAAATGGTAGCACTATTCGTAGACCTAAAAGCTGCTTTTGACAAAGTGAATAGGGAAAAGCTGTGGGAATATATGAAAAGAAAAAAAATCAATGAAAGATTAATATAAAGAATAGAGGAAATATACGAAGAAACGAGAAGCAGGGTTAAAGTGAATGGGGAAGAGAGTGAGAAATTCATAACAAAGAGAGGGTTGAGGCAGGGATGTCCACTGAGCCCAAGCCTGTTCTCGGTATATACGGGGGATCTGGAAGAGACAATGAGAGGACAACAGACAGGAGGGATAGTGGTAGGGAAAGCTAAGGTATGGTCGTTGGCGTATGCGGATGACATAGTGCTGGTGGCTAAGGAGGAAAAGGAAATGAAAGAGATGATGAAAACGCTAGAAAAATATATGAAAAAAAGAAATGGAAGGTAAACACGGAGAAAACAAAGATAATGATATTTAGAAAAGGAGGGGGAAAAGAAAAAGAGAGGAGTGGAGATGGAGTGATGAGAAAGTGCAACAAGTGAAGGAATTTACATACCTGGGCTACACGATGAAACAGGATAATAAAGAGGGAGAACACATAAAGGAAAGGGTGAAGAAAGGAAACAGGCTAATAGGACAAGTCTGGGGTGTGGGGAAAGAGTATTCAAGATGGATATAAAAAAAGAAAATTGTTGTTCGAAAAATTAATAAAGGGGTGGTAATGTATGAAGCGGAAATATGGGGCTGGAAGGAGTGGAGGGAGGTAGAGGGGCTACAGGAAAAATACTGGAGATGGGTGTTAGGATTGGACAGGGATACACCGGGGTATATTGTGAGAGAGGAGGTACAGATAGAAAAAATAAGGGTAGAGACAGGAAAAAGAGCAATAAAATACCAGGAAGAAATGAGGGAAAGAACAGATTGCAAAATACTGCAAGAATGTTGGAAAGAGATAAAGGGAGGGAAAGTGAAGTACGAGCAGGAGGGCAGAGAAGAGTATTACAAAAGAAACGGGTACGTGAGTGAAGAAGTGGAGAGATTAAGAGAAGAGGGGGTAGGGACAAGGGAAGAAATAATAAGGAGAGATAGAGACATCGAAAAACAAGAAAGATGGACAAAGATAAAAGAGAGCAGATATAATAGGAATTATAAAGATATCAAGGGTGAAGGGGTGCCGGAATATTTAAAAGATAGAGAGATTAAAAGCAACAAAAGGAAAAAATGGTGGCAAGGTTCAGATGTGGCAACGAGGAGTTAGGGAACAAATACTGGAAAGAAGAACCAGAAAAGTTGTGCAGGCTATGTGGAGAAGAAACGGAAGACCTTAACCACATGAGAAAGAAATGCAGGGAACTAAGAGAAGAGGTGATGAAAATAGTGGAAATCTTAGATGAAAACGGAAAAGGAGCGGAATGGATGGAGGAAGTATGGAGCAGGAGGAAAAAGTTAAGGGGGGAGAAGGGATAAGAAAATGTAGTATATATGTATAGACAACACGATCAAATTTGTAAGCCAAATGGCAACGAATAAAGTTAAACTTATATATATTCATTGTCACTTTTTATCCAATTTATTTTTTACTAAATGTAATATTCAGGTTGGGAAAAATTCTACACCCATTAGATGCACCGCGTGTGATCACAGTTTTTTTTTTTCAGTGCATAATGGCTTCAAGTTCTAAACAATACTATTTAAATAATGAGAAAGATGTGGAAGAACTTCAAAAGATGTTAATGGACGATAATTTTGAAGATGATATAGATGATGATGAAAGTGATATAAGCGACGATGAATATATTAACCAGAGAAGAGAATTTCGATACTGAAGAAAGTTTGGATTCGGATGCCTCACTTGAAGATGAACATAATAACAGTAATGACGACTTCATAGCAAAGGAAATGAAAATTTTTGAGGTTGACGTCGTTTTCTGTTGGTGAAAGGTTTTTTTTTCCAATTCCACGAACAGAAAACGACGTCAACCTCAAAATGTTTTGATACATTTACCTGGAGTTATAGAAGAAGCACAGAATGTAGTTGGTGTGCAAAATACATGGAGCTTACTATTTACAAACGATATTCTAAATCAGATTGTTCAACATACTAAAAAATTTATTAAAAAAAATTCAACCAAATTTTTCGAGAGAGAGGGATGCTAAAGTAACTGATTTGGTGGAAATAAAAGCCTTTATTGGATTGTTGTCTAAATTTAGAAGAACTATGGGATTTACATGGAGATGGAATAGAAAGGTTTCGAACAACAATGGGCATAAACAGGTTTAAATTTTTGAGTCGTTGCATAAGATTTGACGATATAGATACAAGATTGCAAAGAAAAGAAATTGACCGTCTTACGCCAATAAGAGAAATATTTGAACTATTTGTATCGAATTCTTAAAAATATTATTCGCTTAGAGAAAATGTAACCGTGGACGAGAAATTAGAAGCATTTCGAGGACGATGTTCATTCCTACAATATATTCCATTAAAACCTAATAAGTATGGAATAAAAACAGTAAAAAAACCTTCTAAGAACATTTACATCTCAAAGTACGTCATATAGAATTGAGTTCGAGTCTATAGCAATCAGGGAGTTTTCAGAATACCTGGAAGAACACATTAAACTGTGAGGATTTTATATTGATGAAATAGAGAATTATCTTGGTGCTACTCCAGATGGTCTGATAGGAACATTAGGCCTTCTTGAAATTAAATGCCCGTACAGCTGCAGAACATTAACTCCAAAACAAGCCGTTGCAGAAAAAAAATTACTTACGCCTATTTAGAAAACGAAGAATGCCATTTAAAGAAAAATCATAATTACTTTTACAGATACAAGGGCAATTCCATATTACCAAACGCGATCTTTGTTATTTTGTTGTGTGGACACCAAAGGGATTTATTTTTGAGAAAGTTCAACGAGATGATGAATTTTTTAACACACATATGCTACATAAATTGGGCGATTTTTATTTTAATTATTTCTTATCACATATTAATCATTTATGCCCGTAGTTCATTTTATCTAAGCATACTAAATTATTTTTAGGGTAAATGGTGTATTATTTATTTAGAAATATAATTGCTAGCTTTCGAACTTAATCCAAGTTCTTCGTCAGGCAAAAAAATACACCATTTACCCTAAAAATAATTTAATATGTTTTATAGTGAAAGTTTTATCTAAGCATAGTTCAACTAAATTTAGCATTTATTTTTCAACAATTTTACAATTTTGTAGTTTTATATATATTAATTTTTTTTAACAAACTATACCCTGTTTTCGTTGACATCCGCTACGTATTTTATATTCATGTATATTCAATTGTAATTTCTGTTTATTTGAAATTACGATAAGGATTTATAACGAGAAAGGCATAGCAAATTAGCGTTTTCCAGCACATCTGTGGATGTTCGATATCAATATTCGAAGAAATTTGCCCGGGGTTTACCGCTACAGGCTACCATGCAAACTTTCTGCAGCACTTAGTTATAATATCGTCGGTAAACGGGCTGATCATATCCGGAACCTCTATTTCACTGGAGATGTTGGCTTACGTTGACGACGTGAATGTTTTCCTTACGGACCAGAGTATGATTTGGATTTGTAGAATAAAGAAAGAATCGCCTTTAATAAAAATTTAAATTTTATTGAAGGAGGAGTTTCTTCTTGGTCACATATACTTGACATTTAGAGAATTGATTAAATCATGGGCAGATTTAGTCAATTTCCAACGCTAACAGACGAACATGTATTACCACAAAAAATTAAAAAAATGAAAGTTAATAACTGAAGTAAAGTGTTTAGCAGGACAGTTGCAACTGCAATGAAGGCCAGAGCAGAAGTCAGCAGCGAGCTTTCTCCTAATTCTGTTTTCTATTTAGATCCCAAGTCTTCTGAAACTTAAGAGGTGTAGTTACATTCAAATCTGATTATACAAAGATCTGGAGACAAGCTATTCATGTTTTCAGGTCGATGTATTTTGAAGATTCGCTTGGCAAAAAAACTTTATCCCCAACATTAAAAAATTTTGTTTTTACAGTACAAGGTTTTTTATACATGTGGGATGTTTTGAGAAACAAAGGTTTTAAATATATAAGCACTCGTTCATTGAACCAAGATCCGGTAGAGAACTTCTTTTCTATTATTAGAAGTCATGGGATACAAAATACCAATCCCACATGTTTCAAATCTCTGTTAATAAACAATTTCTTATCTTCCTGCTCTCCAGGGTCTAACTGTGAAGAGGACGAGTCTTCAGGTACGTTAGACAATTTAAAACATTTTATAATGACCCCGAGTATGAAAATCAAATTTATAACGTGGATCTAGACATTGCTTCAGGATATGTATCTGGTGTAATTGGCAAAAAAATGATGAAATTTATGCATTGCATTACGTATCGTAGCAATTTTTAACTAATGAGGATTTATCAGAGAATATTTTAATTAAAAACAGGACTTTTATAAGACGATGAACAACGTTCAGGGAGGCCGACAATTTCGAAAACCGACGAAAACATCGAAAGTGTGATACAAACTGTTAACCAAGTTTTTTAGAAAGGCGTCCTTGTAAGGCTCAGAAAAAGGGTTCGCGTGAGACCAGACATTGCAGAGAAATTGTTGCTCCATTATGACAACGCCCCATGTCACACTGCCTTCTCCATAACAGAATTTTTTACCTCAAAAGGCATTCCTGTGGTTCCCCATCCCCCTGACCTCAGTCCCTGTGACTTCTTCCTTTTTCCAAAACTGAAAAATGTCCTCAAAGGGACTTTAAAAAACATCCAAAAGACTGTAACGGACATGCTCAAGACCATAACGGTTGAAGATTTCCAGCGCTGCTACGAACAGTGGGAACAACGTCGTCATCGGTGTATAGCTGCCCAAGGGAACTACTTTGAAGATGATAACATTGGTGTTTGAAAGAAACAAAAACTTTGTAAATTAAAAAATCAATCTCATTACTTTTCTGCCACATCTCGTATATTCATATGTTTTGCAGGCCTCACACTTATGTGTCAAAGAGGGAGGGCTCACTGTGTGCAAGTGTGTGTAGTTATAATCTGTATAAGAGTTGTAATTGTATATTACAATCAGTTGTAATAAGTGTGACTATTAGCGTGTCTGTGTGCATTAAGTATCTTAATTTCAAAATGAGGTAAATTTAGAAGTGTTTCATTACATTTGGATTTGCCTAAGACTACATTTTCACATTATACGTATAATAATAATAATATGGATGTTGAATATGATGATAACGATGAAACAATAGAACGATCTGATTCATCATGGTCGATGTCTACAGAATACAATTTGATTGAAGAAACTCGTCTTTTGCAATAGACTTTGAATGAAACACTTGTAAACTCAACTTGATAGAATCGATCATGATAGTTACAAATATATTGAAATTTGGTATAGCACATATTTACAGCTTGATTCTGTAATACGAATTTGGAGTGACAAACAGTGACACGTGTGGTAATGGTGGTTTATGCAGAAGTACCAGATGTAATAGTGTGGTTTGTAATCACTATGATAAGAATGATACTAACTGTTAAAGAATTGATCGAATTTATAAAACTTCAATCTTATTTAATGAACGAATTTTTCTTTAATTTAGCCGAAATCATGCCTATTCTTGAAGAGGCGAAATCGTTAATTAACAATTTTTCTGTTGAAAAACTAAGTGCGTACAGGCCAAACTAGCATGAGTTTTACCAGGACCAAGTGCGAGATATGTGGAATTGAAAACAAAAACTGTTTTAAAAATTTCCACATTTTATTATTCTCAACTAAATGCATAATGTAGCCATTTGACATCAATCATTTTTTTACTTTCGAAAATTTGAATAAAACAGTTTAGATTTTTTTTATTTTTCCTATTGAATTCGAGATAAAATTTAACGTATTTTTGTTTTAAGATTAATAAAAAAGATTCATGCATTTAAAAGTTAAATAATGTTCTCAAAAACATAGGATTTAAGTAACGAAGAGATAATTCTAGACGAGGTTTAATGGAATTACCAAACATTGTAATCAAACGCATTCGATTCTTGAAAGAGTATGTAAGAACTCAAAAAGCGAAAACTTACGTATTTGTCTACTTAGATGAAACCTAGATTTTTCAGAGTGGTACAGTGAGTCGTTCTTGGCAGGATGACGATTTGAAAACTGTAAAAACTACCAAAGTCCATGGCAAAATATATTAAAAACAGGTATATTGTGCTTCATGCCGGTAATAAGAAAGGATATATTCCCGGTGCAGACTTGGTGTTTAGTTCCTCGACCAAAAACTCAGATTACCACGGGGAAATGAATCAAGCAAATTTTTTTTAAAACGGTTTGAGAATAGGTTACTGAAAAATGTAACTGAACCTGCAATTATAATGGATTTTTTCTGTAAATGAATAAGCTAAAATCTTGATTTATAGGAATAAACCTGAAAAAATGTATGCAACGATAAAGTACTTCGTCTCCCTCCCTACCATTGTATATTCAATCCAATTGAACTCATATGGATAATTACAAAAACTTATTATAATAAACATATAGGGAAGAATGGAAAATCAGTTGAAAGCTGCTTAAATATGTGGAAACAAGCTTTAATGGCGGTACCAGAAAATGCATGAGCAAATTCAGGTCGACATTGCGAACAATTAGTAGAAGATGGGTAAAAGAGAGAAGTAGCTTTCAAGGACGGGGACGTGGCGCCGGTCATTATTAATTTAAATGATGATAGTGACTCTGACTGATCAAAAATTATATAAATTAATGATGCCCAATTTAAAATGCAAATTGTCTACCATTTAAACATAACGTATATGATGAAGTGTTCGATGAAGATTATTAATGCAATGCTGAACTTGAAAACATTAAAGTCAACAAATTTTAAAACCATTTCAATCTAGTCTTAAGGAAGGTTCATAATAAAATATTAATAAACAAAAAAAAGTATGTTGAATTAAAAATTAATCCATATTTTCATAATAAATTTTCAAATTATTTAGTAGAACAGTATATTCCTTACCTACCTCTCTGGACCTGCTTATTTAATAAACACGAGGAAAGATCTTCTAATGCAATCGTTGAGAATTGGTTTGGTTTAGTAAAAACGAATATACTAAAAGGAAAATTGCGTCAAAAGTGTTCTAGGTTTTTAAGATCAATACGAGAATATATTATATTTTTACACAGAGAATTAAAATATAATATTAAACAAGAACGATGTGCTTCTAAACGTAAAATAAAGATTGCCGAAGAATCATGGCAAAAAAAGGTTAAAACCAATCATGTTTACTTTAAAAAACAAACCCTAAGAAAGCTTTCAAGATTAAATGAACAAAAAAAATTACGGGAAAAATTGAATTATAAAAATATACAGGTAAGAAGGTTATCCAAAGATTATTTAGTGTCAACATTTTATACCGAGAAACTCTATTTTTCTAGCCTCGATATTTTAAACATTCATGCAAATACCGGAATGATGTGGCTAGACAACTTTTTAATTGATTTTTATTTGAAACTTTTGTCGGATAAAACAAATGTTAAGGTTTTTATGGTTCATGAAGTCCAACAAATCTTAAATAATCCATCAAATGCACAAAAATTTAAAAACATAGGCAATGAAACATATTTACTTCTCCCAATATATTTTCAAGAACACTGGATGCTCTAATGTGTATAGACATTGAAAAACAAATCGTTTTATTTTTTGATCCAATTTGTACAAACAATAGAAAAGGTAAACTTTATTTATCAAAAGTAATGCCATTACTGAAAATATACAATTCCAAAAAATTAAATTTTAAAATAGATACTTCGCTCGATTATCCTACACAACCGGACTTTTTTAACTGTGGTGTGTATATTTTATACTACGCCGAAACACTTATCAGAAATAAAGAATGTGAGACTGATTTTAATCCGATGCAGTACAGATTGTACTTAAAAAATAAAATTATTAAAAATGCAGTTTACCCCAAAAATTGTTTATATTGTGCAGATCCTGATGGAGAAGTAGAATGCACATCATGTAATCGATATTTACATAAAATATGCTGTTCTGAAGAATCTGCATCTTCTAGCTATATTTGTGAACTCTGTAAGATATCGGGTTGATGCTAAAATAATTAGGTGCCTAAAAATCATCTTTTTAATTGCTAATAATGCTAGTCTTGAAAAATTAAGTTAAAAAGCTAATTTATTTCTGATATTTCTTAATACCTGTAAAAACATTTCAAGTAGCATGGCGTAAAGCCCTAAAGGAGCTAGCGACTACTTTGGAAGTTTTGCTGGTGTCCCCTTTTTGTTTGGTCATAAAAATAACTATATAACAATAATTTTTTTAAAATCAGATTCCTAAATGCCAGATAACATAACACACGCTTTAATTACAGAAACTTGTCTACCTAAATTATATACAATGGGTGGTAGTAAATGTAAGAATCTATACGGTGGTGGTACATTTAAAATTATAGTATACATTTGATTAGGTTGGTAGAGGTAAATGGTTAGTTGTATTGACACATGGAAAAATAGGGCTGCAGGCGAAACTCAACCATGTAAAAAAAAGAGTTAACGCATTGAGCATGGTACCTCCAGGGTAATGCGGAAACTCATGCCAAACAGTTAAAACACTATGTTAATATATAGTAAGCACTTTTAAGAAATGACCACATCGTAATTTTTTAATATGTTGTTAATAATTGTTCAATCTAACTATAAACAAATTTGCAGAAAAATCAAAAATGACTATCTTTGTGAAAATTGCGTTTGTTTATGCAGGAATGTAAGCTGAGCGTTACTGCATATATTAACTCATGTTTGTAGCTTACATTTATATTATAACTTTCATTTCGAAATGTTTAAAGGCTTTATATTGGCATTAAATTCAAAACAAATTTCTATGGCTAGATCCGTGGCTAACTTGACACCGGTTAAAAAATCACTATAATATTCTAAGAAATATTCTTACCTTGATGCTGAAACAGTTGCTTGGATAAAAATCACTATTTTAAACAAGTTTTCAAATCACTCAATTTTAACCTACATACACAGACACGCTATTATGCAGAAACTGAGGAGTTGAGTGCTTTTCTTAACGTATTTTAACTTATTGGAGTTACGCGAGTTTCTTACTGTGGTTTTTAAGCGGTATTGATTCGTGTCTTTACGCGAATTTCTGAATACGTGCGTGTGACATTCAGTCACTAGATTGCGTTAAAATCGAAATTTTGTAAAAAATGGAGTTACGTGCTTTTCTTATTAAGGCGACGATATTTGATTAGTAAGTTTTAACCCTATCATTATAATGGAAGTGGGATTATACGAAATAGGTATTGAGCAAGATGTAAATATTGAGAAAAATGAAAAGATAATTGTTGAGCATATCTCAAAAAGATATATCAGAGATGCACAAGATCCGTTCATATTTTATTCTAATGAAGAATTTAAACGGCGGTTTAGGTTTGGAAAAGGCACTGTTATATTAAGAATTTTACCTGAAATCGAATTGATTCTAACGAAACCAAATAAACGTGGATTACCAATACCGCCGGTTCTTCGGTTACTTGTGACTGCGATTTTACACAACTTGCAGCTTTCAGGTAATTACAGTTATAAATAAACAAATATAAATACATTATATAATCTATATCATTCAAGCTGTTTAGCTTTTGCTTAGTGGTACAATGTCAGTGTCCCAAGCTACAGTTTCGAGAACTATTTTTCGAGTAAGCTCATTACTTGCTAGTTTGTTGAACCGATATATACGAATGTCAAGAAGCACAAATTCAAAACCAAAAATTATTTAGAAATATTGGGTTAGGATATAAAACTATTTGAATTCTTGGTGTAACACACATAAGGTTTCAAAATATTATGTTATTGTGGATGTTTTAGTTTTAAGTTTGTTTATGGCCGGTTTCTAGAATAAACATTTAATCGAAGATTAACTAATCGAGACTTATTAACGGAGCGTTAAAATATCATCCGGTTTCTTTAATCCATTAAACGGAGACTTAACTAACCGCGGATTAATTATTTTATTTTATGTTGGTACCTCCAAATAACGCAAATTTAAAAGAAAGAACTTTCTGAAACAAAATTTGATGTACAAAAGTTTGAGTCTGATTGTTTGCGTGCGAATTTAGTGATGGAAAACGCAAGAATTCGTGGGAAAAATTTTTCTAAAAATGAAAGAAATACTTTATTTGATCGAAGTATGGCGATATAATAGACAATAAAAAAAGAGACGGCGTAACTTTAGCAAAAAAAAAACTAGCATGGGAAGAAATTGCTATGAATTTTAATTGCCAGAATCAAAATGGCAATCGTTCAGCAAAGCAGCTGCACGATTTATATGATACGCATACTATAATAAATACTCATATAAGATGTAGTTTATTCATAATCATTAATCATAAATATTTAATAGAGACCCAAACTACAAATCTACTTGGTAAATTTACAGTTTTTGGATGTTCGACAATTTTTCAGGAATTTGGTGTACAAATATACAATTATTGGTACTGGATTTGGAACAGACAGACGATAAGACCACTAGTGGCAAAATAATTGTACAAAAACTTTTCAAATAGCACAGCAAAACCAAACAATTGCATATAGACCAGTCCTTGGAGTCTGTTTTACATACTACATTTTATAAAACTATTATTTTAGAAAAATGCTTACAAAACAGGTGGTGGTACATTTATTAAGAAAACTACCCCACTAGAACAAAAAGTAGTAACGACTTTAAAGCCGTAGTTTATACCATTGCCAAGCAAATATGATTCGTCTACATCTTACATCGACTCACAACCAAGTTGTAGCTCAAAGCACACACCTACATGTATTCTTAAAAATATTCCTGTTAGAATCCATTCTAATTAATAAAAATGTTTAGCTTGCAACCTGGTTACAAATACAGTTTTAACCTATGATGTAGTACCATCGAGTGACTTACAGCTCGTCACACCAGGTTTGATGAAAAATAGATTATGCTTAATTTGTTTATCATATTCTTTTAGATTATCCCTTGTTTACAGAAGACTTTCCAGGTAAAATACACTTATACTTCACACATCCCCAAAGTGAAATATTCTATTTTACCTACATACATAGATGATACACATAAAAACAATTCAAGTAGTTACAATTATTCGATTAATATTTAACTTTAAGTTGAAAACTAATCGTATCCTACAAACAAAAGTATATCTTCAAATTTTTCAGTTTGTTGAAACTGAAGTAGACGAAGTTATTTCGGCAAATACCGATATCTCGCAGCATAGTCAGCCTCAACCAGGAGCAAAGGAAATGAAAAGAAAAATAGTCGGCAGCAACTCACAACCTGCAAAAAAACCGTCAGAACAAATTTACAATAGATTTTGTAATAGAAAAAATTTTAAAGATGAGAAAGATGAAGAGATACATAAGTACCTATATATTAGAACGTTTGAAAATTAAAAAAAAAAAACATTAAAGAAAGACAATTAATGTTAACAGAACAACAAATTATGCAAGAAAAAGAAATTCATGAAATTAAAAAAAAATGCTCTGCTAGAAGAAATATAATTTAATTTAAAAAACATAAAGCAAATAAAATTTAGTAGTTTAGTAAGATATTATTTTAAATTTAATTTTTTGAGTTTTTTCATTAAAGAAATCAATAACTCAATTA
The DNA here is from genome assembly GCA_035610365.1 of Aquatica leii. NCBI lineage: Eukaryota > Metazoa > Arthropoda > Insecta > Coleoptera > Lampyridae > Aquatica > Aquatica leii. Next base: position 257,316,389 of record CM069432.1, read on the forward strand.
TATAGATAACTAGGAGTAATTAAATTTTATTAACTATCTTTCATAAGTTCCGAATTATTAAGCCCGTATGTCACGATCAATAATTATGAACAAAATTATGAACACAATTTTGATTTTAAATATACCTAATTAAATTAAATTCAGAATTTTGATCAATTGCAAATGCTGTATGCATCGTATTCATAAAAATAATAACAAGAATTCTTACTTTGCGCAAGCGTAATTAAAGGTAAAAGCACGTGGTAAAAGTAAATAAAGAAATTGTAAGATCTAAGATGAACAATAATACAAATCTAATGATGATTGCTGCTGCAAATATAGCAGTTTTGAGTGGATATTTGATTTATAAAAGAAAGCAAAATAATAAGAAACGAGCTTCATGCCGAAATTGGATTTCAAGACTAAATATAGGACAAGGAATTTTAACAATGTTAAATGAGGAACTTTTGGTAGAAGATTCTTTTTCTTATAAAAACTTTTTGAGATTGGACAATACTGTATTTGAACATCTTTTGAATAAATTAATTCCCCACATTAAAAAACAAGAGGACTGTATGCAAGATACAATTTCAGCTCGTAGTAGGTAGGTAACAGCTTATTCAATCCTTTTTTTAAACTATCGGTTCATAATACTTTTATTCTAGATTAGAAGTTACACTCAGATTTTTGGCAACAGGAGAGACATATAGGTCTCTCATGTATTCAACCAGAATTCATGAAACAACTGTTTCGAGAATAATTCCGGAAGTGTGCTCTGCAATCATTAGTTCTGAAAGAAGACTGCTTAAAAGTATAGTGAAGGGGTTGTATAAATTTATGCGTGATTGATGTAGGTAAATGTCAATTATGCTTAGTTTAATTAATCGAATGCATGTAGTGTTATGTATTGATGATGATGACAATAATGTTTGTTGCGTACATGAAGTGTATGTAATTTTGGTCCGCGGAGAGTGTTATAACGAAGCTAATGTACTTTCAGACTGGTCGTGACATGTCTAGTTGTTTTCGCTCATTCATATGAGCATTTTTTTTTAAATTTGTAAAAAAGGGGGATTGTAGATGTTTGTATAATTTCAACTTTCAGACTGGTTGTGACATGTCTAGTTGTTCTCGCTCTAACATAATAAAAAAACAAAATTCTTGTCAATGATTTACCATATATGTATATGGAGTAGACTTTTATATTCGTAAAAACTAACTAAATTTAAATTTTAAATGAAAAGAATTATTTTACATTAGATATAAATCTTTTTAATACACACACAATAAAAATTCTTATGTTAATCAGATTCTAGAACACCTACCTAAATGTCTACTACGCATGTCTTATTTCTATAATTGAAACTACCTATATAAAAGAAACGTTCTCGTAGTATTCATATTTAAAACATCATTGTTAGTCAAAAATGTCTTTACAACCGATGTTCGAGTATTACTTAAAGACTTGCCGTTACATAAAAAACTATCAGTAAAGTCATTAAAAATTATAAACAATCGATTCGGACGTACTGTGTTGCTACATCTATATAGAGGTTGGTGTTGTTTTTCTACCTCAACGTTTAAATGCTGCGTTTTCCGATGAAGACGTTGAAGAAATTTCAACAGGAGGAAAAACTTTAGAACATAATGACAACTGGTGAGAAACTAACTACGTCAGGATTTTCAGTTCAATCGGTGGCGTTTTTCTATAAATAAATGGTTGAATTATAACTATATGTCTACATGATAATGTGAGTGTGCATGTGCATTATATAAAAAAAATCCATCAATTAGTAACATTTCGTTCAATTATATATATATTAGTGTGTTTAGTTTAAGTATAGGTGTTAGTGAATTAAAATTATAAGGAAAGAAAATTATGATGATGGTGGTGACAGCGATTCAATCATTTGTTATTCTAGTGATGCATAGAAAAGATCAAAAATGTATACCATCTATTGAAAAAGTTTAAAAAAACCTCATCTCTTGTTAATTATGTGAAAACGTTTCAATGACAAATTGATAACATCGTGCGAGTTTTAAATAGTATAAATAAAAAGCACGTTTTTCTAAATAACGTCGATGGCAAAAAACATATGGAGATAGTACTAGGTCATCTAAAAACATACAGACTACTATTAAGTCAACTTCTGATAAATAAAGATCGATTTAAAATTAGACAAAGAAAAAAAATAATTGGATCTAGTATTACTATACAGACGAATGAAGTGCTTAAACGTGAAAGTCAAAAGAGCAATAGAACAGATCTAGTTATATGAATCGACGTTCAATCGGCTTTCAAAAAACGACTTCGAAGCTGACTTTGCATCAATTTACTCATAAACGTTTGGAAACGATTTGACTTGACTGTTTTTTTTCGTTTTCGAGACGCATCAAAGTGTCATTGTTTAAAAATAAAAGTTTAAAAGTAAACGTAGTGCTTTGTGGCAAATTTGTAAAGACAATAAATAGATCCACTCATACTTACAATTTTAAATACTTTAATACTAAAAATTCTCAACGCTTACAAGATCAAATATTGAACAAATTTAATTTGGAAAAATGGTTTAAAAACAACATCACGGTTAAAATTTTAAAGAAACTAGAGTAATTTCAAGAAGATTCATCAGGATGGGCCTTACACCAAATTATTTCGCTTATGGTAAACATTAATAGTTGTGAATATTTGTTTCACGCTTCCTCCTACATCGAACTACCTATAGAAATTAAGAGTGGGATTCATAAACGTTACTTAAGTACAACTCAAACTTCACTTTTACTAGACTTAACTAAGTTGAACTTTTACTCATACTTAAGAAAGGTATTCTTAAAGCACCCTTAAGTATTACTAAGTGAAGTATAAGTTATGGTGACATTTAATAAATAACAATATAGCAACGTCGATTTTGTTGACGCATTTATGTGGCGCATACGCAGTAGTTCAATAATCTATGAAATTCGTTCGTTCCCGCATATTAAGTAATTTTCTAATATTTTGTATTATCAATCTATCTTAATTTAAATTAATTATCAATTCAAACCTTAATTTTTTAATTTACTATTATATGTACTATAGTTACTTTTATAATTAGTGTAGTTTTAAGGTTCAAGTTGTAAATAATTAATTTAGTACAATGTCCGGTGAACTAAAACGTGCCATATTTAGTGCTGACGAGAAAGAATCTTTAAAAACATTACTTAAAAAATATAGATATTTTAGAAAATAAAAAAAAACAGATTGTGTGAGTGTATCACTAAAAAAGAAGACGTGGATACAGCTAGCTCTAGAATATAATTCTTTGGCAGAGTATTCATCTGTAAGTATAACAATTAAATAAAAGCAAGTAATTATTTTTTGTAATTGCATAATAGCGAACACCACAGCAACTAAAAAAATGTTGGGAGAATCTAAGAAACAAAAGAAAAATCGAATTATCTTTAGAAAAGAGAGAAGGACTAGCCTCTGGCGGTGGATTTGAATCCTCCAGCAGATGATCCAGAAGCCCCTTTAACAGATGACATTCTAGGTGGAGTAGACATCGAATTAAAAGATGTGATCGATAACGACATCATACCGCTAGAACAGGTAGAAAATTGCGGAAGGTAACTAGTAACTAGTTCTTCAGTCTTAATAGAAATTAATGTATTTAGCTTTGTAGATATTCCACACGAAACTTCGTATGTAGGAAGCGGTTCCGCTATTGAAAGGGAACTTGCCGTACGATTAGATGGAGTTGAAGTTTTATAAAATTTGCAGGCAGCAAATATGCAAGAACAACAGCTACGTATCAAGAAAGCTGAGTTAAAATTGCTATAAAACGGAGGAAGAAGGCAGACTTCGTATAGAAATCTTAAAAGAACAATTGTTGCAAGAGCATAATAAACGTAATATGTGTTAAACATGTTTTATATATTTTAGTAACCATTCTAATGGGATGATTTAGCATCAAACTTATGCAGCGAAAACTCCACTACATTTCGAGTGCGTATATGTGCATTGTTATATTGTATTTCTTCTCTAACTTCTGCTACAGGAGTATACAAATAATTTGTTTGTGCAAAATCACTATCTCCTAATAATACCCCTGAGATTTGATTGGTTTCTAATTTTAATTTTAATAAACTGTTGTTAAATATTATATTATCATGTGCAGAGCCTGGCCATCGTATCAACATGTTGTAGAACTCATAATTTGGACCTGCTACTGCCTGTACATTTATCGAAAACCAGCGATTGCGATATGTTTCATCTCGCTCTCCACCAGAATTTTTGATATCAATGTGTGTATCATTGAAACAATTGCAAACACCAATCAATGTGTGTTGCCTAAGTGTGTAACTTTAAGCAATGATTTAAGTAAGTGAACGGCGCGCACACGCGACAAGAAAAGGGAAAACCGTGTATATTATCATTTTTATTTTTATCAAAAAAGGCAGTTGTGAATGTAAAAATTATTCTTGTTTTAAGCATGGTTAAGGGGAGGTTCTCATGTAAAATTTTCAAAAAATCGATTTTTTTTTTATTACATTTTTCGAAAGGTATAAGTGTATACTTTATTGTGTTAAAAAAGTTTTTCGATCCGCGCATCACAAGAGTTTCTACAGCCCATTATTGTGTACAGGCCTTAGGAACGTATTTCACTACTTTGTCTGCAGAGGGCGCCACTTTTGCCGCGACTGAACAGCTGATGCTTGTAGCATTGTCCATGCAAGCCGGTCGCGTGTGCGTTTGTTGGACATAAACATGCCGAATTTATATAAAAAAGGCAATCGCGGAAGTGCGAATCGTCATTCTCGACGTTCGAAGGACAAATTCAAGGGAAATCAGTTTACCGCCGAAACCGATACCGACTATGTGAGCAACCCGAACATTAATTACGTAATTTGCAACTTTTTCACCATCTTCAACTTCTTGAGTCAGTGTTTGGTTTGCAAGTCCTGCGGCGGAGACGTGAAATTCGACCGTACACAGGGAGCAGGATTAGCCTTCAAACTTGTGGTGAAGTGCTCGTGCGACACCCGGTATGTGTTTTCGAGCCCCAATCGGCCAATCGTACGAAGTCAACCGCCGTTTCATGTTCGCGATGCGCATGCTGGGGGTCGGACTGCAAAGTTCGAAGACCTTTTGCGGGCTCATGGACATATCAAGTACATTCAATAACAACATCTACTACAGTTTTCTCACCATGCTTCAAACTGCCTCAAAATCAGTTTTCGAAGTGATCCAAAAGAAGACTGTCGACGAGGAAATCCACCTGAATGCTGAAAACGGTAATGAAGCACGGCACTTGAGCGTTTCAGGAGACGGTTCGTGGAAAAAACGAGGGTTCTCATCACTTTTTGGGATTTCTTCACTGATTGGAAAGTACTCCGGCAAAGTTTTGGACTTTGTTGTGAAATCCTCATTCTGTCTTGTCTTGTGCTAATTGGGCGTCGAAGAAAGGAATGGCAGAATACGATGAATGGCTGCACTCGCATGACGAAAACTGCAGTGCGAATCACCACGGCAGCGCAGGGAAAATGGAGGTCAATGCCATGAAGGAAATGTTCGCGCGTTCAGAGGAAATGCTGGGGGTGAAATATACCAATTACATCGGGGACGGAGACGCAAAAACCTTCAAGGCTCTCTTGGACTTGGATCCATACGAAGACGTTACTCTACATAAAAAAGAATGCGTCGGTCACGTGCAGAAACGTACGGGTAGCAGAGTGCGAGCAGTGAAGAAAGGAACCAAGGGGACTTGGAGGAAAAGGCGCGGGTAAACTGACCGACAAGCTGATAGCTGATTTGACGACCTACTACGGACTGGCAATCAGAAGACACCCCGACTCCGCAGCGAAGATGAAGGATGCTGTCTGGGCTACATTCCTCCACAAGTGTTCGACTGACAAGGATCCGCAGCATATGAAGTGTCCAGAAGGTGTTGACAGCTGGTGTAAGTGGCGTGTGGCAGAGGCGAAAGGCGAATTGGCTTCATTTGAACACGACCATCCTCTTCAGAAGAACGTCCAAGATGCGATCAAACCCGTCTACGAGGCTCTTTCCGCTGATGATTTGTTAAACCGCTGCACTGGAGGAAATACCCAAAACTCATACGCCCTATAACACCAAAAAAGTTTGCAATAAGAAAAAAAAATATTTTAAGAAAATACGGTGACCAAAGAAGCGAAGAACTTCTCGAAGCTACTTTTCGTCAAAGCGTCCAAAAGAAATACGAAACATATTCTGATCTGAAAATCTTAAATGATCTAGTGCAACATATTTCATTAAATATCTTTGATCAAAACTTAGTTACATACAAAAAATTCAGTTATGATCAAACGAGCAATATAGGTGTACATTTCGAAAACCATTTAACAAAAACACTTACATAGTCCACAAAAAAAACAAATTTCATATACAAAGACCTAAACAAAATGTTTACAGAAATTCTTAAACGAAATACAACATACGGAATCTATTTTAGAGAACCCAATCTTAGAGAACTTTTTATCAAGTTATGTAAAACAACATTTAATAACTCTTTTAAAATATCTATTAGCAATCATCTCTGTCAAGATATAACAAATAAACAAACACAAAAGAAATAATCGAAAATTATCATGATTTAACACACAACGGTATAAACGAAACATACAACCAATTAAAGTCTGAATACTTTTGGCCCAACATGAAACAAACAATAACGGAAATCATTAACAATTGCGAAACATGTCAGGTACACTTCTTGCAAAAAGACCAATTGACGCTATACTTATAGTTACTTTTTCATTTTCTGGTTCAAAATTCCTAACAATTATTGACTTATTCTCAAAATACAGTCAAGCCTACCTAATTAAAGATGATACAGCCATAACAATACTAAACAAACTCCGTCACTACTTCACACGTCATAACATCCCTCATAAAATAGTTTACGACGAAGGAAAAGAATTTCAAAATAATGTTCTAAAAGAGTTCTGCAAATTAAATAAAATTGAAATTCATTTTACAACTGTCAATAGCCCAAGATCCAATTCCCCCATTGAGAGATTTCATTCTACAATTTTAGAAAAACTACCAACAATAAATATAAAGAATCCAAACGAAACACCTGAAAACTTACTTAATTATAACCGCAACCTTAATTTATAATCAATCCATCCACTCGTCCACAGGTTACTCACCTTTCCACCTACTATACGGTCCTTCTGAAAAACCTTAAAGAGTCCCTAACATAAGTACGACTTCTCGACCACTACCACAACTTTCTATTTTATATAAATTTTACAAAAATAGAAATTAATTTTAGAAAGTTACGAATTAATTTAATAGTTTTACACAAAGTAGAAAAGACGAGACGACTCAAAAAATATATAATTAACTTGAAAACTAATGCAATCAAATAGAAAAACTCATAGACAAATTTGACAAAAAAATTTTCAAAAAAGCTCTTGTAAATGTTTTAGGAAGTGCAATTCGATTCATTACAGGAAATCTCGATGAAACCGATCTCCTAAATATCAATAAAAATCTTGATAAATTATATGCCAATAAAAAGACGAAATTGAAAAAATTAATCAAATGACATATTTTGTAAATCACTTAACCCAGCGTCCGATTTAGAAACAATATTTGAAAACATTAACAGTACTAGTTATCTTTTAACAAACTATCAGAAACAATTGAAATTACATTCTTGCTTCACAATGAAATTTATCAGGCCTACAATTGTTAAAAACATTTCAAATAATCTTGAAAATCCCAAGGACCTGCAAACAGAAACTATCCATGTTGTCAACCTGTAGTTAATTAGTTTGTTTTTCCCTAATAGCATCCTATTTTAACTAATAAACACCTTTAACTAAATACTCATTAGAAAAATATTATAAATAGTCTTGTATTAGATTATTCTTTATACGACTTTGAGTTGTTTGTAATAATTCATTTACTTATAATAAAAGTTTCTATATTTTATTCTTTAATAATAAACTTGTAACTTTAAATCAAGTGAAAATAAACGAAATCATAATTATATCTTAAATCGCCATCATTATAATCATTATGTAACTTAGCTTTAATTATTATTTTGATTTTTACTATTACTATTATTATTAACAGTTATACGACAATATATACACATACATACGCACAAATACATGTGTAAAAATGTAATTATTATTAAGGAATAATAAAAAATATTTCTAGTTTTTAATTTTAATTTTCTTTTAAACTTTTATTAATGTGTATATTACAGTGATATAATTGAAGATATCCGAACAAAGTTATGAAACGATATACTGGACGTCGATTCAAGTTTTCTCTGGAAATCCTAACCATTTTACGAGCGCTTTGCGTCCTTTACGCTTTAACACTTTGTCAACAAGGTAAACATCGGGGTGTTTTGCTTTTTGCAACTCCATCTCGTAAAATTCTCCAGATATAGGTTGTCCATTTATATCTTGTAGTAGATAGGTGACGGGGTTAGTAATTTGTACAGTTTTAAATAATTCTGCGGACCAATTTGGAGTATATCCTTTAGAGAATACGCTTTGGAACTTGAAAATTTGAACCACACAGGAAACAAAAACGTGGTTAATCTTAACCTTCTTTCATTATAGATACTCGGAGATATAAAAGAGGACCGACAGAGGGCAGCATCCAGTTATTAATAACATAAGATATGATAAACATAATCTATGGGAACAAAACGTGTGACAAGTACAGACAAAAACATCACTTTCCAATGATTAGGTCGAGATTAAGGCTCATGGGGATGTTTATGTGTAACATAAAAGAGAATAACAAAGAAATAAACGATTTTATGTCTATTCTTCAACCAAACTATTTAGATACTGCCATTTAATCTATTAATAGCGTTGCGGGGTTGGATATACATGTTGGCAAATACTCATAACAGCACTATTAAAAAAGAGCACCAAAATATTAATAACAGAGTCCATTAAAAAACAAAACCCACAACCAAATGATTGCTGCTGAGGATTTTTTTAAAATTTTAGAAGACGAATTTTTAATTACCATAAACAAAACCGTAATGGAAAATTAATTAGAGCAACAACGCTTAAAAACAAATTATTCCTAATACAGATGACATTACAAAACCTAAACCTTTATTTAAATGCCAACATTCAACGTTGCCAACAATTGTTACTAGACCATTTTCAAAAAACGCTTGGGAAGTACTTGACGGGATTTACTTTTATATTAATTCAAGCTTTCAATAGAAATACAGGGGGTGCCATTATTAATAAATAAACAATCTTCAAATTGTTTACAATAAGTCGTAAAATATCGAAAAGGTGCAGGCGTTTCAGAAGAAAATCCATACACATTCGGCCTTCCAGGGGATATAAAGTTCTTGAGAGCATGCTAACTTCTGAGGGAGCATTCAACAAAATGTGATGGAAACGAACCCAAATCACTTCGAAGTACATACTTAAGAAAACATATTGCCACAAAATCGGCAATGTTAAATTTGCCTATCCAGGAAATTGAAACTTGGCAAACTTCATGGGACAATTCACAAGGAACAGGTTACAGAGTACTTGTCATTGCCAGAGACATTACTGGGATGTCCAGATTACTGACAATGGCACAAAGCAACACAGACACAAGTAAAAATATGGATTCAGCAACAGTATAGTCTAGTACAGTTCAGTCACCAGTAGCAGGTTCAAGTAAAAGGTGAACTGGTAATATATATTTTGAGTACCTATTATAATTACTGTTGAACGTTTCAAAATACAATTAAATCTAATTTTAAATTAAGTTACTAAAGATAATTAAACTATTTATTACAGTATCTGCGATGGGCCGCGTGCAGACAATCCTGGCAACCAGAAGAGAAAGACCTAGTGAGAGAGTTCTTTGCAACCAACTTTTTAAACCAATCACTGTCATCGCTGGGACAATGTGAAGAATTTATTCGAAAATCAGATATTGTTAAAACTATAACTTAAGGCTTGGGTAGATGGTGAAATGAGAAAAAAAATCCCCAATTAAAAAGGGTTTGATATTTTATTGAAGTATAAATGTAATCTACAATAATTGTTTTTAGGAAAAAGTAGATGGACGGAAGAGGAAAAATTGTTAATTAAAAAGGAATTAGGGCATCATTTAAGTGATATGACACTACCCACATTACAAGAATGCAATAATTTATTAGAAAGGTACGATGTATTTGGTGGTAGGCCAGCAACGGCCTTGAAAGCTTATATTTTTAATCAAAATAATAAAAAAAAACAATTGTATGTTATAACCCTTAATAAATGTATTGTCTTCATTTTGTTTGTTTTTTAATACCTATTTATTAAATATATTAAGTATTTAAAACTTGAGTAGTACAGACCGTTAAGATGTAGATGGCTTATGCACAACAAACCTAGACCAAAGCTGTCGATTTTCAAACAGCAGTGGAACGGTTGGTGCAAGAATTTTCGGCATGGAGCAGTGTATGGTTGGACCGATCCTGAACTGTGCGCGACTTTCTCGGAAAGGTATAGAAACGGACAAGCACTTTTAAGAAGTATTTCGAAACCAAATTTTGTTCTTCTTGTTTAATCAAGCGGTTTTCTTGATTAAAGATGTTTGCGAATAGGATAAAACGATATGCACCGGAAGAAGAACCAGCAAAAGAAGAATCCGCAGAAGAAAGAGAGACATCTGAATAACAGTACCAAATAATCATTCCCCTTCATAACCACCAACTTTTAACTGTCTCAAAAATTGAATTAGAAGTTATAGAAGAATTCCACGGGAAATAATAAAAACTACTCTCAATAGAAACAATCTACTAAGTTCACCATGCAACATAATCATAGAAAACAACGTATACAATAAAATGGTACAAACATTCGAAATACCTATACCACAAAATATATTACAACGATCGCTAAACGCTCATCAGGAAAACCGTCTATATCTACGACATCTTGAAAATCCCAAGGACCTGCAAACAGAAACTATCCATGTTGTCAACCTGTAGTTAATTAGTTTGTTTTTCCCTAATAGCATCATATTTTAACAAATAAACACCTTTTAACTAAATACTCATTAGAAAAATATTATAAATAGTCTTGTATTAGATTATTCTTTATACGACTTTGAGTTGTTTGTAATAATTCATTTACTTATAATAAAAGTTTCTATATTTTATTCTTTAATAATAAACTTGTAACTTTAAATCAAAGTGAAAATAAACGAAATCATAATTATATCTTAAATCGCCATCATTATAATCATTATGTAACTTAGCTTTAATTATTATTTTGATTTTTACTATTACTATTATTATTAACAGTTATACGACAATATATACACATACATACGCACAAATACATGTGTAAAAATGTAATTTTTATTAAGGAATAATAAAAAATATTTCTAGTTTTTAATTTTAATTTTCTTTTAAACTTTTATTAATGTGTATATTACAGTGATATAATTGAAGATATCCGAAGAAAGTTAAGAAACGATATACTGGACGTCGATTCAAGTTTTCTCTGGAAATCCTAACCATTTTACGAGCGCTTTGCGTCCTTTACGCTTTAACACTTTGTCAACAAGGTAAACATTGGGGTGTTTTGCTTTTTGCAACTCCATCTCGTAAAATTCTCCAGATATAGGTTGTCCATTTATATCCTGTAGTAGATAGGTGACGGGGTTAGTAACTTGTACAGTTTTAAATAATTCTGCGGACCAATTTGGAGTATATCCTTTAGAGAATACGCTTTGGAACTTGGAAATTTGAACCACACAGGAAACAAAAACGTGATTAATCTTAACCTTCTTTTATTATAAATACTCGGATATAAAAGAGGACCGACAGAGGGCAGCAGCAGGAACTCATAGGTAGTGGCTCTATTACCGCCGCCGGAATAGTAAATATAGATAATTAAGTTTTATTTAGTGTTTTTTATATACATAGTTTGTTTTATTTTGTAAATTAAAAGTAAAGGCATATTTGAACCCGGCATGTTTTTCTCCGACTAGACGCTACCCAGAAGGCCGCAGTAAAAACTAAGGGCACGCGCAGTGGCCTACAAAGTCTTGCGGTCTCGAAAAGAAATTTTTTTTTACGAAAATATTTACAAAATATTAATTGTGAATAGTCTTTGAATTGTGTATTTCTAGACGAAACTTTTTTTTAGTAGAGGGACGTCAAAACGTAGTTGGCAAGATAATTCTGACATAACGGCACAACAGCCCAATAAATCAAATAATGGTAAACGGTACATTATCCTGCATTTATTCGAAAAGTGGTTTTCAAGATTCACTGTTGCCAGCATTAGATGAACTGTCATCGATCATCTTAGATAATACAACCTACCATAGCTGAAAAATAGATAATTATCTCTTAGCTTCTTGGACCAAAGGTCAAATTTTGTAATTGCCGTTGACTAATAATGGATCTTGTGATAGTAGTATGTTAAAGGGAGAATTACTAGTTTATAAAACAACATAAAGCAAAGAAAGAACACTATCAATTTGTAATCGATAAGTTAGGATTATCGTATGGGCATCAGTTCTACGTTTCTAGTATATTATAACACCAGGAAACTAAAAACCATCTTTTAATCTAGCGTATGAAGTTTATTACCCAATCATAAAAGGGTCAAATTAAACCATTTGTTTAGTTTAAACACGTATAAAATTTTTGATATAAAAACTTGCATAGTATTTTAACCTGATTTTAAAAATCTGTGCAATTGAGACTGATTTGTAGAAATACTAGGTTTTAAAAATTTCAATAGAAAATCTAAATAAATGGCGATATGATGGGCTTGAAGTACAAGTTTTTTTTTATTTAATCTAATTTAACGAAAAATTGAGTTGGTATGAAATGAAGGTGACTTTGTATTTAATACTGATACAACTTATAATGACGGAGGCCTAGTGGTTTGTCGAAGATCGCAGGCAAGAAAAATATCAACTGCCAAATTTGAAGTTTGTGGGTATTGTAAAGGATATTATTCACGCGACTCTCTAAGGAAGCACATACCCAAATGTTTTCAAAACAACAAAAATAATACTTTAAACGCACAAGCGTTTGAATAAAAAACTGGAGCTATTCATCATCTTGCAAACTTTACACTTAAAACAGAAGTTTTTCCAGTTTTAAAAGAAGATCCAGTTATTAATAACATAAGATATGATAAACATAATCTATGGGAACAAAATGTGTGACAAGTACAGACAAAAACATCACTTTCCAATGATTAGGTCGAGATTAAGGCTCATGGGGATGTTTATGTGTAACATAAAAGAGAATAACAAAGAAATAAACGATTTTATGTCTGTTCTTCAACCAAACTATTTAGATACTGCCATTTAATCTATTAATAGCGTTGCGGGGTTGGATATACATGTTGGCAAATACTCATATTCGTCTACTGTTTTTGCATTAACAACATTATTAAAAAAGAGCACCAAAATATTAATAACAGAGTCCATTAAAAAACAAAACCCACAACCAAATGATTGCTGCTGAGGACTTTTTAAAAATTTTGGAAGACGAATTTTCAATTACCATAAACAAAACCGTAATGGAAAATCAATTAGAGCAACAACGCTTAAAAAAACAAATTATTCCTAATACAGATGACATTACAAAACGTAAACCTTTATTTAAATGCCAAAATTCAACGTTGCCAACAATTGTTACTAGACCATTTTCAAAAAACGCTTGGGAAGTACTTGACGGGATTTACTCTTATATTAATTCAAGCTTTCAATAGAAAACGTACAGGGGTGCCATTATTAATAAATAAACAATCTTCAAATTGTTTACAATAAGTCGTAAAATATCGAAAAGGTGCAGGCGTTTCAGAAGAAAATCCATACACATTCGGTCTTCCAGGGGATATGAAGTTCTTGAGAGCATGCTAACTTCTGAGGGAGCATTCAACAATATGTGATGGAAACGAACCCAAATCACTTCGAAGTACATACTTAAGAAAACATGTTGCCACAAAATCGGCAATGTTAAATTTGCTTAACCAGGAAATTGAAACTTGGCAAACTTCATAGGACAATTCACAAGGAGGTTACAGAGTACTTGTTATTGCCAGAGACATTACTGGGATGTCTAGATTCCTGACAATGGCACAAAGCAACACAGACAAGTAAAAATATGGATCCAGCAACAGTATAGTCTAGTACAGTTCAGTCACCAGTAGCAGGTTCAAGTAAAAGGCGAACTGGTAATATATATTTTGAGTACCTATTATAATTACTTACTGTTGAACGTTTCAAAATACAATTAAATCTAATTTTAAATTAAGTTACTAAAGATAATTAAACTATTTATTACAGTATCTGCGACGGGCCGCGTACAGACAATCCTGGCAACCAGAAGAGAAAGACCTAATGAGAGAGTTCTTTGCAACCAACTTTTTAAACCAATCACTGCCATCGCAGGGACAATGTGAAGAATTTATTCGAAAATCAGATATTTTTAACCCTCTATTGCATACAAAGCCTATTTTGGCTGCTAAACTTTAGTAATTTTTTTTACCCTAATTTTAATTAAAATTTATAAAATTTTATTATAATATTAGGGAGTTCAAACTGAAACGAAACGCAATTTTTATTTTCTATTGCCAACGTCGTATGTCATAACTGTAACGATTTATTTGATTGTATCCCAAAATAGTTGGAAAAGTACAATTAGCTTTGTAGCTTTGTATCAAAGGAACTGTTGCCTACATTTAAATAAGTTGTTATCATTTAAATTTTGGGATTTTGATTTCTCCATCATCCTTCTGGTTTTTTGGAAAAAGGCCATCTTTAAAAATGGAGGGACTTCCTGTGCGATCATTATCACCTAAAGGTGAATACAAAAGTAAGGCATTTTTCTAACTTGTCGTACGATACGAACCTGAGTAAGAATTGAGGTCGTATTCATTTCGTATGCTAAACATTATACGTGGGTTCTCGTAATCCGTTAAAGTAGTGCACCTACAAATTTCACATGGTGGACCTGAGGTTTTATTCCACCCATTATTATCTGTGAGCCTGCCCACCATCTGAAGGTAATTGTCTGTTTGAATGTTTGTCCTCGTTCTTGCATCAATGGTAAATAGTTTATTGTGACGTGTCTTTTTATATTACACAAGAATACTGTTGGGAATGGTGTTTCTTTTTATCGGCCTCGCCCCTGGTTATATCTAGTTTCTGTTTCGTCTCGCACCAGCCGGGGTATCCCAATCCCTGCCCCAGTTCGAGTGCGGTCAGATAACCTCACTTTTCTCCGGTGCGTACACAAAGTCGTTCTTAGTGAAATTTACTGCAGAGCTTTGTTGGTGGAAGTTAAATAGAAAAAGTAAGAAAATTGATTTTCCGGAAATAATGTTTTACAAAGCCTCTGTTTTTTGACCCCTATTACAGTTTATTCAAAATATTTGTTCCTTATACTTCATTTTCACTATTTTCTACGGGAGCCATTTTTGTTTGGCCTCGTATGCAGTTTGCGCCTAAAATGGCTTCGCATGCATTCAGAGTTTCTTCTTTTTTCTACCTTTCTAGAATTCTTCCTTCGCGCTTTTATGGCTCCGCTAACTGCATTAAAACTATCCTGGCAACGGCTCTCTTAGTAACGATGATTCACTATCTGATTCCGATGACGATGTTCCGCTTTCACACCTCGTCAATTTAATAATTCATGCAATAGAGGGTTACAACTATAACTACAGCTTAACTTAAGGCTTGGGTAGATGGTGAAATGAGAAAAAAAATCCCCAATTAAAAAGAGTTTTATATTTTATTGAAGTATAAATGTAATCTACAATAATTGTTTTTAGGAAAAAGTAGATGGACGGAAGAGGTTTTAATTAAAAAAGAATTTGGGCATCATTTAAATAATATGACACTACTCACATTACAAGAATGCAATATTTTATTAGAAAGGTGCGATGTATTTGCTGGTATTTTTAAACAAAATAATAAACAAAAATAATTGTATGTTAAAACCCTTAATAAATAGTTATATTGTCTTCATTTTGTTTGTTTTTTAATATCTATTTATTAAATATATTAAGTATTTAAAACTTGAGTAGTACAGACCGTTAAGATGTGGATGGCTTATGCACAACAAACCTAGACCAAAGCTGTCGATCTTCAAACAGCAGTGGAACGGTTGGTGCAAGAATTTTCGGCATGGAGCAGTGTATGGTTAGACCGATCCTGAACTGTGCGCGACTTTCTCGAAAAGGTTTAGAAACGGACAAGCACTTTTAAAAAGTATTTCGAAACCAAACATGCAGTTTTTGAAGCTGTGAATTCGGCAGAGTTGCAGTTGCTTTCTAAGAATAGTTCATATGTGCCTACTGGAATGTCAACAGTAACAAATAATCAACGGTTAACATTGCCTGTACCTCCAGTGTCAGCATCCGTTCATTCATCACATCAGGAAATCCTCCCACATGTTGCTTCCACATCGCTTGTGCATGATTTGTCTTTGGCTTTGGCTGAAGAATTGAGGCAAGCCCAAGAATTTGTTACGTACGAAATTTTCATTACGGAAGACCCTGTATATTGAATTGAAATTGGATTCCGGTTTTGACGCCCTCTACCGATCTTTTCTCGTGGCTGTCATTTTGCGACAAAATCGTGAAGCTGTCAATTGCCTAAAATGGTCTGGACGTTTTAAGTAATTTTTCAAGTGACATCCGTAATAATGGGGATCAAATTGTAATTACATTACGTTCATATAATATTTGAGTCGTCACAGGTGTAATTCCTCCTTCATTTAACAGCCATTTTCTACCCGCTTCGAGCACATGTACGTTTTCAACAAAGAAATGGTGAATAGTAATTCTAAGAAATACCGTTACCGCACACATACGCTTTTGGAAGGCGTTTTCTACGCCACGAAAACGAGGTCTCGATAAGCCTTACCGTGGGAGATGTTACTACCTGTATACTAGTCGATTGTGTTATTAGCCACCTGTGTTAAAATTGTTCCTTACAGTACACGATACAACATGTAACATTTAATGATTTATGAATACTATTTTTTTTAGCTTTTGTTCTGTGTGAACTAGTTTGTGATCCGATTTGCTTTTCACTATTTATTACAGGCCACTGACGAGAAAACGTTTTCTCCGTGGAAGCGGAAACTGGATTTTGGGGTGAGTTATTTGTTTGACTTTTATATCGGGATCACGAAAGTTATTCACAGAATTGTATTTAATGTTAATGATCGTAATTACGTTATCGCTTATATACCAATAAGGTAATCTAAAACATTTCATAACTGTATCGCATGCTGTCAGGGAAAACATATTTATTTTGGGACTTTCGGTGCTGTCCATTCGTACAATTTCAATGTGTAGTGTGTGTTGCCGATAGTACAGGCATTCATGTATGAGAACTTCGATATAATCTAGAAATTTTATGTGTTACTAAATCAAAGTCTCCTCTACTTGTTAATGCAAACTGTTAGTCATTTTAGTATTTAAGGCTGGTGCATTTAGCGTATATTTGTCAATTTACTGCGCTACTAAAGCAAACTGTGATGTTAATTCTACATGGAAACCATTAAATTTCGTATCTTCTTATTATTATCCAACGTTAAGACATTAAAGTGATTATAATTGTTACTCTCTCTTGTTATTTTTCTTTCTCTTGGGATTATCGTTAGCTATTAACTAATTTTGGCTACTCGAACATCAGAGTAATAAGGATTACGAACCTCCAATTGGGTTACAAGTTTGGACCGTCTGTCGTGAGCGAGACAGAAGTGTTATCTTGGATTAGCTCTGGCGCCCTTAAGCATACTTCCTGTGAACCTCCCCTACCTCCGACTGTGTGAGTTGGCCGTGCAAGGTTCGTAAGACATAAAGCTTGTAACAAATTATTATAAATTTACTTTTTTTAGTAATTCTTCACCACAAGAAAGATCAGGTAAAGACAAATCATTTGAAGGTAGTTTTGAAAGAAATCATTATTGCATTACAGCATATCGGGCTTAAAATTATTTGTTGATTATCAGACCAGGGTACGACAAATGCAGCTACATTTAAACAACTAATTAGTGAATGGCATACTGACAGACCAGGTCCTTTTTTCATGGTAAACGATTAAAACATTGTAGCTATTCACGATCCTCCATATCTTTTAAAAAATACTAGAAATTCACTGAAATCGTATAATATAAAATTTGAGTCGAACGAAGTTGCTAAATGGGAGCATATTATTAAATGCCACAATTTTGATAGTCAGCAAAAATTTCAAGATCTTTATAAGATTAAACGCGAACACTTGTTGTTGCAACAACCTCATCTTAAGATGAAGGTTTCAATTGCTGCTAAAACTATGAGTCACAGAGTAGCGGCGGAACTTGAAACGATGAGTATTTTTCCTGGTAAATCATCTCATGTAATTCATACAGCAGAATTTATATCTGATGTTGACGCGCTGTTTGATTCATTTAATGGAGTTTCTTTATTTCCAAAACAAGGCAAAATTTTGAGATGTTGTGTTAGCAACAAAAGTAATCATGTTCAATTCTGGTATTCAATGTTGGCGAAGATCGAGTTTCGAGAGCACCAAAGTGTAAAGAAGGGTGGATTCAGACAATACAAGGTGTGACCATGATCTAGAATACGTCCCAAGAATCTGGTTTTAAATTTCGTTGAACCAGAGCATTAAATCAAGATCCTTTGGAAAATCTTTTTGGTATTACTAGACAACATGGAAGAGCACACATTAATCCATCACCTTTTCAGTTTATAAGTGCTCTTAAAACTTCAATATTAAACGGTCTTGTTTCTTCTCCAAGCAATAATACAAATTGTGAGGATGACCAAATTGACATTTTAGAAAATTTAAATGATTTCTTGTCAGATATTCCAGTTCGTCCGATAACGTTTTCAAAATTTAATAATTACGAAATTGATATAGAAATGAATCCACCAGAATTAAATTATTTAATGAACAAGCATTAGCCTATGTTTGTGGATTTTTTGTACGGAAAATTTTTGAATATACTTGTGAGTTTTGTAAATCTACTTTATTAAGTGACACTATTTTGCCTAATCACACGTTTACCATGTTTAAAGAATTTGGAGATTCAAAGAAATCTTTAAAGTATGTTAGTGAAGCATTGTGCAGTTATGTAGCACATGTATATGATATTATCGTTGTTGTACTAAAGAACCATGGTCACTGCAACAATATTTATGAAAAAGTTCTTCATTACTTGTTAGAAAAAGTCAGTTTTCATTGGTTTTCATGCGAATTGCACAAAAATTTGGTATAACGTGATTTATTAAAAGTTATAATGAAAACTGTTACTAATAAAATATTTTGTGATTTAAAAAAATCGAAATTAATTTTACACAACGAATATTTTTTATGAGAGTTTATTTAATTTTTGCTTACAATTTATTTTTGTTTTTTGGATAGAATATATTTTATGTTAGAATTAATATTTTGTTGAGTTTATAAATTTTTAATTAATATTTAATTCCACTACTGTCAAAAGGCAAGAACAACCCCATCATCATATAATGTAAACTACCTTACTCATATCTTCTTTAAAAAATTTAATGATTTAAAATTTTACAACTCTATACGTCCAGTTAGAGCCGTGGGAGACCCTGTGGTCACAGACCCCAAGGTGCTCCAATATTTGCCAAGTAATGAAATTCACTATACATTAAGACATTTGGAACAACTTCGAGCGTTACACCAAAAAATAAATAAAAAGTTGGATACATGCAAATTCGATTATTTGCCTCCCTTATTTAAAGAGCGCAGAAAACTTAAAAAAGAAGAGTACCTGCCATATGAGTAGTAATCTATTTAATTTCTTTCATTTTTTTTTGTATAGAATCATTACAAATATTTTTATAGAAATGCTATTTTTGTTTCTTTATACTACATATTAGTTACTATTATGTAAAATTTTATTAAAACGTGTATTTCTTTATTCGTTACTTTTTTCCGAAAACCACGTACCTCCAAAATTTTCTCCATTTTATTATTAGAAAATCACTTTATTCCTTTTTAATTTGTTAATGCTGAATTATGTTAGAATTTTTATCAATATTATTAAATCTGGTGTCCTGTTTTCTCATTATATAAAGTTTGGACATTTAATCACCTTTCCAAAGACCATAACACAGTTTTTTTAATCTCCTGTAAATTCTATTCAGATGGATTTGCGCGCTTTTCTTACTAAGGCGACGATATGCTCAAGATTGAAAATATTTTATTTGCAGTTGATATAACCACTATAAGATAAAAATTATTACCTAGCTCATGTAATATATGTCGGAGGCACCGAATATAAGCCTGTCGACGCCTATGGAATGTATACACGTGCACTATTGTTTGTGTTCCCATAAATTATGTTTAAAATGTTTAGTCTTTGTAACTTAATAACTTAGAATCAACCAATAAGGTTTGGATATTTGGTAATATTGCCTTATATGGGCAAGGAACGCGTGTGAAATTACAATCTTTCATGCGAATGAAACGACACTAGCTAGAAAATGTAACTTGTAAGAGGGCAGATTGAAATGATATTTGGTGGTGACAACTTGATAAGATAAAAGAGCTGATGTCGGATCGTTTGTTCCAGTGTTGATCATTAAACGTTTATAAATTTAATTTTTATATTAATGAAATTAGTTTTGTTTGTTTGTGTTATTGACTTTGTTTGAAATTTGTAATCGTAACTTTTGCAATAGTAAATAAATTGTGTAAACGGTCAGTGTCGTGCGTTAATAAATTATCGATGCAGTCTAACCCAGCACAAACGCCCAGCGGAGCCCCTTTTATTTTCGATGTGTCTCTGACATCAGAAGTGGGATCAGGACTGCAAAATGATAATGATGATCCGTTACGAAAAAGTGCAAGTGAAAGTGAAAATTGTAGTGCAACTCTAGAAAGAGTAAAATTGCTACAACAATTATTCTTAGTTATTCTACAAGTCACCAAATTCAATAAATTTTACAAATGTAAAATTGACAACGTATTATAAAAATTAAAAATTCGAAAATGCCGAAAGCTGATGCACTATTGTTGATTTGGATGGAATACTTGTGTTACCCAAACAAATTGCTTTAATTTAACTTTTCTGAAACCGTAAATGGAAATTTTAATGTTACCGTAAACACCAAATAAATTGTTGAAACGCTTTCGACAATACAGAATATTCAGAATGTATTCAAATTTTAAAAAGTGATTTATTATTTGGCGTAATTGTAATCCGCTACTTCCACTCTACACGTTAAGGGCACGTGTACCATATTACAAAGAAAACTCGGTAAGCGACCGGCCCTATTTCTTTCTGGTCATCAAACTAGATCGAAGCGTCGAGCATTGTCACCGTCTTTCAAAAATGAACGAGCTGGACGTCTTGAACATCAATGAAGACATCGCAGTCTATCGCCGCTTAGAAACTCGATAGGGGTTCGTGACCCTGTGGCAACCCAGGCCATGCTTCCGAATGCTGTAGTTAAAATCTGGTGAGATCTTTCCTGTTTATTTAATTTGGATTGTCATTCTTATAAACAAAAATATTGCCGTTTATGAAGTGGCAAATGTTTGAACGACATAACTACCTTAGATTAAAAAAAATTTCACTATTACATTGCCAAATGATTTTTATACGGACAAAAATTATAATCAGTAAAATTTTATAAAACAAAATTTTAATTTGCAAATTAATTGAACTGGTTTTTTAATTTGAACATTTGAATTTACCGGAATGATGTTGAAAATTTTGAATTAAAAAGAATGGAAGTTCAGACTGTTTTTGTGTTAATTACAGGAAGTTTAATTAAATACAATAAGTGTCTACCAGAAAAATATCCGTCACCTTTAATTAGCAATCAAATTATTGCTTACACAATGCATACTATTTTTGTGCGTAAACATTAAAATTATTTACATTAATGATGGTTTATTTCTCTTTCATCTTTCGTACGCCTAAATGTTTAATACGCATTTAAATTGTCGTGAAAGCTTTTGTTGAAGCAGGTTTTTGGATTACCGTTAAATTAATAGTCGATTATATTGCTTCTGTAAGAGTTAAAAAAAAATTGCGTTAATGTTCAAACAATGTCTGTACTGTGATGAGGCAAATAATAAAGTAATTCCCTGTCTAACGTCCGACCCGTTTCAACTATATTTAATCTTGAGTTGCCAATCGAACTTCATACAGATGCTAGCTCAGTTGGTTATGGTGCTATACTTTTTCAAAAAAAAAGAAGCTAAAATTTATTCTGTTGCGTATTTTAGTAAACGTACTACTGGTTCAGAATCTCGACACAATTCTTATGAGCTTAAAACTCTAGCAGTCAAAGCTGCAAGGCATTTTCGTCAAAATCTTTCAGGCCGTTATTTTACAGTCATTCAAGATTGAACTATCTTAAATCATCTCGTATAAAACAAGACCTTACATCATGAGCACATCGTTGGTAGTCATTTTTACAGGCCTTTAACTTCGACATTCTTTATTGCGAAGGAAGCATGCTGATTTCTTTTTACGAAATCCAGCTACATCAAACAAAGAAGTGTCTACTTTATCATTACCCAAATCTAAAAATGACTCAACTTATATGATTCAGGTTAACGACTTATATTTCGACTGGTTGAAAGTTTCTCAACAACGTGATGATAGCTTGGTTCAGTTAATTGCCGCTTTGTGTTAATCCTGGTTTGTATAACCAGATGAGGCAGTCGCTTTGTGTTGATCCTGGTTTGTATAACCAGATGAGGCAGTTGTGCCGCTTTGTGTTAATCCTGGTTTGTATAACCAGATGAGGCAGCCGCTTTGTGTTGATCCTGGTTTGTATAACCAGATGAGGCAGTTGTGCCGCTTTGTGTTGATCCTGGTTTGTATAACCAGATGAGGCAGTTGTGCCGCTTTGTGTTGATCCTGGTTTGTATAACCAGATGAGGCAGTTGTGCCGCTTTGTGTTAATCCTGGTTTGTATAACCAGATGAGGCAGCCGCTTTGTGTTGATCCTGGTTTGTATAACCAGATGAGGCAGTTGTGCCGCTTTGTGTTGATCCTGGTTTGTATAACCAGATGAGGCAGTTGTGCCGCTTTGTGTTGATCCTGGTTTGTATAACCAGATGAGGCAGCGGCTTTGTGTTGATCCTGGTTTGTATAACCAGATGAGGCAGTTGTGCCGCTTTGTGTTGATCCTGGTTTGTATAACCAGATGAGGCAGTTGTGCCGCTTTGTGTTGATCCTGGTTTGTATAACCAGATGAGGCAGCCGCTTTGTGTTGATCCTGGTTTGTATAACCAGATGAGGCAGTTGTGCCGCTTTGTGTTGATCCTGGTTTGTATAACCAGATGAGGCAGTTGTGCCGCTTTGTGTTGATCCTGGTTTGTATAACCAGATGAGGCAGCCGCTTTGGGTTGATCCTGGTTTGTATAACCAGATGAGGCAATTGTGCCGCTTTGTGTTGATCCTGGTTTGTATAACCAGATGAGGCAGTTGTGCCGCTTTGTGTTGATCCTGGTTTGTATAACCAGATGAGGCAGTTGTGCCGCTTTGTGTTGATCCTGGTTTGTATAACCAGATGAAGCAGTTGTGTCGCTTTTTGTTCATCCTGGTTTGCTTAACCAGATAAGGCAATTGTGTCGCTTTGTGTTGATCCTGGTTTGCATAACCAGATGAAAAAGTTGTGCCGCTTTGTGTTTATCCTGGTTTGTATTACCAGATAAGGAGTTGTGCCGCTTTTTGTGTTGATCCTGGTTTGTACAACCTGATGAGGCAATAATGCCGCCCTGTTGCCAAATTAGGTTTTTTTTTGTTTGATGTAACTTAAAATTGTTACTTGATCTACTTCTTGATGTTTTCTATTTCGTCAGAATAGACGAGCGGTATCAATTGAAATGGCATTGTTATTTACGTTGCAGGAACTTCTTTTTTTACAAATGCCCGAGGACGTGCAAAATGTCAGAATGGCCGTGTCGGAGGCACCGAATATAAGCCTGTCGGCGCCTATGGAATGTATACACGTGCACTATTGTTTGTGTTCCCATAAATTATGTTTAAAATGTTTAGTCTTTGTAACTTAATAACTTAGAATCAACCAATAAGGTTTGGATATTTGGTAATATTGCCTTATATGGGCAAGGAACGCGTGTGAAATTACAATCTTTCATGCGAATGAAACGACACTAGCTAGAAAATGTAACTTGTAAGAGGGCAGATTGAAATGATATTTGGTGGTGACAACTTGATAAGATAAAAGAGCTGGTGTCGGATCGTTTGTTCCAGTGTTGATCATTAAACGTTTATAAATTTAATTTTTATATTAATGAAATTAGTTTTGTTTGTTTGTTTGTGTTATTGACTTTGTTTGAAAGTAATCGTAACTTTTGCAATAGTAAATAAATTGTGTAAACGGTCAGTGTCGTGCGTTAATAAATTATCGATGCAGTCTAACCCAGCACAAACGCCCAGCGGAGCCCCTTTTATTTTCGATGCGTCTCTGACATATAGATGTGTTTATACAAAATGCATATATGAATGATTCAGGTATTTACTTATTGCTTCTATCATAGGCAATAAATTTTGGATTACATATTTTCTTAGATACAATAGAATAGAATGTTACCAAATAGAAAACGCATGTCGAACTAAAATCACACCGTTAGAAAAAGAGGTTACTGGGAGTTCTGCTGCCAGTGGTGAACAAGAAAAAGAAAAGTATGGATATGTTTCAGGAAAAGTTCAAATTGAGAACAATTATTATTTTAAAGCCATTTATGAAAAATTAAATCGATTGGAAGAGGATAAAAAAGAATGTCCATGATGCAGAAGTTTTTGGAAATACTTTTCCATTCGAGGAGGTACAGCAGATAGTAGATTTTGAAGAGAATCTGGTTTCTACGGACAAGGAAGCGCTAGTACGTCTTGTGTTATGCACTGTTGCTCTTTAAAGCTTATTTATTTTAGATTTTTTACATTAACCGAATTGGGGGAAACAGCTACAAGGACAATATTCATCGATGTTTGAAAACTGTATACACAAACAATGTAGTCAGATTTTGTTCTTGGTTATGCCACAGAGGAAATTTTAAAATTAAAAATACCTAAATTATGAATGCAATAAAAGATATTTATTTATTGACTGTAGTTTACGCACAGTATTATAATTTTTACTTTTAATATTACAGATGTCATGACTTCAACATGTTCCTCTTTAACGGAGAGCGAATTTGAAGTAATTGTCAGCGAATGGTTTCGGCTTGCTTCATCAACATAGTTGTGTATAATTTTTAATAGTCTTCCAGAAAAAAACTTAAGTAGCTTATTTGTTTCAGATTTTACACCTGTAATAAACTCTTTTTGCTGTGGTCGTCCACATAACTTCTCTTATTAACTGGAACTGCCTATGCACCCATGTAACACAAGGTCAGACCAAGAATGACCTTAGGACGTCCTATTCAATATGCAATCTGGTAAGTAGTGGAATCATGACAAATAGAATTCTACAATAGAAACAATTGATATGAAAAACGACCACGGACTGCCAACTCCTTCATTTAAAAAAAAACTGCTTTTTTCGACAACTACAAGTACTACACGTACTAAAATTAAACCGCACAAAATTTGAAATATCAGGTTACAATATAGAAACCATTTTTAAGTTATATCGCAATCTTTACGTTAAATTTAAACTACGTTAAGCCTCACAAAACAAACATGCAACTAATAAGACTTATGAATATCTTTACTGTATGACACTCATCCATAGTTTAAATTTAGCTAAAGATTGAACAACTATAAAAATAAATTAAGACGTATGTTCATTAAAAAATCGTTTCAAGTAATCTTATCTTTTTATGGAACAAGAATTTGAACATTACATACATACTGAAACAGTAAGAAACTATAAAAATACATAACGTTATTTGGTATATACATACGTTATTACTAAAAACTAAAATTAAACTATAATCAATAATACAGGTTTTCTTTTTGTATTATTTTAAATATTTTTGTTGGCAAGACTTAAAAAAAGTGTCATACATAAACTGTCTTGTATCCTTACCAACCAAAACTCTATTTAAACCATTACAATAATTTAATAATAACAGTTTTAAAAACCTTTGTCAAATAATATTTTATTATTTTAGTGCTATGTACATTGCACTCTTGTTTTAAATTTAAGTTTATGCTAACACATTGCTCTACTAAGTTATGAAGTATATTATTTTTGTGACAAATGGTGGGTAGAATTGCCCAAGCAAAAATATAAACTTGTTTTGTAAAATCAAATACTTCATTTGTACAATATGTAAGACGGCTAGTGGCATCATAGTTTTTCATAGTGGTCCAAGAGTGATGAGCTAAACTAGACGGTATAGAAGCAATTATATTATTGTACATATTAAATAGTTTGCAAATTGCCCTAATACGATTTTCGAGAGATAGCCAGTTACATTGCTGATAGTAGCATCATCGATATCCCTCAGCTGATTTCCATTTAATTGTTCAGTATTTTCAATTTCTGTGGTTGGTATCTATACAGACAAAATATCTTGTTTCAAAATTTGCGTTAAATTTTTTTTTAATGTAACAAGCAGATATCCAGAGTCATCCAACTGACAGTTAGAACTTGACGAATGAATGGAAACAAAACTATTGACGAGCATACTTTTAAAATATGGGCCAAATTCTGCACAAGTAGGATTAATACATCTTCTTCCATGTTGCCTCACTTGTCCATAATAATTCTCTAAGGAATCTTGATTAAAGACTCTCGGTAAAGAATAATTGAAGCATCAACATTTACAAAACTCCTTGTCTCAAGTAATTTAATAGAGTTATTCCAAAATGTAACATGTCTTGATTTTGTACACACTGCACTTCAAAGCCTTTTCCTTTTTTTTATAGACTTTGAACCATCATTAACACTATCGAAAAGGTCATAAAAAATGCAATAAATTTGCTGTTTTGTAACGAAAATAAAGTCCACTATTTTGGAAAAATTGAAAACAAATTTTAAAATGGTGCATGCTTTTCCCCCCATCCTCGTATATCCCACCAGCGCCAAAACGATCCCCGCTCTAAAACCGGCACTGTAAGAAGGAAAAAGGATATAAAAGCGGCTGCACCGAGAAGGACATCTTTCCGTCGTCGTCCGAGCGGTGTCTCTGAAGACACCTGGGACATCCTGAAAACCGCCTGCCGAACCTGAAAACTAACCTAAGTTAACCAGTAATCCCGTAAACCGGTAACTCGTAATTGTCGGACACCTGAAGTTTTCTGTTCGTAGAATACCTTAGTGCTCGCCGTAGATAACTAAAGGGTTATTATATATTTTCGGTCTTATGATTCCAGGGGCCCAAAGTCGCTTTCTTGAGATATAATTGCGATGTCACGTAATAATGAATTTTACCGCTCGGGGAAGAGAAGGCTTCCGTCGGGCAATAGCTGAAGACAGCTATGAGAATGGTTATGACGCGTCGCGCCGCTTTGTCGAGCAGAATAGAGCTCCTGAGCGCAGCAGACGACCGCGTAGAGGAGGAGGCCCATCGAGGCAAACGTTCCAGAGAAATAGGGTTGTAGATTTTAGAACATCCCAAAATAAAATAACTGAAGCAGATTTGGCTGATGAGTTACGCAAAAAGTTATTCCCAAGCGTAAAGAATGGCCAGAATGCAATGGAGCGCCTCGAGGCTGTAAATACTATGCGAGCGATTACGCTTACAGTAACGACTCGAGCTATATGTTTCGGAACAGCTAGCATTTATGCAGCATTATTTAAGTTTAATAATGTACCGGTCCGAGGATCCGTGTACTAAATGTATAGCTACAGTTTAGCGGTATTGGAAGTAAAAGTTAAAAGTATGCCAAAGGAGCATTACTAGTGTGCAGACTAACGAGGACGATTATGCGAGACTAATTAGTAATGAGGACTTGATCCAGGCAGTCAAAGGAATTACGATGTTACCAGACCAGTTAACAAGTGTTGTGAAGGCCGTAGGTAAGTTAAAGATAGGAGACAAATTATACACACCAAAAATAGCGCGGGACAGGTATACTGAGAGAAGAAATTTATTCATACCGCAGTCAGAGAACGTAACGTTTTCTAACTTGCGAAGAACAGTTGAAGCACTGAGCGATATAAATACGCCAGTTGATTATAGGAGACGATTTTACCGCAATAACCCCATTCCTGGTGCAGTTTGGAGAGGTTTTCCGAATGACCCAGTTTTGATGAATCCGGATGAAATAATCCCCGTAGATTATGGGTTGAATGAATTAAATGATGACGTGGCTGAGTGTCACGCAAAATTAACATATTTAGCGAAGAAAGCACCTAAATATTACACCAACGCAGTGAGCTTTGAATCTGAAGGAACAAAAGCCATGGCATCACCTGCAATGTACAGAACGGTTTGAGGGTCATTGACCGTAGGCAGGGCGAGGCGCTAGGAGACTACTATACACGCCTAAAACTTGAAGGCGATATTGATGAATATTATAATATTGAACATTTAAACGCTGAGGAGCAGGTGAACGGTTTTGCCTTGCTTTACTTGGCGAAACCCCCGCCACGCCGGCGCTGGAGTTTCCCGTGTTTGTCATGAGAAATGAACGTGTGTGTGTTGAGTGCTGCTCGTTGAAGTACCGCTCTACAATGAACATGAAATACACTTAGTTTAATTAAATTGGGTGCCTTTTTCCTGTGTGTTGATCTGGATATATTCAACAGGTAGTGCCGGGGAAATTTGATAGGTTAGTTTTTACACCTCAGGTGAGTTTTTAGATGCAATTTAAATGCTGCATGTATGTAAGAAAATTACGGTTTCTCGATTTTACAGGTCGATACGGCGGATTATTAAGGAACCAAATTTAATTGAATTCACGTAGATCAAACGACAATTTATATTAGATTCGCGTTTTCTATGATTTTGCCAAGTTCGCAAATGGAATTTGAATGAAAATGAATTGAAATACACTCCAATATGTATTTATAAGGTTTGTAACACGACTCGGTAACAAAACGAGTTGCTATTGTATTTGTTTATGGCACAGGTATGAGTTACATAAAGTTAGTGTCGTACAACTCGAGAGATGAATAAAATCACCTTAAACACTTACGGCGAGCACTAAGGTACTCTACGAACAAATGTCTAAGGGCTACTCATCCGGGTCGACCAAGGTGCAGTATGTAACAATCCAGTGATAGTAAATAACCCTTTAGTTATCTACGGCGAGCACTAAGGTACTCTACGAACAGAAAACTTCAGGTGTTCGACAATTACCAACAAGGATAAGCCTGAAGTTTTCTGTTCGTAGAGTACCTTAGTGCTCGCCGTAGATAACTAAAGAGTTATTATATATTTTCGGTCTTATGATCCCAGGGCCCAAAGTCGC
Organism: Aquatica leii; assembly: GCA_035610365.1. Taxonomy (NCBI): domain Eukaryota; kingdom Metazoa; phylum Arthropoda; class Insecta; order Coleoptera; family Lampyridae; genus Aquatica; species Aquatica leii. Next base: position 257,345,734 of record CM069432.1, read on the forward strand.
TTTCTTGAGATATAATTGCGATGTCACGTAATAATGAGTTTTACCGCTCGGGAAGAGAAGGCTTCCGTCGGGCAATAGCTGAGGACAGCTATGAGAATGGTTATGAAGCGTCGCGCCGATTTGTCGAGCAGAATAGAGCTCCTGAGCGCAGCAGACGACCGCGTAGAGGAGGAGGCCCATCGAGGCAAACGTTCCAGAGAAATAGGGTTGTAGATTTTAGAACATCCCAAAATAAAATAACTGAAGCAGATTTGGCTGATGAGTTACGCAAAAGTTATTCCCAAGCGTAAAGAATGGCCAGAATGCAATGGAGCGCCTCGAGGCTGTAAATACTATGCGAGCGATTACGCTTACAGTAACGACTCGAGCTATAGGTTTCGGAACAGCTAGCATTTATGCAGCATTATTTAAGTTTAATAATGTACCGGTCCGAGGATCCGTGTACTAAATGTATAGCTACAGTTTAGCGGTATTTGAAGTAAAAGTTAAAAGTATGCCAAAGGAGCATTACTAGTGTGCAGACTAACGAGGACGATTATGCGAGACTAATTAGTAATGAGGACTTGATCCAGGCAGTCAAAGGAATTACGATGTTACCAGACCAGTTAACAAGTGTTGTGAAGGCCGTAGGTAAGTTAAAGATAGGAGACAAATTATACACACCAAAAATAGCGCGGGACAGGTATACTGAGAGAAGAAATTTATTCATACCGCAGTCAGAGAACGTAACGTTTTCTAACTTGCGAAGAACAGTTGAAGCACTGAGCGATATAAATACGCCAGTTGATTATAGGAGACGATTTTACCGCAATAACCCCATTCCTGGTGCAGTTTGGAGAGGTTTTCCGGATGACCCAGTTTTGATGAATCCGGATGAAATAATCCCCGTAGATTATGGGTTGAATGAATTAAATGATGACGTGGCTGAGTGTCACGCAAAATTAATATATTTAGGGAAGAAAGCACCTCAATATTACACCAACGCAGTGAGCTTTGAATCTGAAGGAACAAAAGCCATGCTCACCTGCAATGTACAGAACGGTTTGAGGGTCATTGACCGTAGGCAGGGCGAGGCGCTAGGAGACTACTATACACGCCTAAAACTTGAAGGCGATATTGATGAATATTATAATATTGAACATTTAAACGCTGAGGAGCAGGTGAACGGTTTTGCCTTGCTTTACTTGGCGAAACCCCCGCCACGCCGGCGCTGGAGTTTCCCGTGTTTGTCATGAGAAATGAACGTGTGTGTGTTGAGTGCTGCTCGTTGAAGTACCGCTCTACAATGAACATGAAATACACTTAGTTTAATTAAATTGGGTGCCTTTTTCCTGTGTGTTGATCTGGATATATTCAACAGGTAGTGCCGGGGAAATTTGATAGGTTAGTTTTTACACCTCAGGTGAGTTTTTAGATGCAATTTAAATGCTGCATGTATGTAAGAAAATTACGGTTTCTCGATTTTACAGGTCGATACGGCGGATTATTAAGGAACCAAATTTAATTGAATTCACGTAGATCAAACAATTTATATTAGATTCGCGTTTTCTATGATTTTGCCAAGTTCGCAAATGGAATTTGAATGAAAATGAATTGAAATACACTCCAATATGTATTTATAAGGTTTGTAACACGACTCGGTAACAAAACGAGTTGCTATTGTATTTGTTTATGGCACAGGTATGAGTTACATAAAGTTAGTGTCGTACAACTCGAGAGATGAATAAAATCACCTTAAACACTTACGGCGAGCACTAAGGTACTCTACGAACAAATGTCTAAGGGCTACTCATCCGGGTCGACCAAGGTGCAGTATGTAACAATCCAGTGATAGTAAATAACCCTTTAGTTATCTACGGCGAGCACTAAGGTACTCTACGAACAGAAAACTTCAGGTGTTCGACAATTACCAACAAGGATAAGCCTGAAGTTTTCTGTTCGTAGAGTACCTTAGTGCTCGCCGTAGATAACTAAAGAGTTATTATATATTTTCGGTCTTATGATCCCAGGGGCCCAAAGTCGCTTTCTTGAGATATAATTGCGATGTCACGTAATAATGAGTTTTACCGCTCGGGAAGAGAAGGCTTCCGTCGGGCAATAGCTGAGGACAGCTATGAGAATGGTTATGAAGCGTCGCGCCGATTTGTCGAGCAGAATAGAGCTCCTGAGCGCAGCAGACGACCGCGTAGAGGAGGAGGCCCATCGAGGCAAACGTTCCAGAGAAATAGGGTTGTAGATTTTAGAACATCCCAAAATAAAATAACTGAAGCAGATTTGGCTGATGAGTTACGCAAAAAGTTATTCCCAAGCGTAAAGAATGGCCAGAATGCAATGGAGCGCCTCGAGGCTGTAAATACTATGCGAGCGATTACGCTTACAGTAACGACTCGAGCTATAGGTTTCGGAACAGCTAGCATTTATGCAGCATTATTTAAGTTTAATAATGTACCGGTCCGAGGATCCGTGTACTAAATGTATAGCTACAGTTTAGCGGTATTTGAAGTAAAAGTTAAAAGTATGCCAAAGGAGCATTACTAGTGTGCAGACTAACGAGGACGATTATGCGAGACTAATTAGTAATGAGGACTTGATCCAGGCAGTCAAAGGAATTACGATGTTACCAGACCAGTTAACAAGTGTTGTGAAGGCCGTAGGTAAGTTAAAGATAGGAGACAAATTATACACACCAAAAAATAGCGCGGGACAGGTATACTGAGAGAAGAAATTTATTCATACCGCAGTCAGAGAACGTAACGTTTTCTAACTTGCGAAGAACAGTTGAAGCACTGAGCGATATAAATACGCCAGTTGATTATAGGAGACGATTTTACCGCAATAACCCCATTCCTGGTGCAGTTTGGAGAGGTTTTCCGGATGACCCAGTTTTGATGAATCCGGATGAAATAATCCCCGTAGATTATGGGTTGAATGAATTAAATGATGACGTGGCTGAGTGTCACGCAAAATTAATATATTTAGGGAAGAAAGCACCTCAATATTACACCAACGCAGTGAGCTTTGAATCTGAAGGAACAAAAGCCATGCTCACCTGCAATGTACAGAACGGTTTGAGGGTCATTGACCGTAGGCAGGGCGAGGCGCTAGGAGACTACTATACACGCCTAAAACTTGAAGGCGATATTGATGAATATTATAATATTGAACATTTAAACGCTGAGGAGCAGGTGAACGGTTTTGCCTTGCTTTACTTGGCGAAACCCCGCCACGCCGGCGCTGGAGTTTCCGTGTTTGTCATGAGAAATGAACGTGTGTGTGTTGAGTGCTGCTCGTTGAAGTACCGCTCTACAATGAACATGAAATACACTTAGTTTAATTAAATTGGGTGCCTTTTTCCTGTGTGTTGATCTGGATATATTCAACAGGTAGTGCCGGGGAAATTTGATAGGTTAGTTTTACACCTCAGGTGAGTTTTTAGATGCAATTTAAATGCTGCATGTATGTAAGAAAATTACGGTTTCTCGATTTTACAGGTCGATACGGCGGATTATTAAGGAACCAAATTTAATTGAATTCACGTAGATCAAACAATTTATATTAGATTCGCGTTTTCTATGATTTTGCCAAGTTCGCAAATGGAATTTGAATGAAAATGAATTGAAATACACTCCAATATGTATTTATAAGGTTTGTAACACGACTCGGTAACAAAACGAGTTGCTATTGTATTTGTTTATGGCACAGGTATGAGTTACATAAAGTTAGTGTCGTACAACTCGAGAGATGAATAAAATCACCTTAAACACTTACGGCGAGCACTAAGGTACTCTACGAACAAATGTCTAAGGGCTACTCATCCGGGTCGACCAAGGTGCAGTATGTAACAATCCAGTGATAGTAAATAACCCTTTAGTTATCTACGGCGAGCACTAAGGTACTCTACGAACAGAAAACTTCAGGTGTTCGACAATTACCAACAAGGATAAGCCTGAAGTTTTCTGTTCGTAGAGTACCTTAGTGCTCGCCGTAGATAACTAAAGAGTTATTATATATTTTCGGTCTTATGATCCCAGGGGCCCAAAGTCGCTTTCTTGAGATATAATTGCGATGTCACGTAATAATGAGTTTTACCGCTCGGGAAGAGAAGGCTTCCGTCGGGCAATAGCTGAGGACAGCTATGAGAATGGTTATGAAGCGTCGCGCCGATTTGTCGAGCAGAATAGAGCTCCTGAGCGCAGCAGACGACCGCGTAGAGGAGGAGGCCCATCGAGGCAAACGTTCCAGAGAAATAGGGTTGTAGATTTTAGAACATCCCAAAATAAAATAACTGAAGCAGATTTGGCTGATGAGTTACGCAAAAAGTTATTCCCAAGCGTAAAGAATGGCCAGAATGCAATGGAGCGCCTCGAGGCTGTAAATACTATGCGAGCGATTACGCTTACAGTAACGACTCGAGCTATAGGTTTCGGAACAGCTAGCATTTATGCAGCATTATTTAAGTTTAATAATGTACCGGTCCGAGGATCCGTGTACTAAATGTATAGCTACAGTTTAGCGGTATTTGAAGTAAAAAGTTAAAAAGTATGCCAAAGGAGCATTACTAGTGTGCAGACTAACGAGGACGATTATGCGAGACTAATTAGTAATGAGGACTTGATCCAGGCAGTCAAAGGAATTACGATGTTACCAGACCAGTTAACAAGTGTTGTGAAGGCCGTAGGTAAGTTAAAGATAGGAGACAAATTATACACACCAAAAATAGCGCGGGACAGGTATACTGGAGAGTAGAATTTTATTCATACCGCAGACAGAGAACGTAACGTTTTCTAACTTGCGAAGAACAGTTGAAGCACTGAGCGATATAAATACGCCAGTTGATTATAGGAGACGATTTTACCGCAATAACCCCATTCCTGGTGCAGTTTGGAGAGGTTTTCCGAATGACCCAGTTTTGATGAATCCGGATGAAATAATCCCCGTAGATTATGGGTTGAATGAATTAAATGATGACGTGGCTGAGTGTCACGCAAAATTAATATATTTAGGGAAGAAAGCACCTAAATATTACACCAACGCAGTGAGCTTTGAATCTGAAGGAACAAAAGCCATGCTCACCTGCAATGTACAGAACGGTTTGAGGGTCATTGACCGTAGGCAGGGCGAGGCGCTAGGAGACTACTATACACGCCTAAAACTTGAAGGCGATATTGATGAATATTATAATATTGAACATTTAAACGCTGAGGAGCAGGTGAACGGTTTTGCCTTGCTTTACTTGGCGAAACCCCCGCCACGCCGGCGCTGGAGTTTCCCGTGTTTGTCATGAGAAATGAACGTGTGTGTGTTGAGTGCTGCTCGTTGAAGTACCGCTCTACAATGAACATGAAATACAATTAGTTTAATTAAATTGGGTGCCTTTTTCCTGTGTGTTGATCTGGATATATTCAACAGGTAGTGCCGGGGAAATTTGATAGGTTAGTTTTTACACCTCAGGTGAGTTTTTAGATGCAATTTAAATGCTGCATGTATGTAAGAAAATTACGGTTTCTCGATTTTACAGGTCGATACGGCGGATTATTAAGGAACCAAATTTAATTGAATTCACGTAGATCAAACGACAATTTATATTAGATTCGCGTTTTCTATGATTTTGCCAAGTTCGCAAATGGAATTTGAATGAAAATGAATTGAAATACACTCCAATATGTATTTATAAGGTTTGTAACACGACTCGGTAACAAAACGAGTTGCTATTGTATTTGTTTATGGCACAGGTATGAGTAACATAAAGTTAGTGTCGTACAACTCGAGAGATGAATAAAATCACCTTAAACACATACGGCGAGCACTAAGGTACTCTACGAACAAATGTCTAAAGGCTACTCATCCGGGTCGACCAAGGTGCAGTATGTAACAATCCAGTGATAGTAAATAACCCTTTAGTTATCTACGGCGAGCACTAAGGTACTCTACGAACAGAAAACTTCAGGTGTTCGACAATTACCAACAAGGATAAGCCTGAAGTTTTCTGTTCGTAGAGTACCTTAGTGCTCGCCGTAGATAACTAAAGGGTTATTATATATTTTCGGTCTTATGATCCCAGGGGCCCAAAGTCGCTTTCTTGAGATATAATTGCGATGTCACGTAATAATGAATTTTACCGCTCGGGAAGAGAAGGCTTCCGTCGGGCAATAGCTGAGGACAGCTATGAGAATGGTTATGACGCGTCGCGCCGCTTTGTCGAGCAGAATAGAGCTCCTGAGCGCAGCAGACGACCGCTTAGAGGAGGAGGCCCATCGAAGCAAACGTTCCAGAGAAATAGGGTTGTAGATTTTAGAACATCCCAAAATAAAATAACTGAAGCAGATTTGGCTGATGAGTTACGCAAAAAGTTATTCCCAAGCGTAAAGAATGGCCAGAATGCAATGGAGCGCCTCGAGGCTGTAAATACTATGCGAGCGATTACGCTTATAGTAACGACTCGAGCTATAGGTTTCGGAACAGCTAGCATTTATGCAGCATTATTTGAGTTTAATAATGTACCGGTCCGAGGATCCGTGTACCAAATGTACAGGGTCCGCCAAGGGAACCTGATGTTTTTAACATGTATAGTATGAAGTCACTGTACTTCATAGAATAGCGGTAAGTGGGGGAACAACATCTTTAGTAGCAGTGGTGCCAACTTGGGGGTTTCCTCCTAAATTTAGGGGGAAAAAATCTATACAGGGAGTTTTTTAGGGAGAAGAATTTTTTGGGGGTATTTTTAGGGATAAAATTTTAATGTGTATTTTTTTTTTAATTGCACTACTCTCCATACTCCATACTTGTATTCAATAAAAGTTTATGAAAAAATTTGAATTGATCAAATGATACTATTAATGGTTTGTAATGGCTTTACTAACTGTGCCTATTTCAAATGCTAGTGTGGAACGCGCTTTTTCAACTTACAGTATTGTTAAGAGTAAGCTACGAAACAAACTCTCGTTAGATTTGCTTCAAAATTTAATGATAAGATTTAGTCTACAAAAAAATTATGGTTCATGCGTTAATTTTAAACCATCTCCTAATATGTTAAAATTATTTAACGTTAAAATGTATGATTTTAAAGATTTAAATTCTCAACAGGAGCAAAAAGAAGCCGATGATTTATTCTTAGCTTTAAATGAATCAGCTATTTAAGCAGTCTGTCAAAGATAATTAAACTGTTTTCGTATTTTAATATAATTTATTGCTTAAATTAGTTGAATAAAAAATTAATATTTAAATATAATTTAAATAATCAAATATCAATAAATGTCTTATTATTGACTTATTTTTAAAATATTGTATTGTTTTTATTTATTCCTGAAAAAAAAACAAAGCTTACGCTGGTAAGTCAATGAAATAAAATATAAAGTAATTGAATTTACAGTTTATTGTTTGGAGGATTTGAATCAGATATTTATTTAATTATAATACCATTGTAATATTTAATATTACTAAATAATTATTGTATTGAAAATTATGTACTTGTGTCGCAGTTGGGGAGTTTTAGTTTGAATTTAGTGGGTTTTGAAATTGCTTTAGGGGGAAAGTTTTCAAACAGTTGGCGACACTGTTTAGTAGTTGCCATTGCAGTAATCATGGAACCGGGGCGCAGTGAACATCGTGCATTCGTTATCGAAACTTATTTTAAAAATAGTGATTCGGTGATCGCAACACAGCGTTTATTTCGCACCCATTTCAACATTGGACGTCATGGTAGTGTTCCAAGCCGTAAAACAATTAAATTATGGGTTAAAAATTTTCGTCGACGTGCGTCTGCAATGAAGGTTAAACTACCAGGGATGCGACGCACTGTTCGAACACCAGCAACTGTTGAGAGGGTGAGAATAGCCATCGAACGAAGTCCACGTCGTTCAGTTAATCGACAAGCAAGTGCTTTAAGAATTTCCGAAACAACAGTACGGCGTATTTTGCATCAGGACTTAAATTTCCACCCATATAAGTTAGCAACTGTTCAAGAACTGACTGCCCAAGACTTTGTAAATCGTGTGAATTGTTGCAATCAACTTGTAGACCTTTTTGCTGACAATGACTTGAATGGCTTAATTATGTCCGATGAAGCGCATTTTGAGTTATCTGGGTGTGTAAACAAACAAAATTTTCGTTATTGGAGTTCCGAAAATCCCAGACAGCTCCATCAACGACCTCTGCATAGCCGCAAGGTAACTGTATGGTGCGGAGTGGCGCGATTCGGTATAATTGGTCCATATTTTTTTGAAGATGGTCTCGGAAATGCAGTCACGGTCAATTCGCAACGATATGTGGAAATGTTGAATAACTTTTTGGAACCAGAGCTTCGTCGACGAAACATTGATATGGATACTGTATGGTTTCAACAGGATGGAGCAACAGCCCACACAGCACGAGTGTCAATAGCTCGATTACAAGAATTGTTTCCAGCAGCAGTAATTTCGCGAAATGGGGATGTGCTTTGGCCGGCACGGTCTCCCGACCTGACCGTTTGTGATTTTTGGCTATGGGGTTACCTGAAGAGCAAGGTGTATTTAAATAGACCGCAAGTTAAAAGTATGCCAAAGGAGCATTACTACTGTGCAGACTAACGAGGACGATTATGCAAGACTAATTAGTAATGAGGACTTGATCCAGGCAGTCAAAGGAATTACGATGTTACCAGACCAGTTAACAAGTGTTGTGAAGGCCGTAGGTAAGTTAAAGATAGGAGACAAATTATACACACCGAAAATAGCGCGGGACAGGTATACTGAGAGAAGAAATTTATTCATACCGCAGTCAGAGAACGTAACGTTTTCTAACTTGCGAAGAACAGTTGAAGCACTGAGCGATATAAATACGCCAGTTGATTATAGGAGACGATTTTACCGCAATAACCCCATTCCTGGTGCAGTTTGGAGAGGTTTTCCGAATGACCCAGTCCAACACATTGATAAATAAAAGTGACGGTAAATTAAAATTATGAAACGGCATTATGTCAGTGGCATAGAGAAAAGAAAACAGCAAGAAAAAGGAACAAAAGAAGCTCAAAAAGGACAACAATTATTATTTAATATAGGATTTTTATCATCTATTTCTAATCTCACTGCCCAATTAGAACAATCTTCTAATTGTCAAAATCAAAATTCTAAAGCTTTATATTCTTTCGATAATCCGGAAATGCCGCTTAAATTCAATATCTTCACCAAAAATTCTAGCGAGCACTCAGAACAGAACAATGACTAGTGCTGAACGTTTATTTAGCGACGATCCATCTGATTGGGTCGTTTCTGAAATATTAATTGAATATTTTATTCAAAAAGTTTGTCAAAATATTGACTTTGCTGATTATGGAATGATAAAATCGACCATTCAAATTAGTAGAACTAGTCACCGTTTTATATCACAATCAATGTTTAAACGAAAAATGAGTAACAGAGAAGAATTAAATCGAACTTGGTTGATTTTTTTTTCTCCACGAAGTAAAATGGTATATTATGGTGTGTAAAAATTATTTTCTAAAATTACTGATAAGTTTACTGTTAGATATAATGATTGGAAAAATGCAGCAGCTAGAATATCTATCGTCACATGAAACTAGTCTACTTCATTAACAGTCATATCTCGCGTGGCGTAGGCGCTTAAAAAAACAATGTTTAGAAATCACGATATCAAAATCATTTGAAAAGGAATGAGACCATTGGAAAACGTTGTTACAAGTAATTATAGATGTCATTCTTTTTTTGGGTCAACGCGGACTGGGGGGACGAGGGGAAAATCAAATAATCGAGTCCGTGAAAATGAGAATTATTGGCAAAATACGACACATTTTTAACCGCTCATTTAGAAAGATACGCTAATCAAGGACGTGGTCATGTTTCTTATTTGTCTTCAACTATTTAGAAGAATTTATACAATTAATTGGAAACCACAAATTAAAGTGAATTTTAGAAGAAGCCAGAAAAGCCAAATATTACGGCGTTAGTGTTGATTCTACTCCTGACTTACAATATGTTGATTAACTTGGATTTTTTAGCTGAATGCAGCCTAGATATAAAACACTGTCGCTCACAAAGCTATGACAATGCAGCCAATATGTCTGGCAAATATCGAGGTGTACAAAACCTTATTAAAAACTCTAATCTTCTTGCTGCATACATACCCTGTAGTTCTCAAAATCTAGTACGTGTTGATAAACGACAAGGAACTCCTTAGGTTCCTTGGCATTGAATTGAAATATTTTAACTGCGTATGAATACTTTTTATACATTTGTAATTTAAGGTTAGATTTCTATAACGTTTACAGTTATTATTTTCTTATTTAGATGGTTATGTGTTGGGCTCCTGACTAAGCATTACAATCAGAGAGAAACCTGTAAGTTTTTTATATTTTCTAATGATGAAAAATTAAGAAACAAATGGAAGCAGCTTGTGAGGTACGTACGTATTTGAATAATTTATTTTAATATCTGTTTGGCTCTTCATAGACGCGATGTAGACTCAGAACCTAATGCATATTTATGGTCGTACCATTGTTCAGAGCGAAAGCGTGAAAACCTACCTGTTCGTTTTGACCATAACATCAAAGAGAGGTTTAACTTTCAATCACCACAAAAAGGAAGAGACGTTCTAAATAAACCGATGGTTCTGTTAGTATTGTGAGACGTTGAAACCGACATTAGAAGCAGTGGAGGAGAATCCAGTTATTGAAAGGTTTGTTCAATTCTTGACCCCTATGTACGTGTCAAGTTCATCAGAAGACTGATTTTTTACAATATTATTTTACAATATTTACAATGGGGAAGGCTTCTACTCTTGCTGGCAGGGATTTATACTATTTTAGGAACCTCATTTTGCTCATCTGCTCTGTCAAGTACGGAGAACTATTTTATACGTGATCAATTGGCTAAACAGGAAGAAACACTTAGCAGAGGTGTTCCTTTTACATATAAAATGTTGAATGACAGGCTGTGTAAACTCTACACAGGACTTCCTACTGTAGCAATTTTCCTTGCTTTATATCAACTTTTGTAAAATATTAAAATCAATTAAGGTAGGTGCGCCAAATAAAGCCCAGAACCTAATAAGGCCCACCCTCTGTAAAAATGTTAACCGTAGTGAAAACCGTTTTTAATTCTTAAGTTCCTAATAGCCCACTGACATCTAGTAGAGAAAATATATATTACGTCCAAATAAACTGCAAAACCTACAAGTAGTTCGTTATTCGCCAGTTAACCCGGCACGTGTCTGTATCGGTTATAATTTTTAGTTAGAGAACTGTTATAGTTTATTGTGTTAATCTATATAATTTTGTTTACTTTTCTATATCATCATCTTGGGTGATCGTTGTGTTATTCAGGTATGTAAATATTTTTTGTTTAATAGAACTTCAAATACCAAAATTATTTCAAAATAGTTTCCGCTGTGAGTGTTCTTAATAAGGCCCAGCGGGCCTTATTTAGAACATGGCTTGGTAATCCAAATCTAAAACAATTTAGTACTTATTGTTCATTAAGAATCATATTATTAGGTTGTCTCTGGTATCTTTTGAACGAGTTTTGAATCGGAAATTTCTCTTCAGGTCGAACTCAACTTTGGAACTCAAAATGTCTAAGAAAATACGTTTGTGGACCGAAACGCAAATGACAAGGGCAATGCAAGCTGTGAGAGATGGAATGTCTGAAAGAACGGCCGCGAAAGAGTTTAATATTCCACGACGCACTCTGAGGAACCACCTACGTACCGGAAATACGCAAAAGAAACTTGGACGACCTTCGTATTTAACAGTTCAACAAGAATCCGAATTATGTCAAAGGATTTTTCGACTTGCTGATGTGGGAATGCCCATTACTTCTAAAGTTATACGGCGTTCTGTTTATGAATTTTGCCAAAAAAACCACATACCTAGTCCATTTAATAATAAGGGCATTGCTGGTCGAAAATGGCTTATGCTTTTCCTAATACGCCACCCCGAAGTGGCCAGAAGGAAGTCACAATTCATGAACCCTGCGAGAGCGGCCAAGTTGAATAGATTTATCGTGAACGATTATTTCGAAAAATTAAAGAAAATAATGACAAAGTTGGATGTTCTTCAGAGCCCCCAGCGTATATTTAATATTGACGAAAAGGGGTGCCGTCTAAATTTGCATAAATCACAGCATGTATTTGCGCGTAAAGGAGTCAAAAGGGTTCACTTGATTTCACAAGAACACGCTGAAAACGTTTCGATTGTGGGATGTGGAAATGCTATCGGACAAATGATCCCACCAATGATTTTGTTCAAGGGAAAAAGAAAGAAGGAAGAATGGCTTGATAACCTGCCAGCTGGTGCGGTTATAGAGATGACTGACAAGGGCAGCATTACCACTCCAGTTTTTGTTAAATGGATTCAACATTTCGCCAAATATAAGCCGCCAGGTAATGTACTCCTTATTTTTGATGGGGCTTCATCCCACTTGGATGCAGGGATAGTCGAAGCAGCTGAGTCGCATGATGTTTTCCTATTTTGTCTACCGAGCAATACCACACATGAATTGCAGCCGATGGATAAGGCTGTCTTCAAAGCTTTCGAGTCGTACTGGGACGATGAAGTGATGACTTACTGGACAAATAAACCTAATCGAACGATCACCAAATTCTCTTTTAGGCATATATTTTCCAAAGTGTGGCCAAAAGCTACTAACGCATCTAACGTTGTCTCGGGGTTTCGAGCTACAGGGATATACCCTTATGACCCCAGTGCGATCCCAGATATTGCTTTTGCCCCATCTGAAATAACAGAACAGAAAGTTCCAGATGACGTCCCTTCTTCCCGGCCATCGACTTCAACTTCTGCTTCTATCAGCCTTGGTCAAAATCAAGCAAAATCCAACAAACGGAAACTCAGCGACATAGATAGTACTTCCGAAAGTTCTGATGAAGACCTTTCTCTACACGATACTTCAGGCTCTGAAGATGTTCCAGATTTATCAACTAGTTTCAATGAAATTTTAATTACACCTGACTTGGACACCAGAAAAACGAAGGTAGTTCGGAAGAAATCTTTAAATTATCGTGCACAAGAAGTCACCAAAGCGTTGTTTCAAGAACGGGATTTGGCTCCAGGTATCTCAGACGAACAGAAACAACAAAATGAGACAAAAGAGAGAAGAAAAGTATTAAAAAAAACAAAGGGACTAAAACAAAAGTTTAACAAAAATGTGTCAGACGTTCAGAAAAATCAAAAAAAGTATGACGGCGAAGAAAAGAAGAAAAACGAAAGTTGGTACTGTTATGTATGCCAAGAAAATGCTGTACAGGATATGAGACTTTGTGTTATGTGCAAAACATATGTTCATGAGGAGTGCGTAGGACTTACTTCCGCAGACAAAGACATTTTTGTATGTCCAAACTGTAACTAAATACTTACATTTTATCAATAAATAACTGAGTTGACAATATAAACAAATTTGATTATTGCCAGCATATTTTTGGAGACGGGCCATATTTGGTACACCGCATGGGCCTTATTAAGAACAGTATGATCTTAATAAGGCCCACAGAACACCATATTTGAAACACAATTTTAAGTAGAAAACCAAAACAATTTTAGTAAGTAATATTTTTTTATCAACACTTCACAACATGACAGTTCTTATGGTATTCGCTTGACTGCTCCATTTCATTTAAATTAGTAAATAAAAAATATATTTTCTTAAGTGGGCCTTATTTGGTGCACTTACCTTATTACTTAAAGTGGAACGATGTCAAAAAGTGATGAATTGCTAATGTGTCTCATGAAACAGAATTTTCCGCATGAAGACTTAGCGCAACGTTTTAAGGTTTCGCAGGCAATGGCCACAAACGTAGTTATCACATCGATCTACGTATTACACGAAATTTTGTTTAGGCAGTTAACCCGTAACTGGTGAGGTGGGGTTACTCAAACCCCAGCAAAACTTAGATTCGTTACCGCGCAATTATAGGTGGTGGGAGAGCTACGCCTTTAACTGTAGCTTTCAGTCAGTCTACGCTAGTCACCCTAATAGCACGTGTGTCAAAATTGTGGTGTAGGGTTTCAATATTTTCGTCTTATTCAAATTTGGGGTGCATCAAAACCCACCTCACCAAATAGATACTTCGTAAAATTTAAATCGTCAATTCTTTTTCATCGATAAATAAGATGAAATCGGTAGGTAATTAAATGTTGATGTAAAAATTCTTGCGCAAGGTGGTCCACGATATGTTTTTAAATAACATTTTAAAATAAATATTCAATATGCACTCATTCGTTTTTTTACAAATCAACCCTTTGTATACTTTGTTTTCTTTATGTGTATTAATTACTTAGACGCAGGTAGGTACTTGACACTACAGTCATAAATAACTTTATCAACCCTTTGTATACTTTGTTTTCTTTATGTGTATTAATTACTTAGACGCAGGTAGGTACTTGACACTACAGTCATAAATAACTTTAGACATTGTTGGACATTGAAATATCCTTTTTTTTTCATTATTTACGCAAATAAACTTTTCCAGATTCGATATTGTATATATTTATCATGGTTTTGAAGGACAATTTCGTAAAATAAAATTTATGTTTTGTAAATATTTGTATAAGAACTAAACAATGGTATCCTTTAAAAGGTAGGTGTACTTTATACCTACCTGTTGCTAATCCAATCTCATTCTATACAACAAACTCGGCTATACTCTCACTTTCACTCAAGGTAATGAAGTTCATCCCACTACTAGTTTTGTAAGAATCCTGTATTTTTATACTGCTTGTAGTTAATGTACCTGACTATAAGCGGCCTACACTAGCGCTTGAAGCGTAGGGTACATGGTCCATACTTAAAATAAGCCGATATAGTTGCATTTTTTCAAGTATTAGTTATTCAATGACGTAACACACTAACTCAGTAATTGTGTAGACCGACAGGCGAAAATGCAAAAACAAACCACCAGTAGGTTGCTGGATTACAGAAGACAAATCGTTTCGCATTCTCTTAAGAAATACAAAACCGTTTCAAAAGGGTCAGGAAGGTCATCTACGTCTAAAAATAGCGTAATTCTAAACCAAGTCACTGATATTTGGCACAGGGCCTTCATAAAGAATTGGATCCCACGTGACATATGTTAGGCAACCAACCTTACTTGGATTGGTATAACGTAAAAAAAATACTAAATGAAAAATTTGATTTGTAACGTCTAAATTAAGGTTAAGTAGTTTATTAAAAACGGTAACACATTAATAACAATACCTGTTTATTTGAAATAAAAATAGCTAATAACATTTATTTAAAATTTATAACTGATGCTCAATATGCTGTTCTTTAGCTGCGATACATGTGTTAAATCTTCTCCTTAAATTTTGGAAAACATTGATAAACCATAATCGGGTACGGAGTCATCGAAATATTCTTTTTTAGTGCTTTGTGCAAGTTTCTACTAATAATCTTAAAAATTGAATGCTTATAATTCACAAATCGAATTAAAGTGACTTTATACCCGTTGCTCGCAGATAATTTTGCCACCGTTTTATTAGGACCAACAGAAACACAAGTGCTGAATAGTTATAATAATAACTATTTGAAAATATAAAAAATAGAGAATAGGAAAAACGACGAAAAATAGTACCCGGAGTCAACAAAACGTTAAACGAGAATGTCAAAAAATGTTACTAAACGGTAACACTTGTGGTAACACTACCAACCTAAAACAATGTTGATGCTCAACTCATAGATCACGTGGGAAATGGGTTTTAATGAAGGCCCTGTATAATTTGGCCATTTATTGATTTTAGCTATTGATTAAGAAAAAACGTTGTGGCGGTGAAAGTTGGTCCTTCAGCATCCGAACAATGTGTTCTAAATGTAATGTATGTATACGTATGTATAGACTGTAATTATATTTTTCCCAATAACTAATTCTTTTTGTTTATGTCTGTTACGTTCGAAACAACCGGTATATTAAGTCACCTTGTATATTATGTGCTCTCGACACGCAAACCGTTTAAGTTGATCGTCAAAAACGTTAAAATGCGCAATTTCCCCATTGTTGCATTTCCGTTATTTGTTGCAAGTCAGTTGTGCCCAGGTGACGTTTTCCATTCACTTCATGCGTAATTAGGCTAAATTAATTGCCAGGCGCTTTGGCTAAGTTGGACGTTATCTTGGGGTGAGTGATTTTTAAATATTACAAGGATGTTTTATAATCGAATTAATTCCGGTTGCAATAATTTATAGCGGCTATCATAAACGCACGAATTGGCGAAAGGTGATAAGGTCGTTATCTTTGGGAATTTTCCATGCCCACCTGGCGATAAGGACATCATCATTGAAGAAAAAAACAACTTTCCACGAAAACATTTTTTTGGGGTCGTTAACCCTTGAACTGGACACTTAAGGTGGAAATATTCCATGTGCGCTCCAATACAAAAGTCACCAATTTAAATTAAGAGTGGAATTCGACGCATCAGGGCTTTGTGACAGCTCCGATGTACAGCTAAAAACCTTTTATTTCAGCATTTTTCTTTTAGGCTTGAAGGTTTCCTCAAAAGCTGGATAACTAGTTATCACGTTTGCGGGACCTGTAACTGTGAGTACTTTCTCTTATTTCTATTACGATATAATTTTGTTCGGGATATGCGTCGAGCAATGGTATTATCGACGTGCGTACATGAGTAGTGTACACAATTCATTTTTTATTTATTGTTTATGTAGGCAAATAAATTAACTTTTCGGTGCGTTGCAATTCTATCTTAGAGAATTACGGTTACTCCTTTCAATCCGCTACTTCTGTGTTTTTGTATCTTTTGATTGTCAGATTAACGAAGCTACATTGTTGTACGGTGTGTGGCTCACCCACCGGGTACACGATTACTGAATATTTTGTGATATTACTATTTACGCCTTATGTGATAATAAACCTACGCTGTGTTATTGTTTGTGTTGATTTTTATTCTTCTACGCTTTGTGATAAATTTAAGACGGAATCTATCTTCATACCTCTCCTTCTCCGTT
The DNA here is from genome assembly GCA_035610365.1 of Aquatica leii. NCBI lineage: Eukaryota > Metazoa > Arthropoda > Insecta > Coleoptera > Lampyridae > Aquatica > Aquatica leii. The sequence goes on from CM069432.1 coordinate 257,362,695, forward strand.
TTTGGCTCCCATTTTACGTTCGTATTATAATCAAACCACACGAAGCCTGCGATCCTCTCTACGACAACCACCTGGGCTACCGGCACCCCTAGTTACAAGTGGGCTTGTAGCATGTTCTAAATATAATGTCGGTATATGTGTAGAGTTTTTGACAATTTGAAACAGATTTTTGCACAAAAAAATTTTTAATATCAATCATAACAGGTATATCACTAAGATTTCGCCGTTGAAAGGTTAATTGAGATATCTAGAGACATGGCTTGGCAATAGTTGCAAAAGACCATCAACTGTTAACAATATTATCTAGATTAGATTAGAGTAGTGTGCGCTGCAGTTGTTGACCGTATTACCTCAAAAGTTTTTGCTGAAAGAAGTTAAATTGACGAGGAGAAATAATTTCGCTGTTATTACCTCGAGTGTAAAGGAAAAAAATATTTACAGTAAGAGTCAATAAATTATTAGTAATGTAATGGACTTTATGAAATAAGAAGCTATTCCTAAAAAACCTATAATTCCGCTTAAGCATTAATGAATCGAACAGTGGCTGCTACTTCACCTAAAAAGAAACGACCCAAAAAGCTCTAAGTCAATAGTGAAACCAGGTTTTGAACATTTTATTTGTCGTATTATTCATAATAACACGACGATAAAACAGACAGTTTTATTAATAGATATATTTAGGTTTAATGTCTGCATTTATTGTGCTTTCTAGGAATATTACACAAACTATGAGATCACCTTTTTTATAGACGCCACAACTTTTTTTTTGAATCGAAGCTATATTGACTTTTTATGCTTAACCCTGCAGTGGTGGCGCTGTGTCTGTGAGACCCAATGCGCAGTACTTCCCCCTATTACGTAAAAAATAACGGAGGTGGGGATACGCGCTCTTATAAGTGCCTACACGCTGCTGTCACCAGTTGAGTAGAGAACGGCTCAACTTGAGGTATTTATAGTTTTTGTGATATTTACAAAAAGATCTCACAGACCCACCGCCACCGGTGATGTAGCAATTTTTTTAATTTAATTAGTTACAAAACATATTCATAAGGTAAGTGATATATTTCAATTTTTTTGGTATTATTTCACTCATCGGTTTATATTTGTCATAGAATGAGTTACTATGAGAAGGAGCAAGCGCGTTTGTTGCGACTGCTGGCAGAATATGAAGCGGAAGAGGAAGATGGAGGCGAACTACTGTCGTCAGAAGAAAGTGAAGCTGATGAAAATGTTTACGAGCAAGATGTGCAGTGTGATATGGATATGGAAGAAGAGGTAGAACAGAGCAGTGATGTAGAACCCGAGGAAGAACCGGATGGGTATAGAAATCCATCTCTTTTTGGTAAAGATGGAACACAGTGGTTCAAGCATCCGCCACCAGCTCGTAAAACAAGATCCGCAATGTTATAAAAGAGAAACTTGGAGTTACAGGCGTAGCAAGAGACGCGGAAACTATTTTGGAATGCTGGAATTTATATATTACCCAAGAAATGGTGGATATGCTGGTAGAAAATACCAACAAATATGTTACACAAATACACGGTCAGTTTCGCCGTGAACGTTCATGTAGACCAACGGATACTATAGAAATGAAAGCTTTGTTAGGCGTTTTATATCTGGCAGGAACTCTAAGAGCCGCCCGATTGAATGTTGCTGAGCTTTGGGACAGAAGCGGTACAGGGATCGAAAGGTTTTGGCTTACAATGTCACAACAAAGATTTCTTTTTCTAGTACGTACTCTACGGTTCGACGGCAAGGAGACAAGAGAAGAGAGAAAATCACGGGCAGACTGGCAGCAATACGAGATTTTTTTGAATTATTCAATTCAAATTGCAAAAAATATTATACTGTCGGCGATTGTGTTACAATAGATGAAAAGCTCGAAGCTTTCAGGGGACGGTGCATCTTCAAACAATACATCCCGAATAAGCCCAATAAGTATGGTTTGAAAATATATGCAGTAGTCGATTCACATTGCCGCTATACTTTGAATTTGGAAGTGTATCCCGGTCAACAGCCCGAGGGTGCATTCAGACTTCCTAATGATCCAACTAGTCTTGTAAAACGACTAATTTCACCAATATCAGGATCAGGAAGGAATGTTACGGCAGACAATTGGTTTACCAGTTTTCCCCTTGTTTCTCAGCTTTTGAATGAGCACAGAATAACTTATGTTGGAACTGTGAGGAAGAATAAACGGGAACTTCCACCAGAATTCGTAAATACAAAGGATCGGCCAGTTAATTCAAGCATGTTTGGTTTTTCAAAAGATATGACAATTGTGTCATATGTTCCCAAAAAGGGGAAAAATGTTGTATTGACGTCAAGTATGTATCATAGTGATGACATAGACATCTACACTGGAAAGCAAATGAAGCCCGAAATTATAACATATTACAACAGTACTAAAGACGGTGTCGACACAGTTGATGAACTCTGTGCAACATTAACGTTGCTAGAAATACAAGGCGATGGCCGATGGTGATATTTTATTCACTTTTGAACTTAGCTGGAATTAACGCCCAAATAATATTCACTTCTAACAATAAAGGGCAAGAAGGAGAAACGATTAGAAGATTATTTTTGAAAAGGCTTTTTTTATCACTGACCGAAGAGCATACGCGGCAAAGGGTCCTGGAAAAGAATGTCCCTAGAGCTGTTAGAGAAAGGCGCGAAGAGGCTACTGGTCTAACCCGAGATCATCAGGAAGCAGAGGTTATCCCACAAGGCACAAAGCGGTGCTGTTATTTTTGTAAAAAGGATAGAAAAACAGAATATTACTGTTTATCATGCCATAAATTCGTATGTCTTGAGCATGCCCAGTTTATGTGTTCGAATTGTGTGCAATAATTTTTCATTTTGATTTTGTCTTGACATATTAGAATAATGTTTATTTTGCGTTCCTTCATTTGTGCAATAAATCTGTTTTTGAGTTTACTGGTATTTTTTTTGTTGTAAAGAAGAGGTATTACAGCACTTTCTATCTTCAAGGCGAAATTGTTGATAACTACGAAAATATTCACTAAGTATGTCTTATTATAGTCCAAGAAATACAGGTCTTTGACGTAAATTTATATTTTATTCAAATTTTGATTCAAAAAAGATAATCTGAGTTGTTCCTGTCGCTGGGTACTACAGACCCAGCGCCACCGGGTGTGTAACAAACAGGGGGCGGCACCACTGCCGGGTTAAATTTACTCAACGAACACACCCTGTTTGTAAAGTTTGTGGTAGCGATTATGTTAAAAATGCAACACAAATGACTAAACACTTGCTGTAATGTTGGAAATGTCCCAGTAGCGTTAAAAGACTTTGAAATAGTACAAAGTCGAAGCGTATCTATTGATTCTCAAAGTTCTTCAGATTCCTGAAAGGTAAGTAAATCGCTCAGTTGACCCTTTCCTTTCCTTCACGGTCATATGGAGTCGTATTACTTTACAGGTTACTGTAAATTCTAACATGACTTACAGATGTGACTGAGCATATTAAATGCTCCATTTGGAGTTAATGTGGATCTGGTTATAAATCTTTAATGTGTTAGAATGCTATTTACAGCAAATATTTTTTTGCTTCTATTTATAAATTTAGTTTTTGTTTTGAATATATGACTTTCTTTGCTCATTTCTAACTTATTATTAGATGAGTCTGAGTCTAACAGAAGAAGAGAGACGCTTGTTACTATTACTCGATACTTCTGACATTGAAGTGCGAAGCGATAATGAAGCGAACGGAGATAATTTTAATACACACCGAAGTTGGTGACGAGTACCGTCAGTTTTCAGTTACCCAACAGCAAAGTTTCGGTAGAAACTGAAATTCAAAATTCAAATAATTCTGAATACACAGTTGGAGCAACAGGAAAAACGAAGCCATTATTAATTTATATTCTTGTTTTTTTTATAGAACCTTCACTACTGGAGCGAATCGACATACTGCAGAGTACATGACCAAAAATTTGAAGTATTAACAGATACAGTGTTGTTCATATTAGTGAGACACCCATAAAAATCAGACAAACATGTGTGACATTTGGCAAATACTTCTTTATAGGGTTGTTTTAAGTAATACTCTTTTATGATGCAAAACAAGTTTGTCGGTTTTATTTTATTACTAGGGTCGTCAGATATAAATTTGGTAAATTATTTAGTTTTTCGAAAGCGGTCGTTTTGTTAGTTTCAAGCAGTAACGTATTTCTTATCAGTTTATTATTGTTATTTTAAGTTTCATCAATATTATATATTAATAAATTAGAATATGGCTAAAAATCGTGATTTAAGTGAGTGTCGGCGGTCACAAATAATTTTATTGCACTCGGAGGGATTAAATAAAAGTGAAATTGCCAGAAAAATCAAATGTTCTAGAACGGCTGTTATTTTAACGCGAATAAACGGTACAATAAATTAGGATCCTTCAAATCTAGGACTAGATGTGTAAGAAAACGTTTAACAACCCCTCAGGAAGATCGGCTGTTAGTACGCACAAGTCTTAGAAACCGCAAGATGACGTCAATTAACCTTGCTACTGAGATGTGCGCTAGCGTAGGACCATCTATTGCAGCATGTGCGGCGAGAAGAAGACTGAAGGAAGCTGAACTTAAAGGTTGTAAAACTCGAGGAAGACCGTGGCTTTCAGAAAACAACAAAAAAAAATTGAAGTGGGCAAAAGAACGTCAATACTGGCCAGTTACTGAATGGGAAAAAATAATTTGGTCTGACGAATCAAACTTTGAGGTAGATTATAAATTTGTTTATGAAATTAATACTTTAAAGAGTAGGTTAGTTAACTATTTTATTTTTACAGTAAATTAGAATTTCTTCAGGACTTTTATTTCTGTACTTTTTTTAGATTTTTGGAACTCATGGTGCCGTATATGTACGTCGTAGAGTAGGAGAAGATGACCATCCCGATTGGCAGCGTTATGGTCTGGGGTTGCATAGCAGCAGCAGGGGTAGGAAACTTATTTATTTGCGACGGTCGCATGAACAGCGCTACCTACATTTCAACGCTGGAGTCATGTCTTAAAGACATGAGAAAATATTTCCAAACATGGATCATCAGACCATAAAATTTCAGCAAGACAAGACTCCCTGTCATACTTCGCGTAGAAGTAGGGGTTGGTTGGCTTCTAATCGAATTAACGTTTTAGATTGGCCGATTAGATTAGATTCCAAAAAGAAACATTAAAAAGTATATTAGGCCAAAAACCGAGATAAAAGAAAAATTGCACGAAGAATGGAATAATTTGTCACCTTCCGTATGCAAATCGTTAATGACAAGTATGCCAAAAAGGGTTACGGCGGTTATAAAAGCTAAAGGTGGATGTACTAAATATTGAAAATGAATAAATAGTTAATAATGTCTTAATTGTATTTTCTTTTGTATTTGCATATTCCTGTATGATACAAACCTTTTATTGAAGTGCCTCACTATTATGAACAAGGCTGTACATGACTTGAGAAATTTAATGATATAGTGACGGACAACGCCAGTGCAATGACCAAAGCAAGAAATATTATTCGCGAAAAGTATAAACATATATCTGTGTACCGTTGTGTAGCCCATACACTTATTTAATTAATAGAAGACATCTCTTTCAGAAAAATACAGATGGGAAAAAAAGGGACGACCGTGCCAATATCGTTGAATTTGCCAGTCAAAACTCGTTTGGGATTAATTTTTGCCTTCTAATTTTAACATAGTAAATCACATACAGGAAAATACAGGCTTTGACACAATGAACCACAATAACAGTAGTGCTAATAACGTGCTTGGACTTGTGGGTACAGTAGATAATAAAATTTGTGATGTGCATACTTTTAACCATTCATGGAGATCATGCTAGTTTTAGTATTAAATAGATTGCACCATGATTTGGTATTCAAATGATTGCTTTATTGAAAGTTTTAGGTTATATTTTCTTTTTTGCAAACTTCACAAAAATGAGGCCAAGCCTAATTACTCGAATGTTGTGGTTTAAGCAAAACAAAACTAATAAAGCCACTCAGACCAAGGAATCTATGCCAGACTTGTCCTAATGGTCAGCTGCCGAAGTGCTAAAAGTGCGAGAACTTTCAACATACCGAGGAGGTCTCTTCGAAATAAACTTAAAAAAGGCACTTCACGAGTCCCTAAAATTACAGCACTGAGCGAAGAACAAATACCACGGTAGTATGCTGAATCAGTGCTGCAGAGTTATATTTTCCGCCTATATTCATCTTCAAGTGTCAAAGAATGACACCACAGATGGAGAAGAATGGGCCTCCAGACGATATCTACACTTGCTCTAAGTATAGCTGGATAACTAAAAGTTTTTTTGTTTTATTGGAGCACTTTCATAAGACTGTTAAATATTCAACAGATGAACCAATTTATATAGTACTTCACAATCACTCGAGTCGTGTATCCAGAGCAGATTACAATTTCTACAAATATAATGAAAATCATAAACTTACACCGCACCCAGCTCCTGGACATCGTTAATTATTTTTAACACTTTGAGTGCTAATGACGCGCCAGCGCGTCGGCTGCTTTCTCTGTGAGATGCGCCCGACGCGCAGGTGCGTTCAGTACTTGTTTGACTTTCGACGTGTGTAGATGCGTGAGCGTGTGAGTTACAGTTCTAAGTTTTTGAGAGCATTACATAAAAGCATAGATAATTGTAAATTTAGCGTGGTGTGCGAAAAGTTTTTATATAAAGCTACTATGAATCCGAATGAGCCCGGGCCATCTGGATCGAAAAAGCCGCGTATTTCATATGCTGGACTACCTGTACGGAGCTATCCACGTACCTTGCAAAGACACTGGACAGAAGAGGAGCTCTTACAGATGTTGGTAGAATCAGATGACGACTTAGAAGATCCATCTTACATAGATATGGACGTTGACGATGATGAACACGTGAGTTCAAGCGAAAGCGATGGAGATATTGACGCCCGAACGTCCGCAAGTGAAAATTTATTTACTGCAGAAGATGGCGGTACAGATCCTCAAGAACTGGATGGGGAGGTTGTCGAGGAGAATCCAAACATTCTCAGTACGCTAAATTGGAGCGATGCACCTAACATGATGACAATTCCTTTCACAAGGGACAACGAACTTCTTGTACCTACTCCAGGTAAAACATACGTCATTTATGATCATATTACCTCAATAGAATATATAATTTCAGATAGGCCTGTTGACTTTTACAATTTACTAGTAACTAACGAATTATACACATTAATTGTTGAGGAAACGAATCGTTATGCGGAAGAATTGTTCTTATTGAAGGGAAATTTCGTGCACGGAAGAATTACAAAATGGAAACCCCTTACAGTCGATGAATTGAAAATATTCTTAGGATTGTTTTTCATACCGGTACGGTCCAAATGACGAGACTTCAAGACTACTGGAAAACAAGCCGCCTGTTTCGATCGTGTTTTCCTGATTATATGCGACCGGATCGCTTTCTGTTGATTCTGACGTGTCTGCATTTTGTTGAAACCCCTTCTGAAACAACTCCGAAGCATGTAGATCGCCTGTTCAAGCTACGACCAATAATAAACTACTTCAACAAAAAATGGATGAAGTTTATTATCCTAGCAGGAGCTGTGCATCGATGAATCCATGATGCTATGGCGAGGTCGTTTGTCGTTTCGCCAATACATTAGTAATAAACGCCACAAGTATGGCGTAAAATTTTATATGCTTACGGAACCTTGTGGGCTAATCCTAAAGTTTGCAATATATACAGGAGCACTGGACGAATACGGGGGCAAGGGTCATGCACAAAAAGTTGTCTTCCACCTGTTGGAGGGAAAATTACAGGCCGGACATTCAGTTTTTTTAGACAATTATTATAATAGTGTCAGTTTATCTTCGCAATTACTAGTTAAAAAAACGTTTACGACTGGAACATTACGTCCTGATCGGAAAGGGTTCCCAAGTGATTTGAAAAATCATAAACTGAAACGGGGGCAAACAGTTGCCAGGTACTGTCAAGGTGTAATGATAGGTAAATGGCGAGATAGGCGCGAAGTAAATTATATTACCACCGAACACTCGAATGACATGGAAACTTATTTCGATAAAAGAGGCCACCAAAAAACAAAACCCACTGCTATTATTCAGTATAATAAGTTTATGGGAGGAATTGATCGTCAGGATCAGTTTATGGCGTATTACCCCTGTCAACGGAAAACTATCCGATGGTATAAAAAAATAGGGCTGCATATAATTCAATTATTGCTGTTCAATTCCTATCAGTTGTACAGGAAATATAAAGCGCCAAGATGTAGATTTTATGACTACCGGTTGGACATTATTCACTATTTATTGCCCGAAGAAATGGCCCAACCTTGCAAACCAAAAACAACTGAACACGTTTTGAAACACCGACCAAGAGGAGAAAACGGCAAAATAAAAAGAATAAGGTGCAAGGCATGCTCCAAACGCGGAATAAAAAAGGATGTTCCATACGAATGTGTGGCATGTTCAGCAGGCTTTTGTGTTGATCCTTGCTTTGATCAATATCATAAAAATATGTAGATCTTATCACATTTTTGAAAATAAAACATCTAAAGTTCTGTAGCTTGTAACGCACCAGTGCGTCAGTAGCGTTATACAACAAAATTGTTAAGTAATGCTACCGACGCACCGGTGCGTTTTCGTAATTTTGGTGAAAAAAAATTTTCAAATGCCTTTATTGTACACATACCTATCACTATTTGTTGTTTTTTAAAGACAGGAAACAACAATTACCAGCAGCTCCTGGGGTTATAATTTCACTCACCATTAGCAGTCAACGTGTTAACTCCGGGCAACTAATCGGGAGATAAAATTTAGTCTAAAGACAAAGCACTATGAGAGTCGCAAAATGTGACATTGCTTCTATCTTTACTTCTGCATATGGAAGTGTCTTCCGTAGACAAAGCTATGAAAGGGTTTCAGTTTACTGCTTTCTTTTACTGAATTCATACATTTTTGATGAAACCCATTTCACACCTCCTGCTGAAGATTTGGACGTTGTTCTCGAGCAATCAGATCAGGATGTTATCGTTGGGCCATTTTATACTAACGCTAACGTCAGTACCTATCAAGGACGAGCTTATTAAAAAGTTAAAAAAGAGAAAAGAAAGCAAACAAGAAAGCAAACCAACAGAATGATGATGGTTTAAAACATCATGAAAGTTTTGATGATTAATTTTGATTTCTATGTGGCCAATATAGGAAAGTTCGTGAAATTTAGTTAGGTCACCATTTGTGGAAAGTGGGTGGACAGCGACTGCAGTTGCGCTGAAAAATCAATGTGTTATATTTGTGATTTTTGTAATGTTTAATTAAACAAAATTTTATTTCTTCAATTAAACTTGCATTTATACTTATTTGGGGTAACCAAGTCAGAGATGATGTCATTACCCCAGACCATCGGGTAACGAGGTAACGTATCAGACTTTTGAAAACTTTCTGTTACCTGTTCACGGTGATTGCCAACAAAGTTTATCTTTGTCTAATAGAGGTATCAACTCATAAAATTTACAATATTATCCTCTATTTCTCTTAAGGTCGCCCCAAAGCCCCGACCCCTACTCAGCAATACTAATTTTCGTAGTACAATATCCTCGGAAAGATGTTTTGATAGCTTTTTTGAGGTTTGATGATGCAGCAGACGTATTCGACGAAATGTTGAGGATAAAGCAATGCATATTAGCCAAATATTTCAGAATTTAATTTTAAACTCTAGACTTTGTTGCACTTTTGGCACTTTGAAAGTAGAAAAAATGCTCATTTCGTTTAAGGGATAATGATCCTTCAAGATATACATGCCAAAGAACCAAAAAAAAATATGGTAATAAGGTTCAGTGTTTCACTAATGCTGAAAGAAGTTATCTCTATAATGCATATTTGTACCTTAGTAAAGACAGTGACGATGTAAGCATGTCCGAGGCAAAACAAGCTCTTAGACCCACATAATTAGTTGTCGCAACCATCAAAAAGAAGAAACGGAAAAGTAAGGTTTTCTTTATTCCATTTCAATGGTACATAGACTGCTCATCTTTAACAAAGGAGATCCGAGCTGGCCTTTTTCTAAGAGTCGATCTAGGACTATATTCTCTAACTTAAGTTCACATAACGTTTTTAAATGTATATCGTATATGACTCACTGCAAAAATAAATAATTGCAAAATAGGTATTATGGATTTGCTTTGCGGTTCGATTTTCCATATTCGCAGAGCGCTATGAGCATTTTGCTTAACAGTTCCAAGTGACAGTACTGTCACATTAATGTTTTAAACGTTAAAATAGCAAGTGTCGATGAGATTTTAATGCTAAATGCTGTAAATTACATCGACAATAGTAAAGATCAACAACGACTTCGTATAGAAGCTAATAAGTTTGAATTGTACGATTATAATTTCATTAAACAATGTAAGCTAAGAAAAAATATGTGGAAATATGCCCTATACCAGGGATTTCCAACACGCGGCCCGCGGTTTTCATTAATAGTAGCTATATAAATATATACTTGTGCGGATGCGGCCCCCTGTTTACTCCATGAATCTAATGGCGGCCCTCGGTCACTCATAAGTTGGAAACCCCTGCCCTATACTAACATACAGCTCTTTGATTAAACAAAAAACCGGCGTGCCTTTGTCGAACCATCAAAAAAGATAAACGGGTTGAGTTTCAAACCAATCGTCAAAGAAAAGTAGGGTTTTCTTTATTCGGTTCCAATATTAAAAAACTGTTCGTTTATACCAAATAAAACCGAGCTGTCCTTTCTCTAATAATCGATCAGGGACCGTATTCTCTAACTCAAATGCGCAGCGTTTTTGAACGTATAGCGCATATAACGTCAATTTGCGCGTGGGAAAATAGGTATTATTGATTTGTTTTTAGCTTCGCTTTTCCAAATTCACAGAGCTCTTTGAAAACAGTCACTATTTATGAGCCTTTTGCTTATCGTTTTCAAGTGACTGTAGTGTCACATTGATTTTTTAGAACGTTGAAATGGCAAATGTCTATGAGTTTTTGGTGCTAAATGTTGTAAATTACATCGACAATACTGAAGATTAATAGCGGCTTCGTATAGCAGCCAATGATACGTTTGAATTATCTGATTATACTTTTATTAAACAATGTAGGTTAAGGAAAAAAGATATGGAAAATATATGCACCAAAAATTATGTTTTGTAAGTGCGGTGTTGATGTCCTAGAAATGTGTTATCTACTCATCTGGGCGAAGAACAAGACGTTATCCTCTAGCGGTGCTCTATAGAATGATAAACATTGCTAGTAGCAATAGTTACATTCTATACCTTCTCGAAGCAAGTCTTCAAACTTCACAAGACGCCAGGTAATAAATAATGTAAGTACTAGGAGAAAAAAACAATCCACGTTCTTCGGGAAAAAAAAGGAAAACAATGCACATCTATAATCTAAATGCGTAAATTTAATAAACCAGCAAAAGACATAAATCATACACAATTTTCAAAATATGTACACAAATATAATTATTTACAAGGTTATAAATGCTATCAAACCAAATTATAGATAATCGTTTAAATAAATAAACTAATACATGATATTTCTAAAACCAAATAAGATCGGATCCGTCTTTCACAAGCCTGTGAAGCTAATTATTTACAAACTGTTACGATGCTAAATTATCTAAAGTCAATTTCGATCTTTACGATCTAACTACAAAATTACGATATGATTACGAGAGCAACATATTACTCACAACATTTGAATTTTATTGCAAGTATGTTAAAGGAATGATTATTATTACATTCTTGTAACACCAATGTAATAACCATTAGTACTTTCATAAAAAATAACTAACTAAAAGTAATTGAAAGTAAAAACCTTGTACTAGCAATATAAAAAGAGAATTGTAAAAAACAAGATTTGATTATCGGCAGACTTTTTTGGCCGTTCTTGCTGCAAGTACTAAATAAAGTGTTATTTTGTGTAAAACTAATTATATTACTGTTCTATTTTAACGAGAAACGTAATTGGCGCTGCGAACAAGATATCTAAATAACATCGCATCCCGATCGTTGGATACTTTCAAGTCATCGCTGGTTAAAAACGTAGGCATCTCGTGTATGATTTACCAACTCGTTCGTGTACAAGTCCGGCTAAGTAGTTCTTGCAGGGTGTAGCACGGTAATTTAATTGAACAGTTACTGGGAGACGGTTGCGAATCCGAGTTAGACGTTTCCGACGAGGTGGAATCGGCTGTTAACGTACGCCGGGTGCTGGATGAGGATATATGTACGTAATCTAATATTTTGTGTATCCTTCATTAGCTGCAATCATATTCGCGATTCTATTTGAAACACTAAAGTTTTTTAATGAAATCTTTGACCACTCGTCTTTTAAAATGTCAAATAATTGGTTGGCTGACGTCGATGAAGTTTTCTATCCAAATATGCTCAATAATATCTGAACTCTGAAGGGGCCATATCATGGTTTTTAACATGCCCTTCAATTTCACTTAAATATGCTTTGACTACCCGCGCAGTATGATTACGATCATTATCTTGTTGCAAGATGAAGTTTTCCCCAATCAATCGATTCCCAGATGGAATAGCGTTATCGTGTAATATTTTTTAATACTCGACTGCATGTAATTTGCCTTCGATTTTTACCAAATCTCTTACACCATTCGCAGAATTGCAACCCCAAACATTTATTGACCCTCCCCCATGTTTAATTGTTGGCTTTAGACAAGCAGATTGGTATGCTCCACCGGATCTTCTGCGAACGTATTGTTTCCTTTTCCAATCATTTGAAATCCAGTTTTTATGCTCCACATCGTATTTTTTCTTTTTTGTTAGTTTCCTTTAGGGAATAAGAGAGTTTTTTAATTGCCATACATCCTCTGAGTCACATTTTACCTAGACTCCGACGAACTGTAGAAGCGTCAACTTAATTCCCTAGATGTTCGGGTTCTATCACGTAAAGATTATACTCTCAAATAATTTTCGTCGCTTTCTGTAACTTTTTTGGGTCTTCCAGAAAGTTTTTATCATTCACAGAACCGGTGCCACAAATTTTTTTAATTCCAGTCACCGATGCTTTATTTGTAATTTCGCGTAAACTATGGCCTTCTTTATGACGGAAAACTATTTTATGTCGATTATATTCAACTTATTGTTACTATGGTGAACTGATTGTAATATTGAATATTTTAAAATCAAATTAATATTTTTTTAATTAAAAAATAAAGCATCAACACAAAAATACTCGAACAGCTTTGATACGAACGAAAGTTTACTAAGAACTGACGATATTTAACAGCTCTATGACTAATTTATGATTTTTACAAGTTACTAGAATTTTACACCGTAACTTTTTTTTTGTTATAAACTTTCTTGTCAACATTAAGTGTTCACCAAGTTGTGTTCCTTTACTTATATTATACAAGCATTTTAATATTTCGTATTTGAAAACGTTTAAATTAAACGATAATTAAAAATTAATTAGGCGCGCTTAAACTTAAACATAGGACTGTACCAGAGCTACCAAGTGACAATAACGCAACAATAATCCTTGCTTCAATGGATGTAGCAGTTTCTCATACATTAAAGGTTGATTAGAAAAAAAATTACAGAGAAAGATATCTTGGCGGACATACCATCTCCTTTTAAAAACAATTTGTTTGGCCAGATATCCCAAAGGTGACTAAACAGCTAAAAGAAAAAATACCTTCAGTTGCAACGTCCAAAGATTGGCAAAAGTAATTTAAAAAGCAAGAGAACAAAAAATTAGAAAAAGACAAAAAAATAAACTACAGAAGATTGTGAAAAAGAATAAAAAAGAACCAAAAAAACAGGAAAATGAAATTTGTGCAAGTGAGAAAACACAGAAAGAAAGTTTGTTTTGCAATATATGCGAAGAAGATCGTAAAGAAGATATCATTAAATATCAAAAGTGTTTGCAATGGATGCACAAAGTGTACGTCTACTTCAAAAAAAGCTAAAAAATTTTAATGTTAAATTTGTAATGCATTTAAGTATTTCCCTTACTTAATTATTCATTTAAGTCTTCTTGCATTAATCTATATGACGAATACTAGGACGTTAACTGACAATAACTGGGACAGTCCCTTTTTTGCATGACGAATGATGATACAAGCAAATGTTGATTTTAAATTTGAATAAAATAGCGTTATAGTTGCTATTCAAAGAGTTCCTGGCAATTATTCAATAGACGAACAAATGATCCCCTTTACTGGAAGATGCAAACTATGCGTAGTAGTTTAAAATAAGCAAAGGACATCAGAACTAAAAAACGATATTATCGCAACTAGTGACGGCTTGATGCTAGATTTTGAAATTTACAACTCAAAAAAAACCAAATAGTTGCTTATATTTTGATTGTTACTTTACGACAGTAGGTCTAATCGATCACCTCAATGTACTGCATTTGCATAGCATGAGAACAATTATACTCAACCGAATACCAGATCATAAGAAATTGAATTTGAAGAAAGACAAAGCAATGAAACGTGGTGATATAACGCAATTTACTTGCAGTGGCGTTGCTGTGGTTAAATGGAAGAATAGCAAATGACATCTAAAAAACAACAAACACATGTAGACGTACTTGATCAGCCACTTGAGTATTACCGAACATACCAGAAGACCAAGAAGTAAAATTAGTGATTCATTTTTCAGATCTATTGTGAATCTCGTAAAACAAAATCTGAAGATTTACTTTGGATCAGGATTGACTAAGCCGACGCCCTCATGTTAATGCTACATCTGTCCAGTTCGGGCACTTCGCTGTATTTAATAATCTTTCAAAAGACAGAAAATGCAGATTCAAAAGTTGTTTGTCTTCTACAAAAATACGCTAGCAGGAATGTGATGTTTGTTTGTGCATTCTGAGGAACCAGAAACGGTTCCAAGCTTACCACTGCAAGTGAATTTTGAGCTGTTTTGTGCTTTTTGGCGTTTTTTCTTTATATTTTATTACAATTTGTCATGATACTGCTTTTGGTTAAGTTTTGATTCAAGATTTACAAGATCTTCCAATTTGTAGATTTGGACTGATTAATCTAAGAAATTCTCACCAGATTATTCATTTTCTGAAAATTGTAAATCTCCAACTACTGTGATTTAATAAATAAATAAAGAGATTATTAAATATCTGAAATATAAGAAAATTGCGCGATCGAGAGAAGAGCTTTTTTCGATTTTATCTAGATATTTTTAGCAACAAATATCTTAAAATGATAGACAGAATAGTGTAAAAGTAAAAAAACATTCGTGCTGAAAGGGCAAAAACATGAGCTCTGTTGACAAGGTCGATATGCGGAAAAATGTTATGCAATCGATAAAAAAAGCAGCATCACCCTATAGTATGGCATTTTTATTGATACTACTTTACTGAACGCATGTATTTTGTTTCAAAAGAGATGCTGCGTTTCTAGAAAAGAAGACGTAAATCTACAGTAGTTATCAAAGAAACATTGTTCCAATGGAAAAGGGGATGGTCAAGGCACCTCATATACACTACTTCTAGAAACAAAATTATTTTTTGGAATTTTATTATAGTCAATAATCCTGGTGCTCCGATGTAACCACAACTTTTATATGTATTTTCTGTTTCGAATAAATATTTCAGAAATAAGTTAACTCCTGACGCAAAGGATTAACGATGACCATACTTAAAAGTCTATAATACAAAATAAAGATGACTCTAATAAGCATCTAAAATTTAACCCGAATAATATACCAGCAGATTGGCCAGAAGACTATATTTTAACTAACACCACAAAAATGAGCACTGGGATAATAAGAGTTTTCAATAAATGAAATAGACGCGGAAAATTTATTAGCTACAGATATAGAAATTTTGACAAACGCAAGAAACGTACACAAAATAAGAATTGAGTTTGAGGTAGAGCAAAAAAAGCAATTTGAGACAGAACTAAGAAATAAGAACCAAATACAGAAACAAAAATTTTCAGAAATTAAAGTGCCAATAAATTTAGGAGAAGAAATGGAAGAACCCACATAAGTAACCACAAAACAGCATTCGAGTTAAAAATGTCGAAAGCAGCAAGTTGCGCAAAATGTAACGTTGACTTAATGAAAAGTGATATTGTTAATTGTGCACGGACTTATGATAGGATGTATCATTACAAATGTGGTAACATAACTACCGACGAATACGGTCTATTAATAGCTAAACATAATTTTGGTTGGTTTTGTGAACACTGTGTAGATAGAAAAAGTTATATGGCAATTATTTTGGATGGTATGAAAGCAATAAAACATCTGAAGAATGGGCTTCATAAGTAGAATGAGAAGATTGATAATGTAAATCAACAAATTATAGTGAATCAAGATAAATTAAAAAGTGATATAACCGAAATAACTGAAGAACGATCGCAACCAACATATGCGGATAAATTAAAATTAAAAAAACATGAACCAGCTTTAATAATAAAACCTAAAAACTTAGAACAAAAAAGTGTGGACACCAAGAATAACATTAAGAAATGTATTGACCCTACGGATATAAATATAACCGGAATACGACAGGTAAGTAATGGTGGTATATTTATAGAATGTAAAAATAAGGATGATGTATGTAAATTAAAAGAAAAAGCGGAAACTAAAATGGGAGAATCCTACACAAAATACAATTGCCAAAGAAAAAGTTGCCAAGAATAAAAATAGTTGGGTTGTTTGAAAATTTGTCACAGTCTTCTAAATTCGGAGGAATCGTCTTTAAAGATTGTACACACAAAAGAAAGTAGGGATTGAAAAAGTTACATAGCTTATGAGGAAGTAAATGCGTACGCGTACCGGACTATAATGAAAGAAGAAAAGATAAACGTATGTTGAGATAGATGCATAATTTATGATGCTATGAAAATCAGAAGATGCTATCGATGTAATGAATTTAACCATAAGGCCTCGGAATGTAAAGCACAAAAAGCCAGTCAAAAAGTGCTGGTACATCTGGGTTGCAAGAATGTACGGTTGATGGAGAAGAAAATCACAAATGTTTGAATTTGGCCGAAAAGTTCAAAATGAAATTAGACATTAAAGAAAAACGATTGATTTTTTAGGATAAGTAAACAAAGTGCGAACATTTTATATTTGAATACACAAAGCATGCTAAAACATTTCCAACAATTAAATTCAAGATAGGAAACCAAATTTGTTATTATTAAGTGAAACTCGTGTAACTGAGGACATACAATACTGTGAAATCAATTTTTCAGAATATGCATTAATCCGGTGTAATTCACAAACGAGAAGAACTGGAGGGGTTGTATTAGTTATAAGTAATAGAATCCGATATACTGTAATCTCTAATTTTGCATTAGACAATAACTATTGGTTAATATGTATTAAAATAATAGGAGGATTCCAAACAGGATACTATACAGTGCTGTATCACTCACCAAGTTCAAGTGACGCTATTTTTATAGAACATTTTGAAAAGTGGCGTGAAGATACAATTCCGGACAACAGTCGACATATAATTTAGGGGATTTTAATATAGATGTATCGGTCATACCTATACGAAGCAGCAACAGAGTCAATGTTAAAGAAAGTTCTTTTCAAATTTACTAAAGTAAATAATACTATAATTATAAATATAACTGTGTCAGTAAAGAATTATTACTCAACTACACCAAAGTATTGTGTATGTGGTATTATATATCATAGCCCAATAATCACATTGCCCACTTTTAGAAACTTTGAGTCTTACATAAATACCTTTCAAATTGAGGATAAGTATAGCAATATAGTGATTGAACTTGGTGATAATACCATTTCAGAGGAGGATATAATAGAAGCAGCAGAGTTACTAAAAGTAAATCACTTTGAACTAGGGCATATATTATTTGACTGTACTAGATTATATAATAATCACAATGACATCATCATCATCCACTACAGCACAGGATGTAGTGAATAAGTTCAAGTTATCAAATGATCAAGATGCATTAAATGCACTTAATATATCAGGGAGAACACCCCAGAGCATAGTTAGTCATTCCTCTGATAAAGAATATTTCATCTTAGGTATGACACCAGAAGACTTTATAAAGCATCATGGTACTATGCAATTTGACATGACAACATTAGCTGCAGCATTCAAGACCATTTGCAAGGACTACATGGAACCATTAGTTTTAGAACAGGCTTCAATGGGAGTGGAGTTTTGTTCAAAAGTCTTGTATGAAATAGGACCAGGAAGTAGACAGGTTAAGAAGCAGGATGGAGATAAGGTATGGAAGTTAATATTTCCATATAATGTTAACAATAAGGTAATTACAAAAGTTGCATATATATGTACCTTCAAGAATGGGCAACAAGTAGAAACAGGGGTTGTTTCTAATGGCTGCATAGTGTTAACAATTAAACAGGCATCGTTGCTTGCAATACTTGAATTAGATATGATTAATGAGATTTCTTGTGGTGGACCATCTCCAATAGTATTGCTAACTCCATTAGCAGGTGCAGTGTTTGCTAAGGAAGATTTATTTAAACTTTCTAAAGAGTTAGGCGTGAATTTGGCTACTATAACTTCAGTAGTAAATAGTAGTGCTCAGTCTGGAGGACAGTATTTGCCCAATAGTAGATGCCCCCATCCGCACCCATTGATCATTACCTCTGTGCGTTCCACAAAAACCAACAAAATAGAACAGAGGTCCTATTCGATTATTCCATGCACGTATTATACGAGCGCGGTTTAGCTTACTTTAAGCACTTTAATTTGTTCAAAGTAACATTGCCGGCCCCCGCCTGGACACTCGGTTAAGAGCACCGTCGGCGGGTTCGTGGTACCGGCTGGACGTCCCGCGTGCGCGCCAGTTGGCGTCGCGAGCGACGAACCGGCGGCCTGGGACACAATTTCGACTACGAGCTTTTTAACCGCAGCAACTTTAATATACGCTATTGGAGCTGGAATTACCGCGGCTGCTGGCACCAGACTTGCCCTCCAATTGATCCTAGTTAAAGGATTTAAAGTGTGCTCATTCCGATCACGGGGCCTCGGATGAGTCCCGTATCGTTATTTTTCGTCACTACCTCCCCGTGCCGGGAGTGGGTAATTTGCGCGCCTGCTGCCTTCCTTGGATGTGGTAGCCGTTTCTCAGGCTCCCTCTCCGGAATCGAACCCTGATTCCCCGTTACCCGTTACAACCATGGTAGGCGCATAACCTACCATCGAAAGTTGATAAGGCAGACATTTGAAAGATCCGTCGCCGGTGCGTGACCATGCGATCGGCATAAAGTTATTCAGATTCGTCGTGCGATTTATGTAACGACGACGACGCGACGTCGCAAAACGCCGGCCGCCGCCGCCTATTGGTTTTGATCTAATAAAGGCGCTCCTTCCGTCTCCGGTCGGAGTTCTGTTTGCATGTATTAGCTCTAGAATTACCACAGTTATCCAAGTAAATGTGGGTACGATCTAATGAACCATAACTGATATAATGAGCCTTTCGCGGTTTCACCTTATTTCGGTATGTACTGAGACATGCATGGCTTAATCTTTGAGACAAGCATATGACTACTGGCAGGATCAACCAGGGGGGGGGGGGTATTAATAAAGATGTATCCAAGCAAAGTTTTTATGGGTCGAAATTAATACAAGTTATTAGAAGCCTAGGGATAAAACAAATTTTTGACGAATTTACGCGTACCACAGAAAATAGTTGTACAACAGTTGACCTAGTAATTACAAACGTGGATGAGTTAAAATCTGATATAATAGAAGTTATTATCTGATATAATACAAGTTATTAGAAGCCTAGGGATAAAACAAATTTTTGACGAATTTACGCGTACCACAGAAAATAGTTGTACAACAGTTGACCTAGTAATTACAAACGTGGATGAGTTAAAATCTGATATAATAGAAATAAATATAGGTACATTACATAAAAAGATGGATTGCAAAATAAAAACAATAAATTGCTACAAAAAATATTCACAACAAAACCTACTTAATCTACTGAGCCATCACAATTGGAAAGTGCAAAATCGACAGATAAATCAAATAGCAAATGACATAGTTGACAAAAATATAAGAAATAATTACAGTAACAAAATTAAGATAAGCAAAAATAAATATTACGTAAATAAAATACAGCAAAATAGCGGACCTCAAAATATGTGGAAAATCATTAAACATTTAATCAATGGACAAAGGAATGAACAAAAAAGTATAATATTTGACGATGTAGAAATTAGTAACTTGAGGAAGTATCAAATAAATTTAACGAATCTCCAATATTAAAACCAATCTTTAATTTCAAATTTAACCCTTAAACACGGAGGTGGGGTCCTAGGGACCCGAGCCGTCCAATAATTGGCTTTTTTGCGGTGCGTAAGTGGGAGTTCTCCTCAGTCGGTGTTCTGTACTGACAGTGTATTTACGTTTTTCTCGCGTTTTTATTGTCGGAGTAAATCGCGTAGTCCGTGTTTTTGTACAATGGATAGAATTCAAACTGTTAGGGCAACTGATGATAATTTTGAAGTAGTGGTTGGACGAAATTGACAGTGATGTGAGTGATGTACAGGATCAACAAATAGATGAAAGTTTTGCTCTTGAAAGCGAACATGCGTCAGGCACTGATCAGGAATACAGTTC
Source organism: Aquatica leii (assembly GCA_035610365.1). NCBI lineage: Eukaryota > Metazoa > Arthropoda > Insecta > Coleoptera > Lampyridae > Aquatica > Aquatica leii. Next base: position 257,383,311 of record CM069432.1, read on the forward strand.
CGAAGATGAAGTGCTTTGCAACCGCAAAGGTTATCATCTGAATCATCAAATATAGATAAACAAATCAAGAGCGCGCAAATATCCAAGTTAGAACTCGCAAAGAAAATTTAATTAAACATTTGCCGGGACTTCGTGCACATGCGAAACAGCTCGGAAATAAGCCTAATCCTGTTCAAGTCTGGACCTATTGTTTACTGAGGAATTATTAACCCTTTGGGTCTTTGTGGTACCACAGTGGAACCACATATACAGCTCGCGTTTTCTATTGGCCTGGTAGGTGTTGTCTGGGACCACATGCACCCAAGAGACTCTAGTGGTGCCATCTAATGTTTAGTAGAATATATTCGCGGTTATTTACAGGAACACCACATTTTGAGCTGTATTTACATTGAGTGTAACCCAACATTTTTCATTCAGTGACTAAATTAGTTTTTTTGAAGAAAATTCAATTATGGTGGGTAAGTTTATAGTTTATTAGTGTTGTAAATAGTGTGTATGTGATGTGGAAATATTTGCAGTCCTATAATCCTCGAAGACAACGTTGTTTTATAGTCATTAAGTTTGTGGTTCCATTTGGTACCACGAAGACGTTCAGTAATTATTCTTAATATTTTAGGTAAGAAAATATGGTCTTTTCAAGAACTCGAAAAAATGGATGCATTGCAATTAATTGATGAAATACCATCCGATACAGGTTCAGTAACCTCAGATTGTGCTTCGGAATCAGATGAGGAACTAAATAGCAATGTTTTGGTTAATTTGACAATTGAAAGAGAAGATGGAGTGCAGCAAAATGGCAATAACGAAATTGGAAAGCGAATGGGAAAGTGAGGATGAATTACCACTTTCCTGCTTACAGAAAAGAATGAAGAAAACTCCAACATGGACTCGAGATGTGACATTGTCTAACTATCCCCTAGACTTTACAGAAAACCACGGGCCGAATGTTCCCCAGAACGTGGAGACTCCTACTGATACATTTTTATGTCTTTTCACACCAGACCTAATTGATCAGATCACCTTTCAAACAAATCTATATGTTACTCAAAAGTTTCAAGGTAAGCGTCAATTTCAACATGCTACAGCAGATAAAATAAAACGTTTCATTGGAATAAATATATTAATGGGGATAACGAAGAAGCCTAGTTATAAAGACTACTGGTCTTCTAAACGTGAAATGCGCGATGTATACATCTCATCCCTTATGTCGCGTGATAGGTTTGGCTGGTATTTAGGAAATATACATCTGAATGATAACTCGATGCAACCCCAAAAAGGGTCAGCAAATTTTGATAAACTTTACAAATTGCGGCCCTTGCTGGATGCTCTGTCTGAAACTTATTTGAACTGCTACAAACCAGGTGAGAATCAATCAATCGACGAGTCCATGATCAAATTTAAGGGCAGGATATCCATTCGACAGTACATGCCCCTCAAACCAATCAAGAGAGGCTACAAGGTTTGGATACGCGCCGACGAATCTGGTTTTGCCTGTCAATTTCAAGTCTATACGGGAAAAGTTGACTCTATTGAAAAAAATTTAGGTGCCCGGGTGGTTAAAGATTTGACTCGTACTCTAGTTGGTCAAAACCACAGGGTGTATTTTGATAATTTCTTCAATAGTGTAAACCTGCAGAGGGATCTTCTAGATGACAAAATATATTCATGTGGAACTGCTCGAAAAGGACGCATCAATATTCCAATGGATCTTACTGAAGACAAGAAAATGCAAAGGGGAAATTCAGACTGGCGATTAAGTACTGAAGGAATTCTGTGTGTGAAGTGGATGGACAAGAAGTCTGTGTTATTTCTAAGTAACTTCCATGATCCTTTTGACGTTCGGACTGTCAACAGAAAGAAAAAGGACGGATCAGTGGAGCAAGTGCCATGTACAAGTGTCGTGACGGACTACAACAGGAACATGGGTTTTGTTGATAAATCAGACATGCTGGTATCCCTGTACAAAATCAACAGAAAATCAAAGAAATGGTGGCACCGCATCCTATGGCACTTCGTTGATTTGACCATTGTCAATGCTTTTATAATATTTCAGCATCGCACACCAGATCGTTCCTTATCACTAAAGGAATGTAGACTAAACGTCGCACTAGGACTTATTGGTGCAGAGCCACAAACACCTAAACGGGGCCTCAGAAGTGTTGAACAAATTAAGAATCCTTTCAAAGTTCAAGTTCCGCTTGAAATCAGATATGATAAGTGTGCACACATGCCCGTACATGGAAGCAAAGTGAGATGCGCCAATTGCAGTACTCGTGAGAGACCTCACAGAACAAGATGGCACTGCAGCGCTTGTAAGGTAGGCCTGTTTGACTGAGAAGAGTAATTGTTTCTTGAAATTTCATAAGAACTAGTTGTATGATATTGTTATCAGTATAGCCTAGCGGTTCCACTGTGGAACCACGTGTTTTTTTAAAAGTTTAAATAAATTAACCATTTATTTTGCTAATTATGTGTTTCAATAACCCATACCAACACCAAAAGCAACATAACATTTTTGTATGAAAGAAAAAAATAAGTTAGGCCACAAAGGGTTTTAAATGAAATTCTAACTTGGACAAACCATAAAACGTCTTTATACAGGGATACATATGCTAATTCCAATAAAATAGAACTTCGTCCTTTAGATATGATAGAGTTGAGGGCATACATTGGACTATTGCTGTTTACATCTATATATAAATCACATCACGAAAAAACCCGTGCTTTATTTGCGGCCAATGGAAAGGGTCGTGATGTATTTCGGTGCACAATGTCCGAAACACGATATTCCGTCATCTCAACTTACCTACGTTTCGACGACATGAATAGGACTAAAGGGGGAGTCGATACATTAGACCAACAGTGTTCCAATTACTCAGCATCTAGAAGAACTAATCGTTGGCCGATGAGTATTTTTTATGCTCTTGTCGGCATTTCATCAGTAAATGCGTATGTCTTACACCAGGGATACCTAGACTCTTCAAGAATGCTAAGGTTTAATTTTGTGGATGTCCTAGCTACAAAGCTGATAAAACCTCACATAAAACGCAGGTAAAATACAAATTAGTGTATTTATTATCATTATAATAATGTTATATATGACAATCCAAAAATCAACAAGGAATTGCAGTTCTCAATAAGAATGCTATTGGGTATAACAGAAGAGCAGGCAGTGGATTCAAAAGATGGTAATGCGATTCAAGTAGTAGAGCGTTCTAAGAGAAAAAAGTGCTATGTTTGCCCATCAGGAAAGGACAGAAAAACGCAAACAGTATGTGATAACTGTAAAAAACCTATTTGCATGCAATGTGCAATTAAAAAATGCAAAAATTGTTTGCCATAAAAGTTTAAATAAAAGCCTTTGTGGTTTTACACACCTACAAAAAATTTTAAACAACATATATTTTTTTAAAGTTATATAAAGTTAACCAATCTAAAGAAATGCATTTCCATGATAGATAAAGCTCAGTTTTTTTTTAGAGAATTTTTATATGTGAAGTTGTGTTACTATGTTTATGTTTTTTTATTTAAGTGTCAAACATATTTTTATTTTATTTTCTATTATTTTTTTTGAAAAAATGTGTTTAAAATAAACAGTTTTTTGTTTAAATTAATCTTTGTGTTATTACATTTCACATAAGTCTATAAAAAAAATAAAGGGTCCCAGGGACCCATGGTCCGTGAATATGAAAACTTAAGGCACCTCCGTGCATAAAGTTAATTTATCACATCTGAAGAAAATATTAAGTAACATTAAGCGAAAAGGAGAAACGGATCACATTACAAAACAAGTTATTACAGTAACAAAATATTGCCAGAAATTGGTAATGCAATGGTAGAGCTAATAAACAAATCTTTAATAAGTGGAAAGTTTCCTAAATGTTGGAAGCAATCACTACACTTAAAATTAAAAATACAAAAAGAGGTGAAGAATTTCGACCTATCTATATATTACCAATGTACGAACGAATATTAGAATCAATTTTTGAAGAACTATTACAATCCCTTCTGGAACAAAATAATATAATCAATGAAAATCAATCAGGTTTTCGAAGTAAACACTCGTGTAAAACAGCACTAAATCTCGTGCTAACAAAATGAAAATCTAAAATTGACGTCGGTGTTTTTAGACTATAAAAGAGCCTTTGAAACTATAGACAGAATAAGACTAAATAAGCTTTACCAGTATGGAATAAGAATTGAATCTCGTACAGAATTAAAAAAAAATACAAATCTGTACCAATTTAGAATAACTTAGGTGTACCTCAAGGATCAGTCTTAGAACCATTGCTTTTCTTAATTTATATTAATGATTTAGAACTTAATCTTAAGTGCTGTAATATTAATTTGTTTGCAGATGATACCCTTGTATCAATTACTGATAAAAATGTACATTTAGCTATTATGAAATTACACTTAGAATTATAAAATAATGCAAATTGGTTACAATTAAACAAATTAAAATTAAATGTGCTGAAAAGTAAGACAATGGTAATATCCAATAATAATGTCAAAACAACAAAAATACAAATTGAAAATATGGAATTAGAACAGGTTGAACAAATTAAATATTTATGAGTAGTTATAGATCAGAATCTAAATTTTAGAAGCCATGTGAATTATGGAATAAAAAAGTAGCAAATAAGATTAGCGTATTACGAAGATCTAATAAGTTGACGATTAATGCCAGAATTACTGTTTATAAATCAATTATCGCACCATATTTTGATTTTTGTAGTAGTATATTTTTAATGTGTTACGAAGTCTACTTAAAAAGGTTACAGAAACAACAAAATAGGGGCTGTGAGACTTATATTACATTGTTCAAAATATACGAAAATCACAATAATGTTAGATTGTTTACAATGGTTAAGTGGATATATTTCAATTCCTTAATGTTGGTTTACAAAATAATTTGATTTACTTCCAAACTACATGTCAAAATTAGTGATACGTAACCTCGTACGTAACTATGATATACATGGGCATTTCTCTACTAATTGGAAAATCACTGTCCTAGGCAAGTTTTACCTAATTAGGGCTATTATTTATGAGGTCTGTGTATAAATAACAATTATCTGCTACCTATTCTAAGCCCGGCATAGCTATATAACAACATAATAATTCTATAAACAATTTAAAAAATTTCGAATGTCCCAAAAGACAGTCCCCTGTTGTGTCCCATTCCCAGAATGATAAGTATTACAACAAATATTTCCTTTCAGTAGTGAAAGTACGTTCTTTTACAGATTGTAATCAATACTTAAATACAGTAAGCATGTTATGAAAGAACAATTATCATTATAAATATTTTATTATGCAAAAAAACTGGGACCCGAATGTTGTCCCCAAAATGTTTGAACAGTCCCCTGCTACAATTTCAAAACTGCGCCAAAATCATACAAGCTGTGGCATGATTGCTTATTACCGTGCAACGGAACGGCCACAATCTAAAGTTAATTTGGATGCAGAGCTGAGCGCGCTAACGTTATTTTGTTGTCTCTCAATGCTGCGTCTGTAGACAAACCACGTGTCGTGGCCGCTTGTTGCAACAGTCCACTGGTAAGTAATTTTTTTAATGTTTTAAGTGCTTTAATTATAAAAATTTTATACAACATTTACTCAGAGAGTACGTTACTGTTTCTGACTAATACTATTTAAAAAAATTAATATAATTTTGAGCTAAGAACTTCCTATGTGTAAAAATAACAGTACCCCGTCATCTAATGACAGAGAGGACTGTTCTATCCTACAGGGGACTGTTTTATTTTTTGGTTGTGATTGTTTACAATTATTTATTTTGCTATAACTTTTGAGAATCATGTATAGTCTTTCTTATAGGTAAAAGAGAAAAAATGAAACAGAAGGAACGTCAAAAGTACGAACTGAAGAAAGAAAAAGGCACAAGAAAATTAGTTAAGAACATGAACCGTCGTGAGCACAAATTTGCAAAAGAAACCTGGAAGGAATGCTGTCGTTGCTGCAGGAGGTGACATTGATAGTTTGGAAGCATTTGTAGACACCATACAACAGAGATGTACTGGAATCACTATCTTTACGATTGACGAGGAAGCCATAAATAAACTAACCAGCGATATTCAAAAAGACACACGCAATTTAAAAATCTTCAGTGGAACTCTCAAAGTCCATCAGGTAAAAGGCAAAATAACAAAATGTCATTTGGGATTATCACAAGGCGCTGTCCAACTCATAATAAAAAGTTTGAGCTGCTCTTGTAAAAATGAATGCCATCATTTTAATTTAGGTGTAATGCAGTACAAAGCAACCAGAAAACTTAAATGGGAGGATGTTTACACAGATTCGGAATGTGAAGGCGAATCTAGACTAAATCAGAACCTACTTATTAGTGAATCTATTATAGAGGAAGACATTTCACAGGCTGTAACGTGTGATAAGTTTAACAATACTGAATATGAAAATATTGCTGGACCTAATTCAGTTCACCCATATAAAATTGGTGATCACGTTTTAGTTCAGTTTCCTGTCGGAAACAAAGAATATCGTTATGTTGCAATAGTAAATCAGATAGACAACGAGGAAGGTGAACTAACTGTAACGTTTATGAAGATTTGTGATGATACTGGTCACACGTTTAAAGTTGATGAAGATGATGTTTCGGATGTAAGTTTCGAACAAATATTGGAAAAACTTCCAAACCCAAATTTAGTTTTAAAAGGAAAAAGGATTTTTAATTTTTTTAAATCATCTGTACCTGTTTTTGAAAAATAGGATAAGACTGTTAAGACTGATTTCGCTGTAAGCTATAATGCCAATGATAATTATAAATTAAGTTGTCATTTTGTTTAGCTAAAAAGTTGATTTTGATAAGATTATATGCACAAACGTGCTCTAACATTACATTTATTTTTATAACTTTTATTTTGTTACATTTCTGTTTTTTTTTTATTTAATGCTATCAATATGTCCTGTTAATGACAGATTAAAATAAAAGTTTATTCATGACATTACATAAAATCTGTTTTTCTATACATAATAACATTCCCCTGGATGTAAAAACAGTCCCCTGTCATGAATTTTCACAAAATCGCCCATAACTCGTAAAATCATTGAAAAATGTGTGAGCTTTTTGAAGATGCATATTATACTTATTACTCATTTTCATTATATACACATCGTTTCTTAATTTTCAAGAAAAATATACTTGGGACAGTTTAATAAGGATAAGTTTCCAATTAGCACAGAATGACCCACATACGTTCACATAATACGAGAAGTCGATGTGACTTCAGATTCCCAAAGTTTTCAAAATCAAAGTCACAAAATTCCCTTCTGTACAAAGGTTTAAAATTATATAATAACTTACCAGTTGAAATTAAACACGAGAAAAATATTTATAAAGTTAAAAGAAGTCTGAGTGATTATGTTAAGAATAACTTATAAGCAAAAATTAGTATTAATAGAAATATGTTACGATTCATGATAAATTAGTATATTTTTACTAAATGAAATTCTTACTTAACAAAAGACGAGAAACTAAGGAAAAAGAAAGATAGAAAAAAGCTATGCCAAGAAGAATTATAACAGAAACCTGCAAACAGACTAAGAAAGAACAACACTTTAAAACAACATCAACAGAAGAAACTGTACGATAAAAAAATCTGTATCTTACTCCTGAAATTTTCGGGAACCTCGACAGGAAGTTTATAATTGATATAGTAATTACTTTAGGGTCAAGTAAAAGAAATAAATATCGATGAAGCCTTCGTAATAAGGCTCTAACTAAAATTAATTGGTAATGACCTACTTAGGAAGATACCCTTTGATACAAATGTGAAAACAAAAAATTGCATGATAGAAACTGGTTATAATTGGCTTGGATATCGGTAAACACATCTTCTCTTTCTCTTTTTAAAGCTACTAATAGAATATCTGGTTTAACCACTATGACTACTTATGCAATTCTAACGACTAAACAAATTCAATTCAAATTACAAACCATTTCCTGTTGCATGAAGATGTCGTTCCTCTCAGATGCAAAATATGTAACCGATAGAAATAATAATATTACTAATGTTCTACAAGACACAAAATGATTTAAACTAACTTCGATCATGGAACTTTTGAAAAAATATAGGAGAACTTCGAGTAACAGTTCGCTATCTACTAAAACTTGCGTATTCCATTTTTGTGTATTCAATTTTTGTATTAAAAATATAAAACACATCTATTATATAAAACACATCTATTATCTAAATGCACAAATTCAATAACCCGATAAAAGAAATAAATCATACACAATATTCAAAATATCTACACAAATATAATTATTTACGTGATTATAAATTTGCAATCAAATCAATTTATAGTTAATCGTTTAAATAAATAAATGTATACTTCGTTTATAAAATCAACTAAGATCGGATCCGTCTTTTACAATTATTCAGAAACTTACAATGATAACTAAATTATCTCAAGTCAATTTCCATCTTTACGATACACAAAACGATGATTACAGAAATGCAATTATGTGCATTCTCCAAAAATTATACTAAAACAAAGCAAAAATTTCATACCTTTTTACGATAGTTAACGATGTCAAATTTAGAAGATTTCCTTTATTAATACGAATATCATGGCAAGTTACTCAATCTTCTACTCCAGAAGATGCAAATTCTTCTACGATGTTACAAAAACAAACTATTTATAGTTGTAACGGCGACTTCCAATAATGCTATACGATATCTCATATTGGATTGCAATTTCCAATAACTACGAAATTTCAAATCGATGTTGTATCTATACAACGAATCCATGACGCCATTTTACACTTCAAAATGAATCAGAAGCCGAATACAATTTTCACGATCAATCTTCGATCCAAACGAGTTTCGATAACTAATTCTTTAAACTGCAATGCAATTCAACGAAATTACTACAAATTGTATCAAATTAACTAATGCTTACCTTTTTTAATTACATTAAGAAGATTTTAACTTTTAATAACGTCTGCTCTTAATAACGGCACAATTGTCAACTAGAAAAAAAGAACGGCGCAAGTGCGCATGACATTTCAACGATAATGCGATTTACTATGTATCCATAAGCGTACTATTAAAATTTACGTACGTAAAGTTAGCATTGAATTCCAGCCACGAATGCGTATGTTGAAACTAACCGCGTTAGTTTTAATGCAACTACACAACTAAATTAAAAATTTATAAACATTTGCGATGCTGTATCCGACATAACTTATAGCAATTTATTAAGATAGTATAAGGTGTATATTCCTATAATTTGAAAAACATCCCTTGAATAATTAAGAAGTTACGTTTTTTTTATTAATTAACACCGCGTTTACTTCGATGGTCTAAAAATTTCAATGCTGTATCCGACAAAACTCTGGTTTTCATACCACACTTATTAAGATACTGTAGAAGGCGTCTTGGTTTTATAATATATATATTTTACTAAACGTTTACAAAACTTATACAAAACGTTAAAACATAAACGGTCAGGATCAAAACGTAAAAAACTAATAATCGGTGAAAAAAAAACTTCTCCCCCACCTCCTTTTCTTACCAACTTACATTAAAAAACTAAACACTGTTACCAACTTAAATACCAAGCCTACAGCTGGGCTGTCCTGACAATTATGATATCCCACGATCATAACTGTCTTACAACGTTCGTAAGATAGATAACTAATGATAAAACACATTACTTCAAATTACTTAATCTAAGCATAGTAATCTTACAAGTTTAATACAATAATCAACAAATAATAACTACCTATAAAACAGCTAATTCTAAAATACTCAAACATTGTATTAATTGAACTGTTAATTAATCATTGAATAGTTTTGATGAGCTAACCAGGGTTTCATTTGTGCTGGTTCACAAACCGTTTCAAAGGGTATTTGTGTTATTTGAAAACCATCCATGTCGCCTACAATGTACCTATCATTGTCAAGCACCGTTTTGATAACATATGGTCCTTTATACTTGGGTAAAAGCTTTCGATTATAACCTGAGTGAATATCATAATTTTTTATAACTACACAGTCATTGACTTTATAAATAGTCGGCTCTTTACGTTTACTGTCATATGTCTTTTTATTTTGTTCTTGGACTTTATTTATGTTACTAACAGCATTACTTCTAATATTTGCCAAATCTCTATCAACATTAAACTCGTTTTCTAAAAATAATTTTAAATCATTATCTACATCATCCTCCTGGTTAATACCAAATAAAATTTTACTAGGAGTATCTCCAATGGATCTATGGATTGTGTTATTTAGAGAAAATTCGACTTTATGGAGAACTTCATCCCATTTTTTAGGAGACTCACAAATTTTTGATAAGATTAGTGTAATACACCTATTTAACCTTTCGACTTGTCCGTTTGCATGTAGAGTGTGTGCAGCTACTAAAACGTGATCAATATTATTTTCAACGATGAATGTTTTGAAATCTTTTGATGTGAAACAACTTCCTCGATCAGATATGACTCTTTTTGGCTTACTGATCGGATCGGAAATACGAATTTAAATGTTTTAAAACTTCGGAAGTTTGAGTTGTTTTACACACATAAAGCCTACAAAATTTCGAGAACGCGTCGACGATTACAAAAACATATTTGTTATTTCTAGAAGTTCTTTCTAGGGGACCGTAATGGTCTATATGGACTGTTTGGAAAGGCAAATCACCTTTTGAAATAGGGTGTAAAAAACCTTCACTCTTTCCACTATGTGGCGAATAAAATATACATTTTAAGCAATTAGAAATATAGTTTTTAACTTTGTTACGAATGTCTGGGAACCAATATTATCTAAGAATACACTCTACAGTTTTATCAGTGCCGCAATGACCAAAATTTTAATGGACGATCTAATAACATTTTCTTCTAAACATGAAGGGACTACAAACAATAAACCATTTTTAAATTTTCTGTATACAAGACCTTCTCTCAATTCATAAAATTTATTTTCCTCTTTTTCTAATCTTTGCCTAATTTCAGAAATTGCGCTATCTAAATTTTGTTTTACTGCCAAAACCTGTTCAAAACTATTACCTTCTAGTACTAAAATATTATGTGCTCTGCTTAGCGCGTCTACGTGGTACATTCTTCTACTTGACCTATGTTCAATGGTGAATTGATAATTTTGGAAAAGCATAGCCCATCTAGAAATTCTTGGATTTACATCTGTTTTTGATAATGTGAGACGAAAACTGTTACAGTCAGTGATCACTTTAAAACTAATCCCATAAATGTAAGTGTGAAATCTTTTGAAAGCGTACACCACAGCCAAGCATTCCAACTCAAAACTATGATATTTTGCCTCGACTGGGGTTGTACGTTTACTGAAATACGAAACCGGTTGAAATTTGCCTGAATTCTGTTTTTGCATAAGTATAGCTCCATAACCAAGTGAACTAGCGTCACAGTGTAACTCTGTTTCAAGCTCTGGCGAATAAATCGCTAATAAAGGACTAGAAATTAACTTACTCTTTAGAATCTCAAAAGCCCGTTCCTCATCGAGTGAAAATTGAAACTTAGAATTCTTTTTAAGAAGATCGTAAAGAGGTTTAGCTACTAAAGAAAAATTAGGTATAAACCTTTGAAAATAGCTTGTAAAACCAACAAATTTGTGGACATCAGAAATATTTTTTGGTGTAGGGTAACTTGTTATGCATTCAATACTTGATGGATTAGGGGTTATTCCAAGTTCACTTACACAATAGCCTAAATAAATTATTTTATAATTTAAAAATTGACACTTGTCTAAACGAAAGACAAGTCCATGTCTGGCTGCTAAATCGAAAACGGTGGTTAAAATGTCAAAATGTCCTTCAAGTGTATCTGTCGCAATTAATACATCCTCAAGATACAGAAGTATCTTATTTTCTCTAATTAAATTCTGAAAAATCTCGTTGATGAATCTTTGGAAAACGCAAGGTGCATTGGTAAGACCAAACGGACACCTTAAATATTCGAATTGGCCTAAAGGAGTCACAAAAGACGTGTATTTAATAGAATCTTCTGCCATTTTAATATGGTGGAATCCATTTTTTAAATCAAGAGATGTGAAAAATTTTTTGTTTCTCAATAAATCTAAATGATCGTCTATAAGTGGCACTGGATAATTTTCTTTTACTGTAATGGCGTTTAGAGCACCGTAATCTACACATAGACGAATTTCATTATTTTTCTTTCGTACTAATACAATAGGACTACTATATGGGGAAGTGCTTGGTCTGATGATGTGTTCGGATAATAATTTATCTAAAATGGTTTTCAATTTTTCTTTCTCGGAAAATGACAAACGTCGAGGTCTGAATGAAATTGAATCCTCTTTCTTTAAAAGTATTGACATCTCAAAATTATTCAATGCACTATTATTATCAAAATTCCTAACATAATAACTATACAGTTCCTCAATTTTATTTTTGTGATTTAAGGTTAATTCGGGATTTATATTTAATTCTGTATGATTCGTACAATCTAAGTTTATACTTAAAATTTCATTTGAAAAGTCACTAAGATTATCGTTATAATTAATAAGTACTTGACCATTAGAAAAATTAACTGTTAAATTCTGATTGGAAATAAAGTCTCTACCTAATAAGCAATCAAATGTCATGGTATTCTCAGGCACTACGTAAAATTTGATATCGATGTCAAAATTAAAAACACTAACTTTAGTTTCAAAACTTCCTAATACGATTAATTTAGAACCGTTGATACCAGTGTAACCACCGTCATCATCAATTTTCTTTAAAAGACTAGAATCCACATAAGTATTCTTTAATAAACTAATAGCACTACCTGAGTCTAACATGGCATTTAAATTATATGTACATCCAATATCATAAATATTACTCTTAAAACAAAGGGGGATTACATACGGTATTTTACCAACCTCGGTTTGAACGACATTTGTGGTGCTATCGGCAGGAACTCGAGAAATTCTTTTGTCGGGACAATCCCTTAACTGGTGATCTGTCTTGCCGCATCGGAAACAACTTCCCTTTTCTCTCTTCGGTTGTCTACATTCTTCTGTCTTATGGTTGCTGCGATAGCAATTGAAACATTTTTGAATTCGGTCTTGACTTGTATTGGATATGTTGTGAGATTGGTTTGGAATACTTCTTAATTCAAATCTTCTACTGGGACCTGCAGTTTCATGACTGTTTCGGTCACTGCTGGTAACACCCGACATTACTTGTAAAAGTCTTTCCGTAGATTGAAAGCATTGCATTAGAGCCTGGGATTGCAGTACTGAGTTGTCAAAGCCATCAATAAGGTAATCGATCAAGTCTTGTTCACAAACACCAGCCCGATTGCCTAACATAATTTTATCACAATAATAATCTGCAAACCTTTCATTTCTTTTCCATCGTCTTGCTTCAAATTGCTTCATTAAACAAACTTTGTCTGGCCTACTTATAAACATGGTCTTTAATGCAGTCTTTAAGACTCTCCATGGCATCGCTAAGTGCTCCACTTTTGAATGATACAATTTCAAAGCAGCGTCCTTGAATTTGAAAACGGCAATTATATGCATTCTAGCATCTTCTATCCCATATAATTCTTGTATTTTATCAGCTCGCAACACCCATGATTCTGCGTCGATATCATTGCTGTTGCCATTAAAACCGGGTATCAACGTGCATGCTTCTTTGTTCGAAATCGTATTAACATTGTTGGTAACCAAATTATTTGGTCTTGAATTATCATTAAAAGAAATAATTGCTGTTACAGTAGCTTGAATGATATCCTCGGCACTCATCTGCAAGGCTTCGGTTGGGGCTTGCATTTCTTCATTCGAATGGTTCGCCATTTTCATAAATCCTTAAAACGTGTTTAAAAATAATCTTGAAATATTTCGTTAATTACCACTTCAATTTAGTTATTCATATCCCACTTCTGAATCTGTAGAAGGCGTCTTGGTTTTATAATATATATATTTTACTAAACGTTTACAAAACTTATACAAAACATTAAAACATAAACGGTCAGGATCAAAACGTAAAAAACGAATAATCGGTGAAAAAAAAAACTTATCCCCCACCTCCTTTTCTTACCAACTTACATTAAAAAACTAAACACTGTTACCTTATTTAAAAACTATAAGGAGCGATTACAAAAGATTGATTTACACTGCTAAAAGTCACCAGATAAATAACCAAATAAATTGAGGCGGTAAATTTGAAAATAGTAGGCTTCCATAATTTTAATAAGATAAACGTTTAAAAAATTTCTGTGGCAACTGTGGTTGAAACTAAGTTGCTATAGCGCTATTAGTTCATCATAGTAAAATATAGAACATGTTTATTAACGTAAATCATAATACAAGTAGTAAAATAACACGACTTACAAAATTTTGTCTTACAAATAATGAGTACTATGAACATAAATAAACACAACACCGCCCAATCACCCGGAATAAGTAATCGTACAATTTTAAATGCATTAAAATGTAAGCCAAAACCTACAAACTACTGTCAGATTCGGAATTTGAAGTCGTATCACTGTCATTATTAATAGATATTATCAGTGCTTCTATTAAATTATCGACTATTCCATCTAACTTGCACATTTTTTCTTCTTCTTTGATGACATGTTTTACACAATTTTTCCAATTAGTACTGGACACATTATATAAAGCTTCTTGTGAAAGAATTTTTACTTCAGACAACTTGAAAGATTTATTTTTAGTTGCCACTTCGTTCTTCACTTGAGCCCATATCAATTCTATCGGATTTAATTCATAGTGATATGGTGGCAGTCGTAACACTGTTTTGTTAACTTTCTTTGCCATTTCATCAACTGTATACAAATTATGTTGATACTTGTGTTCACGAATTAGCTGCAATAGCTCCGACCGAACCATGTCTGGTTCAAATGCAATATTCTTTAATTGTAAACAATTTTTCATATCAATTTTTTTTTATGCTGATGTAGGAATTTTTTCCACTCTTCGACTATGGTATGGTGCATTGTCCATTACAATTACAGCTCCTTCGGGTAGTTTTGTTAGAAATTCAGAAAACCATGTCTCAAATACTGCTGAGTTCATTTCTTCGTGGTAATCTCCTGATTTCTTGCCTTCAAAAACTAATAATGCGTTTTCGACAAAACCCTGCTCGGAACCTGCATGTAAAATTATTAATCGTCTTCCTTTTCCTGATGGATTCTTCAATCCCGTAGTTAACCCTTCAATGAATGCTTGACGCTTAGGGGTGACTGGGGCTAGTTGTCACAGGGGTAAGTTGTCACACTGGCAGTAAACTGTACACTGAATACTAAATAGGTATAATACAGTTATCTGCATAATTATTACAGGTTTCTTACGTATCCCATAAAGTTTCAGCGTTATCCGCCAGAAAGCGCGCGAGTTATTCTAGATCTAGTGTTTATCGTGTGTCATTGTAAATTTTTGTGGTGCCAATTTGTGTCGTTTCAGTGGCAGACAGTGAAGTTAAGGTCAGTTTTAATATAATATTATTAAAGTGGCATGTTTTAGCTACACGGTTATATAATAATTTTATTGTTTGTTTGTAACATTAAGAAGTATGTTTACATTTTATCATAAAAAGCCGTTAGGGGTCAGTTGTCACATTGTTTACGGGGCAAATTGTCACAGTGACAACTTACCCCGTAGGTACGCGTCAATTTTATAGTAAATTAATTGTACCTACCTACCTATGAAAGTATGTTAAAAGCACGCAAATCATAAGACAAAAATTTACTGTAGCAGTAAAAATTTGGTTACTTTCACATTACTCCTTAATTACAGATGGTTAGAAAGTATAAGAAAAAAACTGATCGGTGTGTGACACCTCAAGATGTTTTAATTACCGCCGCAAAAGCTGTAAGAACTAGAGATCCGCCAATTTCAATTAGGAATACAGCGAAAGAATTTGGTATTCATTACAGAACATTGGCTCGTTTTTGTAAAAAGATTACTGATGATGAACTTAATGCTGGTAGTAGTTCCGTCCAGATGGGTTATAAAAAACATCGAAAAATTTTTATTAGCGATGAGGAGGGTGTTTTGGAAAACTACATAAAGAAAGCGTCGAACATATATCTTGGCTTAACACCACGAGAAATTCGTGGACTTGCTTATGATTATGGGAAAGCACTTAACAAGCAGTTACCACCGTCTTGGACTGATACAAATATGGCAGGTCCGGATTGGTTCTCATCATTTATGAAGAGACATCCCCGACTCGCAATACGCTCTCCTCAAGCTACCAGTTTATCCCGTGCTACCAGTTTTAATCAAACTAATGTAGCCTTGTTTTTTGACAACTTATATACACTTTTTGATCGATATCACTTCAATCCAAATGATATCTATAACATGGACGAGACCGGAATTACGACGGTTCAACGTCCGGATCGCATAGTTGCAAGAAAGGGTTTTAGACAAATAGGTGCAGTAACATCAGCTGAAAGGGGATGCTTAGTTACGATGGCGATTGCTGTTTCAGCTTCAGGTAACAGCATCCCACCTTTTTTCATATTCCCACGTGTTCACTTTAAAGAACATTTCCTTCGTGGTGCCCCATTGGGTAGTGTAGGAGCGGCGAATTCTTCAGGGTGGATGAAAGAGATCCATTTTATTGAATTCATGCAGCATTTTGTTAAGATGACCAAATGTACTAAAGAATGACCTGTGTTACTTCTTCTCGACAACCACGGATCTCACCTCTCTGTTCCTGGTTTAGACTTTGCTAAGAGCAATGGGGTTGTTATGTTATCATTTCCGCCCCATTGTTCTCATAAACTACAGCCCTTGGACAGAAGTGTTTTCGGGCCGTTCAAAAAATTTGTTAACACGGCGTGTGGTACGTGGATGAAGAGTAATCCTGGAAAAACCCTTACCATTTATGATATCCCGAGTATTGTAGGCATTTCTCTACCTAACGCGATAACGCCAAAGAATATTGTGGAAGGATTTAGGGTGACAGGAATTTATCCCGTGAATAGAGACATTTTTACGGAGCAGGATTTTCTACCAAGCTACGTAACTGATCGGCCAATTGGCACACCTGACACTGCTGATGAACCACAGACTTCGGAAACAAATATGCCCGAGCCACCTAGAGTAAGTACTCCTGACAATCAGATGCAAGAGTCCATGCCTACTACATCTGCATTATCAGAGGTGGAAGTTAGACCTGGCACTTCTGGTACAAAAACGCCAGAAATTGTTACGTCCCTGGAACAGCTTCGTTCTCTACCAAAAGCAGGACCGCGAAAAAAGGTCCAAAATGATAGAAGAAAACGAAAATCTGCTATACTTACGGATACTCCAGTAAAGGACGAAATAGCTGCTTCAATCAATCAATCCGCTACAAAAAGAGTAAAGAAAAATTTGAGTGGTAAAAAAAAGAGACTCGTTAAAACTAAAGTCACAAACAAGAAAAAAGCAGAAGAATCTTCAGATGAAGAGGATACTTTCTGTTTGGTTTGTGGAGAGAACTACAGTCTGTCTAATGAAACCTGGCTCCAATGCACTAGATGTAAACAGTGGTCCCACGAACAGTGTACTGATAGTAATCCGTTTTACATATGTCACAATTGTGATTCAGATGATGATATGTAATTATCTAATTTGAATTAAATGTTGTTCTTAATTTTGTGTTTCGTCTGATTAGCTTAACCTGTGACAACTTACCCCTCATACTGTGACAATGTGTCCCAACGCGGGGTATGTTGTCACACCTCACACTCGTATGAAGATATTTTTTTTTAAATAAAGTAAACAACATTTTGTAGTTCAACCTTTGACATAAGGTACTCACAACATGTACGTATGCAAGCACCAAAGAACAAATCAAGAGTTAATTAAAATAACACCAATAAAGAATAAAACGTTATTTTTGTGACAATTATCCCCGGTCTCCCCTACTTGTTATACTTTCATCGACCCATATTTTCTGTTTTGTGTGACCTTCATTTAACCAAGTTTCATCAAGGTAAAATATAGGTTTGTTTGCTGTTCTGTACTGCTTTATGGTTCTTAAATATTTTCGTCTCCAATTAATAATGTCGTCGCGTTCTACTAAAATGCTTTTACGACTTCTTTTCAGATATCTAAAATATAAAAAATAAGATTTTTCGGAATGGTCGTTTTCAATCAAACTTACTTGAAATTCAGCTGCTATAGGATAGTATGTAACGATTTATTTGATTGTATCCCAAAATAATTTGAAAAGTACAATTAGCTTTGTATCAAAGGAACTGTTGCCTACATTTAAATAAGTGTTATCATTTAAATTTTGGGATTTTCTTGGTGGGATTTTGATTTCCCCACCATCCTTCAGGTTTTTTTGGAAAAAAAGGCCATTTTTAAAAGGATGGAAGAACTTCCTGTGCGAGGATGATCACCTAAAAGTAAATACAAAAAGGAAGACATTTTTGTAACTTGTCGTACGATACGAACCTGAGGAAGAATTGAGGTCGTATTCATTTTGTATGCCGAAGATTATACGTGAGTTCTCGTAATTTGTTAAAGTAGTGCACCTACAAATTTCACATGGTGGACTTGGTTTTATTCCACCCATCATCATATGTGAGCCTGCCCATCATCTAAAGGTAATTGTCTGTCTGAATGTTTGTCCTCGTTCTTGCATCAATGGTAAATAGTTTATTGTGACGTGTCTCCTTGTTAGTGGTTGTTACTTAATCGTTTCTGACCTGTGGTGTCTTATTCGTTATCTTTAGCATATACTTCAACCGGATATCACTTTTAGGCTTGCTACTGTATGTCACAATCTTGAGATAAGTCCACAAGTGGACCACGAACTAGTGTAGCTGTCGTCGACTCAGCCCTGACAATCCACCCCGTGTTTGTGGTAACCTGTACACATATCCAACATCAAGTAGGTAATAGTACCGAGCGTTACGTTTTTAAAGACAATAATTAGGTGTTATCACGTTATAATAATTGTTTAGATAGTTTACTGTATAAGATTTATTGTAGTTGTAAAAGGTTAAACCAACTGTGTTAAGCTCGGTCACGTTGAATGTACCACTATTGCTTTCCTCCATGTGCGTGACATAGACCGTTATTAACGTCATTTAACTTTGCACCATTACGAGTATTTTGGCCAAAAGACCCGTATATTTTGTAAGTTCAAATTCATTATTCATTACTCATTAGTATTGAAGCCATTTTCTAACTGCGCGGTGCTATTGGAGCATTGGCTGTGGCTCCACGCGCACATTCGGTTGGCATCACTTTGTGTCGCGAGAAATATCTTTTATATTAAACAAGAATACTGTTGGGAATGGTATTTCTGTTTATCGGCCTCACCCCTTGTTAAATCTAGTTTCTATTTCGTCTCGCACCAGCCGGGGTATCCCAATCCCTGTCCCAGTTCGAGTGCGGTCAGACAATTGGCGCCCAACGTTTGGGGCCCGAGTTTATTGGGAAATTTCATCAAAAATTTTAACATCGTACCGTTTCTTCCAAAGTATTATAATTTAGTAGATATGGATGTCAAGTGTTTGTTGAGCGATGAACTGGAGTATGAACTTAAAATTCGGGGAATGGAGTATGCAAGTGGTATGACAGTAGCGCAGAAACGTAAATTGTTAGGCCCCATTTTTAAAAAGGAAAAGTACCTAAATGTTTCTGTTCGGGTGGATTCCTCAATGTTAGAGTTTCAATCGGAAATCGATGCGTGTAAGGCCAAGATTACTTCTATTGAAACAGAACTTGCTGACCCAGTTAATCGATCCCACCCTAAGTACTTAACTTGAGCTCTCCACCTCGCTCGACGTATCGATCGTATTCCTGTAGGCGAAGAGAACGATGAATCCGCCGTAGACGATCTTAAAACGGCTGCTAGTAATATTCTTGCGCTTGTCGATACTGTTTCTTCATCTGACGCCGGCGAACCGTGTGATGCAGCTCAATCTACACCTATCGGTTTACCAAGACATGAGCCTCCTGTTACCCCTGGTCCCCGTGTTAACGAGACCGAAGCAGGCTTTGCTGGCCGATTAGCAGGTTTATTAGACGCTAGTCTTCAACGGCTTGAGGATAGCCGACACAGTCATGTACCTATTCGCAAATGGGGAGTTTCTTTCTCTGGTACAGCGGATGGTATGTCAGCCGTTACCTTTCTAAGTCGTTTAGAAGAAAAGTAGCGGGTTTCAAATATTAGCGATGTACGTTTGCTAGAAGGTGAGACCGATCTTTTTACTGGTCCTGCGCTTATTTGGTTTCGCTCGATCAGAGACGTCGTATCTTCGTGGCCTGACCTTGTCACACGAATCCGTACCTGTTTTTTACCGGAAAATTTTGAACTAATGCTGTGGGATGAGATTCGCGCTCGAAAGCAAGGTGTCAACGAAGCCCCTTTATTTTACATTGCCACTATGAAGGAACTTTTTTCACGATTTAGTCGTCCTCCTAGTCCACATGAACAGTTAAAGCTTATTATGGCCAATCTTCAACCTTTTTACGCAACACCTTTGAGCTTAATTAACGTTGATTCTGTAGATCATTTAAACACCTTATGTTTAAAACTAGAAAACACAAGAACGAATAATTCACGGGTAGCAAGTGGTAGCAAACTCTCTGTCTTAGAAGTTTCTTCCAGTCGTGAGAATATTTCGTTACCTAGTGATTATGGTAAATCAAGAATCAAGCGGAAAGCTCTAATCTGCTGGAATTGTCGAGTAGAAGGCCACGATTTTAAGAGATGCGTCAAGGGGTTGACTCAATTCTGTTTCCTATGTGGTGCTGCCGACGTTACCGTACCTACTTGTCCCCGCCAACATTTAAACTGCGTTCGACGAAGTGCCGAGCCCGACATCTCGTCAAACCCCAGAGTTTGAGGGCTAACGAATCACACTGGTTGGATTGGCTAAAGTTTGTAAAATCCTTTTGTTCGCTTCGACATAAACTTAATTCCGACCGTAAATTGTCACTAGCCGACCAATTTTTTCATCCATCCGGTGATAACAGGCCTTATCCTGATGTGATTTTATTTTCTATTTCTGCTCGTGCAATGATGGATTCTGGTGCAAACATTACCATTTTAGGTGCCGCAGGAATGCATTTGATACAAGACTTTAACTTATCCCTAGTCACCTGTGCCGATGTAACTTTGTCTACAGCCGATGGTGTACGTCAGAATGTAATCGGACGCGTGATGTTACCGCTAACTGTCTCCGGTGTTACCAGATTTGTAGAAGTCGTAGTTTGCGATAGTGTTCCCACTTGGTTGATTTTAGGAGTCAATTTTTGCAAGGTTTTCGGTATTAAAGCTAATTTCGTAACGGATGAGTTTACGGTTAGTAGCGCTTTAACCTCGCCTAGAATAAGTAGTGTCGACGACCTAAATGTGGATCGTCAAATTCGTTTAAACTCCGTAGTCGAACGCTTTAAAGAACTTGCACATGATAAGTTAACTCGCACTCACCTCGTAGAACATCATATTGATACCGGAGATGCAAAACCCATTAAGCAGCGCTATTTCCCTCTCTCGTCTGCAATGCAAGTCCACGTTGACACCGAACTTGATGCTATGTTGAACGCTGGAATCATTTGCGAATCGAAATCACCTTGGGCTTCACCTATGTTGCTCGTGAGGAAGTCTGATGGTTCGTACAGGCTTTGTTTCGACGGAAGAAAACTAAACAGTGTGACCAAGAAAGATTCTTACCCCATACCGTACGTTTCTAGTATTTTAGATCGTCTTAATGATGCCCGTTTTAAGTATATAATGATGAACAAGACATTTGTGGCAATCCATGTACTATTCTTCGAATATTGTTTTTAACTGTCTCATCGAGTCTTTGGAGTACTGCAGGTTGGCCACCAGAATGTTGAGGACTTGTAACAGTTCCTGTACCTTTGTATTCTTTGATTTTGCAATGCCTATAAAGAATCTACAATTTAGAACCTTCAATTTATACCATCAACAAAACATACCTGCTGCTTCGGAAATTTTAGATACAATAACAACAGTTTTTGTATTTGCATCTTCACTCAGAATTTGCTTATACATATTAATGATGCACTGCTTTTCTGCGACAGACAAGTAGCCTAAGTCTAGTCGTTTTCGCTTTTTTGGTGGCGATTTAACTACACCACTGGCAAAACTGGTACTCGGCATTTGGTAATCTATAATCAAATATCGTAATACAAAATTATGAGTTCTTAGAAGAACTTTTTTAATTAAATACAAGAACGCAGAGGTTTAAAATACAAAAATAGCACAAAAGTTATAAGACGATACAAAAGCAAAATGGCGTAGTAAACAAACAACAACGTTTGCGGCTGTGTAAAAAGGGCTGTAATTTGGCCAATAGAATAGCAGGAATTAAGCGCCATAAATTTAAATCGCCCCTCGTAGTTATTAAATAAAGTATAGGTGAAATCCACTCCGTAAAAATAACTCTAGATAAATCCACTCCGGTCAAAACCACTACAACAAAAAAAAACTACAAACAATAATCACTTCAAACTAACACACCTCCATTAAAAATCAGTTTAGTAAAATTCACTCGTATGAATAATCACGAAGGCGGAATAAAAAGCTATGCAATAAAAAGCCGGGCAACTTTTTTTCCGGAAGTTTTTTTCCACGACTTTTTTTATCGGCTTTTAATTCACCCTGCTTTTTTTCCGCGGATTTATATTCCTACATTCGAATAATCACTCCAGCAAATAAATACTCTTCTCTATAATGAGTACCAACTTACCAAAAATACGTGTAAGAAAAAGAAGAAAAAGTGTTAAGTTTCCCATTTAAATCAAAGAAAACACATACAAATCCAGGAATTAATTATCTAATGAAGGACAATTACAAATAAAAACTCATGCAATTAAAGAATGGGTATTAGTGTCGACAAAGTAATTTCATTGTATAAATGACTTATTTAAATTTTCTATGAAAAATAGAGAATAAGTAATTGTTATCTTAAAATTCCATTTCATGTTAAGCTTTTCTATTAATAAAGTATCTATTGGCTGCATAGCTATAAAGTATTCCAAGAAAAGGTTTAAAAGGCATTAAATTGTTTATTTCTTAGTTATTTCGTGTTCGGTTACCGAATTGTTTACTTCAGTGCAAGTGCAATTTTTTATTTTTCTGCATTTTTAGGTAAACATCTTCTCGCTAACTGTAGGTTTTTGTACGAAAAAAATTGAATACGGAATGGTTGTACATTTTGGAGATGCGTTCAGTATTACAAGGGAAAGTGCAATGCCAGGTGTCAGGTAAAGAATTATAGGATTATCACTAAAGTTAGAGAACACAATCATACCCCTGACGCGTCAGCGAGCAAAGCAAAAAAAATAATATCACAAGCGAAGGAGCTTGCAGAAACAATCCAAGAAACTCCCCATAATATTGTTGCTGAGGTATCATCCGGTTCATCATCTGCTGTTCAAGCGAAACTGCCTAATGTGGAATACATGAAGCGTATTATACGTAGGAAACGACAACAACGTGGTGGTTGAAAACTGAAACTTTTGGATGCACCAACTTGATCGAACATCAGATCAAAACTACTTAAGCAACGATACTACCGGGTTTCGCCGTTTATACAGAAAGAAATCGATCTGGAGTTAGAGAAAATGTTAAAGTTAGGCGTTGTAGAAAAATCCAACAGCGCTTGGTCGAGCCCGATGTTATTGGTGAAGAAGAAGGACAACTCTTATCGTTTTTGCGTAGACTTTAGAAAAGTCAACAAGGTTACCGAAAAGGACGCTTATCCTTTACCTTACGTTTCGTCTATTTTGGATCGTCTTCGTGACGCAAAGTTTATTTCGTCTCTCGACATTAAGTCCGCTTATTGGCAGATTCCGTTAAGCTAAGAGTCTAAGCAGTATACCGCTTTTACAGTTCCGAACCGTGGGTTATTCCAATTCACGCGTTTACCGTTTGGTTTAGCTAACGCACCAGCTTCTTGGCAGAGGTTGATTGATCGAGTTTTAGGTCCCGAACTAGAGCCTTACGTTTTTGTTTATTTAGATGACGTCATTATTTGCGCTCCTTCCTTCGAGAAACACATGGAAGTGTTAACTGAAGTTCTTCGTCGCGTTAGAGAGGCTAATTTGATGTTAAGTAAAGACAAATGTCATTTTTGTAAACCTGAACTTAAGTATCTTGGTTTTATCGTAAATTCTACTGGTTTGTCGGTTGACCCGGAAAAGGTTGATGCAATTTTGCGTATTCCAGTTCCCACTGGTGTCGCTGAAGTTAGAAGAATTATAGGCATGGCCTCGTGGTATCGCCGATTTGTACCGAATTTTTCGACAATTATCGCTCCATTGACGTCTCTGTTAAAAAAGAATTCCAGCTTTAATTGGACTAGTGATTGTGATGAAGCCTTTCAGATCATTAAGAATTGTTTAGTTTCCGCACCTGTTTTGTATTGCCCTGATTTTAGTGTTCCGTTTACAGTTCAGACTGACGCTTCCGATTTTGGTCTTGGTTCGGTTCTTACCCAGTTTATCGACGGTGAAGAACGTGTTATCTGTTATAATAGTAGGTCACTTACGAAGTGTAAACGCAAATATTCCACTACCGAAAAGGAGTGTCTGGCTGTCCTGTGGTCTATTGAAAAATTACGCCCCTATCTTGAAGGAACAACTTTCACTGTAGTTACCGATCACGCATCATTAGTCTGGTTACCCAATTTAAAGGAACCTACCGGTCGTCTAGCACGTTGGGCTGTTAGACTTCAGCAATTTGATTTTACGATCATACATCGAAAAGGAAAGGATCATGTCGTACCTGACGCATTATCTCGTTCAGTACCAGCTATCGACAACGTTACTACCGATTGTGACACTACCGAACCTAAGTCTTCGGACAAATGGTTAACGAAACTTATGGAACGTGTACGTTCAAAACCTACCGCTTTTCCTCAGTGGAAAATTAGTAACGGAAAGTTATTTAAGCATGTTACCGTAGACTATCCCGATCTTCGTTCTGAGAATGACAATTGGAGAGAAGTTGTGCCTAAGTCTAAACGACTCGAAATATTGTCAAAGTTTCACGACGAGCCTACCGCTGGACACCTTGGTATTTTTAAGACTCTCGAACGAATTGTTCCGCTTTATTACTGGCCTAAGATGAAGGCTGACGTCATTCGTTACATCAATCGTTGTAAAGTATGTATCACGCATAAGCCAGAACAGAAACGTCCTGCTGGCCTTATGACCCGTCATCCTGTGGTGGACAAACCTTGGCAGTTGATCTCTACCGATCTTGTTGGACCGCTACCGCGATCTAAGAGTGGCTATTCTTACATCCTTGTGGTTGCCGATTATTTTTCCAAATTTGTTTTATTTTTCCCGTTACTTTCTGCTACTGCAGCTGCAGTTACTAAACGTCTTGAAGAAGATGTATTTTTAATGTTTGGAGTTCAGTATCTTCTGTGCGATAACGGCACACAATTTCATAGTTCAGAGTTTAAGAAAATGGTTTCGTCATATAAGTCTAAAATTATTTTTAACGCTAATTATCATCCACTAGCGAATCCAACCGAAAGAGTCAACCGAGTCATGAAGACAATGCTATCGTCATATATCGAAGACAACCATCGACATTGGGATAAATATCTTGCTAAAGTAGCATGTGCTATTCGTACCGCTGTACATGAAGTCACCGGCTTAACGCCGTTTTTCGCTAATTTTGGACGTGAAATCTGTCTCGACGGATCACGTCATGGAAAAACTACCGATTCCGACACTATCGACGATCTAGCTTTTGCAAATCGTACCTTTTTGGCCGAAAGAGGCCCAGCTTTTAGAGAAGTTTACGTCGACATCAAGAATCGCTTGAATGCCGCTTATGTCCGCGCTAAACATTATTACGATTTACGTCGTCGTCCAGCACCTTTTGAGGTGGGAGACACAGTGTGGCGAAAAAATTATGTCCTTTCTGATGCATCTCGATATTTCTCGGCCAAACTGGCACCTAAATTTATCGGTCCGTTTTACGTAAAACGGAAAGTATCGTATCAGACCTATGAGTTGTCTGATGACACGGGAGCATCTAAAGGCATATGGAACGCCAAAGACTTAAAGTTGAACCCGACTGGTGACAAATAGTTTTTGTTTTTCGTTTTCGTTTTTGTTTAGGCTTAGTTAGTTTCGTTTTTGGGTTCCGTGTAGAGACGGACTAAGAATATTTCTCTACAGTGGGGACACCACTTGTCGTAAGAGGCGACTAAACAACGGTTCTTTCATTTCTATTTTTCTTTCTTCTGCTATCTTGTCTAGTCTTTTCTTTTATTTCTGTAGTGTTTGTGGCTAGGTGCCATCGCTCGGTGAGGGCTTTAGTTGTGGGAAAAACGCAATGCGCGGATCTCGTGAAGCGCAGCGCGCCCTATTCTATTGTGCAGCATCGAGTGATCTGTGTCGAACCCAAACATATGCTACCCTTCTTATCGTTTAGTTTTGTTCCGTTTAGTTTCGTTAGGGGTTCTCGATGATTGCGAGATCGCGAGATCCATAGGTTTAGTTTTTCGTTTCGTTTTAGGTTTAGTTTTGTGTAAGAGTGATTTGGGAAATCCCTCTTTAAGTAGGGGAAGTGTAACCGGCGTTGAAATTTGGTCGTAATTCTTTTGTGAAAGACCCCGTATTCAGATTTATTTGGCTGAGTTTTCTTTTATTTTAGCGATTGATTAGTTCTGTGTAAGCATCGAAAACATTTTACTCATTATTTTATTACGTTTAATTTAAGTTGATTTGTATTTAATAGTTATTTCACAATTATTATTGTTTTTTTTTTAAACGCATAAAGTTCCGTGGTTTTGATTTTGATTTAGTGTTTTTACTTCTGGTTATCTCATTAGAATAACAACTCTATCTAATTTACGATTTCCTTTTGGGAATGTAACTCGATCAATTTTCTTGGTATCTATACTTTTGTTTATGTTAAGTTCATTTACGAGCGCGATTAGGACCATTTGATAATTTAACAGAGTAAGCATTTTCCGTGAGAAGATTCTCTTTCTTTCGTGTGCATACGTGACATGACGCGTGTGGTAAAAATATTTTTCATCTTTGTTAATTTACTGTGTTTAGTGTTCCATCTTTTACAAAGATTTTACGGCGCAAGTTTATTGAATTAAGTGGGATTACGAGGTGTTATAAAGAGTAAAATTCTGATTTTTGAGAGGGATTGTTTCGGTGGCAATTAAGAATACCGGGTACCGTGATGTAGTTTAGTGGTCGGGGTACTTTTACCCTATCGTGATGTAATACCGCGGAAGTTAGATGGAACCGTGAAAATTAAGTGGAAAAGTTTGGTTTTCCAATTTCGTAATTTACGGTTTAAATAGTCTTCATGGTTTCCAAAAAAAAATAAAGTTCACGTTTCAAGTTGGATTTGCAATCGAAGGGTTGTGCTAAATCCAGTCTTCGCTTTTGTGCGGATTTCAATTAAGTGTTAAAAAGAAAATTCTTCCGCCGTCATTGCAATTGTTTGGGATACCTTTCAACGTTTCTTCCCGTAGACAACTGGCCACCTAGAATCAACCACAGGTTCTTTCCTGGAGTTACGACAATTCAAGGTATTTATTTTGCACCATTTATTTAATCGTGAAGTTATTATTTACGTGATTGAGTGTTAAGAGCTTTGAATTTCAAGTAAATTTACAAGTGTCTCGAATTGAAAGAAAAACAATAATGGAACTAATTATCGTCCGTATTTGTCGGAACTGTGTCATGATCCCGAGTTAAAAATTTGTTACACGGGACCGAATTTTTCGATTCAAGTTATATATATTAGTTTTATATTAAATAAGTTTATTTCATTTTATATTTGAGTAATTTCGACGCGCACACGGCCGTGATTTTAGATAAATTAAGATTTATTAATTTGTGCTTTGTTTTATTTCTTTAAATTCTGTATTTTGTATTTTATTATTTTGTTTTTGTGCATTCATTCAAATAACTTTAAATTTGTTATTTTTATCAAACGTTCATTTTACGTATATTTTTTTTTATTTTGTTTGTTTTGTTTTGGGTAATTTTGTGAATTTCAATACCAGTATTTTATTTGATTTTATTATTACTATTCAAGTTTGTTTGAACCATTTTTTTTTATTTTATTTCAATAAATGTTAAATTGTAAATGTAAAGAGCTTTTAATTCCGTCGGCCCCCGCGTGTGTAACTTTATTAATTTATTTCAGATTTTAGTGAGATACACTCTAATAAGGTAAGTCCATTTAGAGTGTATCCTTCAGGAGCGGGCTTGTGGTTGGCAAGGGCCAGAAGTCCATTAAGCTTTACTCTTTCCTGGCGCCCTTTGATTTCGACATTATTACTTTTCGATTTTGTGTTTTTCGTCAATTCAATCACGAAATTTTTAAATATAACCCACCCCGTCTCCACTGAGCAGCGGCACAACATCGTTTGTGTTACCTCATTTCAGGCAGTGACATTGTTTCAACTTTTGCATGTAACACGCTATTAGACATTTAATATACCATTGGGTAAAAATACTTCAAGCATAGTATGACAACATTGTGTAAAACTTTACTATCCATTTTAGAGCATTTTTTAAACAAATTGTGATATGGTGCCATCAATTTAAAATGTAAAAATTGTTTATATGTAATGAAAAAAAAACTGTACAATTTAATCTGCACAAATAAATGCAATAAAACTGCACAAATTAGTCTTGTCACTTTTTTCAGGTCCAATTTGTGTAATCTTTATTAATAATTGTAGATAAAATATGCAAGGATTTCTCCCTGTGTAATATATTCCTTACTATAGGCCGTTCAGAATATCAGACGATTGTGGCTAACATGTCAAATGCATTACATTCTGTGACTACACATTATAGCACATTTGGATCTTCTAATGAAGCATATGAGAATGAGATTAAAATGCGCGAATTAAAAGAATTTTTTGAACACAGGCGTTACTCTCTTAGAGTATTCATATCTAAGAATCAAACATCAACTGTACAGAGAATAAGATATAATCCAGCTACAAATCAATTGGTTGTTTTTGTGTGTCGCTTAGATGAAAATAGTGGCTTTTCTATTCCTAATCACTATTAAGCAAATACTTACAGTTAGCGACATAAAAAGTGCTTATGAAAAAGAAGTTGTTTCTAGCAATGCTTACGTGTTTCTAGCACGACCTATAGTGAATGGAGCACCAGCATTTTGCTTAGCAATTTTTGGGTCGGATAACCGATTTACATCAAATAATATTTTAACTCGATTGAACTATTTGACACAAGAGGCAGCTATTAATGGATTTACGAAAGAAGGATTTCATCTGATAGCGACACGAGAGGCCTGAAGACAATAAAAAATTAAATTCTCTTTACCAGTTTCCATTAAAAGGAATAAATAAATCACCATATTTTCGTTATTTTCTAGTAAGTTAAAAAAAAAGCCTCATAATCCAAAACTATTTATAACTCATTTATAGGCTGATTTCATTGTCAACTAGTTCAAGATACTATCCATATAACAACAAAAATAAAAGCAAGATTCTTGAAATCAGATACAATGATACTACTAGTTGGAACAACAATTATGTCTTAGTCATTTAGATGGTATGGGTACAAACTAAACCTTCTATTTAGTTTTTCAGCAAGTTCTTTCCGTTCAATTTAGCAACTGAATTTCATCGTGAACGTGAGTAAAAGTGTACACGACTGTGTTTAAATCGCTCTCAAAATTATTTAATTTATGCAGTAAATAATTTGAAATAATATTCAATAATAGTGGTGTATTATAAAAGTAGTAGTGCTCTATTCATCTGCGGTAATATCAACGGCTAATGTTTAAATAATTAACATTACTTATTATTTAAGCAAATCGTAACGTAAACGTAGTTTTATCTCCTATTATACCTTATCACTTGCTTGGACAGTCCAACGCTATCGCTATAACTCGACCTATTCGTTAAAGTCGTACTTAACTACAATTATAGTCGTACCACTTTTTGAAGAAAATGTCTTTATGTCAAAATTGTAACAAAAATATTAATTCACAATCCAAATCGGTACAATGTGATGGATGCCAAAATTACATACACGCAGCTTGTGCTGATCTAACGGCGGATGACATCAATCGTATCACCCGCTCTAGAGCCAAGGCGTTGAGAATCTACTGTCACAATTGTTTTACTGGAGTTGATACTATTAAATCTCTCCAGGTCTTAATAACGAATTTGCAAAAGGAAATAATTGAGTTAAAAGAAAATTTTAGCACAAATATAATATCGCAAAATGCTAATCTGGACGTTGAACGCGTTATTAATGAAATTAATGAAAGAAATATCCGTGAATCAAATATTATTATCTCAGGAGTCCCAGAAATAGAAACAACTAATGTTAACGATCAGGTAGCTGATATTATCTCTAAAATTGCACCTGATTTATCAACTGATTCTGTTCAGACGTTTAGAATAGGTACTAAAACTAATTCGTCAAGTACTCGTCCACGTCTTATTAAAGTTAAATTTACTAATCCTAAGCATGCAAAAGTCATAATAAAAAATGCTCGATTATTACGCAACAACCCAGATTTTAACAACATTTATATTAACCCGGATAGAACGCCTCTGCAAATGGAACACTTCAAAAGGATAAAAACGGAGTTTAATGCACGAAAAAATAATGGTGAGTCAAATATTCGTATTACTTACTTTAACAACACTCCTCGTATTACCGTTTTAAAAACTAAGAAACCATCTGCCAAACGAATCCACTCTATCCATATATTATCAAAATATACAAGGACTTAACACGAAACTGACTCAACTAAAAGCAAATCTACCAACACTCGAATACGACATTATCGCACTCACTGAAAGTTGGTTGAATGATAGTGTGTTCAATTCGGAAATTAGTGATCAATCGTACCTTCTGTACAGAAAAGATCGTAACTTTAGTGAATGCGGTGGTTCACGTGGTGGTGGTGTTCTTTTATTAATATCCAGTCAACATAATTCATTTGAAGTCTCTTTGAGTGATTACAATAATTATTTACCTGTTAATGTAGATATAGTATGTGCCAAAATATCTCTAAGTGTTACCTTAAGCGTCTACGTTTTTAATATTTATATTCCACCAGCACTGCGCTCAGATGATTATGAAAATATCTTTATATTTTTTGAGTCTTTACCTTTCTTATATAATAACAATTTTATAATCATAGGCGATTTTAATATACCTGAATATATACATTCTCATAGTCAGAACTCAAAAAATGCAAAGTTATTGAATGATTTTATTACATACTTTGATCTTGTCCAGCATAATACTATATGCAATAATGATAATCACATTCTCGACTTAATATTATCTAATTTAAATTGTGTTGTAACTCGTGAGACATTACTTATATGTAACAAAGAATATTACTCTCATCCCACATTAAATATAGTATTAAAAACTAATGCATACAATAAAAATGTCTCTAAACACCATGTATTACCTCGCAGATATGATTTTAGAAAAACTAACTTTGTTAGACTATATGATTTGATTGGTAATTATAACTGGAATGAACTCACATGTTTTGATGATGTTAATACTGCGGTCACATTTTTCTACTCAGTTTTATATAACTTTTTTGATGAATGTATACCCTCTAAATCAAATAAAAAAAATTCATTTCCCCCTTGGTTTAATTTTGAAATACGACTAGCACTGAGGAAAAAAAATCACTTTTACAAAATGCACAAAAAGTTTCCATTCAATGACACTTACTTGATCAAATATAAATATTATCGTGCCATGATTAAATTAGAGATAAAAACCTCTTATCAAAGTTATCTTAAGTCATGCGAATCTTCAATTACGTTAAATCCAAAAAAATTCTGGAGTTTCATAAATTCGCAGAAATCGAGTCTTAATTACCCTCAGATTATGTCGCTTAACAATGAAAATTTCTCGACAACTGCAACAATTGCAGATGGTTTTGCTAAGTGTTTTGAAAGTGTATATTCGTCTTCTTCTTCTTCTATTGGTTTAGACACAAATACTTATATCTTCAAATAATCTAATTTATCTATCTTATATTTCCGTTAATGAAATAGAAACAACAATAAAAAGAACAATTAAAAACAATTTATCGCACGGGCCTGATCTTGTTCCAAACATTATAATAAAGGACTGTTTCAAACCACTTTCTAAAGCTCTGTTTCATATATTTAATTTGGCAATAAAAACAAACACTTTTCCTACTGCTTGGAAACTGGGCCGAGTAGTTCCTATACATAAATCCGGAGATAAAAGTGACATTAGTAATTACAGGCCAATAACAATTCTCTCAAGTCTCAGTAAAGTATTTGAAAGTATTATATACAAAACCATTTATTTTAACATTCATAATCAGTTGTCCTTCTCACAGCACGGTTTCATGAAACGTAGGTCAACTACTAGCAATTTGTGCTATTTCACTTATTACATAGCAACAGTCTTAGACAACAAAGGCCAAGTTGATGTGATTTACACTGATTTTGCAAAAGCATTTGACACTATCGACCATAACATTATAATAAGAAAGTTGCATGTTTTTGGACTTTCTTCTGCATTGATAACACTTTTGTCATCGTACCTTCGGAACCGTCTCTTAACAGTTAATTTTTGCGGATATAATACTTCTCCTTTTCAAGCTTCTTCTGGAGTCCCACAAGGATCAAATCTTGGACCTCTTTTATTTTTGATATTTATTAATGACATCAATGACGTAATAAAATCAGAACGTTTGCTGTTTGCCGATGATCTAAAAATTTTTCGAGCTATTTCCACAACTAATGATTGTTTTGCAATTCAAAACGACCTTCAAAAAATTGACAACTGGTGTTGTTTAAATAACTTAAATCTTAATCTCGCTAAATGTAAAGTTGTTTCTTTTAATCGTAAATTGACTGCAACTAAATTTTGTTATTCTATACGTAATTTACCCGTTACTCGATGCGACAATATTAAAGACTTAGGTGTTATTTTTGATAAAGAACTTACTTTTAACTTGCATATAGATTCAGTCTGTTCTTCTTCTATAAAAGATGCTAGGTTTTATTGTTCGCAATTCTCGAAGCTTCTCAAACATTCATGCAATTTACACATTATACTACGCATTTGTCCGGTCCAGACTAGAATATTGTTCACTGATATGGGATCCTATCTACCAGAATCAAAAAACTCGCATTGAAAAAATCCAACAGAAATTTCTAAAGTATATTTACTTTAAGATGATAGGATCTTATCCACCAGTTGAAATAACTTATAATAATTTACTTCAATTGTTCTCATTAAAATCTCTAAATGAACGACGTAACTGTAACACCGAGCAATATCTGGAAAAACTAATCTCTAATGAAATAGATGACCCAATTTCTCTTCAAAATTTAAATTTTCATTCTCCATCAGTTCATACAAGGTATCCAACACTTTTTTATCTCGACCATGCACGAACAAATATTTATTTCAAGTCACCTATCAACCGGATGTGCTTAAATTTTAACAAACGTTAATTTATTTTGGATTGTATTAAGTTATTTATCTATTTTTTTTTCTATTGTGCTGACTTATATATAATTAATATTAATTTTTGTTGTTATTTACTGAATTTATGTATATATTGTATCTTTAATTTCCTTTTTTATTTGTGTTTTCACTTTTACTTATTAAGTATGTATAAAAATTAATTTGTACCTGCCCTATTTTAGAATTTTGTTTCTGTTGGGCAGATGTATTGAAATAAATAAATAAATAAATAAATAAATAAACTGACAAGATGAATTTTGATGCAATCAATATAATGTCAGCACTGTGCATAACCGAAATTCTAATCAAAAAGCTCGAGGAACACGGAAACTTCTCAATCTTACACGTTATATCCTCGACTCATTTATTGATAAATCTAAAACTGTTACGGAAAGAATATACTTGATATAGTACTCTGTATTCTTTGTAACATTATGGAGAATGTGGATCAAAAAACATGATAAGTGTTTATTATCTTAAAATGGGCTTTCTCTAAATACTTACACATGTATTGAAATTAACGCAGATGTATTACTAATTTTTGTTGAGAAATGTCGATCCGAAAAGTCAACATCGAACATGTTTGTACTATGGATGTTGAGGAGTCAACCATGTGAAAATTTTTTTAGACAAGCTAGATTAATGACGAGCACCTACTCTACCATGGTTACTTTTGATATGTTATATCATTTGCATAAACAACAACGAATACAAATAATTAACGATATAACTACATCTACAGCTTTGTATTGTTTGATGGTTTCTTGATATGATTTCTGTGCTTATTATAATTGAAATTCATATATTTACTAATACCGATTTCATTCTTTAAGTGACATATTTATTTTTTCTAAAGAACAGAACAATAGATTAGGACATAAACTACTTTGTAAGAAGTGTATTTGTCCTCAATCGACAACATACAAAATATTTTGGAGAAAGCCAAAAGTGACGCAAATGCTAGTATTCGCAGATTAGGAATCGTACTGGACCCTCATATAGAAAAAATCGCTGTAGAAAGTATCGATTTAGCTACTTTGGAAAACTACAACTTTTGTTGTTTATAAGGAAGTAATTCCTAACAAATCAGATGACGAAAGCGTCAGTAATGTCATGGAAGGTGTAGATAAAGAAAACTTGCTAGAAATCCAGGATGAAATGGAGAAGAATTTAGTAAATTGAAAGACTTAAACTTGCATCTTAATATTCTTACCCTGTACAAACTATTCAATGTCGTATTCGTAATTGTGATACTGTATTAGCAGTATTGTCGGGGCGCAAAATAGTAAAAATTTCCCATTTTCCTCTTGCAATTCGACAAGACAGTCGTACGGTACTTTAATACTGATAATATTGGCAAGAGGGCACTGTTGGGGCTATGATTATAATTAACCGGCGATCTACGGTACACCACCCCAATTTCCACCAATAAAGGATTTAGTACCTCATAGGCTTATTTTATTCGATCCGTGACGTGGCCGTCCAGGTATCGATAATCCGGCACGGGAGCACCACTACTACAATATCAAAAACTTCACTCAAGCAATATCTAGCTATAACAGTAATACTTTTATACGAATACGAGTAAACAATAAAAATATCAGAGTCCAAAAAAAAAAATTATATTGGTTATTTTCTAAAACATCGTTCTATCAAGAAAACTACCAAAAAGGCTCGCAAAGAAGTAACTAAATTAAGAAAAAAATTTACTAATAGTGAAAACTCAAGTAATTCGATGATGTCAACTACAGATCTGAATCTGATTATAACTTATCTAAGAGTAGTGAAGATAATATAAAAGTAGTAACTGAACAATTAGACATTCGTAGTGGTAGAACTACTTCGCTGTGTACTACAAGCATGACTGGTACATAGGCAGAGTTGCAGATGTTGATGACGATGATGATACAGTACACATTGCACTGACCAGATTTTTAAAATCCGACCTTGATAAATATATTTGGCCACACAAAGACCATGTCCAAGTTGTATCAAAAATGTATTTATTTTATGATCCAGTGAATCTAATTGGCAATAGGCCATTCGAAATTAAACGCTGTCAGTATAATGTAATATCAAGAAAATATAAAGAAATAAAAAAACGTTGTAAGTTAAACATGTATGTTTTTATCACCTACCAGGCAGGTGCTTTATCCGTGGGAATCGAACTGAGTAACATTTCGAATTATATTTGACATTCTTAATTCTAGCTTAAATCGGTTTATGCAATCCGATCAGTATATTTATAGAACGTTAATTATCATTTTTTTTAAAATCCCACATTATCTTAATCTTTATATGCATCATCTTGCAGTACGCTGCATTCTGCTACATTACATCGCATTATTTGAGATCATTCACATTACGTTAGATTATAATACATTATTTTATATTACGTGACATTATAGTGCAGTACCTCTAATTATCTGTATTTTGGCAATACATGTACACATTTTAAGGGACTGAATGACCCCTCGCTTTTTACTTACAATTATCACGTCTTTTATGAATGTACGTTAAATACCTTCTTAGATTCGAATCCCCGCCATACCTAATTTCAATCTACAAAAATAATAACTTTATGCTTAAACTATGATTGTGAAACAGTAGGTACTTACAGGATTCATATTGAAATTATCAGCCAAGCAATAAACAAATGCAAATCATTTACAAAAACAATTAATATTGTTTGATAGCCGTAACCGCATAACCCAGTACAACCTTTATAATATTGAACATTGCAATACTTATGTGTGTAAACGTGTTGTTTACAAATATGATACACGTGCTATTCTCCACTAAGCTCTCAAAAGAGATGTGAAAAGATAAAGGTTACAAATTAGTTAGCAATGTTTTAAAGAAAGGATTTCTTTATGTGGTGTATTACTAATAATAATAATCTTAAGTTGGCAGAATGGAGTTTTTAGTTGGTTATGGCAACACTGTAAAAATATATATAATTTTAGTTTTTGAATTGTCATTGTGGTTTGTAATGGCGTAGGTTAAAAACAGATAATAAATTATTAAGTTTATCTGGCTATTTTTAAGTCATCATCTGCTCTTTATGCTACAATTGGCGACGATGGAAAATTAATTAATACGTAGGCATACATTTTTTTATTATTACCTCAATTGGTGAAGCACGTGGTGCAATTTATTAATACACAATGAGCGAGGAAAAAATAGTTGTAGTAGCGGGAAATATTGCAAGTATTAAAAGCTTTAAAGCAGGGGATGACTGGCAGATATTTTTTGAAAGATTGGAACAATATTTTCAAGCCAATCAGATACCAGAAGATAGGAAGACTTCGGTGTTAATTACGCTATTAGAGGAAGATATATACAGAATTTTAAGAAGTTTGTGTGAACCGAATCTACCAAAGACAAAATCATTTAAAGAATTGGTGGAATTATTAAAAAATCAGTTTGAACCACGCGTTTCTAAATACCGTAAAAGGATTCAGTTTGATAATCTAAAACAAACGAGCGAGAACATAAGTGATTGGATTGTAAAAGTTAAAAGTGTTGCTTCCAAGTGTGATTTTGGTTCTCAATTAACCGAGCGCGTCAAGGACAAATTTGTTGTTGGAATGAAACCCGGTGTAATCTTAGATCGACTTTGCGAGGAGGAACCTACTAAAAAGCTGAATGAATTAGTGGACATTGCTTTGAGTAAAGAAGCGGTTTTAAGGGAATCATACAAAACAATAGAAGTTCCAATAAATAAACTAAAAAATTTTCCTACAAAAGTGGTTAAGGAAAAGCGTTACGATTCATCAGTAAAGCAAGTAAGAAAGGATAAACAAGAAGGTGTGGTAAATAATAATAATCCTTTATGTTTTCATTGCAATAAAGGTAACCATGTGTTTGCTAAATGTAAATTTAAGAATTATTTTTGTAAAAAATGTAAAAAAAGAGGTCATATCGCAGATGCTTGTAAGGAAAATGTTAAAACTAATCACTCTTTAGAATTCAACTCAGAATTTGTAAATTCAGAAGTTGTTGATATGTTTAAAATTAATGCTAATTATAATTTTAGGTATGAACCAATTTATGTGAAAGCATTACTGAATGGCGTACCGTTGCAGATGGAGTTGGATACAGGAGCTGGTATTTCTTGCATTCCTTATTCATTATACATTAAACACTTTGCCGATGTCTGTTTAATCGCAACATCAATTAGATTAAAAACATACGATAACAAAATTATTGTTCCGACTGGGAAATTAAAGGTAAACATTAGACTAAATAATTTAGAAAAAGTATGCGAACTAATAGTTGTAGAGAGCGGGTGTAAATTATTGTTAGGGAGAGATCTGTTGCACACTTTTCAAATCAAAGTAGATAATCTAATACGTATTAATGTAATTAATAAAAATGAAAAATTAGAAAGTTTATTAGAGGACTACAAAGAATTATTTAATGATGAATTAGGTTCTTATAACGGGTCTAAAATTAGATTAGAGATAGATTCAAATACAAAACCAATTTTTCACAAGCCTAAACCGGCACCTTATGCATTTAAAGAAGCCATAAAAAATGAGTTAGAGAGGTTAATTAAAGATAAGGTAATAGAAAAAGTGGATAACTCTTTGTGGGGGACACCACTCGTTGTAGTATTGAAACCGGATGGTAAAAGTGTAAGATTATGTGCTAATTATAAAATTACTGTAAACAAATATCTTAAAAACGTGAATCATCCGTTACCTAGAATTGAAACGATTTTTAATGTGTTACAAGGTGGAACTCATTTTAGTAAATTGGATTTTAAAAATGCTTATAATCAATTAATTTTAGATGAGGAAACTACAATGTTGTTGGCATGGAGCACTGAACAAGGAATTTATAAGGTAAATAGATTACCTTATGGTACCAAACCGGCTTGTTCAATTTTTCAAGGTATTGTTGAGAAAGTTTTGACAGGTATTGCCGGTGTAGTTAATTTTTTGGATGACATAGTAGTAACTGGTAAAACTGAGAGTGAGCATTTTGAAAATCTAACTGAGGTCTTTAAAAAATTGCAAAAATTTGGGTTTCGTTTAAACAAAGATAAATGTAATTTTTTTCAAGATCGCATAGATTATTTAGGGCATGTAATTACAGCAGAAGGGTTAAAAAAAGATTGGAGTAAAGTTGAAGGTATTATACATTGTAAAGTGCCTACAACAGTATCAGAAATTAAAGCGTTTTGTGGGATGGTGAATTATTATTCCAAGTTTATACCACATTCATCATCAATACTGAAACCGTTGTACACACTTTGTAAAAAGAATGTTAATTTTGAATGGACGATACAAGCTCAAAACGCCTTTGAGTTGGCAAAAAAAGAATTAATGTCTGAGAAAGTACTAATGCACTATAATCCAGAGAAAAGCGTTAGATTATACTGTGATGCTAGTAGTGTGGGTATTGGCGCATGTTTATGTCACATCTTAGAAAATGGTACAGAAAAACCAGTTTGTTTTATTTCTCGGGTTTTCAATAAAAGTGAAAAAAATTATTCTGTTATTCACAAAGAAACACTGAGTATCGTTTGGTCTGTACAAAAACTTTATCAATATCTAGCTGGAAGGCACTTTGAGATTGTATCTGATCATAAAGCATTAAAAACCTTATTAGGAGAGTCTTCATCTTTACCTCAAATGGCAGCTGGCCGAGTTCAAAGGTGGTCATTATTTTTATCAAATTTTGATTACACTTTTAAATACATAAGAGGTGTAGACAATGTTAGGGCTGATATGTTGTCAAGATTACCAGTGCAAACTAGCGTTTCGAACCCAATTTCTTACGAATATTTAAAATTTGTAGAAAACGCTAATGTTGTTGATATTAATAAAATTAGATTAGAAACGAGAAAAGATCTAATTTTGGGTCAAGTGTTTAATTTTGTGCGATATGGTTTTCCTAAGGTAATAGATGAAATTTAGCTAGACCGGAACCGTTAAAAACACCAATTAAACCGTGGAATAAAAGTGGTAGAGTATACGAAAGAGTACATTGCGATTTTTTGGGTCCATTTAATAATAAAATGATTTTAGTCATAATAGATTCCTTTTCAAAATGGCCGGAAATTTTTGTAATGAAAAAAATTGACGCGATAGAAACTGTAGAAAAATGTAGGGAGTGTTTTGCTCGTTTTGGTCTTCCTGATGTGGTGATTACAGACAATGGAACACAATTTACGTCTACTGAATTTTCAAAATTTTTGTCTTTAAATGGAATTAAACATTTAACTTCTCCGGTATACCACCCGTCTAGTAACGGACAAGCAGAGAATAGTGTAAAAAATTTCAAATTAGGATTGTCAAAAGCTTTAAAGGATCAAACCAATCGACAAGTGCGTTTTGAAACCTTAATTCAAAGGTACTTGTTTAGTTACAGAAATTCTGTGCACTTGTCTACTGGATTGACACCTTCAAGTATTATTTTTAAACATAAAACAAAAACAAGATTAGATTTGTTAAGAAATTTTAGCAAAATAGACAAATAACAATTGTATACACCAGAAAATGGGAAAAGTTTTTTTGTGGGTGAGACAGTCTATTGTAGAGATTACAGAAACCCCAACAAAAAATCTTGGACCAAATGTACAGTAGAGGAAGTCTTGGGTAACAGGGTGTACCTATGTAAAGTTGTTGACGAAGAGATTGTTTGGAAGCGTCATTTAGATCAAATTATGAAAACAAAAAACATTAATATTCAAAGTAATGGTAAAAAGGAAACACTTCCAGATAAGCCTTTGTTTAAAAAAATAGATACTGAATTGTTAACAATACCGGCTGAAACTAGTCCAACAAAAAGTCAGGTAGAAGAAGAGGTAGTGCCAAAAGAAGTACCTACAGACAATACTACCAGTGAACAAAAACTAGACAAAGTAGTACCAGAAAAAGACGAAGAAAGAGAAGGGGTTAATGAAAGTGGAGTTGGTATTAAGAGACCTAGAAGGCTCATTAAACCGCCGGATCGTTTAAATTTGTAAGGGGTTATTGTGGTGTATTACTAATAATAATAATCTTAAGTTGGCAGAATGGAGTTTTTAGTTGGTTATGGCAACACTGTAAAAATATATATAATTTTAGTTTTTGAATTGTCATTGTGGTTTGTAATGGCGTAGGTTAAAAACAGATAATAAATTATTAAGTTTATCTGGCTATTTTTAAGTCATCATCTGCTCTTTATGCTACACTTTATAAAATATCTAAGAATGTTTGTTACAGACTTGTAATGTGTATAAAAAGTAGATGCAAATGATCCGTTGTATTATTTTTATAACATCAAAAACTTTGTATTGCATGAAGACACCTGCAAATACAGAAGCGTATCTTAAACCCACGCAATTCAAAATACATTTTATGCACGTGTTTTTGGGGAGAAATAAGTTAAGGCCTATTCCCACTATCGTGGAAGCGGCCTGCAATGCAATGGCTCGGAACGGGCTCTGCATGTGCTCTGCAAGTGCAAGAATTTTGTCAAGCATTCACACTGCTACGGGTATGAAACTGAATTCAGTCGTTCTGTTCAATTTGTAGTGACTACTTGAATAATAAATTAAAATAATATTAAATGTTCTCGACGTCAGCACTTATAAAAATTGCTGTATTATTAGGTGAAGAGGGAGAAGAACAAATGAAGCGAGGTCAGAAGCGAAAAAGACGTTTTTGGGTTCACGATATGCTCAAAAAGCGCAATGAAGAAGGAGAATTTGCAACTCTACATATTGAACTTATGGAAGACGAAACCAAATTTTTTACGTATTATAGAATGTCTAGACATGAATTTAATATTTTGTTACAAGAAATTGAAGGGGTATTAGGAAAAGAAAATACCACCTTCCGCGAGTCCATCTAACCAGTTCAAAAACTGGTATCAAAGGATAATAATAATACTCTGTCTATTATAAAAAACCAAATATTTAATTTTAATAATGTTTAAATAAAGTATACATTAATAATAATCATGGAGCAAAGTTGTTCGGTGGCGAAAAATTTTCAAAATAAGAGGCGGTGGGTGAAGAATGGTATGACTAAGACGCTGACAAATTTGAGCATGGACGAGATTGGATAAAAGTTGATGAGGAATGATTTGATGAATGAAATGTACTCGTGCTAGGCGATTCGATGGTCAGTGAAACTTGTGGATTGCTAGCTTGATATACTGGAAAGTTTTGAATATGTTGCTGCTGCTCTATATATTTAGCTTCAATATCTGAAACAATTCCAAAAATTTTTGACTTCACTAGATGCTTGTCAGCGGGCGAAAACGTTTTTACAGTAGCTTTAATGTTTTTAAAAAAGAAATGAAGCTCATCTTTAACTTCAGTTTTCTTTGTTTTCTCCTCTTCTAACAAGTACTTCATCAGAGTACCACTAGCAGTATGAAGCTGGGTAGAGACTTTAACATTGGACTTGGCTCTTTTTGTTGTTTTCTCTTTTTTGTTCTGCGGAACAGTAACTTGCAAGTTACTTTGGCTATGCCGAAGTAAAGTTTCATCCTGGGAAGTAATGAGAATTTGTGATGTATTAGGAGTGTATGATGCCTCAGAGTCTTGTGATACCTGAGGATCTTTCAGATGCATCAAGATCTTCACTTAGCTGAGTATCATACTCAGTGTCTTTATCA
Organism: Aquatica leii; assembly: GCA_035610365.1. Taxonomy (NCBI): domain Eukaryota; kingdom Metazoa; phylum Arthropoda; class Insecta; order Coleoptera; family Lampyridae; genus Aquatica; species Aquatica leii. Next base: position 257,425,430 of record CM069432.1, read on the forward strand.
TTTATTGTTGAAACACTGGGGTTCTCAGTCGTAACTGAAGTCAATCTCTGTTTATCTTTCATGAAAGGATGAAGATATTCTAGTAAGTATGTCTCCGTACTTCCATCTGGCTTTGGGGTCTGCAGCTTGTCCAGTTCTTGTTTTTAAGAAGATAGGAACCTCCTGCATTGCCCACAAATTGCCTCCCACCGATGCTTGCATTCTTGGCCATCTGAAAACGATAATAATTATTTTTTCAGATTCCTGGCCACTGCAGATTCATATCAAACCATTGCATTCAGTTTCCGATTGGGACATTCTACTGTGTATGCCATTGTCAGTGAAGTGTGTAACGCAATCATTAATAAGCTACTGCCAGTTTATATCCCTACACCACATAAAGAAGATTGGGAAAAAATTGGCAAAAAGTATTGGACCGCTTGGAACTTTCCTAATTGTTTGGGAGCCCTAGACAGCAAACACATTAAAATCATTGCACCAGCTAATAGTGGTTCTAATTATTTTAATTACAAAAAAACATTTTCTGTTGTTCTGCTTGCATTAGTAGATGCTGATTACAAATTTCTGGCAGTAGTCTTACGGCAAAAACAGTTATGGGGGTATCTTTGCAAACTCGAAACTGGGAAGACAACTGAAAAATGGCTCTTTGAACATACCTGATAGAAGACAACTCCCAGATTCTGATATAAAAGCACTTGACGTTATTTTAGGTGACTCAGCGTTTCCGCTAAAAATTAACCTTCTGCGACCTTTTTCTGCGGTTCAAGTGCTCAATGATATCGAAAAAAGAGTTTTCAATTATCGACATTGTCGTGCTAGGCAGGTTGTAGAAAATGCCTTCGGAATATTGCACAGCGTTTCCGCATTTATTTCAGAAAAATTCATTGTAAACCGAGCTACGTCGAAAGAATAATTCTTACAACATGCATTCTGCATAATTACTTGCATAGCACAACCATTACTAGGCAAGAAGCGAATAGTCCTATGGAGAGTAGCAACTCGAAAGTTAATAATAACCAATGCATATTGAGAAATTTTCCAAGACAAGGTGGTAATGCACAAGAAGAAGTATTCCTTTGCCGAGAAGATTTTAGCAGATTTTTTAATTCAAATGCAGGTTCTGTGCCTTGGCAGTATGACAGAATATAACAATTAGATATGTAGGTACAATGTACATGTTTTATATTTCAATAGAGATCATATAATAATTATTTACTTACCTAGTTGTAATTTCTCTCCAATTGACACCCACACATTTGTTTTGTACTGATTGTCCGAATATCTTCTATGGAACAAATCATAGAGTGCGTCATTTTTCCGTACATATTCTATTAATTTTTCATCCATTTCGGATGAAAAATTATGAGCTCTTTTCTGACGTTTATTACTCATTTTGTGTCACAGAATTCAGACTATATACAATCTAGACTAAATACAATAATAAAATTAGCAAAAAACGTTGAACGGGCTCGGCACCTGCTCTGTAAATATTCTTTCGTAGAAACTCGGCGAGCATGCAGCGTGCTTTGCTGATGTGCTGCCCGAACAATGTGAATGCATCCTCGAAAAACGCATTTGAATCCATAGTTTACAATATTTGCATTGCAGGCAGCTTCTACGATAGTGGGAATAGGCCTTTATTCTCAGATATACAGAACTGCATCATCATTGTATTATTGGTACTCGTATCGATAGTGATTTTATTATTTCGATTATATATATTGTGCGCCCATCATTGAATTTAATTGAATCTTAAGATGGTACGTCCAAAGCTATCAGATGACGTCACTCAACAGATGGCTGAATTCTTAGCAAGTAAAGTTAATGGTCGCGTTCAGCAGACTCAACAGTTGTGGAACAGTTGAGTAAAATTCTGATGTTTCATCATGCTACCAACCGCTACATCGAAATCTCATCGAATGACGTCACGGAGCGGTTGCCATTTAAAGTAGCGTTATATTTATATACTACGAATCAAGCGGAGCGAACACGTATTTATGCTGTGCAAATGGGAAATTTGAAAATATGGATCAACAACAAGAAGAAAAATTTATATATGTTATAAACACCGACGATGGTACGTATATATTTTCCTTTAGCGTGTAGATATATATTTTTGTAATATTTAAAAAAATTATAATCTAAAAAAAATTTGTAACATTTTTAAATTGCTATCAATAATTTTTTTTGTTTTATTACTTACTGTATTCGCAGTTTTCCGATTTTCTCTCTCCCATGTATTTGTATTTGAATCCGATCGGCAAAATGATGCTTTGGCATGAGTATACCTTGCAAGTTTGCCAGAATCTACCAGGATGTTATAAATTGCTATCAACGTATGAAAGAACAAAAGCTATAAGCTTTGTTTGTTTATAGGAAGTATTTTTCATCACCCGGATGCTGACGCTAGACAAGTGGTTCAGGTTCAGTCTCATCTAGTTGAGAAGCAAGAAAATGATTCATCAAGTAAAAAAATAAATTGATATATAAAACATTTACAGATCTATAAAAATGGTATAAACTTTTGTTTCATGATACTTTTGATTAATTGTGAAAACAAGTATGCGTAGGTATAGGTATATAAATTCTGTTCGAGTGCTTTCAAAATAGTAGCGTTAAATAAGACCTAATAGCACGGTATTTTATTAACACAAATAGTTTTATGGGTTCAAACTAAATTGAATTTTGCAGAATATTGGCACATTGTCACCGAGGAAATTCTAGATAAAAAGTCGCGAAATTTAAAAAAAACTTTCACTTCTATAAAAGATAACATCAAAAGGACTGGCCGGGGACGAATTTCTTGGGAACATTTTGATGCAATTTATAAAGAAGATAGAACTATAAATGTCCCTTAAACTATCTCATCGGTGTTGCAGGCACGATGATCTGCGATTCCAGAATCAGTGGCAGTAGCATCAGCAGGTACGAGTCAAACACCTATTACTGCATCTAGCGAAGTGTCACCTAGGACGTCAAGATCACTTCAAAACAGCGTTTCGTGCAGAAATAAAGCAGTGAGAATGAGAGGGCTATATCAATGGAGGAAAAAACAGTCAGAAATAGAAGAAAAACGAGTTGACGAAATACGACAACTACGTCTAGCAATTGAGAAAAATAACCAAATACAAATAGAACGTAATAATATATTAAAGGAATTTTTGTCAAAGAAAAATAATTAATAAATTTATCTTCTTAATAATGCTACAATATTTCTTCTTTTTTCTATTAATCTGTTTCTGTTTTCATTAAGACGTTCATCTGCCACCTCATTTTCATCTAATTCTTCTTCTTGCTGTTGTATTTCATTATCGTCGTCATCGTTTTCATTATTAAAGATGATAAAATTATGTAAAACGCACGCTGCTCCAATTATCTCGGTTCCTACATCTGCATCTAAGATATCCAAATGTTTTAATCTTCGGAACTTCCCTTTTAATCGTCCAAATGCTCTTTCAATGACTGATCTGATTGAACTGAGCCTATAATTATAATAAACCTCATCTTGGGTTAAGTATCCATTGTTTCTGAATGGTGTTAATAAATGATTCATTAATGGATAGGCCGAATCTCCAATGATATGCTGGTCTAGGGGAATTATAGGATTTTCCTCATTGGTGACTTGTGCATAGATTGGACTGTTGCGCTAAACTCTAGCGTCATGAACTCTACCCGGCGTACCGATAAAAACGTCCATGAACACCATACGGTGATCACATATCCCTAAACCAAAATAATGGTGTTAAATACCATACACTTATTTTTTACATGTACATTTACCTTGCAAAATCATGGAATGTGTATAGCAGCCGTCTATAGCACCTATTACACCTGGAAAATTGGACCGTTTATGAAACACCTACAATTATTTATATTGTTAATAACAGTGTATCACTATTTCATTCAATTACCCTTGATGCTTCTACATAATTTTGCGGCTATACTATATACTGCCCAAGTAGATTGTTGAGAATTGCTACTATTTCTTTAAAGACGTGATATCCTGTACTTCTAGCCAACCTAAATCTATCACTTACTGATAAAAAACATTCAGGTTTCCCCAAAACCCACAATGTAAATAACATTTTTTTTCCAAGGGAACAATACTTTTGAACGGTCTGAAGTAGCTGCTGCAATTTTTGAAATTACTTTTACAATAATTGTCACACTCTTTACAATACTACTTACTTCAAACAGAGCTCTTAACATACGGAAATGTTCTTTAAATAAGTCTCCCATATAAAGTGGGATAGTTTCTTCATAATAATTTTCATTTCGTAGAATAATAGGTCTCTCATTGGGTGCATTCAGTCGACTCAACTGTTGTGGAACAGTTCCCGATTTTCGGCTGAATACGGCCGCTCCGAGTTCGCTACATTGGTAACAGTTCCGGAGCGGACGCCATTTTTGTAGCGAAAATAATCTACGCTCTAATCTAGCAGTTCCCGCTACATGTCTAAGAGTTGAAGTTTATAAAACATATTGAAAATTTAATAATTTATAATGGAAAGTTATAGCATTATTAATGGTGAGTAGTGGATATTGGAGAGATGTATTAATTACTATCTAATGTCTTTAGGGCAGTTAGTAGCTTGTCAAGAAGTCGCAGGTATGTACCTATAATATTATACATTGTAACGTGTACATTTTTTACGTTTGAATAAGTCTGTTTTTAAGTAACATTTTTGTATTCACTGTTGATATAAAATTCTTTGGCGCAAGCATTTCACGCATCGCACATGCGTATGAGCCTTCCTCTTAAGTACGAAGTCATCCAGGGGATACTCGCTTCATACAAATTTTGTAAACTCCGCCGCTTGTTACGCCACCTAGCGCCGCCGCCGTTTTTCTGTAACATTTGTTGAGGTTGGTCAGGTTGTTTGCAGATTTCTTTTTATTGTCAATTTAGATCATGCGCGTTATTACGGTTATTACGCGCATATACGTTGGGGATTGACGCCATTACCACAGCCATTACGTTATTTAATTTAGTTATTCTTTGTTGCTCTTTAAGTGTTTTTTTTACGTATTTATTATAGACATTAGTGTTTTAGTTTTCTTATCTTTAGTGTTTTCATCGTAAGTTAGTCAAAGATTAGTAATTAAATTATTTTAAACATGAGTAAGGTAAGTTTTAATAGACAACGTAAATTGATTAATTATACATCATTAATGTTTTAGAAACGTTGCATTGTAGAAGGATGTCCCTCTCTTCACAAGTTATTTACTTTGCCAGCACCTAAGGAGCGTCGGGATGTATGGTTGGAGATGGTGCAGCGAGAAGATTTAAGCAGCCTTCCATATTCAACCTTAAAATCATATGGTGTCTGTGCTGCCCATTTCCCTCCTGCTGCATTTACCGATGCTTCACAAAGGAAACTATGTCTGAATTCGTTTCCAACTGGTAAGATTAAATGTTTTTATAAACATAAGTAACTATTAATTGCAAACAGGCATTAGTGAAGAGAGTGGACAAACAGGCTCAGTGACGCCACCAGAGGAAATTACTCCATCTAATTTCGGTATGAACTTATTGCAAACTATGAAATTATTAATAATCGTATTTTTCTCATTATGTAGACACGTCACCAACTAAGTGCGATGATAAAGTTTTACGAATGACCACTCGAACTTATGGCAGAGTAGGTGTTGCTCCCGAGTACGCTGCAGGAGCAGAAAATATTGAAATGCCTAGCACATCACGACAGCCTGGTAAGTAATCAGGTTGTAAATTGAATCTTGTTTAATTTTTATAGTTTGCAGAAACTTACATGGATAAGGAAATCCAAAAACCATTAAAAAAAATGATTCGACAACAAAAAAGGGTAATCCACAGTCTAAATTTAAGATTAATTAAGAGTAAAAAGAAAAAATTACATCCAGGACTGCTAGGCTTTTCCAATTTGTCTCCTGCTTTACAAACCTTCTTTTATTCCCAACTTAGAAATGCTACTTCCAAATCCTCTGCAGGTCACAGATATTCCTTACGTGAGAAATGCCTTTTCCTATCCGTTTACCGAAAAAGTCCTAAATGTTATCGTTTCCTTCGAGCTCTCTTTCCTACTATTCCATCCTTAATTACCCTTCAAAGACTTCAACGTAATCTTAAATTGTTACCTGGCATAAATAGCAAATATTTTGATTATTTAAATGAAGTTAGTAAGTCATTAATGCAGATAGAAAGATTTGTAGTTTTAGCCTGGGATGAAATGTCTATTGATCCTAGTATTCATCTTAATAATATCAACTTGGGGTTTAATGGATTTGAGGAATTGGCTGATGGAAAAGGAGTACGAATTGCTGATCATGTTTTAGTGTTCATGATTCGTGGTTTACAGAAAAGTTTCTGCCAACCTATCGTATTTTACTTTTCTGCTAAATGCGCGAATACTGGACAACTTAAAACATGCATCAGGCAAGTCATTGAGGCTGTTCATGAAAAGACTAAATTCCGTATTGTTGCTTCTGTTTGTGACATGGGCCCTAGCAATCATCCTGCCGTTCGCAGCCTTGCCGCTGAAAATGGCAGGAATGATTGTATTTACAATGTTCTTGGTCATAAAATTATACATTTATTTCATGTACCCAATCTTATTAGTTGTGTAAGAAATAATTTCATGACCAAGGATATTAAAATCTCAAGTGGAATTGCTAAATGGGACCACTTAAAACAAGTGTACGAGGCTAGCCAATTTTCTGACCCTGCTGGTCAAATATGTCAACTTACACGTTTGCATCTTTGCCCAGAAGGGAAACAGAAAATGAAGGTTAAACTTGCTACACAAGTTTTTAGTGGTTCTGTTACTTTTCTACTGGGATTCGCCGATAGGGTTCAGCGTGATGGACAGAGGCAGTATGTGGCTACCGAAGAATTTATTCGTTTCATGAACGATCTCTTTGATAGTCTCAATTCCTCAGCTAAATCGCCACCTCTATTAGGGCGTCGAGTTGAAATTAACTCGGCTCACCATGAGTTTTGGGCGAGTGCTAAGATGAAACTAAGGTCAATAGAATTTTATATCGGAGAGAAACGGCAAAATGTTCCACCTTGCATTCATGGATTATTAATTACTATTCGGAATGTGCAAGCCTTATGGAGCTCTTTGAAGGATCTTGGTTTTAACTATCTTTTTACAAGACGTTTGAATCAAGATCCCTTAGAGAACTTCTTTGGCTCAATTCGAGGTATGTGTGGGCAAAACCGTGTTCCATCTACTTCTCAATTTATTTCTGCCTTTACTGCCTCTATTGTTTCACAAACCAATAGAGGCATTATTGGATCAAATTGTGAAGTAGATGGAGATTCCTTCTTGTCAAATCTTGAATTCCTACTTTCTTCAAATTTCTATAATCCTGCAAGTACCTCAATTAATCCACCACAAATCCTAAAATTACCTGCCCACCGACTTGAAGCACTTTCCGAGTCGTTACTTACTAATCAAAATAGTGGCTATTTTGCTAGGTATCTTTTAAAACGCATATTAAATCAAACTTGTAATTCTTGTTGTAGCTATTTTTTAACTAAGACTAGAATTCCAAGTCATGATTTAATTGTGTTTAAAGATTACGGTTCCTTTAATTTATATCCAAAATCCTTTTTTATTACAGAAGTAAATTCCCATCGTTTTTTTGTTTTTTCTGAGATTCCTAAAGTAATTCACAACTCCACAGTTTTCCACAACATCAGTTCTTCTATCCCATTTAAATTTAATATCCCCTGTGATCTGCACTCCAAATCCTTTGAAAATAACTACCGATTCTTTATAACCTTACTCCTTCTCCATCATTTTTCCAAAAGAGTTAATTATAAAATTCATAAAAAAGATCTACGCCCTCACCCTGTAATAGATAAATTCCTATCCTATTCTTATCCCTCCTTGCAGTCCTTGAAGTAAAATTATAAACGTTTTCTGTGGATTACCTTTTATTTGTTGAATAAAATATTGTTAAATTTATTAGTTAAGCTATTCTGTTTAATTTTTTTATTATTTGAAATCGATTAATTTGTAAGAATTTTTTTAATTCATGTTTTTGAGTTTCTGTTTTTATATTACATGTTCTTGCCAAATCGTATTTTATATGTATGTATAGGATTTGATAATTGTATCAATAAAATAATCTTTTAATCTAAATACTTGTTTTATTAAAAAAATTTAAATTATAAGTAAATATTAATATAAATACGTACTAATAAATATAAACGCGAGATGGTGCTGCTGTTGTAGATTTCTTTTAATGTTGGTTTATATTAAAAAACGGCGGCGGCAATAGGTGTCGGTAGTGTGAAACCGATATACGTTTTTTTATACACGGAGTGTATAGCCCCTGAAGTCATCCATCTGCATCTTACGTTCGCAATGAAGTAGTGAGCGGACATTTTTTTGCGTGCTGCAAAAAGTGGAATTACCACTTATGTAATTTGTGTTTGTGAATTTTTGCGTAATGGGGCAAATTATTTAAGCCTGCATTTGTTCGTAGCTTCGCATTCGTTAGTAGCTTTGCATTTTGTTGTATTTACGAAAATTAGAATAAAACCCGTAAATTAGAAGGGGTAAGTCATTTTGTTTTGATCCGAATTGGTAATTCACCGCAATTTACGTTTTAGTTTTTTATGTATGGTTCTTGGTTTCAAATTTACGAAAAAGAATTAAATATACGATGTACGAGGGTTGCATCATGTTGCGTTGTTTCGATGAGTCATATGATGGCTACGCCTAAATAGAAGTTGCGCAATAATTTTTTTGTACGTTCGAATTGGAAATCTTTGCTTTTGATATACGACTACGCTTTCTGATTTATTCGATGCTTTGATTTGTGTACGTTTGGATTCGTTTTTGGTTACGAAAATTTCGTTTGGATACGTACGCCCTTTTACGATTTTGATGTTTTGAAATGCGATAATACGATATGGTTTACGATGCACGTTTGATGTTAGTCACAACGTCGCTGTTTACGAAAAATTTCCGTTACGAATTATGATTTTTATGAGTAAAAATCGATAGTTATTCATGTTACGTCTGATAAAATTTGTGTTGGATGTTACGAATAAGTTATCATACGCTACGTTTGTTTTACGATGTTCTGGTTAATGGATCTGTACGAATATGAGATCAATCAGGATAAATACGGAAAATATGGAAATAGGCATTTCAAGAATTTCGTAATGTTGCGTCATCGCCTGAACAGATGAGAACGCGTCACTGACCGCACCAATTCGACTTGCGCATTAAAGTTTGAAAGCAGGTAACTTTAAATTTATATTTGACCTTCGAAACTGTCAAAATATGTAAATATGTTTTTTGTTATTATGTTAGTGTTAATCTTTTGGTTTCAATATTTAACCATTTTATATATAAAAAATATTGTGGCGTCCAACTTATAAATTTTTGTATTTATCAGATTCAAAATTAGTAATCTTAAGTAACGTAAGAATTCCCACGACTCTAATTAAATAAATTTGGAAAATATCTCATTGCTCTTACGTATGTATTTTGTTTTTAATGTGTGTTCTTAATAAATATTTTGTGAGCTAGCCACGGTGCATTAATTTAATTTATTTTGTTATACGATTAATGTGTATCCGTAAAGTTTATGTGTTATACAAATGACATCGTAAGTTTTAAACGTTACAACATAATGGTGTAGTCAATTATTTCATTGTTTTTTTATTTTTTAATACTTAGCTTCAATTGTCCAGGACCACAATAAACGATGCAATAATCACTGTTATAAACCGTGGAGCACTACGTTCTTGAATATTGAGGTTGCTATTTTTATATCTGCATCATGATTGTTTGGGTTAATTGCACATTAAATAATATTAAGGAATAGGGAGTAGTTGTGGTATATGAGTCTCCAGTAAAATTTGATCAAAGTGTACGTTTTTCCTGGTATCATGACTGTTTATGCTATTGTTTTTTTTTGTTTCACGTAGCTTATTAAAATGGTGTGGTATCTTAAATTTACTATGCATACAATTATTATTAGAAAGGTGATTTGTTTGTGGTGACTGAGTTTTGTTGTGCATTGCCAATTTAATTAATTACTTCAATTTTACATGTATGCTAATTGTGACCACATGTATATGTTTTGCATTTCTGGAATGGCTTTAACTATGCTATTAAATTTGCCTTGTGTGTCTTGATAATTTTATAACTACGTATTTAATCTGTCTATGTTTAGGTCAAGAAAATTTTGTGTGGACTCGTGAATTAACTCTCCTCCTAATAGAAGCTTATCAAACAAGGTCAGAGCGATTTCGCGATCCAAAAATAAAAAAGAAGGGGCTGTGGACCGAAATAAAAAATCTTTTTTTCCTGAAGGGCTACTCTATCACAGAAGATATCCTTGATAGAAAGTGGAGGAATTTGAAAAAAAACCTACACTAATGTCAAGAATAATCAAACCAAGACAGGCAGGGGAAGAATGAGCTGGTAGCATTTGGAGGTGTTCGAAAACATATATTCAGTGGACAGAACTATGAATCAACCAAAAACTTTAAGTTGTGGTACATCTTCTAATATCCACAATAGTCAACACTTAGCTGGTAGGTACCTAATTGCTAGTTTTAAAATAGTAATTGTAATTTGAGGGAATATGAGAAAAAAATTCTTTCAACATTTTAACTTACTTATTTAAAAAACAAAACTTTCAAAGCTTATGAAGACTACTAAGCTGCATCTTTTTGTAGATAGATTTTGTTTGAAACGAAAACCCAGTTAATTATGCTTGAAATAAAAAGTATGTTTTAGGTAACGCCATAGTAGCGACTAAAGTAGAGAAAAAATGTATTATAAAAATTTGCTGCAAATCGCAAAATACCTTTGTATACGAAATTACGGCGAAAATTTTAAGACCCCAATGTTTTAACATTTTCTTTTAAAATAAATGAGTTACTTGGGTTTCCTCGTGTAAATGAAACACACTCTATATTTTGTTTGTCAACGCGCGTGTACTTTAATTATTTAGATCTTCATGTGATTAAGAAAGCATTATTTACGCAAAAAAAGTTCAGTTCGAGATTTTAACACTTAACAAAAATTTTAAGTAATGTTTGTTTCAAATTTTAATTGCTGTATTACAGAAGTCTCCACAGCGATTCAAGGCGGAGCATCTACCACAACTTGGGTCCCTAAACAGTTAGTGGCCACTTCGATTTCTAGCCCACAACTACCTGGCTGTAGTTCAAATTCTGCCCCAACTACACCTTCCAGTTCTGCTGTAAAAACTACAAAAAATTTGCGAAGTAGAACGCTTTACAGCTTTAGAAAAAAACAACTTGATATCGAGGAGCAAAGAGTCAAGCAGATTGATTTGTTACGACAGGCTGTGGAGCGAAGCAACGAAATTCAGAAAGAACGCAATGAATTGTTAAAAAAACTTGTTGATAAAAAATGATAGAAATGTATGTCGTAAATAAATTACAAATTATCCATAATATAATTTCTTTTTAATTCAGCTTCTTGACGGTTTTGTTGGGGGTTTAGTACGCCATCCTCTTCTTCAATTATTTGGGGGTCATTTTCATATTCCTCATCGTCAACTTCAAGTTCAATAGTTAGGGTGTGCAGTACACAAGCAGCAGCAATAACTTGTGTCCCCATTTCAGCAGTGCAGACATCTAAGTCCTTTAGCCGCCGGAATTTGGCTTTCAACCTTCCAAATGCCTGTTCAATTACAGACCTAGCAGAGCTAAGTTTTGTATTATAACGTGACTCCCTAGCAGTCAAGTGTCCATTGTCACGAAATGGAGTCATTAGGTTGGTCATTAATGGATAAGCTGAATCTCCTAATAAATGTATTGCTTCAGGTAGCAATGGATTTTCCTGATTTGTAAGTTTTCTATATATATCATTGTTGCGAAAAACTCTGGCATCGTGCATCCGTCCTGGTAGCCCAATAAACACATCTATAAATTTTAATTGATGGTCTACTACGCCTTAAATTATATATTGAATAAATAAACCAAATTGTATATAATTGTTTACCTTGTAATATTATAGAATGGTAGTGATGTCTATTATAGTAATCATGGGCATTGTTTATAGGCTGCTTGATTTTTATATGGCATCCATCTATCGCACCAATTATTCCTGGGAATCCACCAGACCGGTGTGTAAAGGTCTGAATATAATTATGTGCAGTTTAGTGATATATACAAATTATTAAATAATTACCTCTATGGCTGAATCATGATTATTTGGCCAAACTATGTGTTGTGGCAACATTTCCACCAGTACGCCTATGATCTGCTTGAACACATAATAGGCAGTGCTACGAGCAATACCAAATCGATCCCCACATGCCAAAAACGACTCCTGTTTACTAATAATCCAAATCGTAAAGAGGACCTTTTTTTCCAGAGGAACTTCAACATTATGAAGCAGATTTGGTCTAATATTGACTATTTGTCTCATTAGTGTCTGAGAAAAATAATAACTGGCAAATATTGGCAAAAAAATAACTTACTTCAAAAATCTCTCGAGACATCCTAAAATGTTCCTGAAATAAAATGTCGTCATATTGTGGTATGATGTCTTCATAATGTGACTGATTTCTAACTACTAGCCTACGTTCTTCGGCCTGTACGTCAACAATCTGGAGTGGCTCTGCCAACGCCTCAACTGCTCCCAGAATTAAATTCAGGTCATGATCACCTCCTTCGAGGAATAATTCTACTACATCCATTACAATAATTCCTTTGACCAAAATGTTTATTTAATTAACTTATCTCCACAATAAACAATTACTTATTACCGTTTGTTGAGTTGTCCAATACATACACAGAATTTTATAAAAACTGGCACACGATGAATCGCTTGAAAATTGAAATAATAGAAACGACAATATTAGGTTATGTGAACGGCAAGGTTAGGTTATTTCGTTGTAAAATATTATTGTTTAGGGACTTTTCGTTTATGAACAGCACTTAGTCACTACTTAGTCATACATGAATTTTGAGCAGGATCTATCGGCTGAATGCACCCATTATCAACCAAAACTACAGGTTGTGCCAAGTTTTCAACAACTTGCCCTATTAAGGGGATATTCAATTCATCTCCATCAAGAAATTGCACAAGTTCAATTACATTCATTTCTAAATTTACTTATTAAAGTTACTGAATATAAATCACAAATAATTACAAATGACTAAAAAGATCGGTTGCGGTTTTTTGACATTTGACTGCATTTTGACAGCTATTGATAGCGCAACTAAGAGCGCAACCGTAACTTACGTTTCAGCAGACCACACAACGCTACCAATTTTTTCGAAGTAGCGCTAAGGTAGCGGTAGCCATAGCAGCTTTTTCTGCTGAATGCGACCAATGATATTTCTGAAATTGTCATGATCGTTCATCTTCTTCAGTTTTTTCGGAAATTTGTTTATTTCTCAATCAAATTTGCATGAAAAACGTGAGATGTTATACCGTAGGTGGGTTCGAAATACTGGTAATGTACAAAATATTTTTAGACAGATAGATAAGAAATTATTGGAATCTCGTGTAACGTTTCGCCAATAGAATAATATATATGTAATATAGAACTTAATAACGAAAGCGGTTTAAAATTTGAAAATAATAAAAATCCGGAACTTGTGAGGCAGTGTTTATGCAATTACTGTTCTTACACTTTTAAGTTAAAATTTGAGGAAAATTTTGAAAATCAAATTTTTAAGCAAAATTTTAATTACAACCTTCTCAACGAAATTTAAAAAAAAGTTTATTCTGTTTGTGCCATAAATATCAAGAATAAACGATTGAAACCAGTAAAAAAGAGTGCAAATATCGCTTTATATTGCGTTTACGAAGAATGTCGAAAGTTGAATGTTAAAATTAATTTGAAAGTAATTTCTGACGATGGGTTTATTTCTTGTGTGCTGACTGTTAAAGGCTCTTTTAACCACAATACTGACTGTTTAAAACGCAGGCAAATTAGATCATTTGCTCGTAAATTAGCAAAAGATGAATTGGAAAATATTAGCGCACAAAAATTTAAACAAAAAAGAATACTAGCAGCAGATAATGATTTATTAGAATTAGGAACAGTACATGATATTCCAACGGCGGAAGTAGCAAGAATGATAAAGTCAGAAGGAAAATCTCAAAACGATATAACCACGGATGATTTGAAAGATCTTTGGTTAATGCACTTAGAACAGAAGGATGACATTTATATCAGATACATTATTCAATCACCATATATTTCTGTATATTTACAGTTGGATTGGTGTAATCGATATTGTTTAGATTTATCTGAACATACAGATGTTACTCTTTACTTAGATTGTACGGGAAGCGTAATTCGAAAGTTTCGTGATGGATGTGAACGTATTTTTTACTATGCAGGTGTTATTCATTATCCCACCAGTAATCAAAAAATCACCATACCCATTTTAGAAATGATTTCAAATTCACACAAATCTGAAACTATTGCAAATTGGCTTCTTCATTATAAATTGCTTATAAATAAAATCGGCTTTCGCATTCCTTTTAAGCGGATTGTTACGGATTTCAGTTGGGCATTAATAAATGCTGTAATTAATGTTTTTTTCCGGTATGTCTGTAATTGAATATTTAAATAAAACATACAAATTACTAAATGATGACGATACATGCGATCCATTCGTTTTTACCGTACATATTTGCTGTGCGCACTTTATCAAAATTATTGCTTCGGATGCTAAGATAGCGGCAGGCAAGAATAAAATATTTAAATATTTTATGGTTGGTGCATTTGTCAACAACTTTATGATTACAAAATCTTACGCAAAATGCAAACAATTATTTTCTGATTTGCATTTATTTTGAAAAATAAATATTATACGAAGGAACTGCGGGAAGCACTGGACAGATTGCAAAACCCCCAAAATTATACAACGAATATAGATGAAGAAAAACAAGAGGTCATCGAAAATGAAAAATGTATTAACTTCAAGTCATTATACACAAAAAGCTTATTTTATATAGATTTTTTAAAAATCAAACACAACTCAGATTTTTAACAGCGGAAACGAATTAAATTCACTTTACTGTCCTCAGTTCATTGACGTATGCGTGAAAAAACACCTTCCATATTTTCCATTTTGGTCCTTCGCGTTAATTTCGGATGAAAATAAAGTTTTCTCCAATTCTTTAGTGGAAGCGTGGTTTAATACATTAAAGAACAGTAAAACGATTTATAAAAAAGGTTAAAGAATACCTTATGTCTCTCCAAAAAGAACTTCATTATAACTTATTAAAACGAAAAGTGCATACCATTTCAGATGAATTGAATCTAATGGAGGAGAAATGAAATAAAACAAAAAAACCAAAGAATAGTACCCACCTACCGCAAAATAATTGGAAACTGATGAAATTGAAAACTAACAAAAAAACGCTAAAGAATAAAAGGTGCAGAAATTTATTTTTTAATAATAAAATATATGCTTACCATCGTCAATCTTTTACGAAACGTATTATTCCTAAAAATGTCTATATAGGTAAATATAGTTACGAACATTTTTATTATGATTTGTTATATAGCGATTTCTGCACTGTTTCTGAATGCCAATAGGTGGCAAATTTTATTATAGATTTATTTTTTAAAATTCGTTTTGATAACAAAATAGATTTTGCCTTGATAATCTCTACGAATTTTGAAGATTTTAAAATTGATAATGAATCCTTGCAAATATTTGAAAATATTAAAAATAACAAAATTGTAGTAATGCCGCTGCTTAAAGAAAATCACTGGATGTTGATCATAGCGGATGGAAGAAAAAGGGAATTTTACTTATTAGATAGCTTAAATAAAGAAAAAACGGATTCGGTATATTTTGATAAATTCACTGAGATAATTCAAAAATTAGATATATCAACGGAAGGTTGGACACAGGTAGAGATTAAGACACCTAAGCAAAATGATTCTTTTAATTGTGGAACATTTATAATGTACTATGCAGAAAATATGATTCAAAACAATGTAGAACTTAAATTCGAAAAATATTTTAATCCGAATAACTACAGAATGTATATAAAAGATTATCTACTGCAAAATTCTATGATTATAGAAGATTATTGTATGTACTGTGCGTAATTAGGAGAATGTCGTTTCAGATCCCACTGGTGGAAATGTCAAATTTGTAAGAATTACAAATACGATGCAACAGAAACAAGACAGATAATATGTTGTGATGATGTGTGCACGGCATCACAAATGGAATGAGTACAGTGTGATACAAGCATAGAGGTGCGATGAATATATTAGTATTCGTTACGATATCAGTAATACCAACTGATATTAGGTTCACTAATAAATCTGATGTTAGGTACTATAATATCTTCACTTTTATTAATCTTAGAAGTATGACATAATACCATAATACTATAATATCTCAACGGTATCGTTGGCCAACGTACGACTCAGAAATATTAACTGATACCTGAATGCACGGTTGAATTCAATATAGATACAGGTTTTTTAAATTATAAATACTATTATAGGTATATTACTGTTACGTCTTTATTTATTAAAAACTAATTTATTTATAACGACTAAAACTACGTTTACTTTTATAGAAATATGTATACTTTTAAATTAACGGAACTAATTAAATCTAATAATAAAAACACTTACACTATAATTTATGTATAACCGTTGTATAACACTTAAGATAACTAACACGAGATAAGATAACGTTCTCGGATTTCACACTGTAAGTCGCGTTCACTCGATTTATTTAAAACTCCGCACGTGCTAATTAATCACTTATTTATCTTCACTTGCTTAATCTTCTCAATACTGCATGCATTCACATTCCAGCAATAACTGACCTACGATTTCCATCTTCGGCTTTTATAGACATCGGCGAATTCTTCTCGATCGTTCCTCACTTTTCGCTATATCTTCTAGAAACTAGATAACAGTTCTAGAAGGCTCTTGCATTTGCAAGTAATTTCTCGGACGTTTCATTACTTTAAACCGATAAAAATATTTTTCAAATAATTTTTCAAATAACAAATACATTATTTTCAAATACTTTATTTGTATTATAATTATCAAATAATTTTATTTGAATTATTTTCAAATAAAGTATTTGGATGTGTAGGCATCATATCAAGTATTTTTTTTATATTAGTTGCAAATAAGAAATAAAAATGTATTTGAATGGCAATTTATTTAGAAACATTATCTTTTATTTGTTATTAAACCGCCATGTCTGCTTTAATCAACAGTTGCCGCGCAAATTTAAGATCTACAAATAAATGTAACTAAGATTAATAAACGATAATTGAATTAAATTGAAGGACGAAAGCAAAATACTATAAAAGTAATGTTAAAAAAATTTAATTTTGTTATGCCTAATTGTTGTCTACCGTAAAATTCGTAAATATGCAGAAGGAATATTTTTTAAATAATAATGAAAACATGAATACGAAAATAAATTACTCCATTTAGGGAAACGATAGCGAATGCCGGTTCCAATTTATTATTTAACCCTTGTATAACAAGACTGTGTCATTTATGACACCTATCACTTTAGTTTGTACGCAGGCACTCAACGGTGCAGATCACACGGTCTATACCTCCAGTACCTTTCAGTCCAGTATTCATCGGGATGTCGAGGTAGTTGTGCACATCAGATTTGCTCAATTTTAGAAATAGTGATACAGTATATTGAGAAGTGTTGTAGTAGGTGTCCCGCGTGACACTGTCTTGTTGTTTACGTTAAACTTTTTTGTTATTTTTTTCACTATGGCATCACGGCGATTTTTAACAGACGAGGAACTATTGTATGAAATAGAGCATCTAGGTGAAAGTGAAGATGATACTACGTCAAATGACACTAACAGTGAACTAGAAGATGAGCTTTTGATAGAAACTGATCATGAAGAAGACATTTTTAGTGACAATGAAGAAGTAATGAATATTGATTACAATAAGGATACAGTGATTGAAGGTGATATAAATTTTATGTTGGGCAAAGATTTAGAAACCATATGGGCAGACAGACCGCTGACTCATAGAAACGCTAGAACTCCTAAGAGGAATTTGGTAACCCATTTACCTGGTCCTAAAGGGAAAGCAAAAGATCTTAGAAATGAAGTTGAAATATTTCATTTGTTTTTTTCAGCTGATATAGTTGAAAATATAGTTATTTATACAAACCAAGAAATAGAAAGGTTAGCCCAAAAATTCAATTCAAAACAGTATTACATTTCAAAAACTGATGCTAAAGAAATGAATGCATTTTTTGGTTTACTGCTCATGTCTGGAGTTTTAAAAAAATCTGGTTTGACTACAAGTGATATGTTTTCTGCCATATTCGGGCCACCAATATTTAGGTGTGTTATGTCGAAGAACAGATTTGAATTTTTGTTGAGAGCTTTACGTTTTGACTCAAAAACAGATCGATTGAAGAGAAGAAGTAACGATAAATTTGCAGCATTTAGAGAAATTTGGACACTTTTTGTGGGCAATTGTGGGAAATATTACACCCCATCTGAATTTGTTACTATTGACGAGACACTTTTAAGTTTTCGTGGTCGTTGTCCGTTTAGGATGTATATGCCCCAGAAACCAGATAAGTATGGACTAAAGATTATCTCGATGTGCGATGCTAAAACGTTCTACTTCTGTGGTGGAATACCTTACACTGGTAAGGTAGAGATGAGAGATAAAAATATTCTGCTGCCCACTGAGTACACTCTAAAGCTTACCGAGTCTATAGTAGGTACCAATAGGAATGTAACCACTGACAATTGGTATACTTCTTATGAACTGACTCAAGAATTACTTAAACGGAAGTTAACCCTAGTGGGAACGATAAAGAAAAATAAAAGAGAGATACCGCCACAGCTTCTTAACACCAAACGTCCTATTAAGTCATCACTTTTTGCTTATGGTCCAGATATTATGTTAGCCTCGCACATTCCAAAGAAAAACAAGAATGTTGTGTTATTATCAACAATGCATTCAACGGGGGATATTGATAAGGAAAGTTTAAAACCTGAAGTCATTTTATTCTATAATCAAACTAAAGGTGGAGTAGATGTATTCGATAAATTATGTCATGCTAAAACAACGACACGAAAGACCAGACGTTGGCCTCTAAGGTATTTTTTTGGAGTGTTGGATGTTTCAGCTCTAAATGCTTACGTAATTTACCAGTTGAATGGAGCTCATGAAGGTCAGAGTAACTTCTGTTGTTCAAAATTTTTGAAAAATATTTCTTTCGCCCTGATAAAACCATATATAAATCAAAGGCTTTCAAACAAGTTTCTTTCCAGAAACCTTCGTGCAGAAATGACAAACTTGTTAGGAAAAAGCGTAACTGAAATAAATCCAGAAAATACACCTAATCCACCACCGGGAAGACCCGGTAAATGTACTTTCTGCCACTACAAAAAAAATCGAAGAGGTACACGATACTGTGGCAAGTGTCAAAGAAGCATATGTGGTGAACACTCTATCAGGAACGACAAGTTTAGTCGCCCCGACTGCAGAGAATCTGAAAATAACTGCCCTCAATGATTTTGTTTGGTTTGTTTATTTTTATTTGTTTTCATTTCATAATTTTTTTTTTAAATTTTAGTTCCATTTTTATTTTCATAATGAGCTAATATTATATTTTGGTTTTGTACTTAAATAAAATTTTCTTACATTTTTATCTTCATTTTTAATAATTTATTGGTTATAAAATGCTATTTATTGAAATTACAACAATAACAAGTCAGTAATTATAATACAGTGACCTAAAATATGAGTCAAAATAAGTCAGATATAAAGAAAATGGCAGGAGTCATAAATGACACAGTCTTGTTAAATTTGTCCTTTTACAGTGCCTTGTTAATCAAGGGTTAATGGTTTGTGTAAATTTCTTTGAATAGAAGATTATTGCAGCAACAGTTTCTATAAAAGATAATATTATTAGGTGTTTGCCGACAAGGCGATTCTGTTACCTAATTTTTATGATACGTAAGTTCCACATCTGTGTTGCACATTTTTCAATCTGTAGATAGGCATTTTTAAAATTTTAAATGTTTTTATTCTTACGTTTGTCTTTGGTGTGTACCTACTGTAAGTAAGATTTTGTTCGTGGGTATTTCTGTGATATAATAATTCAAAATAATGTCTAAACGCGCAAAAATTAGTGAAGTGTGGAATCATTTTACGGTTCTTTCTGAAGAAACTAAAACTGCAACATGCAATATTTGTCATTTAAAATTGAGTTTTAAGGCAACAGTTTCCAATTTAAACAAACATTTAAAAACGAAACACTTTATTACGTTGCAAGTGACCCAATCGAGGCAAGTGAGTGAAAATGTGTCTTCTGTTCCTTCAACATCGCAACAAAATTTGTCGAAAAATATGGAACAAAATGCCACATCAACTTCAACAAATCCTTCTTCTCCAGCTCCAACAGAACAATCGTCTTCATCTACGGCAAGAGGTTTATTTCAATCAACCATGACAAAATATACCGCAACCAGAAAATTAACAATAGCGCAACATAAAGAAATTGACGATGCACTCCTGTTATTGTTTATAAAAGATTTCCAACGTTTTTCGGTTGAATTATTTTTCTAATAGTTAAAATGTTAAACTGCATGTATTATTACCTCGCATTACTACGTTGTATTCCTCCATATTGCATAATTTTATTAAGAAAGAATATTGGAATGATCAAGTGCATCTTATTAACGTAGATAGCCCAAAAGTTTTCAAATCTTTGAAGCAGGTGTATTTTGGCGCAAATTGCGAATTTTTATATTAAAAAATTCTATAAAATGTACTGAATTAAAAAAATTCCGTGCTTGTTGCTTAGATTTTTACAAAGAATTAGCAAACCAAATCACGTTTTGATTTTAATGGCAACGTATTGCAGTTAGTACGAGTACTGGATCCAAATGTCGTTTTCTCAGATGAAGTGAATTCACTTGTTTCAGTTATTAATAGGGTTCCACTTTTAAATGACAACGACAATCTCGAGTAACTGAATACGGAATGGAGATTGTTACAGAATAGTATAGATTTAAAAAAAACATTACTTGATAAATCTATACCACAATTTTGGGACAGTATATTTAGTACTAAGAGTGATTTTGATGAGTAGGGTAAAGTGGGGTGAGACGGCGCAGAGGTTGAGTTGGCGCAGTAAATTTACTTCGTTCTTGCATTAAGTAGTGGCGCAACATTAGCCTGCAGCCATTCTACCGGTGCCTAGTGTCACGTTGATAGTGGAAGTGCATGTTCATTATCGATCAAGGGCAAAAAAATGCTATATATAACTTTTACTATACGGTAAAAATTTTCAATCTGTATTTGCTAAGATTGTGGGTGTTTTTTGCATGTTGTCAAAATAGGTTTTGGTGCATCAATAGTTTAAATAAAGTATAGATAACAGTCCTAACCTAAAAATAGCTCACAAAATGCATTTGAAAAGGAGATATTAGCTGCGCCATCTCATCCTCCGCTATCGGGTGAGTTGGTTTGCGCCATTTCACCCGCTTTATTTACAAATACTTTAGAGTCTTTGGATATTTATTTTATTGTTACATCGATTCTCAGATGCCAATCTGTTACAAGAGAAAAGGAAGTTGTAAGCGTGGGGAGTGGACAGAAGAAGCTTTAGTTTCTGCTATTGAAGCAGTTCGTAATGGTAAGGGTGTTAATGCCACTGCCCGACGATTTAATGTTCCGTGCACGACGCTGCGGAGAAGAATGAAGTCAGGAAATACACAAAAAGGTTCATTGGGCCCATCAGCTGCGTTAACTTTAACTAATGAGCGTAAAATCGTAACCACATTAAAAAAATGCAAGCATTTGGTTTCGCACCAATCCAAGCAATTGTACGCCAAATGGCATACCAGTTAGCCGAACAATTAAAAATAAATCATAGATTTAGCAAAACCAACAAGAAAGCCGGAAAAGGCTGGTTTCATACCTTTATGCGAAGAAATCCAGATTTGTCCATAAGAAAGTCGGAATGAGTGTCATTATCAAGAGCTAAAAATGAATAGAAAAGATGTCACTGATTACTTTGAATTCCTGCGTAAGACTTTGGAAGAAAATCATCTTATGGACAAACCTGGAAGTTTGTTTAATATGGACGAAACAGGTCTGCAACTTAACAACAGACCGGAGTATGTAGTCGCGGCAAAAGGTTCAAAGAATGTAGCAGCAATAACATCAGCGGAGGGGTTATTTATTCCACCAATGTGCATCTTCAAGGGTAAAAACAAAAAAAGGGAATATGAAGAAAGAATGCCGCCAGGAGCAGTAGTCTGAGAAATCTGCCTACGTCAATACCTCAATATTCTTTAATTGGCTTCAAATCAGTTTCTGCCTCGGAAATCTCAAGGGCGTGTGGTACTTATTTTAGATGGTCACGCCTCCCATGTTAGTTCCGTAGATGTACTGGAACTAGCTGAAAAAAACAACATTATCTTGTTGCGTTTGCCGAGCCACACCAGGCAGTTCTTACAACCCCTAGTTAAATTACGTACATCTACTTATTATTAAAATTTAATTAAAATTTCTGTATGTGCAGGAGATTCAACAGATGTCACCTGTAATGTTGTTCCACATAATCATGCTGCTGATGCCACAAGACCAGATACTTTTCGTGTACTGCAAACTTTGAAAGAAAGAGCAGCGAATACGGAAGAAACGACACAACAAATAATAGCAACTTCCTTAGAAGGGGTTCACGATAACATTTTGTGTAGTTTACCTAGGAAGGATACCATGAAACGAATGGTTCGGCGAATTCGAAATGAAGATAATATTCCTCAGATTCCAATGGATGTCCAGCATTTGGTAATCCCACAGGAATGCAAAATGATAACCATTAATGGGGTAGAACAGCGATTCCTCCAGTATAATTCCGGCCAAAGCATATTACCTGGAAGAATGCTAATTTTTGCAACAGCAGAAAATTTGAATATTTTGAAGAGAAGTGATAAGTGGTATGCAGATGGTACATTTTCTGTTGCACCAGATTTATTCTACAAATTGTATACAATACATGTACAGCACTACGGAACCATAATACCTGTAGTGTATGGCTTACTGCCCAACAAAACGAAAGGTACATACAGAAAGCTGTTAGAAGAATTAAAACGTATTTGTCCTGGTTTACAACCAACACAATTGTTAGTTCATTTTGAAATCGCTACAATGCGTTCCAGGAAGAATTTCAAGAAATTGAACTTTCAGGATGTTCGCGCATAACCTTGCCTTTTAAATGTTTAATTAAGTGGTTTTTAATTTTTTTTACAGTTTCATAATAAATAAATGTTATTTTTGTGGTTTACATTTACATGTCATTATTAAATAAATAAATAAAATAAATTTTAAACAATGATTAGTTTTGACTTCTTTTACACTTTTAAATGCGGGGGCGAATTGTCCAGGGGCAAATTGTCCTAGAAGCTTTTGAAGTTACATCAGATGCGATGTTGTATACCATACGAATTTTCTAGAAAACCCAGAACAATAAATGAAATTGATCGATGGAAAGCAATTGAATTCCGTATGTTTCTTTTATATTATGGACCTATCCTTATGAAGGAATATCTAATTAGACATATTTATGACCATTTTCTGAGCTTGCATATAGCCTCCCGAATTTTAATTTCTGAGGAATTATGTAGAAATTCAAACTACGTTGAATATGAATAAGCTGCTTTATTATTTTGTGGAAAAATTTGGTGAAATATATGGGTCTGAGTATATCACCCATAACATTCATAATCTAATTCATCTAACCGCAGATGTACAAAAGTTTGGGCACTTGACAACTTCAGTTGCTTTAAATTTGAAAATTATATGCATTCAATTAAGAAGATTTTTAAAACTTCAAAATGGCCTTTACAACAATTTATTAATGGAATGTATGAACAATAACAACACGTAGAAATAACACAGAAAGAAGTATCCCTTATGAAAGAAAAGGGTATAAGAAAAATTAATAACATCAGTTATGTTGTACTTAATAGAGTATGCTACAAACATTTCCAACTACGCAGTACTAAACCTAATTTTTACCTTTTTTTAAAAACTAAAGTTCCAATTATATTTTGAAAATCCTTGTTTATCCACAATATGTCTTTGTGGTCGTGCAAGTAAAGTTAGTTCAGAAACTAAAGTCGTATCTGTAAATGACTATCTACTGCAAGGCTATGTAAATTGATGACATATTAATATCTATTTTGCACACTAGTTGATATACCCCTCGTTAACAAACTCAACTTTTAAAAATAATACAGTATGTTTCTTTTCTTGATGGTATTCCAGTATTAATTTTCTCTTTTTCAGTTCGCTGTTATTTTCTTTACAAATGCAAGAGAAACCGCCATTTTTGTTGTACCAACAAATCGGATATTTGATGCAAATGGACATGATGTGTTCATGGGCAAGGACGATAAAAAACGTTCGGACTAATATTATGAAGCGAGTTAAAGCTGACGATGATTGGCCTGTTTATGAATACAGTCTTTATAAAGCGTAAAGTAAGTAATATATATTTGATAAAAATTGAGATCCTCTTTTGTAATTTTTTATAACCAAAATACTTCAATACGAGTGTCTTTACGACAATTATTAACTGTAGTAAATTTTATTGTAATTTTTAATTGTTTCTACATGTTTCAAAATGTAATTCAAAAATCTTAACTACCTTAACATAGTTATTTTTTAAGATGGCGCTTAACCTCTATCCATCCTCTATCTTACGCATACTCGTTCGCGCATTCATTTAACAAAACAGTGTTGCACAATGTAACATACAGCCCTCCTTGAAAGTTTTTACTTTTAACATATGATGTGTAATATAAGGTATACATATAAACTAATTCTAATTACAATTACTGCACCATAATGACTTATTCTACTTACAATAAATAGTTGAGTCAACAGTGTAAACAGGCAATGGACATAATTTTTTAACGGCGCTTTTTATTATTCCACTGGTTGTTTTAACACTCACTACACGACACACACCATCCTCACCTGGGTGAAGTTTAACGATCCGTCCTAGACGCCATTTTAAAGGTGGTTAACTGTCGTCCTCGACGATAACCATGGTATCTGTATGTATAGGTTGTGATTTGATGTGCCATTTGCTTCTTCTTTACAGTTGACTCAGATATTCGGTGCTCCATCGTGTCAAAAAATTTTGTATTACTTGGGTCATGAGATTGTACCGATTTAATCTAGTATGGGTTTGGTCGCGATAATCGGCTTGAGGTAAGGCGGTGAGAGAGTCGCCAATCAGGAAATGGCCGGGAGTTAAAGCGTCAAGGTCGTTTGGATCTTCGGTTAACGGAGTTAGTGGTCGTGAATTTAAACATGATTCTACCTGAGTTATGATGGTATAAAATTCCTCGTAGGTAAAAGTCAAACTGTTTGTTATGCTACAAAAATGATACTTTGCAGATTTTACTGCTGCCTCCCAGATCCCTCCCATATGCGGGGACCGAGGTGGTATAAAATGCCACTTAATAAAATTGTCTGCTAATTCGTTTATAATTTTAGATTTAACCGCTTGGTTATTTAAAAACATTTTTAAATCCTTTAATTTATTATTAGTTCCGACAAAATTAGTACCATTGTCGGAGTACATATCCTTACAAATCCCGCATCTAGCTATGAAACGTTTTAGACAATTCATAAATGATTCGGTAGTAAGTTCATCGACAAGTTCGAGATGCACAGCCTTAGTTGAAAAACACACGAATACACATAAGTATGATTTTAATAATTTACTGTTACGTAAGGTACTGGCCTTGATATTAAATGGCCCCGCATAATCCACGACGCAATGAACAAACGGACGTGATGGGTTAACTCGATTCATGGGAAGATTACCCATAAGCTGCTCAAAGGTGACGGGTTTAGCCTTAAAGCATATTATGCATTTATGAACTATTCGTTTAACTGTGTTGCGACCTGATAGTAGCCAATATTTTAATCTTATATTTGCTAACATAGCTTGAGTTCCTGCATGTAATAATTTTACGTGTACATATGTAATTAAGAGTTCGGTGAATTTGTGATTACTAGGTAAAATAATTGGATGCTTCTGGTCTTCTTGGATATTTGCATGTTTTAGTCTACTTCCTCTCCGTAAGATTTCGTTGCTGTCAATAAATGGTGATAATGTTCGCAATTTGCTCCGTTTTGGCACTTCGCCATTTTTATTCAGTAATTCATAATCTTCTGAAAATATTTGAGTTTGCACTAATTTTATAAGTGTTAGCGTTGAATTGGACAGTTCGTCAACTGATAAGTTATCCTTTAATTTGTTAGATCTATTGGTTGTAGTGTTCAATGAATCGTATAATGTAAGTAACTACTCTAATTAATTTATTGAACTTGGAATACTTATCAAATATATTAAAAGAACTTATATTCAGCAATAGTTTATTAGTATTGTTCTCAATGTGATTTTGATCAGGAATGTCTGTTAAATTTCGAAAATTACTGTTGGGCCACTGACTATCTGGTTTTGTTAACCATTGTGGTCCTGTCCACCATAATTTGGAATGAACTAGCTCGTCAGCATTAGCACCACGAGAAATTATATCCGCTGGGTTGTCCTTGCTGTTTACGTATCGCCAGTTGTTTTGGTTGGATAATGCTTGAATAGACATAACACGATTCGCAACAAACGTTTTCCACTTGCATGACAAGTTCCATATGCCTTCTCTGACGCATCAGAGAAGCAATGAAGTTCAACCGTTATTGGGTTTGTGTGAAGCGCATGTCTTTCTGCTCGTACACGATTAAGATGCTGTAGTTGGTTAATGAAACTGATCCACGATGTATATAACTCCATGGGAACTGATTCGTCCCAACTGAGTTTAAGTTGCCACAATTTTTGTAGAATTAATTTGGCCGCTACCACTACTGGACCTACGATACCAAGAAGGTCGAATATTTGTGATACAACTGAAACAATAACTCGTTTTGTTATATTATTTTGTTTGTTGTGTTTTATTTTAATATTATATTGCAATTTGTCTGCTACGGCGTTCCATTCTAACCCCAAAGTTTTAGTTGTCTGATTGTCTAATAGCGCATAATGGGAATCTTGGGAATTTCCTTCCAATATATCAGGAACATTGGAAATCCACTTCCTCAGAGTAAACCCATATGTTTTTAATAAAGTTACCAATTCAGTTTTAACCGTGATCGTGTCTTCGTAGGTGTCAGTACCCGTAAGAAGATCGTCTACATAGAAGTCCCTTAATATGACTTGACTCGTACGAGGATAAGTGGTGTTGTTTTCTAATACAATTTGTTGTAGGCATCGCATGGCTAAATAGGGCGCTGACGTTGTTCCATATGTGACCGTATTTAGTCTATAATGTGAAATTTCTTGTTCAGGATTATCTCGCCATAATATTCTTTGGTAGTCACACTGGTTCGGTTGTACTAATACTTGGCGGTACATTTTTTCAATGTCCGCTGCTATTACTATAGAGAATGTTCGAAAGCGAAGCAAAATAATAAAAAGATCATCTTGTATACTGGTTCCTACCTTTAATGTATAATCCCGTGCTTGTTTTCGCAGACGCGTCAAATACTACACGAAGCTTGGTTGTGCTGCTCGATTCCTTGACAACCCCATGATGTGGCAAACAACATCCATCATAATTGTTGCTGCCAGGATTAATTTGTGTCATATGACCTAGTGTTAAGTATTCATTGATGAAGTCTGTGTATTCTAGCGAATTGCCGAGTTGTGCGATGGTTTCCTTAAAAGGTAGAGTGTTACGGTCGATTTTCTTTATACACGCCTATGTGGCTACAGACGTAATTTCCTTGGCGCACGCCTATGTATTTTCAACGTAAAAGTAGGTTCGGGTTTACGATCTCTAAGGTTCGTTTCTCGGCGGGATTTTATTTGATGGAAAGTCGTCACACAAGCATGTTATAAAATGGTCTGTACGCTGGAATAGCTATCTTATATATGTATCTTATCATCTAGAAAACGAATTCTAATTAAGAAAAGGATCTGATTGCTTCAACGCGTTACAGGGTAAGCGATTGCCGTTTTAGTAACAATTTCGATCGTAATTCTGTTTTCCTTCTCACAGCCATTTTATTTTATTTTATTTTACATTCATTCATTTAACATCTGGTACGTTATCGAAAAATGGCTATCGCCAACGACCACTAAATACGTGAACACGTTGCCGTCTACGACCTTCAGCGTAAGGCGATTTCTCGCTGCGAAATTGAGTGTCTGGTGGAGTTTCTCGGTCAAAGATTGCGACAGTATTCAGTATCGATGTACGAGTGAATGAACCTTGACAAAGATTTGGATGGACGATACTAATTTCTTCTTCATACAGTTTATGGTTATAACTAATTAAATCAACGTAAAGGGGTATATCAGCATCCGATTTTCGGGTTGTGTTATATGTATACTTTTAAATTTAAGTAATGACTTTGTAGATTTGGATTTCGTGAGATATTAGATTGACACGAATTGGTATTCAAATAAATTACAGGTTACGTGACGGGGGAAGTACTTCCTTTGCACCTGCGAAGATTCCTGTATTGTTTGGTAAGTGTTTTTATATGTTTCTCTTTCGTGTCAACGTGGTTACTCACGGAACTGTCACTAATAGTATTTCCGAACTGATTACCGTAATTGTGATATCATTTAATTAGAAATTCGCGTATACTACGTGTGCTGTATACTCTCCTTAATAATTGTGATAATTTAGTGTGACAGCCATATTACTAATTATGTAAACGATATTTATTACACACTATTTTTCGATATATACTTTTACTGTAGTTTATTCATGTATAGTGTGTTGCCTATGCTACTAGCATTTCTGTATTAAGAAGTCTTATATATTCTGTGATCATCATCAGCGGTTCTACATTAGGGTTGTTATTGTGGTTGGTTGTTCTTTTATGACAATACACCTGTCGCCTGTGTCTATCGTTACCAACTAATTACTTTTGACTACTTGAATAGTTGAGTAGAGGAATCACGAACCTAAGATCGTGTTACAAGTGCTACCATTCTGTTGTGAGCGGACAGACGTCGCTTTTGGGATAAGCTCTGGCGCCCTTAATTATCTATATGTATCTATGAACCCCCCCTCTCTCCGACCATTGAGAGTTGGCCGTGCAGGTTCGTGAAACACCTAAAGCTTGTAACAAGAGTCACAATAAAACGACCATCCATGTTCCGACGTGTCGTTTGCTTAAATTGGTCTTCGCATTCGATTTGTTCTAAGGAATATTTTAAACTATTTTCTTGGATACATTCCTCGATGTTCCAAAATTTTTCGATTCTTTTATCAATTTTACTTATGACAACGTTGCACATTGATCGCGTCGAAAGTTTATAAAGAAAATGATCCACCCTAGCTTGGTTTTTGTAAAATCAAATTATCGCTATTTAGTCTTTGTTGGCCTATGCATAACAAATCCCAAAAAAGTGGGGTACCAATAAAGATGTCAATTTTATTTGGTTTATTGAATGTGGGGTCAGCAAGGCAAATGTTATCAGGTATGCCAAGACTTGACTCTTTGACATACCTTGTAGGTAAAGATTCAGTTAATTTGTCGATAATTAGGCAGATACATTGGCCTTGTAATTGTTAAAACGAGAACCTATCTGCGTGCTTGTACTATGATTTATTTTTGACGTGCTTTGATTTATACCTATAATTGAGTGATTGATTTTGTTTTTGTTTAATTGCAGTTTGTTGCACAGTTCTGTCGTGATTAGATTTGACTGAGAACCACAATTTAATAGGGCTCTACATTGGTGTTTACGGCCGGTTTTATCAAAAATATCTATTATAGCTGTGGATAACAAATTCTCAACAAAATTGGTACAAATTTGCGCTGTAAGTGTTGTGTTTGTAGCAGCTGATAGCGTGTCTTGTGTCTGAACGGTAGCATTGGATTCTGTGTTTGGCTGTAATTCAGGTCGATTTGACTGACTCCTAAAATCAATGTGTACAAGACTATGATGTTTTTTGCCACAAGCGCGACAACCTTCTGACCGGCAATCTTGATAATTATGATCGGAGCCTTTTATTTCCTGCATTCGAATTTTTACTGGCATTTGCAGAAATTTATTGCATCGATATATTGTATGTGTATCACTTTGGCAAAGTACACAGAATTGCTTTGTCATAACCAATGTTCTAGTGTTAGTTTTGAGTGCTGTTGTATTTTAGTGCGAATGAGGTTTTGAATGTAAATTGAACGTTTTACTTGGTTCTACTGTTTCTCATATTTGACACCTTTGAGACAGAAATTCTATGAAATTGGTTAACAATGACTCTGTCTTTGTTACATTTATTTTCTCCCACTCACGTTTACTTATAAAATCCAACTTTGCGCTTAACAAGTATATAAGAATAGTGTCCCAATGTGTTACCGGTTGCTCCAAAGATTCTAATACTCTGAGGTTCTTTTTTATTTCGTCTATCATTTTCCGTAATGACAAAACCGATTCCTTATGAATTACAGGTAACTCAAATAATGCCTTTATGTGATTATGAATAATTAGTTTTTTATTTTCAAATCTGTCGCATAATAGTAATTGTTGTTTGTTACTTCTAATGAATGAATAATGTTTGCTGCATCACCTATTAGCGAAGACTTCAAATAATAAAACTTTTCAATTATGCTTAAACTATCATTTTCATGCACTAATGACCTAAAGGCGTCCCTAAATTGCAACCACTGCTCATACATGCCATTGAACTTAGGTAATTGTAAAGTTGATAATTTGACGTTTTTTAATTTGGTTGAATCTAAATTAATTGAATTATTAGCATTGTGGCTATTTAACATTGCCTTTGCTTGCGTAACAGTTTTAAAGTAAATATTTTCAAAGTCATCCCTGCAGCTGTACATCTGAACTATCGGAGGCCTCGACTTCTGTTTGTGCTTTATCGTAGGCATCCCACAAGCTCTCGCACTTGATTAATTGTTTTTTTAATTGATCGCTATTTTCTACATTAATATCAGATATTTAATCGACAAATCTACTCAATTTTGACTTAATTACGTTTCTACTAGCTTTCAATTTTGTTAAGTTCTGAGACAGTTTATGGGTTATATGTTATAACAATTGCTAATTTCTTTTTCTTTTTTTTTTTATATAAATGTAAGGAATCTAAATTAATTTTTATACATAATACAAATTTTGTTTAAATTCATTACCAAAAGGAATTATTGATGGGTAAATAAGGAGCAAGAACTCACCTCCTGTTCCTTTGTTTCCCTTTTTTTTATTTCTTTGTTGTTCGATGTCCTTGGACCCTGTTCGTGGATTCTGCTTGTAAGTTATAATGGAATTTTTCGTTTTGTAATTGTTAATTGCCGTTTCTTTTGTAGGCTTTGATTATTCCATTTTCTTAGTGTTTTTTTTCTTCAATTATGTGATTACTTAGTTAAGTATAAGTAATTTATCCGGCTTCTCGAAGGACCAAAATGTCTTTACGACAATTATTAACTGTAGTAAATTTTATTGTAATTTTTAATTGTTTCTACGTTTCAAAATGTAATTGAAAAATCTTAACTATCTTAACATCGTTATATTTTAAGATGGCGCTTAACCTCTATCCATCCTCTATCTTACGCATACTCGTTCGCGCATTCATCTAACAAAACAGTGTTGCACGATGTAACAACGAGCAAGTACTGATTGGTGAAAAGTTACCTGCTCTTTCATCTGAACCGGAAGTAGAATCAATCTTCAAACGCGCGGAAGAGTAGCGAAGAGTTAGACAGAGGAAATTCATGCAATTCTCACCCCCTCCAGCTCTTGAAGAGAATTCCTCATCTTCCAGTTGAATATGTATTAAATATTGTTAATAAATTGACCTTCACATTGGTCTTATTTCATTAACTGAATAACGTACTTAATTGATTTTTCTTTGCAGTTACAAGCAATTACAGCACATTCGAAACTAATGAATTTGAAGACATAACTAAGATGGCAAATATTGTTGAAGATAAGAATTGCCATTATACTCATTGAATTGAATATACCACTTCCAATCAAGAAACATCTGACGATCCAGGAGTTCAAATAAATAATGTATATACACAGAAATGTACGACAGTTCAATAAACTTAGTTTGATGGGTGGCACCAATCCAAAAAAAATGATACACGTAGGTGATTAAGTGTATTACTGACTAACGAAGTAGCTGAGTACTCTTAGAAAGGACAAAAGAAAAATTTTAAAATTGTCGACGCTGAACTGATGTGTATTTTAAAAAGTAAGTCATTTTGTCATAGTTTATAGAAAACTTTCAGTTTAAATATTACGGATTTTTTACCACATAACTATGTTAATAGTGATGTTTGTTTTTCAATTTTTGAACTCCCTAATTTAGTTGTTTTGCTTAATATTTCTATTTCTATATTTTTCATACAAAGCATATGATAGAAATTATACAAATAAGTTTAGCAGCATTATAACATTTATCAATGTGATAGGATGGTTTCCATCCGTCTCAAAGTAGGGATGTTCAGAAGTTATAACCAGAAGAAAAAGCTCTCCACAATATTATAATTTACTGAATTTAAGTTGGAATAAAGTTTAAAAAAATTTGAAAGTAAGGATTACCATGACATTTATTTGCATGACATTTAATATAAACATCTATATAAGATTATCATATTTAGATAGAAACGTTAGCACATCAAAAAGTTACATTTAATAAAAGTTGGTTATATGTTTTTTTTGTTTTGTGGGATCGATGGGAATGTCACCAGATGGCGCTTTCCTTCCCTATTAAACTTGAATAAAATACGTCAGATAGCAACTGAATTTTACAAATGTTACAAACAATTTTTTTCAGCAATATTTTACATATAAATTGTGAAATATATGCAATAACGTAGCTTACAAATTTTACCAAAATTGCAGGCCGTTATGCTCTTCTACGCTCCGCTCTCCACAATCATTTTTTTATTGTGTTAACGTACCTTCAATTTTTTTTTCTGTATACATTTTCTAATTTTTTTAGAGACTGACTAACCCTAAAGTCATACTCGTCTTTTGAAAGATGAGGCTCAATGTTTTTGTTTACTATCCCATAGTCATGATCTGCAGTAGCAAATCTAATTTTAGGGTAATCTGAAATTTAAACAAAATAATAAAATACATGGCAATATTTACGGAATAAATACGTACGTTTCATAGATTAATTCATATGTCGACGAATTTGTATGTCTAAAAAACGACTCATGTAGTATCCAGGAGCTCTACCACAAATATCTTCATGCAAAAGAGATAGTAAATTTCCTCTGCTATTAAAAGAAATTGGGGCCATTTCGCATCTCAATTAAAAAGATTTTTTTAAAGAAAAATTTATTCTCCTCCTTCTATAAACTTAGCAACTTATAAGTTGCAACTGGATTATTGTCAGTATCGTAAAGCAAACTGGATGCTTGATCTGCAATTTGTGTGATGGTAGTGATGACTTGCAACATACCACATTCGAAATATGTATCAACCAAGTCCTTATAACATAAATAATTTTATAAAAATATTAATTACATTATTGAAACTTATCATTACGTACTTCGTCATCCTCTGTCATTACAAAAATATTTTTGACAAGGTTCATGTCTACCTAATATATAGAATGGACTGTTTAATACATCACGTCTCAAATTTTCGATTTTGGTATCTATTGGCAAGTTTTCACGTTTGCGGTATTGTATAGCTTTTACAACTGCATTACGAAAACAACCTAAAGTTGAAATACTGCAAACATAATCTCTTCCGCTTTTTGGAAAGCTGGAATTTTTACAAAGATCACTTAGCTTGTTTATATAACAAACGATTACGACATTCAATTTTTCTAATGAAAAAAGTGGGACCACATGATGCAAGCTCAGTTAAATGTCGGTAAACACTGCTA
Organism: Aquatica leii; assembly: GCA_035610365.1. NCBI lineage: Eukaryota > Metazoa > Arthropoda > Insecta > Coleoptera > Lampyridae > Aquatica > Aquatica leii. The sequence goes on from CM069432.1 coordinate 257,459,341, forward strand.
ACGCCATCACCAATCAACCGTCCGTAAATTAAATTGTGTCTAGAAATAGAATCTGCAAAACCTTCACAAACTATACCTGCTTCCATAGAAATTGATGTTTTATTCCAGTTTCGGAAGCACGTGTGGTCACTTACATCGCATCCTCTGGCACTCAATAACTGTATTTGTTTTTGACACCCATATATAACTTTTTTTTTATTTTGCGCCAATTATAGACGCCTGAAACATATTTTTACTCAATAATTACCTAAAATTATTTTATAAAATAACTTACAACACCAGAAAGAGCGGAGTAATTTCTTCGGTAGGACCGGTTTCCCCAAACTCCGTCTGCTGTTAGCGCTATAATAGGTATACCGTCTTCATTTTTCTTGTCTTTAATTTTTTCAGAAGTAACCTCCGCATTAAAGAAAGAGCAACCAAATCTAATACGTTGTAATGATTTTAGAGCACTTAAGAAATATTGTATATCTACAACTCTTTTGCCTTTTTGCCTTTTATTTTGAATATGATCTGTGTCTGTTTCACTTAAGCAAAGCGTCTGAAAACTGATCTTTATCTACAGAAGACACGTCTGTCACATCTTTAGGATCAGTGTCTCCATCTGAAACTATTTCTTCTTTAGATTTTGCTCTTTATTTCTCTAAAATATTGTCGAAATTGGTACTACAACTAAGTGCACCTTCCAAATATGAAGGAATGGAGACGTTTTTTATGTTCGAAGTCAATTTTCTATTTAAAAATGCATTTTTATACACTTCAAAGATATTCAAAATGTTTTTCCGGCTTACCTCAACATCATGCGACTACTCTCTTTTTGAACACCTACACTTTTTTTTACTTTAGGCATCTTTAATTTTTAACAAATGCACAATGTATAAAAACTGATGATTGATGTAGATCGTATGCTAGGATCACGCACAATAATTATTAGATTTTGATATTTTTCTCTTTATTTTTGCATTATAACTAAACGCTTTTCATTAATTATTAATTTCCTACTTTCTCCTTTTACCAAATGCCTTTTTTACAAGAAGTCTTGGATGAAGGAAGAAAAAAACAGAATTAGTAATAATTATGGAAGACTGGAATGCAAGAGTAAAGAAAGACATCAACAGGGGTTTAGGTTGCATGGAAAATATGGGAAAGCAAACAGCCTACAGAAACGGAGCCAAAATTATAGAATTCTGCCAGAGTAACGATCTAATACTAGGGTATACAATGTGGAAACAAGAAGAAGATATTTACACCTTCGTAGCAAAAGAACGGAATGCTAAAAGCGCAATAGACATAATAAATTCAAAAAGCCTCAGAGAGAAAATCCAAAATATAGGAACAAGAAAAAAAGCAGAAATAGACACAAACCATAAGGTAGCACAATTTACGGCAGAAATAAATAAAAGAGAGAAAAAAGGATACAATAAAATAGCAACCTACAAATTACAAACGCAAAAATATGAGAGAAACTATGCAGAAGTGACAAACAGATTATTTAGCAACTAAAGAATAGAAGGACAAGAGGATGTCCTATAGGCCAGGTGGCAAATATTCAAAGAAACAACCTTAAGGGCAGCGGAAGAAGGAAAATTAGTAAAAACCTAAGGAAGACAGAATAGTGGACCGAAGAGGTAAGGAAACTAGTTAAAGAAAAGAAGCCCTGGAAGATGTACATAAGAAGAAAAGGAATAAAGCGTTAAAGGAAACAAAGAGGTTAAACTGGAGAAAATTCGCAGAAAAATAAATGAAAATTGCAGTAGACAAAAAATCTACAATGAAAAAGATATGAGGATCAAACAGGAAAGAACGGAAAGCACTACAAAACAAACACAATGAAATCAAAACGGAAATGGAAGACATATTGGAAGCCTAGAAAGAGTTCTACGAAGATACATTCAGAGAAACAGCAGACGAATAGAAAGAAACAAGAAAAGGTACAAATATAATCCAGGAGACAACAAAGGAAGAACTTTAGGAGGCAACAAAAAAGATGAAAATGGGAAAGGCGAGCGAAGAAACATGGACCCAGAAAAGAATACCAGAACAATGGAAAATTAACCTTATAATCCCAATCTATAAAAAAAGGAGTAACATCAAAATGCGAGAACTACAGGACCATATGCTTAGCACAGACGACCCAGAAATTGGTCACAAGAACAATAGAAAAAAAGCTAAGGGAATATGTGGAACACAAAACTGAGGAGGAGCAATCGGCATTTCGTCCAGGAAGGCAAGCGAACAAAAATATATATATTAAAAACTGCAATACACAACACGATAGAAAAAGGAAAACAATTATATATAGTATTTATAGAGCTAAAGGCATCTTTCAACACGGTAAAAAGACAAGCATTTAGAACAATTAGAAGTCCCACACCAGTTAATGTAAGAAGCGCAATCAACACGGTAAAAGGCAAAGTACAAATAGCCGGACGACAATCAGAAATATTCGAGAAGAAGAGAGGCATAAAGCAGAGGAAAAGCTTAAGTCCACTACTGTTTGTGTTGATTTTAAATATTTAAAAAAAACATCAATGAAATTTCTAAAAAAATTATCATGTGCCAACAACAAAATCAAAAATTGAAGCCAAGAGGTAGGCAATTTACTCTTCATGATAAAATATTTGCTCTCTCTGTATACAAATAAAGTGGAAAATAGTACAAGTATTTAGCCTACATTAACGAAAAGTTTTGTCAAATGATTAAATCAAATTCCGTTTGGCTGTGGCATCAATCATCATATATTTGAACACTTAAAAAGTACTGTCAATAAAATGAAATTTATTAATAAATACTGTGTTTTAATGTTCGACGAAATATCGTTCCTACAATCAAAGAGCTGATATTATATAAGGTTTGATAGACTTTGGTGGCTCTGAAAGCTTTCGCAGATCATGTTCTTTTATTTATCAAGGGTATTGCCAAAAAGTGGAAACAACCTATTTTTTCTACTTTCTGCGAAGGCACTACTTCTACAGCAGCTTTGGTGCGGCTCATAAAAGAAGGTTCGGGAAACTGGACTTCACGTTATCGCTACAGTACGTGATCAAGGTGTAACAAATTAGGCCGCTATCAGAAATCTTTTAAATGATACAAGAACGCACTGTGTAAGATACAATATAGAAAATCGTTAGCAAGGATACTTAGCGGATAACGAAGAAATAATTCACTTTTACGACTGTCCACATTTATTAAAGGGAATTACAAATCTTTTAATTTCTAAAAACTTGCACTTTACTCAAGACGGCATTAACAAACTTGCATCTTGGTCGCGTATAATAAAATTATATGAAATAGACCAAACATTACGCCCATACAAAGAGTGTGTCAAGCTAAATAAGCAATTCCAGACAGAATTAAAAAAATGAAAGTTAGTCTTTGTGCTCAAGTGTTTCGTAATCGTGTTTCTAGTACCCTACATATAAAAGCAAATATCAGCAAGGAACGATGTACATCGTCTAAATTTTATATAGGCCCAAGAGCTACTGAGACAGCAGATATTTTAATATTTTCTGACCAGCTCTTTGACAGCATTAATGGCAGCCATATTATATCTCATCCGCCGAAACAACATCGATCTGCTGTTACCAAAAAAACAAATCATGTTGTTTTGCAATTTATGTCTTCCAGTCTTAGACAACACAAAGGACGAAAAGGTTTGATAAAATTGCACCTAGTTGTTTTAACCAAGAACCAGCAGCGAACTACTTTTCGTGCATTCGAAGCAATGGTGTTCGAAATACAAACCCTACTTGCTCGTCTTTTATAATATCAAACAAGTCACTTCTCGTTAACAATTTTGTTTCGACGCACTCTGTAAGGTCCAATTGCGAACCTGACGAATCAGATGAGACACTTTAAAAACGTTTTATGGAAGGTACCACAGAAATGTCGATTTAAAATATCCTGCGGCAAAAAACGATTATGCGACAGCTTATGTTGGATGATACGTTGCTAAAAGCGTTTTAAAAGCTGTACAGCATTGCTATAACTGCATACTTTGATGGGTAGTTCTGATGATTTACATCAAAATGTTTTATATTTGTATAACTTTTTGTTTACAGTACTTAAGTTGCAATAGTTATTTATTTAACGACTTCCTGTGTAAATTTTTGTTGAATGCAACACTTTATTGCAAGTGCGCAAAAATCGTCGAAGACTGTTTACAATAGAGAAAAATTTAAATTTGACAGTTAAGATCAATAAAATTAATTGATGTATCCATTTGTTCTCTTTTCGGTTTCTATAATTTCACATTTTTATCCTGTTTGTGTTTGGTTACTATAACAAATTAAAATTACACAACACCCATACTAATGTATGAGTATGGGGAAAGCTATGATCTTAGTCAAGTTAAGAAATTCAAAATCCATAAGTACATTCTTAAAAACTGATTATTCGTAGCTTTAAGTTATGAACTGCACATCTATTAGGATGTAATTTAAATAAAATAAGAAGTTAGAAGTTAGCAAATACCAGATGATTCAGAATATTAAAGCACCAGTAAGCCATAGTAGAGATTATTTATACAAATACAAAACATGTGTATAAATTGACGAAATAACGTAACGTATGTTTAATGTATTAAGTAGTTATAATAATATTAATATGATTATAATCATAAGAATTTATTACACGCTTACTTTTTTAAATGTAAATAATATGTAAGAGATTTTTTTATTGTATCATATGTCAATTATAAATTCATTACATTACTACCTACTTTTCATTTCAATTTGATTTAAATACTTAGGAAACAATGTCAAACTTCCGTTAATTGTAATTCTTTTCATATTTTAATTTCTGGTGTCTGATTTAATCTTCAACAGACTAAGGATTTGTAGTTGAGAAAATTGTAATTATTCGAATTCTACTTAAAAAAAACTGGCGTGTTGACCACACGACTTTCCTATAAGGAATGATGAAGGAATACCATTTTGACTTTAATAAAAAACAATTAACACGTTTAATTATGTCTCTTTACTGATAAAAATTAATCGTTAATTTAAAATGATAATATAATTAAAAAAAACATAAACCGCATTGGGATTTGAACCTTCGTATGGCGCGGCGACATTACCGCAGTCATGCGATTGATGTCACTACACCAAAGTGATGTATTCATAAGCAAAACTTAAAATTTCGGGCAAACCAAATCAAGAAATTACAGTCTAAAACATCTAAACAAATAAAAAATAAAATTTGTGGAAAAAATACTGATATTATTCCTAGTAAATTTGCATTTCAATGTGATCCAGACTCAACAGACATAAATGTATGTAGCACTTCAAGGTTCATAGAAGATAAATCAACGGCTGAAAATACTGCAACTGAAAAACAAAATTAAAAAAATTGCAAAATTCTTTGTAACGTAGTAATAAAACCCCCTTTACAAATTAAAAAATGCAATAATTTTAATACAGTTGTTGCAATTGCTAATGCGGACAGTACAACAATTGATAATGACGTTACTCCTATTGCTAACATATTCCATATTTGTCCTGCTCGAAAAACTCAAAACGGAAAAAGAATAAGAGATAAAAAGCATTCTTGTTATTATTGTCAAGAACTGATACTGCATATGGCTAGACACATGGAAGTAAAACATCCAAACCAATTAGAAGTAGCCAAAGCTTTGTCTTTCCCCAAAAACTCAGAAATACGAAAAAATCTATTTACGGAAATAACAAGAGTAGGCGATTTTCATTATAATTGTGAGGTATTATTAATTAAAGAAGGGGATCTAATCTTAGCGAGAAGACCTACGTTAGAGGAAAGTAAAAGTAACACCTACAAAAATTACGGTCCATGCCCAAACTGTCTTGGATTCATGCTAAAAAATCATCTCTGGCATCATCTAAAAACAAAATGTTCTATAAAAAATTATATGTTGCATACCGAAGATTCTCAACATGCAAGTCGTCATATTATTGCTAAAAGCAACGCAATTGTAAGTAATGTTTTTGGAAGTGAGTTTTCCAACGACTACAAAAAAAGTTATTCTTAATTCTCTCCGCGATGATGATGTGGGTGAATGCTGCAAAGAAGACCAATTCATCTTACGATTTGGAGCCATGCAATTTGAAAAATATGGAACCACATAAGCTGAACTAATACGTCAAAATATGCGACAAATCGCCAGATTAACTATGACTATAAGAGAAATGACTCCGCAAAATTTAAAATTACGCGACCTTTTAACACCGCAAAAATTTGACTTGGCAGTGCAAGGAGTGAAACTATTTTGCGGACGACAACAAAAAGATTCTACAAAAAGACCTGAATTCGCAACGCCATCTTTAGCATTAAAACTGGGCCATTCGCTCAAAAAGTGTGCCAATATTGAAAGAGGACTGGCACTGAGGGAAAAAAATTTGAAACGAAATGAATCATTGCAAGCATTTTGCAATTTAATGGAAATGGAGTGGCAGATAAGAGTCTCTTCCAATGCCCTTACAACTCTTTATAAACGAAAATTAAATGCTGGACAACTTTTGCCTGTAACTAGCGACCTTTTAAAAGCAAACGAATATATCAAAAAAGGCCTTGAACAAGCTCAAAAGGATTTAATAGAATTTCCTACACCAGAAAATTGGAGTCGCTTGGCAAAGTTTACTCAAGCCCGGATTATTCTATTTAACAAAAGAAGAGCAGGAGAAGCGTCTAAAATGACCATAGAACAATATTGTACTCGCCCTTCATGGACAGAACAAACAAACCAAGAACTAAAATCTGCATTGACTCTTTATGAAATGAAATTGGCAGAGCGTCATACTATTGTCAACATTATTGGCAAAAGAGGGAGAATGGTTCCAGTACTTCTCACAACTAAAACAAAAGTTGCAATTGATGTTTTAATTAGTTATCGTAGCGAGTCTATCGGAATTAATCCTAAAAATCCTTAAGTATTTGCCAGAGGATCACAAGCTTTGACAGCCTTGCGAGGTCCAGATGTTTTGAAACAAATTATAAATTCAATTCCTGATATGGAAAAGCCGGAACTTATTACCAGCACAAGGTTACGTAAATACATTGCTGCAGTTTGTAAAATTTTTGATTTGTCAGATAACGAGTACGACTGGTTGGCCAGGCATTTAGTCCATAGGCAGTTTTATGAGGATATTGCAGAACTTACTAAAGTAAGCCAACTTTCAATGGCTGTAGATGCAGGTGAAACTCACAAATTTGCTGGAAAGAAACTCGAGGACATAGAGTTAAAAGGTATGTAATTTTTTATACTTAAGTACTAGCGTATCCACTGTCTTGAAAAACTTCTAATACAAAATAAGAATTTCTCTATTTTCTTATCAAAGTTTGTTATTTAAATACTGGCTAAAAAAATATATTACCAGAAAAAACAAGAAACCATAGAATTTTTATTTGTAACCCGGTTTTTTAATTATAGCTTAAACTTTAATTTAACCTCAGTTTAGTTTAAAAATACTGTCATATCATTGCTTAGTACTTTTGCGCTAGCCAGTAATATGACAGAATTTTAAAATTAACTATTAGTTAATTCGGAGTTTAAACCTTAATTGAAAAACCGGACCATACTAAATGTATTTAAAATTTTGTAACTAAACTTTTAGAATAACTTTTGAATTAATCTACACCATAAAAGTTAGAATGACACTGATTAAAATCTAAAATATTTAGGTCATCATTTGTTTAGTGTTTTTTAATTACTTGTTACGTACTTCACTTTCTTGAATTAACTTTTTAACTTTAGACCTGCCTCCTATTGAAGATGATACTGAAGAAAATGATTTGCAAGAAAACACAAGTAACGTGGATGTCCACGAAGAACCAACAGATACAATTTCAGAACAAACAGTTAAAGATTTAAGTAATGTTGAAACAAAGATATTGTCTAAACTTAAAAGAAGAAATGTAATAAAAAAAGGTAAGTACAGTTAAACATTTAAACTATAATTATTTTGACTTATATTTTAGGAAGAAAAAAACCATCAACCAAATCTCCGTGGGATTTGCTTGATAAAAATATGTATTGGAGTATTTTCGTATTCAAATAAAAAAAGGAATTGTACCTAGAAACAACGAGTGTAAAACATGTCAAAAAGAAAATCCATCTGTAACGTGTAAATTTCAACTGCGAGTAAAAATCCGCCTGAGAGTTAGGCAACTTACAGTAATACCGTTGGCCTCGAGTCGTGGTTCGTAATCACACTTATGAGGGCGCGCGAAGGTTGTTTGTCGTCGACAAATTATTTCATTTGTATGCTGTCTTTGGGTCGATTAACAACGGGGGAACATCGGAGAGGTGAGATAAATGGAATTTCTTTTCATCTTGTAACATCTACTACAACGACGTTTATTTTAGAATTTTGAAAGTAAATCCGACTGAACCTCCGGTGCGAATAAAATCAGCACGATGTATTTTGGGCGGCCAAACGCATAAAGTGGGTTAGTATTCTCACACGTGTTTAGTAATGGAGGCAAACCAACTAATCTTCACAATTTTTAGCTTCTTTGAGTCTCTTCTTTTTCCTTTTACGTTGCTGTTGATGTTAATGTGGATTCTGGATGCTCGATTCTTGATTCTGACGTCTTCGTCCGTCGTTCTGAATTACATCTTCGTGTGCTTATATCTATAATCCGATGGAAATGGTGGACACACTAAAACATTTCGGATTGTCGACAAAATAAGGGGAACTACAAGTAGAAGGATCCTAGCGGATCGTTGGCGCGGTGCAATCGAGGTATTTATGACACTTTATCTTGGAGTCGCGGGAGACTCGCTGTCAACCTTATTTCGGCCAGACGCTATAGCCTTCGGTTATCAGCATCCGCGGTACGTGCGTAATGAACGCGGGTTCGTTTTCTTGTCGACATTTTGTGATGTATTTAGAATAAGATTGATACCACTGATATGTAAACGGACACGAAAGTGAGAGGCGAGGTCGAGTGAATTTGTTTAATTGATTACTTTAATTACCGGTCTTAAGGAAAATAGAATTGTATAAAATTATCTTATCAACGTAATGTTAACGTGTATTTATAACTTGTCAAAGTAATTTTAATATCACCTAACGTAAAATTATTGTGTGTAATATTTTGATAGTAATTTATTCAATGCTTTATCTTGTAATGGTTGAGTCATTACAATTATTTGTCGTAACTTCCCAGTCATATCTGCGTCATATACAGTAGTTATAAATTTTATCAAGGGTAGAATTTTGGGAGCTATGCCGTCTCTCTGAAACTAATTTATTATTATTGTGATTACCGGTTATTCGACGCTTGATCAAGTTGTCACCTGACGGTACTTTAATTAGCGGGAACGCGATTAACTATTACTCATAGCTACCGTAGCCGCGGTAATAATTAGCGACGTAATCTGATTTAGCTTCTGTGGCTTCCAAACTCTATTTTTGGGACTTCTGTATTTATATGTAATTTATATTGTGCTTAATAATTTTTTTCTTGTTGGGGGTTATATAAATAATTGCTAGGGATTTTACCAGTGGCGTAACCGTCGAGGAGTTTGTGGTTCTTCCGTTCGGAAGGAGGTTGTGAATCATTTATTAAAATAAATGGTTATTGTTAATACGAAATATGTTTTCTTTTGGGGGATTTCGGGTCTAGGCTTTCCTTTTCTCCTACCTAGACCATAATTTCTGCGATACAACAGTTCGAGAGAAGGTGGCGCACTTGGGCATTTAGCTTACCGGAACAGATTGAGTATCTTACGATTTTCTTTAACCCGACGACCATCTGCGGCGAGGCTAGCCAAAAAGGTAAGCGATAACATCTGGTTATTTACATTGAAGTTATACTATTCTTCATTCTTTATTTCTTTCTCCACCTTTCCCCATTAGATCACAATAAATATTGTAACACATCTTTAAAAAAAGTGGACTGATATTAAATTCTGTGTAAAAAATCAGATCGATAAAATAAAATCTTTAAAATGATCCAGCATAATAAATATACATGTTTTAATTTTTTTTAAATGATATTTCAGAGTTTTATTATTTTTTTATTATAACAGTTTTATATATTTTATTTAAAGTAACAAATAAACGTGTTTACTTTAGTTAGTTATTTAAAATTAAGAAAAATTTAAGAATACCCTCAGACGAAATTATTGTTTTTACATACTTTCCGGTAACTAGCAGGGTTTTTTTCATTAAACCCGTTATAGTGAAAAAATAGTAGTTGAAATACATTTGGACTAACTTTTTTGTGTTTTTCCGTTTTAATTAATTTTCTAAATTCAGAAAAAAAAATGATAACTAAAAAAACTGCGCGAATTTTTTTTCTAAATAAATAATTTTCTTTCATTTGCATCCCTACGCGTATTACGTTTTTAACTTACCTACAAAATTACATGGGCTACATTTTGCATTTTAACATTACTGAAAGTATTGTTTTAAAATGTAATCACAGCTGACTTCAATTTAAAAAATGTCAAAAATACTAAATAAATTTATTAAAATCATGATAATATCTAGACTATCTAATTAATTTCTTCAAGCGCTGAAAACAATTAATATTGAAAAGAATAAACATATATTTTCAAATAATAACTTACAAACAAAATTTTTTTCTTAGTATCTCAATGTACTACTTGCTATTTTTCAAGAATTTCTAGCAGTTATAATAATTTTTGGTTTTACTGAATCCATATTGTTGTAATTTTAAAATAGCATTTAACAAAACCACTAGCTTTATCAGGTAATTTAATTGATTAATTTAGGAAATTGTAGCACTCATTACACATTGAAAGTCTCCAGCTTTCAAATAAGAAAAGATGATTAAACCGTGCAAAAATGGCAACAGCGCAGTCACTTTTGGATGTCCGCTAGAGAGCGCCACAAGTTGTTCGATTTTAAAATGCCGTAAATGCTGAAGTGTGATAACAAGCCCTACTGTGGCATGTAACACATGTTTTAAAAGAAATATATATAAGTTGGATAAAACGTTGCCTACACTTAGTATATCCGTATACAATAGAATAGATGGCATAAATACTGTAAAGGAAGATCTCATATCCAGTATGAATGTACTCAAATATTAAAAATCAGGTTTTAAAATTATGGCATCGCGTGTAAGGTGCTATAATTTGAGAACATGCCACAATTCAGGAATATTCATACACAAAATGCCACAAATGTGAACATTCAAACACAGGCACACACACAGACGTACACACACTTACACACCCCATAATGTTTGTGGCAACTGTACTACAGGACCGTAAAGTGACACTTTTAATTTCGTTTGTACAGTAGGTAGCGCCATCCATTGCGGTTCGTATAGTATTACAATTTTTATTTTACACACCATATTTCGTGGTCCACATTAATAAATAGTTGTGGCAACCGTTGTCACAGTAATGGAATTTGGTGTACGAAGTGTAAAAGACGTCACTATTATAATGAAAAGCTGTCATTGAGTGTTATGTGTTGTCACTATCATTCAAATTTAGGCAATGTGTACGAATGCAATGTTGCCACACCTTGCATTCTTCGAAATAACTTATATAGTAACAATAATAACAATAATAAATGCGTTTATTTCCCGTAAATACAGTAAGTATAGTACAAAATATCAGGGATTATGTTTTTCCCAGAGAGCGCTGGCAATGCTGTATTTCAAGGCATGTTCATTAAGTCGGAGCGAAAAAAATTACTTTTGAATTTTAATAACGGCTAGTGCCTAAAAGTTTCTTTCCTATGAGTTGGTTATATGGTAAAAATTTCAAATTCTTGATACATGTTTTTCAGGGGTCACATTACTGACGAAGTTTCCCATTAAGTATTAACAATAAGTATTTTCTGCAACAAGTGGGAACATAGCAACATCGCGGTATTACTCGGTAATTGTCGTTTTCTCCGAAAATAATAAATAACATTGCGTCAGGCAAGTCGAGTAGTCCCATAAGTTTAGTGTTGTTCGAGCTGTTCTGTTGTAAGTAGTGTTAAAATTATTTTAAATGCCGAAAACGCGGAGAGACGTACTTTGCACCGTTTTTGGGGCTTTCAAACAACTTAGTACTACGGTTTTGCCCACTTTTTGTGATGTTATGAAGCATTATTTGTATGTGAGGTTCGAATTATTACAAAAGTGTAAAAAAGAGCCAACTTTTCCTGAAGTTGCAAACATTGTTTTACGAGATGTTAAAAGTATATGGGACAAAGCTTGTTTGCCATATTTGAGTGACCGTAGAATTTTTCAAATGTTAAAAGACTATTTTGAGAAGTATAAAAAGGTTAAAAAATTGCCGGCGTCTAGACGGAATCCATAGGCCAAATTATTTTTCAATGGAGCTCAAAAGAAACTGTTTGATATCAGTTTTTGTAAATGTTCTGATTTTAAAAAGTGCGTGTGTTTGTACAAAGTTCCAACTAAAGAGCAAGAATTTTTAGTAGATCAGCGGCGTGAAAGGCAAATGATTATTGCTGGTGTGGATGTGGTAACCAGTAAACTTTTACAGAGACGCGTTGCCCGAAGAAACAAAATCGACGAGAGAAAAAGCAAAGAGGTTTCCAAGTTGGACTTGACATTTGTTAATTCTAATGATTTAGATAAGGATAAAAGTTCGAGCAGTGAGTCCGAATTAGATGATCTAGATCGTGAATTCGTTCCCGCAAAAAGCATGAAACCTCCTTCAGAAACATTAGCTATTCCCAGTAAATCTCAAATGCGAATTAACATCAACAAATTGGCTTTAGTATGTGATAGAACGGGAGTTTCAGACAGAGCTGCTGCAATGTTGTCAAGTGCAGTTCTTCAGGATGTTGGGATAATAACTCTAGAAGACCAGTCCAAAGTTATAGATAGAAGTAAAATTAGGCGAGCAAGAAAAAATGTTAGAAAGGCGATTCAAAACATAGAAATTAAAAGTGACATTGAAGAAATTTATTTTGACGGTCGCAAGGACAAAACCATTACTTTTGAAACTATTGAACAAAAAAGACATAAAAAAATTATTGTAGAGGAACACATTGTGGTTTTATAAGAACCTGGATCAAGATATTTAGGGCATGTTTCTCCAAAAGCCGGTACCGCTAAAGAAATTTCATTTTCTTTGTTTAATTTCTTAAAGCAAAAAAATATCGTGGATAGTGTAGTTGTTATCGGCTGTGATGGCACTGTTGTGAATACGGGACGGAAAAACGGAATAATAGTACAGCTTGAAAGGGAATTTGAAAAACCACTCCAGTGGTTTATTTGCATGCTTCATGCGAATGAATTGCCATTAAGACACCTACTCCAGTTTTTAGATGGCCAGACAACAGGGCCGCGGGGGTTTTCCGGGGAAATTGGAAAACTCTTGGAAACATGTGACAAACTACCAGTTGTAAAATTTCAACCGATACAAGGCGAATTACCCGACGTTGATGTTGCTGTATTAAGTACCGACCAAAAATATTTGTATCAAGCATGTCATGCAATATCTTCCGGAATCTTTCCATTTGATTTGTCGAAGAGAAACCCAGGACCCTTGGCTCATTCAAGATGGCTTACTTGTGCGAACCGAATTTTACGTTTATATGCAGCAACGGAAGTACCTTCAACAAATCTCAAGATTCTTAGTTCTTTTGTGATTAAGGTCTACGCACCTACTTGGTTTAACATAAAAATAAAACCATTTTGCTTAGATGGCCCAAAACATTTATTAGGAATGATTCAGCGATCAAGGTTTTTACCCCAAAACATTTTAAAAATTATAGATCCAGTAATAGAAAGAAATGCATATTTCGCTCACCCGGAGAATTTATTGATTTGTATGCTAAATGATACCAAACGTTATCTTCAAGAATTAGCTTTAAGGCGTATTTTGAAGACCAGAAATGGCCTTACCCGTGAACGGATGAGAGAATTTATTATTCCTAAAATAAATTTTGAAGCAACTACATATAACGATTTGATTGATTGGCAGAATTGTGAACTAAGTGAACCACCTATTTTGGCAAGCATATCAAATGATGACCTGAATCAGCTGATTCAGGCTGTACCTGAAATGGATTTAGTGAAGTTTCCGTGTCATACACAGGCTGTGGAAAGACATGTCAAGATAGTCTCTGAGGCATCTTTGAGTGTTTCAGGAAAGGAATCTAGAGACGGCTATGTAATGGCCAAAGTGCAATCCCGATCAGAAATGCCAGTTTTCCAAACCAAAAGAGAATATAAGTAATTTATGAGTATAAGGGTGGGAGGGAGGTAGGAACTCTAGGTCGGATACCTCCACGTGGTGAGTTCTGGGAAGTTTATAGCTTATATTTTGTAATAAGCTATGAACTTGCAAAAATCCGACGTAATTTAACCGATAATAAAATGAAAATAATATACTTGAAATTGATATAACTTTGACGTTTGTGTGACCCCTCAAAACAAAGTAGTAAGAAGCTGAAATTTTGCAAATAGTATTTATAAATAGAACATTTTCGTTCCTAGCCGTTATCAAAATTTCATAAAAAATTTTTTTTTAATTTTTTCGCTCCGACTTAATGTTCGTATTTTAATAAAATTAATTCCTTAATTCATACAATTTAGACATAGAGGCCACATCAATTCCTAAGCACACGCCCAGTTTTTTGAGCGATCTTTCAGTTACAACATTGGTAAAATCTACAATGACGATTTGTACCTTGCGAAAAGAAATTCAATTTTCGGTTTTCCTATACATTATGGTGGGATGTAAAATGTCACTACATGGTTTTATGCCAACTACTTTAACTTCTCAAACACACCATACAGTGGCAACCGCGAACTCATATGGTGTGTAAGATGTCATGATATCATTTTATGCCAACTACTTTAACTTCTCATACACCCCATATAGTGGCAACTAGAAACTATTTATAGATATTGTGTAGGCGTAAATTATGGTTTGTAAGCATTATCCATCCCTTAACATTTCGCTCACGGGTATTTTATAATAGTGAATGCATAGCGTGTGCGTGAAGTTGTCGTAACGTTGTTACAACCAAAGGTAAGAAAAATTACATTTACTATTTCCTACTTTTGCACTATTTGTGTCACATATAACATCACTTATATAAAATATAAGAGTAATGACATATTAGGCAGGAAACCCGAAACCGAAACAAACGGCGAAGTTGAAATCCGCCAACACGGCAATGTCACCGGCTAATGACATGTTATGTTCCCGCCTAAGATAAATATAAGAAACTAGGTTGATATACTTACACGATGTCCATTTTTCGAAAGGCGATATGGAGATCTATATTATCTTTAAAATAATTAAATTGAGCCAAACGTGCTTAAGAATAATATAGAAAGAAATGTTAAATATCTTCCATAGACTTGACACAATCCAAAGGAAAAATCCATTAGGAAAAATTTGAATATCGACTTTTTAACAATCTTCAAGATGGCGGAGACACCTATATCTATTTGATTTTTAGCGCCAATTTGAACCTTCAGATTTAAGTAGGTACACTTTTATACATCACTTTTTCGTTTAGAATTAGGCAACTTTACCCGAATTCAACCAACTCGAAAAATGGACGTCATGTACATGTACAAAAACAACAAATTTTTGCTCTCACAGATAATTTGAATGAGAAAATGTCCTTGTTTCGCTTGTCGACGATCTAGATTTGCTGTGGATGGCAATGGGGGTATTGGAGTTTTTAGCCTTAGAATCTGCATCAAATCTAAGTCGAGAAACCGCCATTTAATCTCAGTAAATGCGTACCTCGTAACTTTCTAACAGAACAAATTAGGAGAATCCTATTTCATGCAAAAACATTTATTTTGTAGGTACTCACAAGTGTTGTTTTCTCTTCTCGAATCTATAAGCGATCTATAAGCTATAATGAAAAGGGCGAAAAAGTTATTGGAGCTAGCGACATCGCAACCAAAACTAGACTCAAAAGCAGCTAAAGAAAATCCGAGCAGTGTAGCCACTCATGACAAAAAAACTGATAGTAAGAGACCTTTAATATTCTACTCTTTAACCCTTAGTTAGTCGCGCATGGGACTAGCAGTCCCAGGGTTTATCATTTCGAGATTATAACGGAAACAATATTGTAGCTACATCATTGCATATTTTTGACATCTCAAACTGATCTTTTACGAATACTTTGCCCGAGTCTCGTGCAAAGATTTAGTTTTATTGCTCTGTAAATGTCCAAAGATTACGTCAGATATTCAAATTGTAACACAACATTAAAAGTTTAAGTGTTTATTATTTGTTTATTTTTAAGTTTAGGGTTGTTATGTATGAACAATTTTTGTTCAAAGTTAAATTTTGTTTCGAAATGTGTAAAAATATACAGGGTGTTCTATTAAAAAAATATTTTTTGTGAATACCTCTATAGTTTCAATAATAACGGAGACAGCAATGATGAACGTTTAACTTTGGACACGGTGTATATGTACCTACTTCTCATTTATCCTACTTCATTAACACTTTCGCAACCGCGCCTTCAGGTGTAGTTTTTCCCAGTGTACCGGCTTTTTTTCCGGATTGAGGTTTGTATTATTTACATGTTAGATTAGTGTATATGTAGTTTTTGTTAAATTTTTAAATTTTAATAGCATTCCCATAATGCAAACGACATCTACATACCAAAAGCACATCCAAATAAAAATACCACAGTTACCTACATTCAAAACGTTTTTCACTTATATTTAACAAGTGACGGCATAATTGGTAAGTAGCAGCTAAACCCTGAAACTTTTTAGACTATTTTGTTACGCAGTACGTTCTCCACAGCCCACCGATACAACCTAGACTTTCAGCACAGCCCACAATTTACATACAACCATTTAAATGCATTAGAGAACGCGTCAAGTGTACTGGACGCGGTTCACCACGAAAAACCTCTCTGTCCAGTTGACTGGACGCCGGTTGCGAAAGTGTTAAAGTAAGTTACTATAAACAATTTCAACGAATCCACAAAAGAGAGAATTAAAAATTGGACAAAGTTGTTGTTATGGGCCTGGCAATCCCACCGCGATTAACAACGTTACACATAGTGGCGCGACTAATGGAAGGTTAAACATTAATGTGGTTTTTGCTCGTTTTTATTGGCATTTATGGTTAAGTCTATCGATGACACATACTGCGGATGACTTAAGGCCTCTACAGACGGTTCGTTTTACCTTGATATTTGCCTACACAGTTCTAAGTCTCAAAGCAAGTCTTAATACTTTGTTCCCATCCAGATGTACCGTGTTCAGTTCATACTTTTGCTCAGTTTTGAGGGTACTGTAGTAGTGTGATGTCAACTCTAAGTCATGATTGTGTAATAGCCATTTGCTTAGTTCTAGCTTTAAAAAAAGCAGAACATGAATTTCTTCGCTCTCAACTTTTGAACTGTATATGTAAGAAAAGCCTTCGGATTTGCCATCCACACGTTTCTTCTTACCTTGAGACTTAGAACTGTGCAGGCAAGTATCAAGGTAAGGCGGAGCATCTGTAGGGGCCTTAAACTATTATAGTAGGTTACGCTTACAATGGATTTATAGGAAGTGTTTAAGATTAATTTAGACATTAAGGCTGAACTTACAGTTTCATTAACCGACTCGCCATTTAACAGCATGTAAAATCTCACTTTGCAGAGGTTTTGTGCACAAATTCTAGCAACTTTATTTGTGCACATATTTTCATGAAATTTTTAAGGGAAAGAGGAACAGTTTTTTTAATTTATTTTTGAATTATCTACAATTTAGTCCACAAAAGTTGACAAATATTTGCTTTATTTACGACGCTGTATCTTTCTTTTTGCAAATAGTATGAATATTGTTACTATACAAACATCGCAAATTTCATTTTATACAGAATGAGATGTTACTCAGTAAAATATTGAAATTGTTAATAATTTTTCTATCAAAAAAAACAGATTTCTAATATTTGTTACCCTATCAAATGTTATTATAGTAATGAACAAAATCGACAATTTTTACAAAAGATTTCAATATTTTTAATAATAATTTTCCTCTTTTGTTGCACATCTTATGTGATAATACTTAATTTATACCATAATGGTAGTAAGTTATAACGGCATAACTGTGATAGAGGGGTTCGCATTTCGGCGGTAATCCGTTTCAAGTTAGTTTCAAAAGTAGGGCTGCGACGACAATCGATTGTGAAACTCACAATCGATTTAAATCGATTATTAATTTTTGGATTAATCGATTAAAAATCGATTGTGGATTACCTGTACTCGATTATTATATATCAACCAATATCTGACAATAGATTCAAAAACATATATTGGCAAGTTTTTAATACCATTTAAGTGTCATTTAACAACAATGCATCCAATATTAGGCGCCAATAAACCATGATTGTTGGTATATTACAGTTGGTGAAACAGACAGCCTTATATCAGAAGATAAATCTTCCGGGAGTGAACCTGACACATCTTCGGATAGTTCAACTAAATCTAAAACAAAAGAGTGGTGGGAGGAAGAGAATACAAATGTCAACAGCGGTTCTGCTGCGCAGCTTGTGGAAAATTGGCTCGAGAAGAATAATAGACCAGTATCTAAAACAGCCTTGGTTAAGAATAATAGCGAGAAAGGGACAAAAAAAATTAAAATCCTGCAAAATGTAATAATTAAGAGTGAGACCAATGAAAAGGCACAAGTAATAGAAAGAGAAGAGGAAAACCTAACAACGGGGGAAAGTATGAGTGATGTTAACAGTGGAATAACTTTTAGCATTTCTGAAAACGTAAATGGAAAACGCATACGTAATAAACGCAACTGGTGCCCGTATTGCTTAAATGCGTTTCAAAACATGGCCAGACATTTTGAACAACGCCATGAAAATGAAATTGACGTGGCAAAGGTGTTGGCGATGAAAAAACGGTCAAAAGAACGTAAGGAGACGTTCTCGTACATCATTAGAGCTGGAAACTTTTCTCATAATTGTGAGGTACTATCTTGTAAGAAGGGAGAATTAGTTCTTGTTAGGAGACCCGCTGAAACAGAAGCAGCTACTTACACCTTCGCCGAGTTTGGGCCTTGTCCAAATTGTTTGGGTTTTATGGTAAAAAAGCAACTATATCACCACATAAGAACTTGCCAGCACAAACCTAAAGATATTTTTATTGGGAAAAACATAGTTTCTGAAAGTAATGAAATTATGCATGGTATCATGAAAGCTGACCTGCCTCCTTCTTATACACATCACATCCTCTCAAAAATAAGAGACGATAAAATAGGAAAGTGTTGTGTGAACGATAGCTTGATTATTAAATTTGGGGCCATGCAATATGAAAAATACCACAACACCCAGGCTGAACTCATCCGTCAAACAATGAGACAATTAGGTAAGTAAATCGATGGTATTGCTAAAACTATCAACACTTACTAAGTTATGTTGATAGTTTTATATTCTAACCTGATTTTCCATCTTTCTACTATTAAAGCAAAAATGTTAGTCGCCTGACTTTAAACGCTTATATTTCGAAAACTATTACATCGATTTTAATCAACCTGCTAAGAAATAATAAGATTTTGCTTTTGGTGTGTCTTGTGTTGTGTTAATTTTTTAGTGAAATTGATAAAGGCGGGAAAAGGCAAAAACCTTACTCGATTCTATTGAGAACAATCGAATTATACAGTCGGGCAAATCAAAGCCGACAGAATGCAATCTAATAAAATATTTATGGAAAGAGTTTGCCGCATCTGAAAATGCAAGCGAAAATGGCCCACCAAAAACCGCAGAGCAGTGGAGAAATTTGCGAATTCACTGGAAAGTTTTCTTGATTAATTATGCACTTAATTATTTTAGATATGGACCGAGTGGAAATATAATGTTAAAAAAAGCCGAGAAATCCATCTGCATCTGACAGGACTGGTGGAGGAGCTGCCACAGAAAAAAAATTAAATGATATGGAAGAGAGATTGTTGCACCTAATTTCCAAAATCCACTTAAGTGACAACGAAATACCGGATATATTAGATGTGAATATCTCTCGTAACTTAATATTTCCATTGCTTGTTGCAAAAAATAATTTAAATGACAACTGTTTTTCAGGAGACGAATCTGTGCCAAAAATGACGAACCTGGCATAATTCTTAACCGTATAAAATTAATGTACTGCTGATAAAAAAGTAATGATAAATATGTTTTAGATATACCGCTGGATGCAAATTTCCATCATTATACGTTATCATTCAATAAACATATAAATGGTTTGTTTCTCCACACATAATTTATTTTAAATTTTATTAATGCACATACATGAGTAAATTAATTTATAAATTTGCTAATTATTAATATCAGCCTAATTAATTATGCTTTTGTAGAAGTTAGTTTGGATTTCAGTGGAAATCACTTCTGAATTGAAACCAGATGTGTTTTTAGCAAAAAATTACTTTCACTAACTAATTCAATACCCTATTTAAATTTCAGTAATTACCACCACTACGAGTAGATCAGGAATAAGTAGCAGCAAAATCCAAAAAGTAATTTTTTTAATTTCCAATATAACTACTTTTTTATAAATTTATTTTTAGGTGTGAAGTTTCCTAGAACAAAACCGAATCCCATGTACACGTCAACAATTTTGGAGTCGGCGTGTAACTCATTTGCTGAAGGTCAAAAGGCTACCTTAGAAGGAAACAAAGAAACTAATGCAGCTACCAACAACCTGGCAGATGCTATACGAGAATTAGCACGTACTAATGTTTTATTATGCAAATTAAAATATGTGCAACGTTACGGTAACGAAGATGGGTTTGATAAATTTTGTAAAATATAAATAACCTCAAATTCACCTATAATTACAATAATAATAATCTTCCTATTTGTAATATTATAAAGGATGTAGAAGATGTTTTAACCCTACATTCAGACTTTGACCGGGAAAGATTGCGGGGTAAAGTGGTAAATATTGTGACCAACTTTATCAATAATAAAAAAAACACTAAATCCATACCAACTCAAAACCATTTTATCCATTCAATCATTAATAAAACAAAAAATTTTTTTAAGAATCATAAAGATATTATTATAATTAAATCGGATAAAGGAAATTCTACAGTTATTATGAATAAAACTATGTATCAAGATAAAATAGAACTTTTACTCGATGATACTAACATTTACAAGAAAGTTAGTAATGATCATACAATGTCTTTTCAAAATCAGAATAACAAGATTAGTAAAATGCTATACCAAAAAGGCCATATTGATCTAAGTTTATATAAAAAATTGACTACTTATACGAGTAATCCTCCAAAATTTTATGGTCTTGTTAAGGTACATAAAGTATTTACTAGTTTTATGAACGTATGTAGTTATGTCGCTAGTTATTTATTAACATTGATAAACTCAGTCTTGATTTGAATCTAATTAATATTTTGAAGGTTATTGAAGAAATTCCAACCATGCAGAGCATCATAAATGAGAATGAATTTAACGAACATGATTATACCACAAATGTATATGTGATAGAGGTAAATAAAAATGAAATGTAAAGTAAATGTTTAAATGACAATATTTTAGAAATCGACTGCCAAAGGGAGTGAAAATGTGAATGCACAAACGCGGAAACACTGTGAACTATCTCCTTGTCCAAGAGGAAGCAAATACCGGAATACCCAAAAAAATTTAAGTGAACAAATTAACGGATATGAATAACGAATCACTTGTTGTGCTAAAAAATATTAACAACATTTCTACTATAGCATTGGATATAAAAAGAATGGCTGAATAATTACTGTTAATAAAGTTTATTGTTGAATTTTTTTACCTTTATACTCACTTTTTGAATCGTTATATCTCAGAAACGGTGGCTTTTAGGAAAAAAAATATTAATACCTTTTTTATAGATAATTTTATGATCTACATTGTGTCTAAGGTAATTTTGCGATAAAACTTACCGTTTTGCAGAAAATCGCGAAAAACCCATTTTTTTGACCTTTGACCTCGAGTCAAATTTTTTCCTCGTACCGGAACGATGGGGAGTTTTGAAGTGTTGTTTTTAATTATGTTTTAAACAATTTTACTCACTTTCAGCTTGATGGGAATTTATGCACCTTCGAATGTCTAAATTGACCGAACTACTAACTATTTTTCGTGTGTTGTTATTTTGAACTATTTCGTTTATATTAAAACTCCTTCAAAAAGTAAGTATAATTGTAATCTAATGTAACGAAAATTAAAACACTATATACATTTTAGTGACCGAAAGGCACATAGTAAAATTTCATTTTACGCTCAATTTTTTGATGATACCAATAGGCATCTAGTACGTGGTAAAAATGCTTATACTAGTGGGCATATAATCAAGTTTCGTTACGATGCTAACATACATCCTATAAGGACTAATGGTGAGGTCAAACCCAGTATGAAGAAACAAAATTATTCCGCTGAGGTTTGTGATTTTGATAGTAGTTGACATAAATACATCCTTATTGTATCTTCAGATATCGTACTGTTTCATGTCATCAAATAGTAGCTATATTATATTACGCACAGTATAAGATTAGTGCGACTGACATTGAATGTCAATGGAGTGCACCACATGTAAAGTCTATTGAACAAGAAATTGTGACACTCAAAGGCCTCTATTCATCTAAAAAAATATATCAAGCAGTGTCTAGAAATGTTACTGACGCTAAAGTAAGCGAGTTTCGAAGCAATTTAGATAATACGAATGTTGTGAGATATGCTTGGCTCTTGAGAGTAGAAATCACCAAAGAAGCTGCGCTTGTGACTCCAGATATTGAAGCTATTTTGCAAAGCCTTGAATGTGCTGTCTCAAAAAACAAGATGTAGTTTTAGTAGAAAAATGTGCAATCACTCGAGAAATTATAAAAAATTGTGATTACACGTGGACAACATTTAAATGAAAATTGGCATGTTGCTGAAAAACACAGATTGACAGCCAGTAAGTTTGGGGGGGTTAACCATAATAACAGCAGGACGTATCTTTTACTAATTTTTTTTTATAAAGGTTGGATGAATCTGGATTTTTGGGAGCAAGCCCTGATGGTATAGTTGGCTCAGATGCTGTTGTTGTTGAGGTAAAGTGGCCATACAAATACAAAGGTGTGGAGAATTTACCTGATCCTTTGAAAGGCAGGACATATTTTTATTATTATAACGATGAAAAATTGAAAAATGAAAACCACAACTATTATTACCAAGCACAAGGACTAAAGGTACCTGACTAGTCGCACTATGTGTTATTTTGTTATATGGACACCTCTATCTTCAAGATTGAAAAAAAATAATGTGAATCATCAACCTTGAAATATTAAAAAAATGTAAATACATTCCATACATATCTGTATAAAATGTAAATATAATACAAACTCATCTTAATTATTGCAGGAATGTTAAACATCGATGTTTAATAACAATAGATACAACGATTCTGGCATTAAATTCAAAATGTGGTAACTTTTCATGCACCATATCGCTCTTTCCACGTGAATTCTAGCTAGTGCTGTGTTTTCGGTGCACTTTACCTGCTCACGGGTAAACTGGAAAGTTCTTAAAAATGGTGGAATATTTAGGCATCAAGTCCCCGGGTTCCAAACATTTTCAAATCCCACAGACAATTTTTTGGTCAGATGTTGAACCTACATATAAATCGCTAACAAAATTTATTACACCGTTAGATGCTACAACTTTTAAACGCTTAAAGGTATTGTGGTGTTTATAACTGCTATAGGCAAGCTTTAGGTTTTCGTAGATTTCCTCGCACCCACCGTAAAAAAATTGCTGAAGCACCTGGGTAAACATAATTTCTTTTTTCTATTTGTTAATATGACATTTGTAACAGAGGCTTGTGAATTCGCAAATGTTTGAGCTAAATCCATGTGAGGAAAATTTTGCCTTAATTTCATCAACATTAATGAAAGTTTATCTATTCAGGGCCGCGCCGTGCGGGTGTGCGTGGACACGGGTATCGCAGCCATAGGGGCATCAAAATTTTTAGACAATATTTGAAAAAATACTGTAAATAAAAAAATAAAATAATCCACTCGAAAAGAATCGAAACAGAAAAAAATTAAGATTACATATACCTATCATTTGAAGTATGTTTACTTCAAAATAACACTTTACACTTGGCCGAGCTCGGATGCATAAAAATGAGAAAATGAGACACCAAGTTTATACTATTATTGCTGTAACTGATTTTTTTTGTCGTATGGATCGTAAATATTTCCATATTTAGAAATAATTTAACTCTGCATTTTACTATTTTCGGTTATAAGTTGTAACTTCTCAGTTACGTTTTAGTGAATGTTAGTGGCAGTTGAATATAATTTGGATTACAAACACAGGGCAGATTTATAAAACACTATTTTAACAGGCAAGTGGTATTTTATTTTTATTTTATCGAAAATAAATTATCTATTTATTATCAAATTTTTCTAAATAATTTTAACAACAGTTAATTTTTTAGAAAAATTTGAATATTTGTTGCAAAATGCCTAAAAGAAAACAGCCATCTGGTTTTCAAAACAAAAAAGAAAAAACAAAAGTTTTTATCTGTTCAAAAACATGCCGGATCTTTGGAAAAATACTTAAAATCCACTGCAGAAAAAAAAAATTGATCAACCATCTACCAGCAAAACGCCCGAATCAACGCAGTTAGAAGTAGAAGGTTAAAATTTATTTTCATTCTCACTATGTTTAATATTTTATCAGTGTCAGCATCAGTAACACAGTCATCATCAGCATCGTCTTCTTCTTCATATTCATCTTCTTCTCCCAGTCATCTCACGAAAATGTATTGCAAGAAATCTCTGCAGATTTATTGAAAACTGACTATCCAGCAAAATGGCCATCTAATCTATCAAACGCTCTGATTCAAATTCTCATCGAAAACCCTCCTCCACAAGAAAAAAATTTTAACTTGCCTTCTAATGAAAAAGGTCGAAAATTTTCGGAGCTCTATTACTTTAGAACTCTGTTAAATGGAGAAAAATATTAAGAAGCTGGTTGTTATTGTTATGTATTCGATTAGTCAAGATCCAGTATTTTGTTTTTCGTGTAAAATTTTTAATTTACAAAAATTATAAAGTCCATTTATTAACAATGAATTCAGAGATTGACAACATTTATCCATTTCGTTATCTCGCCATGAAAAAAGTTTAATGCACATAGAAAACTTTAAAAAAATAACTGAACTTCAAATATCTTTTAAGAAAAAAACTTCAACAGACCAATATCAACAACAATTATTTGATAATGAAAAGAAGCACTGGTCCAATGTAATAGAATGCATTATTCAAATAATTCATTTTTTAGTTAGACAGAATCTTGCTTTTAGGGGAGACTCCAATCAATTATAATATGACGCATTAAACATAGTACTGTCATGTGTTGAACCTGGCCAACGAGCATCAATATCCTGGAACAGTAATTTAGAATTGCAGACAGCTTAGACATTAATAGAGAAATACGTTTTGCGGTTTCTAATAGTTCCGGATTGCTCCACCAGGTAATAAAATCTTAACATGAGATCCATCTATGCATGCTAGAACATTAGGAAAACCACGTATTTCATAGAAATCTCGTTTTGTATTCCATATTTCATCGTCGGTATGTGGCATTTTTATAAATTGTGGGCGCAATTCAGCTATAAGTGTTGTGTTTGCCTGTTTCAGGTTAATAGCAAACACTGGGTTCGCTATGTAATAATAATAATAATATATGGTTGATTTACTTGGTAATTAATATCCTACACGAGGTAAAAATACATAGTTACAGATACATGTCACATGCTTACAACTAACTGTCAAAACCACACCCTAATCCAATTCAAGCCAGTGGCGTGTACATTACACTTCTCCCCTCTTAAGATAAAATAATAAATTCTTACAAATCTAATTTGTTGGGTGCTTTCCTAACACGAGTACTTCGTCTCAGGAAACCCTGATCATCATTAACTGTACTCGGCTTCACTTCAGATACCTCCGGTGCAACAGTTTCACTAGCTGTGACTTCAATGATTTCTTTATCTTTGTTACAGGTATCTGCACTTGTCACGATTACTTCGGAGGCACCCTTGTCTATTGCGGGTAGGTTAGGGACTCCAGTTGGGACAGTCATTCTTTTGCCTACATTTTTATCTGGTTATCGTCTTTGTAAACTATTCACATGCTTATACATTATGGTACCATCTACATTAACAAGGTATGTAACAGCACTAACATTTTTTACAACAATATCCTCTTTCCATTGAGTATCAGAATACGGTCCCAACTTCCCTACCAACACTCTTTCACCTACGGACAACAACGGTGGTGCTACATAATCACCTTTCATATTAACTAACACTCTACCCCCCTCTTTAGGTTTAATCAGAGCGAGCAATGTTCTTGGTTTAGTCCGAAATATAAACTCATTCGGACTAATAGCCGTGACAGAACTCGGTGAGTTTCTATAACTAAACAAGAAATTCACAATTCGTTGCTCCACCGTTAATGTGGAATTTTGCATTAACATCTTTTTAATTGATTGTTTGACTGTCTGAACATTACAATGTTCTGCAATCCCATTTGACTGCGGGTGATAAGCTGGCGTTTTTAGCACATTGATTCCATTTACATAACAAAACTTTGTAAAACTACTTGAATTAAAAGGCGGACCATTATCACTCACAATCGTTCCTGGCAGTCCCATAACTGCAAACGTAATTTTTAATTTCTTTATGGCCTGTGTCACATCCATACCCTTTGACATACAATGTATATCAATCCATTTGGATTTTGTATCTACAATCAATAAAAATGTAATACCTTTTCCATTGAAAAAGTCTACATGAATTCGTTCAAAAACTCTTTCAGTTCCTGGCCATGACATCAAAAATTTTTCTGAGTTGTTTTTAGTCATTTGACACGCTTCACATGTATTTATTAATACTTCAAGATCATTCTGAAGGCCCGGCCACCAACACACTGACCGTATCAACATCTTTGATCTCACAACTCCAATATGATCTTGATGTATTAACTCTAGAACTTCACTTTGTAGTGCCTTTGGGATAATTACTCGAATACCTATCATAAGACATGATTCCTCAACTGACAATTCATTTCTTCTCACGAAGTAGGGTTTAAATTCTGGTTCAACCTTTTTTGGCCAACCTGTTTTCACAAAGTCTGCTACTTTCATTAATACTGGGTCTTTTGCTGTGACTTTAGCTATATCAACATATGTTAATGGTAATTCATCTGTTAAATTAAATTAGTTAATGTTACTTTCCACATTTGTAGGTTCCGGTAAAGGTAATCGAGACAACATATCTGCTTCATACAACTCACTACCTTTTTTATATTGGATTTTATAATCATATGCCGATAAGATAATACTCCAACGAACTACTCGTGCTGCGGACATTACAGATATGTTACGGTTTGGATTAAAAATCATTTGCAAAGGCTGATGATCCGACACTAACGTGAATGAACGCCCATAAATATATTTATGGAATTTCCTCACCGAAAATATAATTGCTAATGCCTCCCTCTCTAATTGGGAATAATTTTGCTCAGCCTTAGATAGCGTACCGGAAGCAAACTGAATCGGTTTATCCACCCCGTCAATCCTATGACATAGCACGCCACCTACCCCATATGAGCTCGCGTCACACGAAATTATAATTGGCTTTTGTGGATCATAATGTACTAAAATTTGGGTTTTAATCAAAATTTCCTTACGTTTTTTGAAAGCCCTCATTAAACTCGAATCTAACATCTTTTTCCAATAACCGGTATAAAGGTTTCAATTCCGTCGATAACATTGGCACAAACCGACTGTAATAATTAATTAACCCCAAATACGCCCTTAATTGCGTTAAATTCTGCGGCTTAGGAGCTTTGCTTATTGCCTTTAATTTCTCATCCGTCGGATGAATCCCCTCACAATCTATATTGTGGCCCAAATATTCAACTTGTGTTCTAAACCACTGACATTTTTGCAAATTAACTTTAACATTAAATTCTTCAAGCCTTTTCAACACAGTTTCGACCGACTGTTCCATTTCAGTCATCGTTTTACTGGAAATTAGTATGTCATCTAGATAACAATTTACATTAGAGAGTCCCCCCAAAATCTGATCCATTATATTTTGGAATATAGCAGGTGCTGAGGCTATTCCGTATGTCAGCCTTGTGTATTGGAACATGCCCATGTGCGTTAAATCAAGTACTGTGAAACACCTCCCCCCCTGCTAAGGTCGCAAAAATGTCCTTTGGAGTCGGCAATGGGTACTGGTCCACATTCAACACCTTGTTTACAGTTACACGGAAATCTGTACAAATCCGTACATCCCCGTTTCTCTTAGCCACTACAACGATAGGTGAAGCCCATTCGCTATGTTTTACTGGTTCGATAATACCCATTTCTTTCATTTGCTTTAATTTTTTTTCAACGACCGGTTTTAAAGCGTAAGGAACTGAATATGGTTTCTTTACAACTGGTATTACATTTTCTTTCACATTGAATTTTACTTCAAAATGCCTTATCGAGTGACACAGATTTGAATCGAAGACACTATTAAATCTTGTTTTCAACATACTTAAAAAATTACTGGTGTCTTTAACCTGATTTGCGCAAAAATTACCTTTCCAGCTTGGGAACAAAACGTCTAACCAGTTCCTACCCAAAAGAGGTGTAAATTCTTTTGCAGATTTTATCACTGTTAAACTTAGATTATACAATTTATTACTAAAATTTACATCAACATTGCAAGTACCTAGAGGTTTTACTTGCTGACCTGACACAACAGTTAGCTTGAACAATGCTGGTTGTAATGGAATATTCAAATAACGCTTAAAGTACACCTCTGACACAATTGATTTACAAGCTCCTGTGTCAACTTCAAAATTTATCGAAATCGCACTTACACGGAAAACAACAAAACATAATAACAATATTAACAGCTGAAATTAAAAACAATAAAAAGTAAATAGTATTTAAAGGTAAACAAACCACACGTTACGTTTCTAAAAAATTATCAAATTTGTTTCTTAGCTTTCTTATTCGACTTGATATAGGTTCTTTTGAATATATATCATAAAATTCTATTTGCAAAGAAAATGGTTCTAGGGCTTTATCAAAGTGCAGGTTGAAAAGATAATTGACTTTGAAACAAGTGTTTAGTGCATTCAAAATGTCATGTTCTGGTGATTGAATAATATGAGTGTCAAATACAATATAATAAGAAGTCACTGCAGCTCTTGACGTTCCCACAGTTAAAATAAATGTTTGATGTGAAGGTTTGTTATCCGATATGGTTTGTAGCGGTGTTTGTACTGCCTGGAATGTTATAAGTTTATGTACACCCGTTGCTGAACTTTTTTGAATTTTTTGAGGATGTAGGCGGAAGTAGGTGCACCAAGATTATTATAGATTTTGTATTAGTGTTCCATTCTGAAAACACAAAGTAGTGTCTATTTTTGCAGCCGTTGTAGTATACACTTTATTTATAATTGGTATGTATCGCAAAAATTTATCCACTAACGTATTTTCAGCTTGATGGTACATGAGTGTAAATTCCAGTGATATCTGAGGAAGGAGATACAGAAAATACAAAATCTGTAAAGTTAGAGAAAACAAATAGATACTTACCCAACTTTTTATGTCCAAAAATCTTGGAAAAACGTCTGCTATGTTTGTTCAATTTTTCTTTCTAAAATGGAAAGTTTCTTTCGTTTTTTTCAAATATTTGCTCACTTTGATCTACGGTTGCAAATTTCATAAAAGAAATTTTATCTTGTACATTTTGGAAATCAAATTCTCGTTCTAGACTTTCACTAGCAATTGGAGAAGCCTTACTACAAGATACTTTATCTGGAAATAAATTTCGTAACTTATTCGTAATCCATCATTTTCGTGTTTTCGTTTCGTTATTCTTCTTTCTTCTTTATTAGCCCGTCAACATCCATTGTTGGATATAGGCCTCCCCTTTTGCTTTCCATAAATCTCTGTTCTGGGTTTTTCTTATCCAACCTAAACCCGCCGTTCACTTCAAATCGTCGATCCACCTTGTTTGTGACCGGCCTTTACTTCTTTTTCCCATATAGGGTCTCCATTGTTGCATTTCTTTACTCCAGCGACCGTCGACTTAACGCATAGTGTGACTGGCTCACCTCCATTTTAGCGAAGCTACTTCTTCCTTTATATCTTTTCATGTTGTCTTGTTTTTGATGTCCATATTCGGTTTCTATTCGGTCAGTTTAATATTCAGCATTTGTCGTTCCATTGCTCCTTGAGTTTTTGCAAATTTTTCTAATAAAGTTTTTGTGGGACCATGTATGGGCAGCGTAAGATAATACCGGTAACACACATTGATTGAAGACCGCACTTCTTAATTTTAGGGGTATTTTTCGGTTTTTTGAGTATTTTGCTTTATTTGTCGAATGCCGACCATGCCAACCGTATATGTCTCTGTATTTCCGGTTCTTGGTTTGATTTGTTGCATTTATCAACATATTCTATAATACGGTTGTCAATTACAATATTTCTGTTTTCTGCTTGGTTTGCGATTATTTTTGTTTTTTGTGTATTTAGTTTTAAACCAATTTTCTCGGATTCAATTTTTATTTAAGTTTTCAAAATTATTGGTTATTACTACAACGTCGTCAGCATATCTCAGAACCTTCTTTCATTGATGTTTACTCCTTTTTGGGCGCACTGGAGGTTTTTACATATATCTTCTTGTACTGTTATAAATAATTTTGGGCTCATTGAGTCCCCTTGTCTTTCCACGTTTTATATAAATTGGTTGTGTGTCTTCGTGTAGTCGAACAAATATTGTTGCTTGTTGGTAGATATATTTTATTAGTTGTTTGTACCTATGGTCTATGCTGCTGCCTTGTAAAGCTTTTTCAATTGCCCATAGTTCCAGACTGTCAAAAGATTTCTCGTAGTCGACAAGATTACTAGATTACTAGCGAGTTGTTCCAGTCTGCTGGAATTTCCATTTCAGTTAGACATTTATTTAGTAGTGTTTTTAATGCTTTTTTTTCAGCATTTTATTGATTTCCGTGAATTCTATTGTTCCATGTTTTCCTTGTCTCAGTAGCTCTTTCCTTTCTTCGAACAATGATTTTGTTCTCGTAC
The DNA here is from genome assembly GCA_035610365.1 of Aquatica leii. Taxonomy (NCBI): domain Eukaryota; kingdom Metazoa; phylum Arthropoda; class Insecta; order Coleoptera; family Lampyridae; genus Aquatica; species Aquatica leii. The sequence continues at coordinate 257,490,383 of CM069432.1, forward strand.
TTTATTCTTTGTCCTTTTTTCCTGTTGCTTTGGACACTTTTTGTCGTGCGTCTAACATTGCGGTGTTTATAATTTCATTTAGGTCATTTATATTTTTGGTATTGAGATCAGGTGTTTTGTTTGTAATCTCATTCAGTTCTTGCTCATACTCGAAACTCTTCGTGTTTAGAATTCTTCTAGCGATTTGAGGTTGTTTTTTCTTAGATTTTATTAAATGAAAGGTTTTTTCAGTTGACAAAGACAAAATACACTGCAATAAAAATACAAACTTAGTTTAATTGAATACACAAAACAAAAAAGCAAATACATGGGAGACTCGATCGGATGGAGGAATACAGAGTAGCACGGGATCTGGCAAAACTATATTAGGGAAAAGATTCAAAGATTACCTGCACAATATTTAAACTCCAAATCACTTGACACGATCGTCTCGTAACGTAAAACTTCTCACTTAAAAATGGAAGCTCGCGTGCTGCTTATCCAAAACGGAAATGCTCTTATCATATAACTAGGAAATTTGAAGAAATACCCCAAACTTTTAAAATAAGACATCGATGTAAAATAAAACTACCACTTCGCTTCATCCAGGATGAGATATTATATAATTTTTTAGTTCCTTTAAAAAAATGCTTATGCTTATTTCTTACGTGATCACTGTTTTTGTGATAAACTATCGCAGCTGTTTTAGCTCTCTTCTTTGACGTTGAAATTAAAAAATCATCTTCTGAATTATCAAATGATGATGGCGAAGAACTAACCAAAGTATTTAAAGTTGTAGTGCTGCAATTACGAATGCTTCGAGTGTAGCTTGCGTAATACGTTGAAACTGAATCTGCTTTGACGTTACTCTCGATATTGTCGGTTGGTTTGGTTTCTGCAAAATTTATTTTATATATAGTGATGTAGTTGTAGTTTTATTGGGTAATACCAAGGGTTTGAATATTTTCCAGAAAACAATTCAGACGATCTTCTGTTACTAAATTTGCAACGACACCTGTTTGTGAGAAGTTTAGAAAACAGGGGTAAAATATCTCTTATAGAAGCTCCTTCGGTGTCTTCAAAGCGTATTTCCTTTCCTATTAATTCCGTAAACATCTGATAAGCTGGAAAAATGTTGTTTGAAAAGGAATTCGATCGAAAACATGATTTTTTACATAACTATGTAGGTATAGGTATGTACTATAGTCGTAATCACGAGAGGTGTCTTATGATTCATACTTGATCAAATAGAGAATTAAAATAACATAGTATATTTATTTCACTTATTTTTTGCAGTTAAAGAAAGATAGCTAATGTTTAGAAAGTCGGTAATGCTAATCTCTATAATGTAGGTTATTTATATTTTCTGTCAGTTTATCTCACCTTAAATTAAATTTTAACCTCAATTTTCAACCGCTTTTTCGTCTTTTATTTTTTCATATTACAGTTTTTTTCAAAACTATTTCTAACGTTTGTTTTACTAATTAGCTAAGTGTTTCAAATTACACCAATCCATCAACATATTATTTCTAAATTTTTTGCACGTAATGTCTTTAAAGGGTAAATCTCTTAAAAGTCAGACTAGTGCTGATAAACGTACTACAATATTTTGAAGTTGAACGTGATCGTAATGGACCAAATCCACCATTGACTTCTATTATACAAGTTTGTTATGGTTAATCTTTGCCGTTCCTTCTTTTTTTAAATGTGTACTTTATTTAGAAAACTGCAGAAGCTTGTGGAGTTACAGAAAAAACTGTAATCCGTACTACAGCACGTATTGGTAAATGTCACCAAGCAGGTAATTTGTACCAGATTTTCCACAAAAACAAAAAAGCGCAAAAAAAAACAATCAACTGATGTAGACGATTACATAAAAGATATAATTAAACGGAAAATATATGACATGCACTCCAAATGTAAGTGGTGGAACACCATCTTTCATAATTTCTATAACAAACTTCATTTTTCAGTATTACATGTCACTGTGAAATCTTTAGTAAAAGAATTAAAAGATGACAATGTTTTTTCATACAGTATATCAGGCTTGACGAAATTATAACATTCAATCGGTTTTGATTTTAAAAAGGATGATCCAAGAAGAGATTTATTTGAACTGCAACATATCGCTGCGAGTAGAACAAGTTTTCTAAGAAAATACTTTAAAAACAAGGAAAATGCAACATATGATCCTGCATTCTAAGACAAAACCTGGATATTTAGTAGCGGTTCATCAAAAAATTCATGGCATGACAATGATATGAGAAATTTGAGAAAAAAAATATTTGGTGAAGGAAAACGGTAAGTTTAAAAACATTATTGTGTTCTCCGATGTCTATTATTCTTGATTTTAGTTTTATAGTATTAAGTGCTGGAAATTCGGATAGGTTTATTCCCAATGCATCATTACTATTTTCCACAAAAAATCAAACAAAAGATTACCATGATAATATGAACGCTGAAATGTTTAAAAAATGGTTTGAACAGCAATTGTTACCTAACTTAAAGAAGCGTAGTCTTATAATACTAGATAATGCTTCGTATCAGTCAATATTAATAGACAAGATACTAACGCAAAGCTGAATGAAAGGCCAAATTACAGAATTTTTAAAGAAACATAATATAAGTTATGCTGAAGATATGCTAAAAATAGAATTATTAGAATTAGCAAAAGAACAAAACATTCCAAAAAAATTCCTAATTGATCAAGTAGCAGAAGAGCGGGGTCATCAAGTATTACATTTACCTCCGTTGTCAATTCAATCCAATAGAATTAGTATGGGCAAACTGTAAAGAATTTTACAATAAAAACATTGACAAGAGTGGTTTCAGTGATGCAAATGTGATGGCACTGTGGGAAGAATCATTTAAAAAAATAGATGCAAACTATTGTAAGTGTATTGTACATGCAGAAAAGATTGTGATTTTTCAAAATCCAAACGTCACCATCCTAATAAAGTAAGAAGAGTAAAAGATCATTTGTTTTTTAGTTGTTTACGAAACGGCGAGATGAAGAAAAGAGAGTGGCTTATGTATTCAAATACTACCGGCTGCCTGTATTGTGTTCCACGCAAATTATTCCACTCTCATAACGATAGTTCTTTTTGCACGGGATTCAATGACTGGAAAAATTCTAATCGACTTAAAGAACACGAACAAAGTGCGGAACATAGGTTAAATACAAAAACCTTCGTCTTACGAGGCAATGTTTTAGGAAAAATTGATTCTGCATTACAAGAAAACTACCTCAACCTTTAGACTACTGACGGGACACATTTGTTCCAGCTAGATGAAAAAATATACTGGTGGTACTTATAGCTATTTAGATACGGTTGTTCAAGCACACCTGACATGTTATAGTATAGTAATTTGCCAATAGATCGCAGCACATGTCTTGATAATAAAATATTTTATCAAAAAATTGTTAACAATTTATAGTTTTTTGTCTGATATATTTTATTGTAAAGGTTATATAACCTGTTTATCGTATTTTTTAGTGTTTTTATATAATATAGCTTTTATCTAAATTGTTTTTTTATGTTTTATAAAAAGAAATTCGCAAATTTGGTAAGTATAATTTTCAATTTTGTTTACGATGGGACAATTGTGTCCCAACCGTATTGAAAGTTACTTTAAATTACATGTAATTTATAATGAGTATTGATTACGATTGGGTCAACCATCAGAAAGTAAATGTAAATGATTTTTTTATTACAGGTTTGAAAAATGAGTGAAAGACGTATAAAAAAACGTTACTCGACTGAAGAGCTAAGAAGAATGTTAGAAGATGACGAAATACAAGACGATTTTTCAGACGACAATCAAAATTCAGACCCTGATTTTATAGTAGATTCAGATACTGACGTTGATGAGAGTATCCAAAGTGAAAACGCTGAAGAGGCAGGTAGTATGACTACTTCAGTAACTCCAGTACTTACAAACAACGTTGAACCAACTGTATCTAGTAACACCAATGATGATGTGGTTACATGGTCCACTTTGAATGACTCTTACGTCTCAAAGTACACACCGACACCACCAAGGCAGCCACTTATTCTTGCTAATTTGAATAGTTCGTCGAATGAGCTAGCCTGTTTTTTTTAAGTCTTTCCCAAAAGTCTGTTTATTTATATTAGTCAGTGTACTCATAAACGCCTAGATATCTTACGCAACTTATTAGAAAATAAAATAAGAAAGAAAAAACATGCACGGAAGCTTACTATTAAAAATACGGACCAATATGAGATGATGACTATGGTAGGTTGTATGCTGGTTATGAGTTATAACCATTTGCCAAGTATTTCGAATTATTGGTCACAACACATCGTCTTCAGAAATGGCGCAATAAAAAGCGTAATTTCCAGAGACAGATTCCAGCTTCTAATTTGTAAGCTGTATTTTACTGACCCAGAAAAATCTGCAAATTCGTCAAAAACATACTATGTAGATGAGTTGGTGGCTTGCCTAAAGCACAACTTTTTAAAAGCAAGGAAGGAAAGTTCATATCAGAGCATAGACGAGTCTATGGTCAAATTCAAAGGAAGATCCAGTCTCAAACAGTATCTACCACTAAAGCCAATCAAAAGGGGGATCAAAATCTGGGAGAGGAGTGACGCACTAACTGGTTATAGTTACGATTTCAATATATATGCTGGGAAGGATGACTCTTCTGATAAAAAGAATACATTAGGTGAAAGAGTTGTTAATAAGTTGGACAGTACCATTCAAACACCAGACGTAACCGTTACATTTGACCGTTTTTTTTCACGAATGTTCGTTTGATGAGCACTGTTGGTTTTCCAGCTGTGGGTACATGCATATCATCAAAAAGAAATATGCCACAGTTTGGCACTCGTAAATTAGAAAAATCAGAGTATGAATTTCTATGCAACGATGATGGAGTTTTAGGTGCCAGGTGGCATGATAGCAAGCAAGTTTTGGCTCTCAGCAACTGTCACACTGATGATGCAGAGGAAGTACAGAGAACTCAGAAGGGCGGAACAAAAGCCACTGTAGAATGTCCATCCCTTGACGCTCAAATGTAATCAACGAAAGCAAAATGCTCAAGAAATTTGAAAAAGCTGAGGTTGCGTACTAAATAATTAATAATAATATGTTTGACTATTTGTTTTATTCTCTCTAAGCTCTATCGGCTATGAATCGTTAGATCCGTTTCATTGCAGCCACAACTTCGATGAAGATCCGACCTTTCATCCAGAAAATCTGCGCTTAAAACCAACTTTAGTGAATAATCTGATGTTCAAATTTTTTTTTTATATTGAACCCTTTTCTAAGTCAATAGACCAACTAATTAAACATTATTACTTTGGATTAAGTACATTTTTGTAAAATTACTGCATTTAAAAAGAGAATTAAAATTGTTCTCTCACGTCGCTCATTTAGTTTACAGCTTTATTCTCACAATTTGTAAAAATTTCCATTATTATTTCTCTTATTGCAGCTAATCCAAAAATAATCCTAGTATCGTTTTTATTTTTATTTTTTTAAATTAAAGCTTGATTAATTGGCCAAAATGTAAATTTATAACAAAGTAAAATTCATAATAAGGTAGAATTTTAGATCCGGCGCGACATAGTGGTTGAAAATGCAATCATTTTCGATTTATTTGTAACTATAAATATTGGAAAATACATTTAAAAAATTGTTTTTTACTAGCTACAAATTTACAAACGACAGAGTGGTAAATCCCTACCGCATTGCTGTTTACATTTGAAACCACGCTATCACCATTTTCATTTAGTCGCCCACTACAGGCTTCATAAGTAGATGCCTTTTTGGACTTGTAACTCTTTGTTTCCGCCAAATGTACAAGAATTTATAGACTTGAATTGAGAAGTGAAATGTTGCCGCAAAAAACAAATTTGCAAATTAAAAATATTGAGACAATGACGTTCAATTGTTTGCAAAAACTAATTGCAACTCTGATGCAGCTAGTAAACTTGAATAAAAATCAAAGTGCCCAATTAGCCAAATTCATGGGCCACACAGTAAAAACTCACTATGAATTTTACGAAATAAGTCAAAAAGCGTACTAAACCGTTAAGATTGCATCATTATCACCGTTATTTGACAAAGGGGACAAAACTGAATACAAAAACATGCTATTAACTGTCATTGATATTGACCCTAACACCGCACTAATCGTTTGTGACGAATATAATTCTGATGAAGACGGCATTCTACCGAACTCACCACCAGCAGGAGAAAAAAGTCACACTCTGAATTTATTAGCAACAACGGACGTAAATTGTTATTAAGAATATTCCAATAATGAGGTCGCACATACGAATGTCCTAAATAAGTGTAGCGAACTGTGGAAGTATGCATCTAAACCGAAGAGCGCAGAAGTGGTGCTAAAGGTCCTGGGCCATACTTTAAGCTATCCGGCAATCACACGCTGGAATTCTTTTTACGATTCAGTAAGCAAAATACTGAAGATATCTAGAGAAGATATGAATAAGCTAGCAGATGAACTGCAAATTAAAAAACCGCTGAAGGATACGGATATAGGATATTTACAAGAGTATTGTTCAATATTAAAGCCAATTGCAGAGACAGTGGACTTTTTGCAAGGCGAAACTAATACTTACTTTGGATACCTCATTCCCAGTATTACTTCACTAAAAATTAAATTACAAAAAGTCAAGTCAGGTATGACGATTAGTAGGAGCGCATCATCGATACTTGACCATCTAAATCAACCAAAGATTTAGTCAATATTTTGATTTTTCCAAAACTGAATGTAAAGAGGCTATAATGGACTAAAATTCGATTTTTAGAAAATAGTGTATATCCATTATATCATAACTAACGTTTACAATAATAGTAATTAAAAGTAGATCCGTAATTAATTAACGAAGAAAAACATGATTAAAGTTGACGATTTTTGAATTTTTCCGAGCACACAACGAAGCCTGCCGAAGTGAGTGTGACGTCACCACATCCTTCGAACAATATTATAGTATTATGATAGCCTGGTTTTATATTAATTTTCTTGTTTTTCTTGTTATTTTATGTGGTTTTATTGAGTTTTTAGTATAGATTTTCAGCTTGTAGTTGTTGTGAGTACGTAGTGTTGTTGATAAATTAAGTTTTTTTTCTGTAAAACGTAGTAGTAGCAAAATAGTTTGTATTGAACAACCTTAGTTTTTGCTTTAGTTGTACTAATAGTATAGTTAGAATTTTAATAGCTTTTACAATAAATACCTATAGTTCTAGTTTTAATAAGTAATTGAATTTAATCATTAGTTAAATAGTCTACGTAGGATATAATACTTTTTCGTTTAGCAGTAGTGGTAGTTATTGAATTTCTAACATTTTTAGTAATAATACTAACTGTATTAATTAGTGTGTTTATAAGTAGTTGCTACTAACAATATCACATTTTGTGCAAAAATTGATTTTTCTCTGTCCAATATACAAGCAATTGAAATTTTCTTCAATGTTAGGCACTTTAAATTTATTACTAATAAATTTATTACCATGAAAATTATGAAACCTTCTTCTTCGAAAAGCTACAACTACTGTCTTGTATATCAGCACCACAAAAAATCTAAATAAGACGTTTGTCTCTCTTTCTAAAAGTTGCTAATAAATAAATTTTATGTTTTAAGTATAACGCTCTATTTGCATAAATATGAAGAAGAAACAACAACACCTTTATTGAACAAAAAAATCAATTTTTACACCACATGTGATATTGTTAGTAGCAACTACTTATAAACACACTAATTAATACAGTTAGTATTATTACTAAAGATGTTAGAAATTCAATAACTACGACTACTGCAAAACAAAAAAGTATGATATCCTTTGTAACCTATTTAACTAAATGATTAAATTTAATTACTTATTAAAACTAGAACTATAGGTATTTATTGTAAAAGGTATTAAAATTCTAACTATACTATTAGTGCAACAAAAGCAATAACTAAGGTGGTTCAATACAAACTATTTTGCTACTACTACGTTTTACAAAATTAATTTATCCACAACACTACGTACTCACAACAACTACAAGTAGAAAATCTACACTAAAAATTAAGAAAACCACATAAAATAACAAGAGAATCAAGAAAATTAATATAAAGCCAGGCTATCACATTAACATAATATTGTTCGAAGGATCTGGTGACGTCACACTCACTTCGACAGGCTTCGTTGTGTACTCGAAATAATTCAAAAATAGCAATAATTTATTTACTTATATTTCCAATTATAAATATTTGGTGGGTGTTTTTTATGTATAGCATACATACGCGTCTTATAGGTTACCAGAAAATATACTTACTTTTTTATTTCCGTAACAGTGAATCTTCTCTATTGCATCTGTAACATGTCCAAATATAAAATTCAGGTGGTTCGCCCAGGCAATTGAATCAGAATTTGGTATCGATATTGAAATGGTCAAGCAGGCAGTCATACAAGCAGGGGTAGATCTTCAACTCAAAAACATGGAAGGTGAAAAAAGTCCTGAAAAAGTGGAAATTTCTGAGGATGTCAGTTTCTTTGAGTTCGAGAGTGAAATAGATAATGAAAACAATACAACCGAAACAAGGAACTCAAAGGATAAAATAACTGCTAAAGTTCAATTACATCTCTTGCAATATCTCGAGGACAAAAGGACGACATTGACGATGTTTGACGATTACCCATTAATTAGAACAATATTTCTACATTATAATTCAATAATACCTTCATCAGCCCCCGTTGAACGATTATTTTCGTTTGCGGGCATTATTAATGCACCTAAACGACAACAATTAAGTGATGACTTATTCCAAATGTTAGTTTTGTTTAAAGCAAATGGAATTAATTAATTTCATAAGTATTACTTTGTTTCTTCACACATACCAGAGTTAACACATGACGAAAACATTAATGAGCTGATGAGAGAAAATCCGCAAAATTGTAGTGTATTTCAAAAGATCACCATTGAAAAATAAAACAGTACTTCAAAAATACGTGAAAATTGAACATGGAAAAGAACTGTCACTTCTTTTGGACTGTAAAACTAGGTGGAATAGTCTTTTAACAATGCTGGAACGATTTAATCTTTTAAAAACCTACATTCAAAAAGCTCTTATAGATCTCAATCATCCAATTCGTTGATGTACTGACCCCAATTAAATTGACAGTAGAAGCAATCTGTTGGCGAGATGCTAATTTATGCACAGCCGATGCTGCTTTAAAATTTCTAATAAAACAACTGTCTAGCAAATACTTGGTACTTGCCAAAAAAATGAAAACCATTTTTAGTGGACCGTATAAAGCTACGACGAAGTGATAATTTAACTGGTGTGTTAAATTATTTACAAAATCCACGAAAAGATGGATGGACAATAGCGTGTGCTCAATGATTTCAAATCACGATTTTATTGAACCGAAGGGAAAGATGAGGAGATGGTCTCGTACAAAAAAATGTGTTGTGGATGTGCCTCAACCACTTCTATATAAAAATTATAATGCCGGAATGGGAGGGGTTGATCTAAACGATCAAAGTGTCAATACCTACCGCATAAGCATCAGAGCCAAGAAGTGGTGGTGGCCATTATTTACGCACATGCTAAACGTTAGCATGACAAATTCTTGGAAATTGCACAAAGAGGTTTCTGAAAAAAAAATGAGTCAGCTAGAGTTTACCCGATATATAGTTCGCACCTATTTACTTTCGAATCCTACGAAGAAGAAGTCATCAAGAAATCAAAGTCTGCCCAGCAATGTTTGAAACGACGGTATAGGCCACTTCCCGAGAAAATTAGATAAACAGTTGCGTATGTCACATGTGGTCTAAATGGAGTTGTAAGAAATGCGGGACGACATTATGTATTGAGAGAAATTGCTTCGAAGATTTTCATTACAACAAGTAAACATTATGTAAGATGAGTGTTAATAAATGTTCTACTTTGGTCTATTGATCCTATATTTGCCCATTGTACTTCAGAAAGTACACCCTCTCTTTAAAGCTTACCTATTCCAAAAAAAATAACACGCATGCATAAACATCTTCCTGAAAGGTCATTTGGCAATGCCATCCACGAAAAATTAAAAAAAAAATTCCTTTGCGTTTGGGCGTTAATGGGTTAATGAAATGCTATCGATTTTAATACTGGATTATATTTTATTTCAGGTAGAATGTAATCGTCAATTGATGTAGAGGTAGTGAATTGCACAACATAGGTGTAATACCCACAACTTAAATTTTTGAATAACTCTTGATAGCCCTCCGAAGCTAAAATATCGTCTCATTTACTTTGAACAATAATGAGTCACAGTTAATAATTTGTTTTACACTTGTATTAATTGTGTATTTTAATAAAATTGAAAACTGTTTTTGCTTTTAAATTATCTCGACAGCAGCAGAAATTTTAAACTTTAGGTTTTGAAAAAATATATTTATATTGAGGTAAGGTGTACAGAATTTATTCAACTGATTTTGTATTGCCTTCACTATTAACAAAATTTTAAAGCAACTATGTTTGTATTAACGTTGGTATAAGTAAACTTTGAAAATAGTAATTACTTAAAATAATGTAATTATTTCTTAAAGCTCAGTTATTATTTATTTGAACAGAGACAGTGCAGTTTGAACCAGTATTAATTGTGACCCATGGCACACATTTTTGTTTTGAACCACGACGTTTTCACTTCTTACTTCATTCGCAACAGAAGTTATTTGGATGCTCTCTTTCGATTTATTTTTATTTTGAGACGTGCCTTCTCCTGATAATCCAGCTTTCGACAAGATGTCACTTACTTCAACCTTCCTTTTTTTTGAAGTTTCTATATAGCCTTCTGGTACAGATGAACTTTTCCAACGCCCATGTTGCTTTAGAGTTCAAATATCACCTACTCTATTTGCCAACTCGGAAACTGAGGATATTCGAAAACAATGCCCGGAGTATTATTGCTCAGGATTTTCCAAGTTTAAGAAGGTAGCTATTTATTACTTTAGGCATTTCGCCCATCTTATTTATCCCAATGGGCTGAACAGTACAATGTCCTGTTCTATAATTAATAAATAACCGATCATGTGTTACAGCTTCAGGTCTCAACTCAATAATTTTTTTTATTAATACTACCCACTCTTCCTTCGTAATAGCAAAGTATCTTGGCTGGCCGTTTTTTGAGACTGGAATACTGAAAAAAATTATGCTTTTCTTAAATTCTAAGTCTTTGATAGACATATTTGTCAGTTCCTGTCTTCTGCATGCTCCTGTGTACCCAATTTAGTGTTACCTGAAAAGGTTGAGGTATATATCTATTTAACAAAAGTTCTCCTTCGCTTTTACCTTAACTACCAAATATTTGATATCTGGTGCATTCTTTAGGAAAGTTTCAACTTGATCAAAATTTAAGGTTTTAGATTTTTTCGCTATATAACTTTTTGGATAGTTTTCAAGAGCACTTGTAAATTCGCAAATTTTGAAATGCCTGATATTCAGCATAGTGCGTAACATGGAATAAAGTTTCCGCAATGTAAACGTTTGAAGAAAGAAATCATTATGTTTTTAGTTACTACAGTAACATTGTTTACATGAGACCATTCCAAAAATTTACTATATGCCTTCTCGCATTCACTTTTTGATTTGGAAGGTAATAAATTCTTTAGTGTCTTGAGCTATCACTCGTAATTCTGGTGGAGTTAATTGCATTTCTTCCTCGAACATTTTTTATCAACAGCGGAACGAATTCAAATTCAAATAGTCGCATATGCGCATTTCAATATATCAAAGTGTGTTGCCAACTCATTAAAACAGTATAATTTTTAAGACAAGTGACTTTAAAAACTATTTAATTTTTTCTTAAACGAGATTACGAGTTAAGCCATTTCTTGTAAAAAATAGCTAGGTGCATATATTCACTGACGTTCTTCAATGACATAATTTAAAGTCTATACAATCTTACATATTTTTGTTAATAATTAATGAATTTGCAACGTCGAATAACCGCGAAATATATGCTGCTTTTTGAATCATTATAGGTTTTCTTAAACAGTTGTTACCAGCTAGTGTGAATAAAAGTCAAGAGAGCGCGAGCCGTGTCTTATAATTAATTGTGCTAGTTAGTGAGAATATTATTATAATCAACTAAATTAGAAGCTGTACATCCACCATCAAAACGCCAGAAAACGTTAAAAGATTTCTGTGAAGTGTTAGCTAGTGAAAGAAATAAAAAGGAGAGTTTCGTTGCCGAGAACATCGCGAAAAACTCGATGCAGTTAAAAGATTAACTGACGTTGTGGCACAGTTGGTAGCCAATATTGGGGAACAAATTGAATTGTTTAAGCATGAATGAATTTTATTTTTCTTATAAGTATTAAAAGTATAGTTGTATTAATAGTTAAAACTTAAATATTATTCATTAGTTTTACGTTGTACAAAAGTGTGCAATATTACTGTATTTAATAAGTTTTAAAAAATTAGACCCTTTTTTATATTTATGCAAATCAAGTTTTTGTTTATTCTACAGTACAATTGACAGTTATTAGACATTATTTATTATATTTTTTAGGTGTTCTCTTTTTTCCATTCCAGCTACTTTTGTGGCGTTATTTATTTCTATATCTGCACCTATTGCTGGAACTTCATTATGTAATATAATTGGAATTTCAATTAAATGGTCTCTTAAAATACAAATATGTAAAATAAAACATGCAATAACATAATATGGGATTAAATCAGTCCTGTTGAATGACAGTTTGTCTAACAAGCTACGAAATCTCCCTTTTAACATCGCACTTGTTCGTTCTATCATCATGCGTGATGGAGAATGTACAGTATTCAACTGTATTGATGCTTCATTCAAATTGCCATTGTTACGATAAAGTACCATAACACAAGGTTGGATATTGTAGGCCTTATCACTCAACAGATGTCTATCATTGGGAAAATATTCAGGGGTACAATAATTTTGTAATACTGATAACCGAAAAACACAAGCATCATGTACTGACTCTACTTCACTACAGTAAGCATGAATGATTTTCAATTTATGATCACATATAAGCTATAAAAAAAATGATTAGCTCAATAAATAACAAGAAATAATTGTTTTTAAAACCTGTGTTTGCACTGCACAAAATCCTTTACGATTTATGTAGCTGCCATGATAAAACTTTGGTTGAGCAATTTTTATATCAACAGCTCCTAGAACTTTTGAAAATCCATGCTTTCTATACACATAATCCGAAGTTATCCTTGCTTCTTTGTGTTTGCCCATTTAATATAGACAGACAAATATTTGTAAATCGCTTTGACGACTTTCCAAACTGTTCTCCATGCAGTGGCTTTTCAACATTAAAGCGATCACATACAGATCTAATCATATAATAAATACTTGCTCATGACGGAAATTATTCAGATTTATTAAGTAATTCAGATTTACTGAAAAAAAAGTATTGTTACCTGTATGAGTCTGGTGTTGCCATAGTCCAAATGCTTAGAAGAAGTTGTTTCTCAACAGAAATAGGATGCCTTCCATAATAATCTGATTGTTTTTGCAATCTATCTCCAAGTAAATTAATAAGATACTCAAAAGTATCTCTCCTCATCCTGTATTCAAATTGCATAAAAAGACAATCAAGTAAATTATAAAAAATTGAATTAGTTCATTCAACAATGCCTTACCGAAAATGAGTTTTTAAAACCTCATTTGAAAAACTGTCCTCTCCACATAATTTTCTATTTTAAGGATAATGTTCTGTCCTACACGGTTTCCAAAACAATACACCAGATCTTCATCCTCCCTAGAATCATTAGAAGATTCCAATATATGCTGAAGTCCACCCAGAACAGCTGCTGCAACTACTTTGTATACCATTCTAATAAATTCTGTAAACTATTTATACACTAAATGCTACACTTATATTATTCTGCAAAAAAAAGTGTATTTATAAAACAGTACATACGTTTTGCTTACAAAACTTACCTAAATTTATATTAAAAAAAGAGTTTAAAACTAGAATGAACGTTTTTTATACACTAATAATCTGGAAATAAGTAAGGTTTAAAACTAAACTGGTATTTATAAAAAAAACTTACCAAAAACTATACAAAATAAATGAAAAAGCACTGAATGTATTTTAATAAAAACAATTACTAATATTACGGTATACTATAAAAAAAGGGGCAAAAAGCTGAATCTAATTACTATAATGTTGTTTGGATTCAAGTGATCATTCAAAAAAGACGCCAATGTAAAGATTTAAAATGACGGTATACTGAAGAATGCGTTCCGATTTAACCAGTAGTCAGTATAAACACCTATACAGGAACATTACACTGAATTGACGTCAGACGTTACAGTATTCACAGCGTATATCGGAACATAGCCCAGATAAATACACCTTCGTCGACCTTTCACAACAATTTCAAGTAATACCGAAAGAAAGTTTTGGCGTCATCGATTTAAACAATATCGAGTTCCAAAACTACGAGTTCGATTTATTAAAAATTAGATTAAATCATTATAATACAGAGGAAAAATTCAAATTGATTAAACTTTTAAAAACCTATTCCGATATCTTTCATTTTCGTTGACCTTTACTAATGCAACCAAACAACAAATTAAATTAAAAGATGAAATTCCTATGCCTACATACGAAAACCCATTTGTTCCTAAACAAGAAGTACAAAGGCAAATTGATGACATGCTAATACAAGGAATTATTAGACCAAGTTAATCACTCCAATCTGGATAGTTCCCAAAAAGACAGACGCGTCCGGTATGCAAAATGGCGAATTGTGATAGATTATCGCAAATTAAAATTCTTACCATCGAAGACCGTTATCCTTTACCTAACATTAATGATGTTTCAGACAAACTAGGACAAAGTCAGTACTTCACGACCTTAGACTTAGTATCAGGCTTCCATCAAATTGAAATCCACCTTAACGATATTTCAAAAACAACTTTTATTGTCGAAAACGGTCATTATGAATTATGTTTTTGTAAGAATGCCATTTGGACTAAAAAAATGCACATTTCAACGAGTAATGGATAACGTAGTTCAAGGAATACAACACGAGTCCTGCATTGTTTATTTAGGCGATATGATTATATTTTCTACATCCCTGCAAGAACATTTAGAAACATTAAAATCCGTATTCGAACGTTTACGCAAATTCAATCTCAAAATTCAAATAGATAAAAGTGAATTTTTAAAGACGGAAGCAGTAGCGTAGCGTGTATGGATGCCATTGATGCGTTGCATCCCCTATAATTTATGAATATGTGAACCATTTATTTACTTACAGAGTAAAATTCAATATACATATATTATGATAGTGTAATAATTATTTGATTATTTCCAATTTATGAAATATTTTTGCTTTGCTCAACCAACTCTACAGTCCATACTAAGGCGGCCCCTAGACGGTCAATAATATTGCACAATATTAGGAATTGTGCAATATTATTGACCGTCTACGTCTAGTATTGAGATTTGCACAATGATTGAGAAAAAGATTGAACGAGTTTAATTTTTATTGCACAATATGTTTTCATTGAACCGTATAGGGTTAATATTGGGCAATATTGTTTAGTCCACGTTTAGCATTCGAAGAATAAAGACGTTCGCATAAAGATGGCTGAGAAGCAGAAAATTAAAAAAGAAAGAGATTTTATTATTGATTGTATCCACCTATATAGCGAGTTACCAGCGCTATGGAACGTGAAAAGCAAAGAATACCATAACCGGGATAAAAAAAACAATGCATATGAAACATTATTAGTGAAATATAAGGAAATGTTACCCGACGCAACCAAAGATGATGTGAAAAAAAAATTTAACGCTTTAAGAACGAATTATCGGAAGGAGCTTAAAAAACACCTCCAGTCACTAAAATCAGGAACTGGTGCAGACGATGTATATCAATCAAGCTTATGGTATTACAAAGAAATGTAATTTAAAAAAACAAAAAATGTAAGTTTTTAAAATGGTAAATGTAAATTAAAGAAAGACGGTGCAATTTAGAAACAAATCTAAGAGAAATTAAGTTTAAAATCATGAAATTGGTTTGATCGTTCAACAAAAATTTTTTATCTGATATTTTAATTTTACATTTAACATTTTGTAAAACTTACATTTTTGTTTTTTAAATATCTAGTTACCAATTCTCAAATTTGACATTTTTCAAAAAACGTAAGTTTAAAATTTTTTGTAATCTTAACTTTTTATGACTTGTTAATATATTTTTTGTAGTTTTCTGAAGATGAGCCTTATATTTATAAGCTTGAAACATATGTAAAAAAAATGTATTTGAAAATTAGTATTTATTATTGGTGGACTGATAATTTAAATAATAATAATTATTAACCAATAACAATGTATCCCCTTAAGAATTTAAAAATGGCTAGTCTAAGCAAGAGGATAATTTTATACAGAAAATATTCATACGACGTCAAAAAGTTTTATTTGAACATTTGGTTTCTCAAGAATTGTCTGAATTTAAATAAACAACCAAAATTTACTAAAATTCAAATTAATATTAAAACAAAAACCCAACAGTTAGCTTATTACAATTACATCAGCACATACATCAAATCGGAAATTAAGAAATGGTACAGCAAAATAAATGATACTCGTTTTAAACTATGGTATCTTCATTCGAATATTTCTTCAACAGTACATCCAGCAATTTGGGATTCACTTGATTATAATGTTAGAAGTAAGGTGGAACATTTTATATATTAAACTTAGTAATAAATTACAAAATTTAAATTATTTTCATAAACCACAATTTAAATCTAAATTTAATTCTTTTCTTTTTCAACAAAATAATTATATATTAATAGTTTAATTTGATCTATATAGTAATCGTCTTTTATTTACCGAGTGTTCCTTTTAATTTCTTATTTTTCATTTGTGAAGCGTTGAAAGATACCAGAGTTTATAGTAGACCATTTAAACATATATTTGTCAGGTAGGTGAGACTGCACTTATTTAATGCACATGAAATCAAAATACTGATTATATGTAGAATGGATATATCATTTTCTTCGGAGTCGTCTGATTCTTCTCTGGACGAAGTAGTGGAGATTGTTGACGTATTAGAACGCCCAAGGAATTTTAAACGTAGGCCGAATGCTTTCCAACAATATAATGAATCTGAATTTCGCCAGAGATTCAGATTATCAAAAGCCACTGTCCAGGTGTTGATAGATTCATTATCAGCCCAGTTGGAAAGAAATACAGAAAGGAACCTTCCGCTTAGTCCAGAAAATCAAGTATTAATTTCTTTAGGATTTTATGCAACAGGTAAATTGTCATTATAAAAACATGCTTTTAAATGTAATGTAATACGTTGTAGGTTCCTTTCAAGAATTAGTAGGAGATAATGCTGGAGTGAATAAAAGCACAGTTAGTCGTACAGTTCAAAATACATCTCGACTCATAGCTGAATTGCGCCCACAATTTATAAAAATGCCACATACCGATGATGAAATACGGAATACAAAACGAGATTTCTATGCAATACGTGGTTTTCCTAATGTTATAGGATGCATAGATGGATCTCATGTTAAGATTTTATCCCCTGGTGGAGACAATCCGGAACTATTTAGAAACCGCAAGACATATTTCTCTATTAATGTCCAAGCTGTCTACAATTCTAAATTACTGTTCCAAGATATTGACGCTCGTTGGCCAGGTTCATCACATGATAGCACTATGTTTAATACATCATATTTATGTGCACGATTGTCAAATGGAGAATTTGGCAATGGTTATTTATTAGGAGATAGTGCCTATGCATGTACACAGCACATGATGACCCCGTTGTTAAACCCAACAACAGATTCTGAAAATAGGTACAATACTGCTCATATACAGACGAGGAATTGCATAGAGCGTGCTTTCGGGGTGTGGAAACGACGTTTTGGTTGTTTAGCAAATGGTCTACGTACCAAGCTAGACAACACTTTAACAGTTATTATTGCAACTGCTGTTTTACATAATATAGCAGTGCTCGAAGGAGACTTTGAGATTGAACAAGAAGAAGCAGTAATATATCCTTCGTAGATCAAAACGCTAACTATGAACAAAATGTTGCTGGAAATGCAATTAGAAGATCATTAATTGAAAATGTGTTTCGTTAATAGTTATTCTTTATAATTAATATTTTCAGATTAATTTATTTTACTTTTTAATAATAATCAATGTATATACAATTTTAATTCTACTTATAAGATAATTTTAATTAACTAAATATATGTACTATTTGTATTTTTGAATTGTTTATTGTATTAATTGTTTTATTTGCATATCCAAATATTCTATTTCTTTTTGTTTTTTTAAGTTTTCTTTTTGAAAAAGAATAGATGCATGTGCAGTTCCTGTCTCTATTTCTTCAATTTCTTTTTCAATTTTTGTGAGTTGTTTTTGTATTTTTTTTTCTATTGCAATCACATCTAATCTGGCTTTTTTAATTTCATCATCTCGTTCGTCTTTCTTGTTCTTTCTTCCGACAACTCTATTTATCAAAGTGTCGAGTTTTTTTTGCTTTTTTTCTGGTGAGTGGTTTTTTGTTTTTGGTGTTAATGTAGAGGTGCATGCTTCTGTTATTGCATACTCATGATCCACCTGAGAATGAGACTCCTCTGCATTCACATTTGGCTCTTCCTCAATAACTACCTCAACAGTATTATTAAAACTGCTATCATCTGTAAAACATGCAATGATTACTTTTTAAAACGGTTTCACATCAAAATGTATAAACATATACCTTCAACGAAAGCGTCGACGTAGTATGAAGATGATGAATCATGTCGATTTGGTAGTGACTTAAATTGTGGTCTTAGCATCGACACCAATTTTTCATCCAATTTATCTGATTTATGCACAAAGGTGCCACCCCCAGTTGTGTACATGTTTTTCTACAAGTATAAAAATTTCGTTTGCATATGAAAACATAAACAAGCAAATAGTAATCCTACCTTGTCTTCATGTAAATTGCTCCTTGCTTTTCCTTTCATTCCGTGGTACAAGGCTGCTAATTGTTTAGCACTTCTGTCACCTGTTTGAGCAGAAGCATTGTATTCTTTTTCGATTTGCGTCCATGCTGAGGTTTTATGTGACACGCTCACTGCGTCCGTTTTTTTATTTTCAATTATATTTAAATATTTTGCCTGGCTGACAATCTCTAATAATATATTTTTATCCGCGTCGGAAAAGTTTCGCAATCGCGATTTTTTAAGCCCCGAACACTCCATGGAAAAAAATTAACAAAATTTTTAGAAGTCGTCAAGGCAAAAGCGAACACAAAAATGAATTCATTAAACGCTTTCGTTTCAACCGTTGGAGTAACTCAGAGCTGCACACATTTACTCCTACAAGCAACTTGTGCGTTCTTTAGAATTTCTCTGAACTGATCCTAAACTACTTTTTTTTACCGCCCCTCTGACCGATCAGGCGCATGTGATTTATCAGTGTAGTTAAACGTCACTAGAAAAAGTAAGGTTGTGTTATATGTTACTTTTTCATCGTGGGTTAGTACGTATATTTTTTTAAGATGCTTCTTCGGTTGTGGGATGAATTAACCAATGTTACATATTGTGTTGATACATCTGAAGCAGATTATTTGAAAGCACAAACCGGTAAGTATAAATTGTTAATGTAAACAATTTTGAATTTTAGTATTTTAGATGAAGTACATATTTGCACAATCATTATTATATCATGCAAAACTTATGAAGACTTGTAAATTATTTACTCAATCTGTTCCTGCCCAAACTTCTACAACAAATATTGCTAGTACCTCGGATGACCAACACACTTCAATTTGTAGTGAAAAGGAAGGCGAATCTAACGATGAATCAGAATCCACGACAGCAAATACAAAATGGGCCTACAATGAAACCATTGCATTAATCACAACTGTGGAAAATTACTTGGAAGACTTAAATCACCCAAAAAAAAGAACAAAAGTTTGGGACTGTGTTAGTACAGAATTAGAAAGTCAACATCTTTCTGTAAGTTTTGGTATAATCATATCAATTCAATTTTATAATTTAGTGTATACATTTTTAGAAGACGGCTGATTCGTGCAAGTTGAAATGGAAAAATCTAATCCGATCATATTCGAATGCAAAGTCTAATAATAACAAAAGTGGTAGGCGACCATTACGGTTTATGTATTACGATGAGATGGATCGTCTTTTAGGTAATAAACCTAATTATGCATCACCACATTCAATAGATATAACTCGAGTTGAAGAGTTGAGAAACCTACCTTCATCTGAGAGCAGCTCTGCTTCAGAAACAAATGTAGCTGAACCAACTTCATCTAAAGTTACAACCCCTATAATGAAAAAAAAATAGTAGCAAGACCTATTTACAGATGAAGAGGAAGTTCTTAGAAGAAAAAATTGAAGAAAGAAGGGGTTAAGAAAAAAAGAAGTTGGAAATGCACAAAGAAAAAATGGAGTTATTAAAAAAAAATTGCATTAGATGAAAGGAAATGTGACTTACTTGAAAAATACTTAAACTTAAAACATGCCAATTAAAAAATAACTTTAGTTGTATCATAGGTTGTATATAGATAAAAAGTATGTAGTATTCAAATAAAGTAATCATTTTTTTATTAAATACCTACATATACATATAAAATTTATTAAATTAATTTGTAAAAATGAAAACTGAAGCACAAAAGTAACAGCTTAAAATTTTATTGAACCATATCTGCTAATAATTGATTTCTCCTATTTTGAACATCATCAACCTCTAAATTTAGGTTACAACTTTCATTAACTTCTTCTGTATCTTCAGAAGTAACATCAAACCCTTCATCATTCATGCTGATGCAAATATTGTGTAAAACACAAGCTGTTATAACACATTTTACAATAAATTTTATGTTAATATTATCAAAAAATCGAAGTCTCCTGAACCTGCCTTTTAATAGACCGAATTCATTTTCTACTACCATTCTTGTTGACGATAATTTAAAATTAAAATTTTTTTGATTTTGAGTGAGGTTTCCATTGTCGCGAAATGGACATACTTATGTAATTACTCACTAATTGTAAATCGCCACAAAAGACGTCTATAAATCGTTTTTTGTGATCCACTACCCCTTGCAGTAGGATACTATGATATCCTTTTCTATTACAATATGCTTCTTGGTGCTCTTTTGGTTTATTAATTTTAATATGGCAATCATCAATTGCTCCCACAACACCTTTCATTCTTTGTTTGGAAAAAAAACCTCTATTAATTGAGGAAATTGTTGATTCTGCAGTAGGCCATTTTATAAATTGTGGACTTACTGATACAAAGTATTCTATTACATTATTTATGACTTTATGTACAGTAGGGGAGACCGGGGCACAATGAAACACGGGGCACAATAAAACATTTAATATTTTACCGTTACACATGAACATTCAAGGTGGAGCCATCTATCATAAAATACCTTAGGGATGTTAAGTCAAGTGTCAAACCATAACTTGCAAGAAATATTAGTTGAACACAATTTTTGAAGGCGACCGTTGAGAATTCACTGGTAAGTAATTTTTTCGTTTAAATGTAATTTTGTTCTGTATGTTTATATTATTAAGGAAATTCAAGTTTATGGCAATTTATGTATAGTTTGCATCGTTAGTTTGAAGTTAAGAAGTTGGAAAATCTGAAATGTTTAATTTGTTTTTTTCCACAACCTAAAACTTGAAAAAGTGTTGCTTGGGTTACAATGAAACGGATTTCTGGGGGTACAATGAAACGTTTCATTGTACCCCGTTTCATTGTACCCCGTTTCATTGTACCCCGTTTCATTGTGCCCCGTATCGAATCAATTAAAAAGACGTTATTTAGGCGTCATGGTTCGAAACAGAGTGCGAAAAACCGAAAAGGGAAACTTTTCTGATGATTCGATGCGAGAAGCAGTTAATTTAGTGGCTGCGGGAATGTCGTTACGAAAGGCAGCCCGACAAACAGGTGTCTCTTTTTCTACTCTTTTTAGGTAAGTTTTCATTTATTTTGGATCACATTTCAAATGAAAGCAATTTACTTTTAGATATGTACAAAAGAGCAAGAATAATGAAAATGGGGAAATTCGAATGTGCCCCAACTATAAGGTGAGACAAATTTTTACAACCGACCAGGAACAACAGTTGGTGGAGTATATAGTGAATTCTGCTCGAATGTTTTATGGTTTAACAACTATTGAAATTAGAAGAGTTGCCTATCAGATGGCACACGTTAATGCAATTAAATGCCCAGAGAAGTGGAAAAATGAAGAAATGGCGGGAGTCGAGTGGTTGTACGGATTTATGAAGAGACATCAAACTCTGAGTGTTAGAACACCAGAAGGATGCAGTTTGTCCAGAGCGACGTCGTTCAATGAACACAATGTAAAGATATTTTTGGTAATTTACGAAAAGTTTACAGTGATAACGCTGCTTTTTCTGACGGAACACGAATTTATAATCTTGACGAAACAGCAACCACCACGGTGCAGAAACCCCCAAAAGTTGTCGCGGAAAGAGGTATTAAGCAAGTGAATAAATGCACCAGTGCAGAACGAGGTGTCCTGGTCACCACTTGCTGCATTGTCAGCGCTTCTGGGAATGCTTTACCTCCTGTGATGGTATTTCCCAGAGTTCACTTCAAAAACCACATGATATCTGGTGCTCCTGCCGGTACTCTGGGTCTAGCCAACTCATCTGGATGGATGACTAAAGATCTATTTATTGAAGTTCTTCGACATTTCATCAAACATACACAGAGCTCTAAAAGTCATCCAACACTTTTGCTGTTGGACAACCACGAAAGTCATCTTTACATTAAAGCATTAGACCTTGCAAAAAAAAGTGGATTAACGATTCTAACGTTTCCTCCACACTCAACGAATAAACTACAACCACTTGACGTTGGTATTTACAAGCCGTTCAAAACATATTATAATCTGGGAGTTGACAGCTGGATGATGAGAAACCCTGGTAAGACGATTTCAATTTATGAAATTGCAGAATGTGTTAATGCTGCTCATGAAAAAGCTATGACTCCTTCCACAATCATAGCAGCATTTAAAAAAACTGGAATATATCCTTATGATGAAAACGTCTTCAGTGAAATCGATTTTATGTCTAGTTCTGTAACTGATCGAACAAATCCAGATGTAAATGAATCTATTCCCGGTAGTTCTTTTCAAGCAGAAAGTTCGTTTTTAAGTCCCTCACAATTCAGAGGGTACCCAAAAGCCACAGACAGAAAAACAAATAAATCTGGTCGCAGAAAGGGTAAAAGCATGATAGCAACCTCGACTCCCGAGAAAGACGCAATAGCAGAAAGAGAAAAAGGTAAAATCAGTTCGGCGAGAATAAAGTCTGTTACAAGAAAAATTGTTCAAAGTTCCGATGAATCATCTGAAGAAGGAGATAATGAAATGGAACTGCAGGGCTCCGACACCAGTGAACAGTTCATTCAAGAACTACTCGACGTAGATGAAAATGAAGGGTTTGGAGACCTTGAACGTGAACCAAATGAGGGTGATTATGTGCTTGTTGAATTTACTGCGCAAAGGAAGAAAAAAATATTTTATATTGGTAAAATTATCACCTCAAAGGACAAAAATGATGAATTTGAAATTGATTTCCTCCGGAAAAGTGAAAAAGTCAGTGATCATTTTTATAACCCGCAAGTTGCTGATGTTTCTTTAGTTTCTTTGACCTCGATAAAACTAATTTTACCACAACCCAGTTTTTTCGGACAAACGAGTCGTCAAAAATGTTACCTGAAATTTGGAATTAAATTTGGTTCTTTGAATGTTCATTAGTAATGTATAGTTTATGTTGTTTATTATGTTTTTATAAAAAGAAATGCATTTCTCGCTCATATTTGATGATGTTTCATTGTGACCCACCCATAGTTTCATTGTGCCCCTGCCATGGGGTACAATAAAACAAGAGCAACCTATTATTAAAATGCACATTACTCACTACTCAAAACTTATTTTTTCTACTGTGAAACCTTGATCATATACTAAAAACTCTAATTATTGCAGTGGTTCACTTGTTTTGAAGTTGCATTAAAATTTGAGCTTTTTAGAGGCGATAGAAAGATTTCTGTTTCATTGTGCCCCGGTCTCCCCTACTCTTGCTTTTATTAAATCTATCAGAGAGTTGCCTAAACGTTTCGTTGTTTGCTAAATACCATATCATCATATATATTGCCTCTTTCGGTGTAACTTTCTCACGTCCTGATGGATCAGTTGATAGTCCCAATTTATCGTTACTGCATTCTACATAAGAAATTATTAACAGTTACAATATCGTTCAAAACTTTATTTTACTTACGTATTAAATATTCTCCTGTTTGTCTACAAATTCTGAAGTGACTCTTGAACTCTGTTTCACTATACATATCAGCAATTTCTAAAAAATTTCTTATTCTTATAGCAGCAACAGGTTCACAAAATGAGTCGTCACTTGAATTTGAGGATGAAGATAAACTACTTGTTTCTAGGCTGGTTTCCATCAATTCCTCCAATGTTTCATCATCGGATTCAAATAAAAACTCTTCCTAAAACTTACAAATGGTGAAAAATAAATTAAAAGAATTAAACGTACCACAACAGCTTTGACTTGATTTTCAAATTCTCTTTCTACAAAAGACATCTTGCAATGATCCCTAGACAAACGATTTCTACTTTTTTAAGGTTAGGGTTATGTAGCGTTTAGTTACGCTACACCCACTTCAGTCGTTCTTTTAAAAATGCTATAAAATAAGTTTGGGGTGGATAAGTATTAGTTCAGTTTAAGTGTAGCTAAGTTTTGAAACGAAAGCACTTATTGTAAGTTGAAATTACTATTTTGCATTACACCTACCGCAATACAATAAACTACGTAATAATCCTCTGAATAAAAAGAGATGAAATAACCAAAATGCGGTTTTTCGGGTACTCAGGTACAGAGTAATAAATTCAGGTAAACTCATATTTGAATTACGCACCGCACGACTTATTTCTAGTAAATACTCTGAGTATAGCCACAACGGTTATCCATCTAGCGAGTAAAAGTTGAACTGAGTTATTAGCAGATTACAATCAACGCATAAGTTATGACTAGATAAGTTTCGAGAAACGCTACTTGCAACTTATCAGACCAATAGCGTTATCTACAGATAGTTATGTCGAGTTTATAAAGTCCTTTCAGAAACCGGCCATCAGACATTCAGATTTATTTAGAATTTCACTCAACCCGTAATAGCTTATTTGTAACTGTTCATGTTTAAAATCACTGTCTGTCGTTGTGCAATTGCAATGTTTACCTTTAACTTAAGATCTTACAGTAGTTTTACAGTTTCGTTATTATAATGGCTTCTGAAAATAAATTTGCTTTTGTGACAATATCAAAAAATCAATATTAGTACATATAAACCCAACGAGAGTAAAAAATACAAGGTGTTATACAACTATGATAACTATTACAACGCATATGTAATTTGTGTTGGAGGTCAGAATTTTTTGCGTATTTGATTAGAAATACCGACCGGACAATTAACTTGCTGTTTTAGTTGAAATATGACTGATTCAAACGGAAAACAACTAGTAGCCCACAAAGGTCCAGATTTTCGTACAGAAGATGTTAAATGCAACAGGCTATGGACATTGTAAGTCATTGAAAGTATTCCATAATAGTTCTCAAAACTATTAACAAATTCTGTTATATTATCAGCGACTTTGTTTAAATCTGATACATTAATTTCTTCTTGTAATAAAATATAAATTGAATTGACTAATTGAAATAAACATGTTATCACTCATCAGTGAAATTTGATTTGTCAAATTACATGCATTATTTTTACACTGTGTAAAGTGATTTTTTACCTGCATTCCTGTTAAGAGGTTTCAATAAATGAGTTTTACAATTAGTACAATAAAATACATATTTAATAGTTTCTTTTGGTGGATTAAATATCTTAGTTATTGTGTAATTTGATGTATTAAAGACATCCCGTTTCAAATTATAATCACTAGCGAGAAAATTATAAAGCAGATTGAAATTAGAATTGAACGACCATCTTACCGAGCTAACAAAATCAGTTGTTCAATCAGGAATAGAGCCGAAACAAGCTTCCAAAATTTCGTGTGGAAGAGCGAAATGTACAGCCATAATTAACAACGTAATTGGGCAAACAAAATTCGAAAATTTGCTATGTAAACTGCAATCTGCAAAATTTTCTTTATTGGTAGATGAATCTACAGATCATTCTTCAACAAAAAATTTAGCACTTGTTGTTCGCTATACAGAAAATTTAAAAGTGATAGACCAATTTTTAACATTAATTCCTATTGCTGATGCAACTGCGAAAAACATGTATCAATTAATTACCCAATTTTTTAATTCGCATAATGTACTATATACAAACAAAATTTGATAGGTTTTGGGGCAGATGGGGCAAATGCTATGATGGGGAAAACAAATTCGTTAAAAACTCTCTTATCAAATGATATTCCAAGTTTATTTGTAATGAAACGCATTTGCCATTCTCTGGCTCTATCCGCTTCATATGCTTGTGAAGTTTTACCCGATTCAATTGAAAAAATGGTACGGGGCGTATACACATACATGCAGCACAGTTTTAAACGAAAGTCAGAGTTTCAGCAGTTCCAAATGTTTGTTAATATTAAACCACACAAAATGCTACAACCTAGTCAGACTAGATTGTTATCTTTAAGTGCTGCTATCGATAGAGTTTTAGAACAATACGCCGCCTTAAAGCTTTATTTTAGTATGGAATTATATGATGGAGCGTCTGAAGCGGCCGAAATTCATACTTCACTTAATGATCCTGTGACAAAGTTGTATTTAGAATTTTTGCAATATGTGTTACCCATTTTTACTAATATGAACGCAGAGTTTCAATCTGAAGCACCTAAGATACACTTACTTTATTCAAAAATGTCCTCTGCATATAAACTTTTACTAAGCTTTTATATGAAACCCGATTACTTAAGAGTCACTGATTTAACAAAATTACAATATAAAGATCCAGCAAATTATGTTTTGTTGGATAAACTGTATTTGAGTCCAAAAGTAGCCTTAGCATTAACAGAAAATAGACTAGATCAATCCACCCTTCATACATTTCGCCTCACATGCTTAAATTTTTATATTGAAACTGTCGATCAAATTTATAAGAAGTTCGCTTTTTTAAATCCAAAGAATATAGCGACAATAGAAAGTATTGGATCTGTAATTTCTAAATTTCCAGGGGCAGGTATAGATATTAATTTAATAGATAGGGAATATAGACAACTGAAAGCTTCAGACATAGATTTTGAAGTAGACGATGTCACATTTTGGAAAAATATAGTAAGTGTAAGAAAGGGAGATGTAAATTTAGAGTATCCTGAACTTATAAAATTAGTCGTTTTCCTGTTGTCTTTGCCCCATAGCAGTGCGTCTGTTGACAGAGTTTTTAGCGTTATAAACCTAAATAAAACTAAACAACGCAACAGACTGTGCACTGAAACTATTGCCGGCATTTTACATACAAAAAATGTTATAAATCCAAACAATTGTTACGATTTTGAAATAACTAAGTGCAGTGCAAAAGTTTAAATTTGAATTTACCGTCTGCTTAGTGGCGCTGACAACGATCGTTCCGGAAATAATTAGTTTTGATTCATTCTCATTCTCGTTGTATACGCGCAACCGTAGTTTAGTTTTTATTTAGTTATGTTATGATTTTATGGAGCAAATAAATTACAGTGTTTTCGTACAATTCGTTTATTAAAAAACTTATAATCACCTGACATTTATTACTACATAAGGAAATGTTAAATAAACATAATAGCAAAATGTATAATACGTAGTTAATTTTTCATTACCTACTCTTATTTTTAGGATTTATTTTTTATTTCACTTTCAATGTTCCTGTTACACGTTTTCAACTTTAGTTTGGTCTAAAAATAAAATACTGTTAAATATATTACAAAGATTCTTTAATAATGAACGATTTTACCACTCCCCACTTTAATTTTCAAACCTAGTGAAATTCTAGTGATTTTTGAAACGGATTCTAGCGAATTTTTAATTTTTGATCTGGCAACACTGCTGTTGGCATCCGTTAGTATTCGCAAGAACATCGGCTGATGATGTGTTGCCTGTTTCTAAAGTTATCAGCTGTTGAAGAAAAAACGTTAAAACTTTTAATTTTATAAAGTGTTAAAACTAAGAGTTCTGGTCGCCTACTGAGAATTATTAGGTAGGTTAGTATTTTAGCATTAGATAGTATACTGATTTAAGGATATTTTGACAGAATTTAAAGTAAATCGCTCTCAATGTTATCCTTGTACAGGGTGATTAAGAAAATAATACACACCAGCAGGTGACTTTGCCCAAG
Source organism: Aquatica leii (assembly GCA_035610365.1). Classification (NCBI taxonomy): domain Eukaryota; kingdom Metazoa; phylum Arthropoda; class Insecta; order Coleoptera; family Lampyridae; genus Aquatica; species Aquatica leii. The sequence continues at coordinate 257,518,731 of CM069432.1, forward strand.
AGTTAAACTTAAAAAATTTGTTGCATACCTACCTCACCTACCTATTTCAAAATTATGGGCCGAATTTAAAAAAAAAACCCTTGGTTCCCGCAAAAAAAAGTTGTCGCAGATATTAGACGCAATGGCTATTCGTATGCAGCAGCTTCCAGAAAACATAACATCCCTAAGAAGACTCTCTGGAACAAAGTGCTAAAAGCGTTCTGTATCGACACATCTATTTATATAACTACAAATAATAATACTTAATAGCAAGAATACGGTTTGGAAACAGAAAAAAATTATTTCAATATTCCCATGTTAAACGCCGTAGGGTACCCGTCGTAGGGCACGACACAAGATACTATATATGCAGTTGTGAGCATCCATTAAAATAGCAACCCTAAGATTTGAGAAGGAGTCTCTAGTTAAATACGTTTTGAGTTGGCCGGCGCCGACGCCGGCGGCCAGTTGTCCCGGCGGCCAGTTGTCTCGCGGCCACTTGGCGGCGGACAGTTGTCCTAGACCGATCCCAACCCCCTCGTCCGGCGACTTTGGGACTACGACAGTGATGACATGCCTAGGCACAAGCGGCCTAAGTATGTCATCCTAGATTAAGTTAGAATGAAATGTACAACCCAGCGGAAAAGTTTGAAACCAAAGAGGCAACTCGGAGGTGGAAAACCGATTTAAAGGGGCTATTTAAGCAAATTATGTTATCTCTCATGACAAAGCTATATAAATTGTAAAATTGTAGTAGCAAATAAACATATACGAAAACTGAACTGAACCGGCACCTGTTCTCCGAGATCCGTCTCCGGCACCTGTTTTCCGAAACCCGTCTCCGGTAAAACCTCTTCCGAGATCCTCGCACCATAATCGCTTACATACCTGAAACCCCAAATAACATTGACACCCGCTCGTACCTGGATTATACTAATTTTCGACCTCTTACCTACTGCCACACAGAGTTAATTCAATTTCACCAGCATCTCTTCATCTAAATCATTCATCGACATCACGTTCGCAATTTAGTAAGTTTTTATTGTTTATACGTGTTTGTGTCTTCGTTTATTTGTTGGCAGTGGTGCAAGCCCCTACGTATTGGTCCGGTTGGGCGTGTCCCTCCCGGGAGTACGATAGGAAGTTATTCCAACCCCCTGACGGTAAACTGAAGCCCGTCGGCGAAGTGCAGATGACTTGGAACAACTCCCGCATTAAAACAATCAATTACAATAAACGAATACGCAACGAGATTTTTGGAAGTTTGCTACCGGTACGTGTTCAAAGTAATTTAGCACTTCATTCCAGTCATCGCAATTTATTGCATTCAACCTTGATCCAACGGCCTTGAGTATTTCGTTTAATTGGTCCTATAATTACATTCATTCGCCAATTAAGTTTCACTCAATTAAAAGTTGACTCTCTCCCCTGCATTGATTAAGACCAGTAAACCAGGTCCTGCTACCGTATTTTAATTACGCCAGTCACCGATACCGTAATCGCACGAACACGCAAGATCAACGCTCGCCGATTAAAAAGAATAAAGCTACCGTCCTTACCTGCAATATCTAAACTCCTGTACACCCGTTAATCACCATTTATTTACAGTAAAACTACCGGAATACACATAGGATAAAAGGACATTTGCGCGTGTAACAGGTATTAGACGCCATCTTTTCTGTTTTAGATCCTACCCACCTGGTGCGAGATCGTAGCACCGTTAGCGGAACTGATGGACTTGAACTTGGGTAGATAAATAAACGAATATACACCTCCGAACGATTTTTTTTTTAAAAGCCTGCAATATCATATTTTAATTCATTAATTAGTTATAAATTACATTTTATAAAAACATAAATGTATTAAGTTGGGGTGTGGAGTTATTAAATTTTCTCCACTAGCTACCCGAGGCAGAAGCAGTAGGGACTTGTTACAAGTTTATATTTTTACCTGTAAACATTTATATTTACTCAAAAACTAGCATTTTTTTAAAATTACATAAATTATTAGTACCCATTTCTAAATGAATTCATGAATTGAGCAATAAGCAATAATTGCTTGAAATATATATTAGTTTAAAATCATAAGCGACTTTCGGCTTAGACCGCGTCGTAGTAAAACACCCCGAGCCAAGATTTGCTACCAGTATTATATCCTCTAAGACAAAGATCGACCTTCTTGTAAAGGACACAAACACTTACTCCGAGTAATAACGAAGTCAGTCAAGCGGTAACGGAACGATAAGGTTCGTTAATCACGCTAATCGCTATTGGTATAAATATCGTCATTTCCACTTTTTCTTTCAGTGACATTTATCACTCTGAAGATGCAAGCTGCAATGTCTTGCGAAACGTCAGTTTGTTTGGGTTCACGAACGACAATACGGCAAAGGCCAAGTTCTACTTCTTGTTTTGGCTCTCAAGAAGAGACTATGACCAAGCCTAAGTCGGGGTGTTTTACTACGACGCGGTCTAAGCCGAAAGTCGCTTATGATTTTAAACATAACAACCGCGAAAGCTTAAGATTTTATATATATTAGTTGGGCAATATTTAAATTATGTGTTAGTTTATTTGAAACTAGTCTACTCAATGTTTAACCAACCTTCTTCTCAATGTATAGATGGAACTGGCAGAGGTTTATATCGGTCAGTTCGTAATCAAAAAGACTACTTCCCAGGGCATAAGAAAATGCATTGTGTTAAGTACCAGTCGGTGTTATGTCCGCAAGTCTTAAAGGACCTTTCGAAGGCAGGTGTCATCATGCAGGTAACTAACTACCTGCCTGTAGCTATATAATTTTCACTTTTAGACATTTTAAGAGACTTTAATATCTATCAGGAATTACAACAACGCTCTGTTTTTGATCCAGAAAGCTATGTATTATATGGTGATACAGTTTACCCACTCAGGGAAATTTTACTTCGTATGTTTGTTGACAGACTAACAAAATAGCAACAAAATTTTAACCATCGAATGCGTATAGTCAGGAAGTGGAATGAGGATTTTCCAAAGTAATCAGTTTGTTTGCCTTTTTGGATTTCAAATGAAACCAAAAGTTATTACTAGATGATGTGGGGAGTATGTATAAAACATCAGTATTACTAACGAAAAGCCATACTTGTTGATATGCTTGTCAAACAAGTCAATGGACTCGTTTAGCAAATGCAACTGTTGAGAATCAGCACTCAACTTGATTACTTTATGATAACAGTCGACTGTTGCAAGTTCGCTGAATGATCCAGAAGCAAAACTGCTAAGTTTGTCACTCTAGGTATTGAGGTTATGTTGTTTTTTTTTGTAGAACATTGAGTTTTAATAAAAAATATGGAAGAAGCAATAATAATGGAGTACTTTCTGGAAGATGAAGTAGATTTGAATAATGTAGTAGTAGTGTCATTAATAGACTTGTTAAGTGTGACGTCATGGCTGAAATTGCAACAATGCTTTGTTTCCAAACAAAACAAATGAACCTAACCTTTTAACCACGTTTTTAACAAGATAGGGTTTAGTACGATTGTGTTACGATTTTTGTCTTAAAAGTGTTGCTTAGAATTATGAGTCATTTAGTAAAATTATCTCAAATAACATTGTTTTTCAATAACGAGCCAAAATTACTTGAAAGAGGAGAAAACGCATTGGAATCAAACCATGTTTGTACAGTAATTTTGGATAAAGAATTAAAAATTATAAAAGGCACTATTCTTGCTAGTATGCGAAAAAAAACTTATCAAGTTGAAGTAAGTAAAATGATTTTTATAAAGAAACCATTGCAATTATGATTTTTAGGTATTATTTGATGATACTTGGCACATATCCAGTGCGTCTTGTGAATGTCCCAGAGGTCAAGTTCGTTGTCATCACATGGCAACTTTGTTGCTATTTGGCTATTATAATTATTCATCAACCGATATAAGTTGTAAGTGGTCAGCACCAAAAGGTTCTCAGGGGCATGATGTGAAAACGATGAATGATCTATATCCTCTTTCTAAAGCTTATCAAGCAACTACATGTGTTTTTTGATTCTGTTGTGGAAGAATTTAAAAATAAATTAAGTGTTTTTGAAGGAGCAATTGGATTTGGATGGTTGTTATCTGATTACGATAATTCAAACGAAATTATTATAAACATTGAAGATATTATTTTTTCTGCCGAATTTATGAAGCATAACATAAAATATTTTAAAGACAAGGTTTCCGTAAACCAGGAAAAAATAAAATTGATAGCGGAAGAAACAAAAGGCCAAGTTTCCAATTACAGGTGGTTGATGTGGCGGAAGAATCGTTTAACTGCTAGTCAGTTTGGCATCATACTTAAAGCATGTGCCAGGAATAAATTCCCACCATCTTTATTTAAAACCCTGGTAAGTCAACTAGAAATATACTTATAACTTAAGTAATATTTAATGCATTTGAACATTATATTCACTAACAGCACAAGTTTGTAATGTAATGAAACATTCATAATTGTTTTACCTATAAAGTTCGTTGTGAATTAGCACATAATTTGATATCTTTCTTCATTTTTTTTTAGACAAATGCTTACAATATGGATAATGTTAAAAGCATACAATTGGGTCGGGATCATGAGGAAGATGGAATTAAAGCTCTTGAGAATGCATTCAATACAAAAGTATCAAAAACAGGAATTTGGTTGCACGAATGTGGGTATTTGGGAGCAAGTCCAGATGGACTTATTAATGATGATATTGTGGTAGAAATTAAATGTCCTTATAAATACCGATCAACATCAATCCTAGAGGATATCATGAAAACCAAAACATATATAATTTATGTGAATGAAAATGGAAGTGTTGAAGTAAATAAGGAACACATTTATTACTACCAAATTCAGGGGATGCTGTCCATTACCAAAAGAAGCTTATGTTATTTAGTAGTTTGGACACCTATAGATGTTCTAATTACAAAGATTGAAGCAGAAGATTTTAGTAATCATATAACTACTTTACAAAATTTTTATATCGAGCAATATTTAAAATTTTTATGTGGGGAAAAATATAAAGAAAATGTAAATTATTAGCATTGTTTTATTTATGATATAATATATAATTTTAATTATTCATCATCTGCTATTTTGACTAATGGAAACTGCATATTGGTAAGTGCAGCGATTACTTGAAAAATTACAGTAGCCTGTGGAAGTAGTTTATGGGATAACCCTGTTAAAATACGGAAACATTTAATTCTGCGAATTGCTCTTTCGACATGGATTCGTGCAGATGCTATTGTTTTGGTTTGAACGACTTGCATTGGAGTAAACTGGGATGTGCTCAAAAAAGGAGGTATATTTAAATGAACTCCTTGTGGCAATAAATCTTGAATTAGAAATCCCTTGTCTGCAAGTATTAAATCCCCAGCTACCATTTGGGAAAGAACATTAGAGTGCGAAACAATTTTTTTATCTGATAAACCACCAGGATATAATTCACTCACAAATGTTATCACTCCATTTGGTGCTACACCTACTAACGCTTTTAATGTGTTGTGATGCTTATAATAACTATACATTTTTTTTTGCTTATCCATTGATTGTGGTTTTATTGTTGCAATTTCGGTGCAATCCAAAATAATTCGGCAATTAGTGAATGTTGAAAATGATACTGGCAAGCAAGATCGATTTTTGTCTCTTAAAGGTATTTTTGCCATAAATTTTAAAAACAAAGTTTCGTGCAACACATGTATCCATGTTATAAATATGTTTGAAACTGTCGCAACACTAATGTTAAAGCGAAAAGCTAAATCTTTATACAATAGGTTCAGACGTAACTTCATTAATGCTAGAAGTAACTGGTCTTTCTTTGGAATACTTCCCACAGTCCAACCATTGTAATAGTTGATGTCTATGTTTTCAAGCAATTCAAACAATGTATCAAATAGATATTTGTTGGGAATACCCGTATAGCACATTATTAATGAATCATCATCTGCAATTTGTTGAAATGAAAGGCGGGACTGAAATTGCTTCTTTAAAATTTTAACATCTTGTTTTAAAAAGTAATTATCTGCTTCGTTTAAAGATAAAAACTCAAATCTCTTGCAGCTGCTTGCACTACTGCTACTTTCAGATACAAACTGCGAAGGTAAAGTGCTGATTGGAAAAATTTGCTTTGACGTAGATGGCAAAGATTCTTCAACTTTCACACAACTGTGAAAACAAGTGATAAGTAATCTCATATTTTTAATAAGCACAAACATACTGTAGTTGATTAACTTCAGTGTCTATTTGACGAGTCATTTCCACAGGCATACCTTTTTGTAAGTTTTTTAGAATACGTTTATCTCCAATTATATTAAAATGACAGCTGCACACCAATGACCAACTTGATGGTGCTCGATCCTTTCTCTTGTAAATAAATAAGTTTATGTAATCTTCGATAAAATTGAAAACATTAATTTATCTACCAATAAGTAAAACACATACCCTAATGATTTAATCCACTCTTCTCGCTCAACTGGATTTTTTGGAAACCTATAGAATTTGCACGTCTTCCTTTCACTGTAGTGGTTACAAACAAAGCACATAACCATTTTCGTAAACTATTCTTAAAAATAATATGTAAAATGGATGTAATAATTAGTAATTGTCATACCTTTCAAACAAAGAAAATTAATAAAAACAGCGGTTAAAAAACTAAAGAAACAGAATAATATGAAACAATAATACAACAAAAAACGCAAGAACACAACAGACATCAACAAAAACACTAGCCAAGATGGATCAAGATAAATAAGGTTATGTAGGATTTATTATGTTTGGAAACATTGCGGCGTTGCCATTTTACAAATTGATGTCATCACTGAACAAGTCTATTATGCAGAACCAGAAGAGAACAATATTGTGCGGGAAAGAATAGTTGCTACTTTCAATCAAGGATATGTCGAAAATATTGTACAAAACTATAATTTAACTGAATTCGAAAGTCACTTTAGAATGACTAGGGGAGCTTTTGTTGAATTGTGTATTTTAGTATTACCTTATATACAGAAAGCAGAAGCAAACCCTGTTGTAAATGACCTACATGGAATGTATTCAAATTTTATAGGGATTAATGTACTAAGTAGTGTTTTATATGGGTTTATATAGGTAAAGTCCAAGAAATGTTTAGCTATAGAAAAGTATAGGAACCTTCTGGAAAATTCTTATTAAAAATAAATAAACATAAAAAATAAATAAATAAAACACAAAATCTGTTAAAAGAAGTGCATTATAAAGATACCTATTTATTTCTAGTTTTTAAAAAAATGGTTAATTAAATTCCTATAGAAACAAATAGGTTTGTAAGTGGATTTTCACCGCAAATGTTTATGTATGTATCTCATATAAAATTTACTACAATACAACGAGTAGAACAGATAACATTATTATCTTTTTTTAAGTTTACTTTAAGATCAGTAGATGTCGATTATTATACTCCAACCAATTCTACCTTAGAATTCTACACAATTCTAACCTATCTTTGTCCTAACCTTTATTCAGCTTTGTTCGTTGCGGTTTGTTGCTTTGGCTAACACGTGTTAGTTAGTTTATGTACGTGGTTTATACGTTTTATTGTAGTGTTAGTGTTGCGCTTAAACTTATTTCTCTTCTGTTTACGTTGTTTATTTGTTGTATATATTTTTTAGTTATTAGTGACAATATTTATTGACAATGAGACCGTGCTGTGTACCTAGTTGTGCTAGTAAGTCTGCTCACAGGTATGTAAAGCGTGATCCGTTTATTATTGTTTTAATCACGTTTATTCTGTTTAACTTGTTAGGTTTTGGATACCTAGAGATGAAAGAGTCAGAGCTATTTGGATTCAGAGAAGTAACAATCCAAAAGTTACTTTTGTGTACAATGAAGATAATATTAATTTAAAGAAATTTCCTATTTGTGTGGAGCATTTTTCCGCCATTTGTTTTGATGGATCAGGGAAGTTAAAAAAATATGCATTGCCCACACTAAATATGCCAGGTTATGATGGCGATTCAAATGAGCAAACCTGTTTTAGTTTTTCGCCTTCAATATCAAACATTTCTGTTACTCCGAAAAAGTTAAAAGGTATGTACGTCAACAGTTGACTTTTACAGTCGGTCTTAAAAAAAGTTATTATTCAGATCAAAATTAACATATTAAAAAATAAGTGGCTTGAGTTGACTATTAGTAAACCAGAAATAATGATCTCGTGCATAGCATTTTGTCACATCATAGAATAGATTTTAATAAAGTTACATGTATATGATCATAGTCATGCAAATCAAATTATGGCAAAACCGTCTACTTCATGGGGAGGTAGTGTACCCAGTCAACACATTTATATAACATTAGCATTGCATCAACGTAACTAATGATACGGCAAATGTAACAATAACATTGTTTGTTACTTACTTGTAATACGTATGCACGTTGAAATGTCCGCCTCACAATACATACCGGTTACCGTAATGTTACGTGTAGTTAACAATAACGTTACCTGTAGTTAATGTTGATGTTACATGTAGTTAACATTAATATTACATTTAATTAATGTAGATATTTTGTAAATGCACATTGGTTGCAATTTAAATAAACCTTGCTTGCATGTTAGTTAGAATTATTAATCAATTTATAGAAAATAATTTATTTTAAAAAGATTATCTAACATTAAAAACTATTATTGTCAAGTTAAAATATTTTTTAAAAATCCCAATAACTTAACTAACACAATATTATTTTATATACATATGTATCAACATAAATTTTAAAAAATAAACAATAAGAAATCAAAATATGCCTCTAATGAAAAGAAACAAATCGTACAATACTTCAATCTATTTTTGTCGTTGCAGTCTTTGCTTGCTGAACCTAAACCAGTCACTACCTACTTCGTTGAAGTCACGTTCTGTACACATAGGAAAAAGTGACAATACTGTATCTAAAAAACACTTTCAATAAAATGTATTTCATTTAGTATCCACTCACCTTTAATAATGCCCATTAGTTTTAAGTTGCATACTTGGAAGTTTTTTTTTCTTCCAAACCAACTACATTTCACTCCAAAATCGTTCCTGAAAGTTTTGTTAAGCATTCGCTTGATCGATTCTTTAAAATCTTTACCTCCAATTCTTTTAAGAAAATCAAACTAGAAATAATGAAAAGTTCATTCAAACATTTTAAGAAATGTAACAACACTCACAAACAGTTTTCTATTTTCAGACGTTTGCAAAAACGTCTCGAAGGTAAATACTTCATGCTCAGAGTTTATAGGAAGTAACGTAGCAAGAACCTCAAACTCTCCTAATTGTGGAGTCAATACTTGTAGTGGAAGATTTCTTTCTAATGTTTCCAACCGTTTCGAAATACTTTCTACATACAATTGTATTGATGTTAATTTTTTTATTATTTTGTCTAACAAACAGTAAACTTAATGACAGTGATTGTGCTACAGTAAACTTTACATACCAACATCAGTTCCACTTACAAGCACAGTATTTGACAAATCTAAAATAAAAATTATTAATTTATAATAAAAACATTGTTATATCACAAACTTTGATCAAAAACTTCTGCATCCAAGAACTGTCCTTGATTTATGTTATTAATAGTTAATTCTGAAGCTAGAATCAAAATTTTATTGCAAATTCAAAACAACTGCTTCATTTGTAACTTTACATGTGCCAACATCAGCTAAATTGGAAGGTCCAGCAATAACGACAGGAATTTCATCTAAGGCATGTATTATTTGCTGAGGTTGTTTGTTAGTTTGGACTAACTGGCGAAATTTTTGAGGCCTATTTTCAAGATGAGGTGTATTTTCTTCAATAAGCGCCAATTTTTGAGTGAACCCTCTTGAAGGTGATCTCTTATTCGCCAATTCTGGAAAATTTGGAGGTGGCGTGTCTACAGAATATGAAATTATTAATTCATAAAATAAATAAGATTTCGAAATATTTTACATCGATCAGAGTCCGATGAGTGTGGTGAAAAATCAGTAGAATAGTGACGTGAAAATTTAGTTCGATAACCTCTTCCGACAACCTCGGCAGCTTCCTCGGAAGACGTGTAAGAACTGTCTTCTGCCTTCTTCCTAGCACTTTCCAGAGTATCTAAAACAAATACAGTATAAATTTGTACAATGTATATATTTAAACAATCTTTATACAACAAAAGCTTTCAACAACACATTCATATTTGGACCAAAGACCGTTTTTTTCATCAGGAATGATGTTTTTTTCCATTAATCGTGCAGGAACTTTTGACTTAGGCCACCAGCAGTAACTTTTATCATCAGACAGCCAAGACGTCGGTATTTCTGAGTAATCACGTTCTTTTGGAAAAAATACTACAACATATAATAATTGTTGAGACTAGAAAACAAAATTAGAAAAAACTTATTCAATTAAAAACCTTGATTATAAAAAAACTAAAATTACATTAAGTTTCGTTTATTTTTAAACATTAAGAAAGTGTTTATGCTATCTAAAACAAACTTGAAGTATGGATGATTGGAAAAATTATATGATGCATCTTGTCAGAAGGTAGTTTAATAATCATACACTTATTTCTAATGTCATTTTCTCTAAATTTTATTAACTCTTGCGACATATTATTTTGAAACCCCTCATATATGTTTAACTTTTGAGATTCACATGGGTTATTGAAGTATGATTTTAAATTTTGATAACATTTTCCTTCAAAACATAGTATGGTATCTTGATAAATTTTAGTAATCACAACAATTGTGTTATTCTTTAACATGCAACAATTATTATTATCTTTTAAAGACAAAATAAAACCATTAAACTTTACTGATTTTATATCATTCATATTTTTACCACCAAAAGTTATTAATGGGTACATTATTTCACTTTTATGATTTCCCATAATTAAAACTTCCTCACTGATTCGATTATAAATTTGTTCTAATGGTCTGCTTGATGGCTGGAGCTTCTTTTTTAATTTATACATGTAACACTCATACTTGAAGGCACTAAACGAATCCAAAGGTCCAAATTGATTAACATCCTTTGCAAGATGAATTAAATTATGAACGTTGTAAGAAATATGTTCATTTCCATACAACTGTCCGAATTGTTTAACAAAATAATACAGAAGTTCTTCAGCATATGTATTGTATTCATAACACATCTCTTTATCTGCCAAAATCCTGATTGCGACACTTAAGCATAAAAAATTATCATATTTGTTCTTTGGCAGTAAATTTTGTACAATAACAGGACCTGTATACAATAGGAATGTTCGAAACTCTGTTGCTTTCCAGTTTACCACATCTTCTAAATTTCTCAGTTGCCGTACAAATTCACTAGTGATGCAAGCTTTGATTTCACTAGAGTTTCTTTCAGCAATTTCAAGTTGACTAGAATTTAGTCTCACATTTAGTTTTCCCCTTATCAAAAATTGTAACATTTTTTTCATGACACCTAAACAAACTAAGTGCATGTAGTCAATGGGTACTTGTGATACCATGCCAATATTCAGTTGTTCAAAAGCTGATGAAAAGAGATGATGTTCTGGCTGCAATCGATTCTTGAATGACAAATCTGTTCTCAAAGCACAACTTAAATCGGGAAAAGTAACTCTATTTTTTACAAAATCTCCTTCACATATACATTTCGAGCATGCAAAGTACCCAGAATGTGTTTTAACTCCAGTGACAAAAGCTCTTGCAGGTGAATCACAAATTATAACATTAATTTTAATCTTCAGTCCCTTCTTAATATCATCTAAACTACCATTTTGGTTAATTATTAAAAAATCATCCACGAATGGTTGTAAAAATAATGTTGCCTCTTTAGGTTTAGTGTTTCCGTAAAAAATTCCAACAGGGAAAGGTTCTGTATACATATTTTCTAATACAACTGATGCCAAAATTGGCCACAATTGCCCGGCAGAGCTATTGGATATTGGAAGACCATCAATATTTAAATTTATTTTAAAATCATTGCATGTAGCTACAACTGGATATTTTTTAAAATTATATTCAACAAAAGATCTAAGACCAAAATGGACATATTTACCACCATTAGTTTCAATAATTTTAAGAGTTGTATTTCTAGGTCTATGCATTATTGTACGAGAATCTTTTGGTAACATTTGTTCAAACCCATGATGTCGTAACAGTTTTAACAAGTCGGTAAAAGCACAATTATTAATATTATGTTTTGTTTTCCAGTTCTTTAAATCACTTTGTAAGTCTATTTTGTCGTCTGTTACAAAAAGACAATTGGAGGGTGAAGATGAAAGATTAACTAAGTTGTAATTGGAAATATTGAAATATTTTCAATTTTCGATTACGCGCCAAAAAAAATTTGGTTATATATTTCAAAATACTAGTAAACTTACCATTTTAAGTATGATCTACGGTTTTAGTAATTTTAAGTAAAATTAAAAAACAACTTCAACAAATACTGAATTAATTAAAACAGAATAAAAATTATATAACAACCAGAGCTAAACCTAAACAAGCGGGAACTTTCGCAGAAATGCAAAGCATTGCAAAAGTAAACAAAGTGATTCAGTGTTGCCAGTTGCTAGACAATAAATTTTATAACATATTTTAAAGTCATTTTATTAACTTATCTTGTTTCTTTTATATAAATGTTCGTGAATTTTAACATTAAAGATCATTATTTAAAATTCTTCAATTAAATAATAGCTTTTTGTGTACTTACAAATAACTTGATACGTTAACACCTGGCAATTTGTAACTCTTTTTTTTTAAATTATCTCCGCCCGAAACTCCTTGGCAAAATTTTTACAATGACTGAGATTGAACTGCAAATCAGCGGGTATTAATTATTTATTAAAACAAAATTTACGTTTACGAAGGATATGGCGATGACTGAACGCGTGTGTTAACAGATGCAATTCGATCGAACAACTATAGTATGATTGCATAGGTATTGCAAATGCATTAAATGCAATATACAAGTAACAAAACAACAATCATTTTTAGCAATGTAACATTTGTGCTAAGTTGTAATGTAATATTTATATTACAAAATGATGTAACATTTTAATCTTATTTGTAACATTATTGGAATGCAAAAAGTTAGATAGATGTACTTTACAATGCAATATTACGCTGTTACTCTATTGAGACATTATTGTAACATTGCAGTTACGTTTGTGTTTACTGGGTAGGTAGTGCCTCATGTGAAAGTATTATTCATTACATACTAAACGACTTTATGTTTCTAATTTTTATATTAATTTTAGATTTTAATACATGTGTCTCTCGGGCTGCAGATGTACTTCCTGCAAAACGGCCTAAGACATTAAATTCTTACGTTTACGAATAAGGGTTTAAGAAATATTGACATATTTTATGCAATGATTAATAATAATAAAAATTATTTTTTATTTTATCTTGTCCAAGGATTCTTTTAATATTTTAGGTGGAGCAAGGAAATATCGAAGACCTGTTCTTGGAGTAGGAAGTTTGCCTAAACGCCAGATCCAGCTTTCTCCAGAAAGTAAAACTTTTTATAAAGAGGTTTGCAAACTACGCAAGGTAAATGCAAAGTTAATAAAAAAAAACACAATGCAGAAATTAAGTTTCCTTCAAAAACGAGTAAATCTTGAAGTATTCAACGACATCAATGAAATTTCTAAAAATTTTTTTATGTGCCAACAAAGAAATCAAATATTGAAGCCAAGAGGTAGGCGATTTACTCTTGATAATAAAATATTTGCTCTCTCTGTATACAAACAGAGTGGAAAAGGGTACAGGTATTTGGCAAAAGTTTTTAGCCTACCTTCACGAAAAGTTTTGTCAAATGGCATCAATCATCACATATTTGAACACTTAAAAAGTACCGTTAAGAAAATGAAATCTATTAACAAATATTGTGTTTTGATGTTTGATGAAATATCGTTGGAGCCTGGACTTTCATACAATCAAATAGCTGATATTATAGAAGGTTTGGTCGACTTTGGTGGCTCAGAAAGACGAGCAGCTTTTGCAGATCATGCTCTTTTATTTATGATTAAGGGTATCGCTAAAAAGTGGAAACAACATGTTTGTTTCACTTTCTGCGAAGGCACTACTTCTACAGCATATTTGGTGCGGCTCATAAAAGAAGTTGTCAGAAAGGTTCGAGAAACTGGGCTTCACGTGGTTGCTACAGTATGTGATCAAGGTGCAACAAATCAGGCCGCTATCAGAAGTCTTTTAAATGATACAACAACACATTGTATAAGATACAATATCGAAAATCGATACGATGGATATTTAGTAGATAACGAAGAAATAATTCACTTTTATTACTGCCCACATTTGTTAAAGGGAGTTAGAAATTCTTTAATTTCTAAAAACTTACATTTTACCCAAGACGGTAATTATAAACTTGCATCTTGGTCACATATAATAAATACAAAATAATACACAAGGTGAAATATTTAAGTTTTATAAACAACCAAAATACTGTTGCCTGAGGTAATTTATTGCTAAAATTTCTGGAATGTAATGGAAAATATTACAAAAAATTTATTGAATTTTGTTTTCAAAAAATGAATGAAGATAGTTGTTATAAAGCCGCCACGAGCACGTTAAGTCAAGCTGAAGATAGTTTATGGTATCGTCTACGATTTGGTAGAATCACAGCCTCTAAATTATAAGCTGGCACTTTTGTACAGCAATTGATCGGTGCTGCAAAAGTGAGGGAAACAAAAGCCATGGAAAGTGGAAGAAAACTTGAAGAAGAAGTGTTAAATTGTCTGGAAGTACAATTAAAATGCAAGTTTGATTATGTTGTCATTATGTTATCCACGCAGCATCCTATATCTGGCGCATCACCTGATGCAGTTTTCGGTGATCATTTAGTAGAAGTCAAGTGTCCTTCAACAAGGAAAGCAATAGGTTACTACTTAACCACCGATGGAAAAATAGCTGCTAAGTATAAAGCACAAGTGCAACTACAGATGCACATTTTAAAAAAGAAAAGCTGCATCTTTGTGGTCACTGATCCTGAGTTTGAACAAAATAAAAAGTTAACCAACATTTCAATACCTTATGACAAAAATTACATACAAGAAATGATGTTGAATGCTGAAAAATTTTGGGAAAAATTTGTATTTCCTGTATTATTGCAGTCTGCTATTAAATAAAAAGAACTCGTTAGATATTCTGTTATTCTTTTATATTTATTACATTATATTTTATTAAAGCTGATTGCATAAATCCACATGCAATAACAATCATATGATCTGTGTATTGCATGATATTTTTGTTGATGCAAGAATGTAGCCGGAGTATTTTAAATTCTCTTAATCGACGTATGACTCTTTCAACGTGTATTCTTAAGCTGGCTATCCGTTTTGTTGCCAAGACATCAGCTTTAGAACTTTTTTTATCTTTTTCTACTGTTGGAGGTCGTATTAATAAACATTTCTTTTCTATTAATAAATGTTCGATGTGTTTGAATCCTCGGTCTGTCATAACAGCAGCTACCAAATCAGATTTCAACTTTTTTTGATCACCCATCAGCTTAAATTTTGTATAATAAGGTACCAGAATCTTGGAAAACTAATGAGATGGCGGGCAATAATTGGTTTACGGGTTTTATGAAGAGAAATCCGAGGTTATCCATACGAAGCCCTGAAGCCACCAGTTTAAGCAAAGCTACTTCCTTCAACAGAACGAACGTCCATCTCTTTTTTCAGAAATACTACAGATCGGTGCTAGAAAGACACGGATTTCAACCATCTGGGGTTTGGAACATTGATGAAACAGGTGGGTACTTTTTTAATTCGCATATTAATTATTCTTTTTTTTTATTTAGGTACCTACTTACAGTTCTATTATTTGCATACTTTTATAATATAACTAAATACCTATAAATTTTTTTTTATAGATGTCACAACTGTTCAAAAGTCGAAGAAAATTGTTGCAGGAAAAGACATAAAACAAGTTGGTGCTGTGACATCTGGTGAAAGAGGTGTACTGGTTACACTTGCAGTTGCAACAAATGCTGTTGGCAACTCCATACCTTGTATGTTTATCTTCCCTCTTCTGCAATAATAATAATGTGTTTATTAGAAACGGACCACCAGAATGCATAGGCGTTGGCAACCACTCAAGATGGACGACTCAAAACGAGTTTGTAAAATGGATCGATCATTTTATTTATCACGTGAAGCCCTCAAAAGAGGATCCCGTTTTACTTTTATTAGATAACCATACCTCGCATGTTAATGTGGAAGTGGTAAACAAGGCCAACAACAACATTGTTTTGTTGTCATTTCCGCCGCACTGTTCACATCACTTGCAGCCCCTTGATGTCGACGTTTATGGGCCACTCAAAAATTATATGAACAGTGCACAAACTTCTTGGATGGCCAGTAACCCGGGAAAAACAATGTCAATATATGACCTCCCAGGAATTGTTAAAGAAGCGCTACCGTTGGCCTTAAACCCAATGTTGATAATGATGTTAATATTTATGATCTGTCACTAAATTTGGAAAACCCTGAAGTTTTAGACGAACTACATTTGCTAAGATAAAGATATATAAATGTTTGAAACTAAAAGGTAATGGCTTAAATATTAAAATTTTTGCAGTAAAATAAAACTAATTTTTCTAACCACTCAGACTTCCATTTATTTACATCTAATTCTATTTTCAGTGTAATCATGTCCTTTCCACTATCCACAACAAAATGACAATAACGAAGCCCTGTGATAACTAGTTGACCCTGAACTTGCATGTAATATTTATGTTTTGTTTTTAGGAAAGTATTTTCACCATCATTCACTAAAAAATCACACAATTTTTTTTTTTATTGCTTCTTGTATTGTACAATTATGTTCCATTGCTTTTACTAGTGTTTTTATTTCTACCAAATTGTAAGAATTAGTTAGTTCATTATAAATAACACCATCAGGAGAAGCAGCTAATTCCTGGATTAACACTAACACTACACTTCATATCTTTAAAATTGGGATTTTGGTCTATTAATTTTCTTATTACTTCAGCTTCATTACGAAGTCCAATATTCATTTCACGAGATTGAAATGTGCCTATCTTTGTGAATATTGTATTTAAAAACTGTTCAGTTATTGGAGCTTGGCGGGAAATAACGGCATAAAATTTGGAAGCTGTCAGCCGTTTACTTCTTTCAGAAAACCACAACTGACTATGGCTTTGCGAACTTGTTTCACTCTGCAGTTGTCTTGCTAATGACAGAGAGATTTTACAAAATTCTTGTTTTTCTTCTTCAATGTTATACTTTTTGCATAAGTTAGCATATTCTTTATCCCATAATTCTTCTGTTGGTAACGAGTATGTGACAACAGTACATGAATTTAAGTAATGTGTTGAGGCTCTAAAACCATTTGCCTCAATGCTCTCAGCTAGCATGTTTAATCCGCTATTTACACAATTATTATGATATTTACGCAAAAAATCTGAAGTAATTTCGATTGATCCATAATAGTCTTTAAGGTTGTTACGTTGCTCAATAATTTTCAGTGTTGCTTTATTACGTTTATTTGGTTCGTGCTTAATAAATTTCAGTTTGTCGAACGTTGATAAACTTCGTATTTTATTGGAACCTCTTCCCCATGTCCTTGGTACTGCTGTACAAGCAACATCTTCAACTAGATGTGGTAATTCCTGATTTACACAGTCCAAAATGTACCACAATAATGCAAACACGTGTTTACATCGACCTTGTATGCCACCGATACAATTACAATTTCCTTGTAAAACTTCACCCTGTCTATTGATGAAAATGGCAACATTATATGCTGCTACTTTAAAAGAAGCTTGCACAACAGCTTTTACAACAACTTCGTCGCCATAATGCAAAAGCACCTTCATCACCTTATTGCACTTAAATAAACGATAACCATGTGTAAATCCTTTCAATCGGTTATCATCATGACCCATTTTATAAGAAGTTATTGAAAATTCGTTAAATGCAGATGAAGGAAACGGTAGGAAATTTTGCGTCCAATTGCCTACTGGGCATTCCATTTTACTGCTAGAACTGTTTAGGAAGATACAGCATTAAAAAAATGTACATTTATTTACACTATCACTACATACCTTGCAATTTCCATTTTTAATAAAAATATCAGCTACTAACACTAAATAAATATATATAAAGACGTATATCAAATTAATTTAGAAATGAAATCACATTAAGACCGATTAATTCGCAATATTTAAAAAAGAACTCACAAAGAAAGAACTCTGACATAAAAGTTAGGTTGGAGTGCAGTGGAGTTTTAAGTTACTAGATACAAAACGTTCAAAAATGCCAACGTTTTAAAATACAATAACGATGACCCTAAGGGTAGACCCAAATTATAGTTACTGAAATCGACGTTGGCGGTA
Organism: Aquatica leii; assembly: GCA_035610365.1. Lineage (NCBI taxonomy): Eukaryota > Metazoa > Arthropoda > Insecta > Coleoptera > Lampyridae > Aquatica > Aquatica leii. Next base: position 257,537,048 of record CM069432.1, read on the forward strand.
AAAAAGGTCAATTGGAAATACAAGAAGCAATGCACTCAGATTGTTAGCAAGCGACATTAGGCAAATGTTTGTTAACTACTTATAAACGAAGGTGCAGTTGACTGGCAGTGGGAAATGGCACAGAATGGTAGATTTTGAATAATTTATTATGTAATGTATATATAATGAATAAATTTCCAACTTTTAAACACGCCAGAATTTTTCTGCCAGTCCTAAGCCTGGATAAAGTGTGAAGGAAAGTTGAAAATAGCACAATTTGTCAAATTATAATTAACAATCAATCGTACTTCGGTGAATTGCTCTTTCGGTAAATTGTATTTCGGTGAATTGTTATTTCGGTAAATTGCTATTTCGGTGAATTGCTTTCGGTGAATTGTTTTCGGTGAACTTTCCTAGACTCATCCGATTATGGGGAGAAACAACGTCCTATCCATTGTTATGTGTTCACATTTTTGTCAATCTTTAGTTTTACCGTCAGATGGCATACAAGTATATTTATATTGTTTACCTGATTGGTCCAAACTAATCCATACAATTAGTTATATTATCTACCTGATTGGTCAACTTTTAACCATACAAATACATTTATCATATATTATTTACTTGATTGGTGGATTTTCATGAAGTTCACTTGTCGTCAACTTGCTAAACGTGCCAAACGTGCGCCATTTTCGTTGTGCCTTGAAACCTTCATAATTTCTATAAAATTCGATTTATTCGGATATAAAGTGGATGTTTCAAATAACTGCTGTTTGTCGAAGACCTCTGCTATCTGCTGACATTCATCGGACGTATTTCTTTACGGATATTTGGACTTCGAAAGTACCACGTGTGCCGCATCGTTGCTTAACTGACGCCGGATTTGACGGGTACGTACTTACGCATTTGCTATAATTCAATATTATCTTTTCCTTTTTTTTCTCGTCACTAATTTTGGATATTTGTCCTTAGCGTTTTCTACTTGGGTTGATCTGCTTTCTATCAATTTTCTACGCCATTGTTTAATCGCTGTGGAGCCGCATCTATCGATCCGGGTATCCATATCGATCAACGTCGAGCTGTCATCTTTATTTACATAAAAAGAACCAAAGAAATTCAATATCAACGTATTATATTAGCTTAACCTACATTCCTTTCACTCAATACCATCAATTATTTATCTTTTAACTTTTAATTAACTTGCCCGCTGAAATTATTCATTTTAGTAAATACTCATTTTTCTTATTATAGTTAAAATTGTTGCTAAATTTGTAAATCACATTTACCTTAATTCTTTGTTTGTTTATTCAAAAATAACTTACTCACTTAACTTCAGCATTCGAACTTATCGGTACTCAGTAAGTAATTAACGTATTCATTATACAGACCAACATATTGTCTATGGTCTCACTTGTTATTACTTTTCCATCTAGCTCACATCGCTTCGGTCAACGTTACTTGCGCAAGGAACCTACACCGAAGGATAACTATTAAGGTAAGATTGTTTTTTTTACTTAATTGCTTGCGCACCTCGAGTAAATCGAATCCTGAATAATTTGCAACTATAACATAACTAACTGAACATTTTGTTTAATATTTTCAATAAGGTAAATTAGATTCAATCATCCTCTTTTATACGTCGTTCCTATTTTAATAGTTGTTATATTACTATACACCCTCTGGGTACATATTTTATTTGTCCCGCTTATATTTATGTTATCATTCAGTTTGTTTGTTTTTTTATTATAATTTAATTAACCCTGTTTTTGCGTATTTATTTCGTCGCTCATTTCTACGCTATCAGTTGTTTCGTACTTGCGACTGAACGCTTTAATCAACCAAGTACGTGGCGCCCATTCTCTTAACTATTCTTTACGCAATTATTGCTTACTACCTCATACTTAAAAATCTAGACTTACTAGCCCACCCCCAATATTTGCCTACTGGTACTAAGCTACCGTGCCTTAGCATTTTAAATTTTGTTACCACCAAAAGTTACCGTAACACCATGGACAAGCTGCTACTCTAAAAGTCCAGATACGGCCCACCATGATCTACGCTTCGCCAACGTGGTCGCACGCGGCGAAAACACACATTGAGAAGCTCCAGCGAACCCAAAACAAGGCGCTACGCCTTGTCGCCAATGCACCGGGGTTCGTGAGAAACAACCAGCTTCACCGGGATTTACAGATGCCCAGCATAAATGAGCTACTCCGAGAGACAGCACAGAAGTTGGCCGAAGAAATACCGACGCATCCCAACGAGGAAGTAAGAAAACTACGGAGATCCGATTCGAAGATTGTGCGTAGGTACAGGAGACCGAAACACGTACTTCAATAGATTAGAATAAAAACATTCTCGGGTAACCGAAACGGCCATGGAAGCACGAAATATCAGATTTAATATAATAGTAAATTTTACTGAAATATTAATTCCACTTAATTCCACAGTCCACACAGGCACTCCAGCCCCGGCGTTCAGGAGTTCTCCCATTCAGTCGAGAATAGATCGTAGGCGAGTGCGTATCACTTTTAAATAGCGTTTTTCATTCGTTTGATGAAATTTGGGTCCGAGGGACCCGGGAGTAGTTTTAACGTAACTCTATATTTTTTACAGTCGACTGGGTTTATAACAGGTAAAACTAAAATAACTATTAATTTATTATTCATATAGATTTTTATTGTATATTTTAGTTAACGTAATGGTGATTCTGACAAAACTGATAATGAAGAAGAAAGTGATCACTATGCAGATAGTGAAATAGAGTGGCATCCTTCAGACCCGGATCAGGTTTCCGACAATGAATCTGATGCAAAAGAAGACGAGAACGAAGAAATGGGGAAGGAAGGAAATCAAAAGAGGCATAGAAGAGATCGTCAAGCATTTTACGGTAAAGATCGCACAAAATGGTCGAAATTTCCACCCAGTCGAGGAAAAACGACATCCAAAAATATTATTCGTATATTACCAGGCCTTAGAGGAGCAGCCAAGAATAATTCACCTTCTTCACCTATTGAAGCCTGGAATTTGTTATTTTCTGAAGATATGTTGGATATTTTAGTTCGATATACTAATCAAAAAATTAAAACCGTTCAGAGTAAGTACAGAAAATTTAAAAAACGTAAGAATTCTCGACAGTTATTCAGTCCGTCACTTATCCAAAACACTAATAAAGCTGAGATCATAGCTTTTATTGGCTGACTATATTTATTGGGACTATTCAAACCTGGCCATGAAGATCTCAACTCTGGGCAACTGACGGTACGGGAAGAGACATATTTCGCTGTACCATGTCCTTGGCTCTATTCTCATTTTTATTAGTTTGTGTACGCTTTGATGATGCAGAAACAAGGGAGGAGCGTACAAAAAAAACAAATTGGCACCAATTTATGACCTCTTTAATCAATTTGTAGAACATTCGAAAAATAATTTTATGCCTGGCAATAGTGTTACTATTAATGAAATGTTAATCCCTTTTCGATGGCGCTGCAAATTCTGAATGTATATACCCAACAAGCCTACAACATATGGCATAAAGGGACAGATCATGGCAGATTCGAAAACACATTATATGGTCAATACTGAAGTATATACGGGAGCTCTATGTCGATCAGCTGTAAAGACAGATAAATATCAGGTTTCTCAAGCTACACAAGTTGTGCTGCGTTTGGTCCAACCAATTACTAAAACAAAGAGAAACATAACAGCTGATAATTGGTATTCTTCTTTTGACATAGCCAATGAGTTATTAAAACAGGAATTAACATTTGCTGGAACTATGAGGAAGAAAAAAAAATGTATTCCTCCAGAATTTTTACCAAATAGAAAAAGAGAAAAACAGTCATTCCTTTTTGAATTCCAATCATTACTAACTTTAGTCTCATACGTAACTAAGCGAAATAAGGCAGTTATTTTACTATCTATTATGCACAATGATAATGTTATTGATGAACGAACTAAGAAGCCAGATATAATTCATTATTACAATGCTACGAAAGCTGGCGTCGATACCCTTGACGAAAAATGCGCAAATTACTCTACATCCAGACGCACACGAAGATGGCCTATGGCCATTTTTTATATGATTCTAAATGTTTCTGGTATAAATAGTAGTTCTTCATCAATTTTCGTTGAATGGAAATGAAATTATTCGGTCGCAGTATATAAAAGAACTGGAAATTTCTTTGTGCAAATCTCATGTTGTAGCTCAAACTGCAACACTAATGTTAACCGCAAACTAAGGCTTCTGGCTGTATATAGTGTTATGGTTGTTCTCTATGACCATAACATGCAACACTATTTATACGAAACTAAAAAACAAAACTAACATCTTAGACAAATCATACGTTGTATATAAAATCAATTGTAAACAATGCAATAAATATTATATCGGCCAAACAAAACAAAAGCTTAAAAATAGAATTAAAAACCATAACTATGATTGCAATAAAAAAACTGTAGATACTGGCCTAACTTTCCATCATGTCGAGGACAATCATGATTTTGATTTTGACAATCCACAAGTTTTGGATGTAGAACTAAATTTAAAAAAAAAGACTAATATCTGAGATGCTCTTTATTAATTTATATAATGATAATGTGAATTTCAAGACGGATACTTAAAATCTGAATCCCATTTATAACAACATTATTAGCAAATGTAAACGTATTTACTAAATTGTTTGTCACTTAATTTTTATAACAACTAACAAAATTACGTTAATCTTATCATTACAAATACAATTTCCCACTCTTATCAGTTGTTAAAGTGTACATTACTTTTATTCTATCATTGAGATTCAGCTTATGTGTGGGTTATGTTTTGTGTCGTATAAGGTTATATGTCTTCGTGTTTACCTACTTTGTTTGTTTTAATTATATGTATATATGGGCAGAAATTAAACGTTCTACCGTTAGGTAAGATCAATTGTTTCTTTAACTCAAGCGTAGAATTGGTGAACAATTGAAATATGTTCGACTTATATACTTGTATAGTTAATTATAATTACCATCCAATATAGATTGGCCTGATGAAGTTGGCACAATAGTTAACGAAACGTAGCCACAATTACTACAGAGTTTTCTTTCTGATTTGTGCCTATCCTCCACATCTAAGGATCTATGATCGCATAGAATCACTACCAAGCTAGTAATGTTTACATTGAGCGCTGATGGAACGATAACACCGCCCATGATAATATATACCGATAAAAAAAGAACACTACACATTTCTGTCAGAGTTTGTGTATAAACAAGTACTGTAGGTTACGTCCTCCTTTTATATTTAATTAATGAATAGGTTGTAGAATATTCTTTACTAGGAGGGGCAAATTAAACCACTTAAGATTTTTTATATGGCGACATTTCGTGCAATCATTCGTGCACTTCTTCAGGCCAACAAAAAGGTTAGAGTGGAATCGTCCTTAACTCCAAACAACATGACAACTGATTTCACAATATAAATTAACATAAATATTAATTTATTCATCCTCCTAGTGAAAAATATTCTACAACCTATTCATTAATTTGTGGATAAACTTGAGAAAGGAGTAAGATTGATGGTGTAAAAATTATAAGCAACATTGAAAATTATCTTACAAAAGGTAAAACTGAACAATTGAGTAATACTGAGTAAATAGTTGAAATTGAGAATAACAAAGATTCATCTTTCTTATTGTATGATAATCGGGAATATTTTGATTTACGGACGGATGAAGACATCACTAGAGAAGCTTTTAGTCATATTATTATATGATATATAGTCGTTTACATCTGATGATAAAAATTTTTCATTTATGATTCAAATTTTCTATATTCAAACTTAAATTCAATAAATTATAATATTGTGGAAAAGACTAAAAGTTTCTTCTGGTTGTTTAACCTCTGAATATCCCTAGATTAAGATGGATGGAAACCACCCAATCACATTGATATACACAGCCCGTCAAGCAAAATTGGCTTATACTTTCAAACGACATCATTTAAAAAGCAAGAGAACTAATAACATTTAATTTAACACCGTATGCCAAAAAAAATATCTTATCCCAAGGTATATAAATTTGAAAACAGTCCGCTTTGATACAAGCCGAAAAAACCCTATAAGCAGGTAGAATTTGATGGTTAAAGTTAGGAATCAAACATTGTTTTAAAGTTAGAGATAAATTAAACATATCATTACATAACACTATCTTGAATTAAGTACATCTGTGCGTGACGTCACGAAATTTGCTTGAAGTAAAACCTAACCGATATTTATAACGTAAAACACAAAGTAAACGGAATGCTTTAAATTGTTTTAAGTCATAATTTAGATTAAATAGTTCAATTATGAATAATTATAATGCATAGTTGAAAACATAGGACAAAGAACATACTGGAATAAAATAGATATTATAGACATTGATCCTTATTTAAAAAAGTTGTCAGAATGTAGTGATAAAGTAGAAGCCTATCCAAACACTTTGTACCCAGGCATTGTAAATTACTTATATAATAACAAAAGTGCATATACTCGTCAAAATCAAATTTGACAGTTAGTTCATAGGTTAGTATATGTATTTATTTTTATATCTGCCAAACGCGAGTTTGTTTTCTAATTTCGTTTTTTTTTGTTGTTCGTTAAGTGTTCTTGTATATTCCTACAAGTTACAAGTTTTGTTAGTGTTCGGTGTTAAATTATCTAAAGTAGGTTAATTTATACGTTCAATCATGTTATACCAAGCCTGTGCGGTGATGTCACGCCTTGGACTAATTAGTACCATCAACGGGTTAAACAAGTTGTTAGCTCAATTGCCTGATGAGCCAACCCATTCTCCACCTACGAGTGCTGATGATGCTGACAATGTCGAACCTGTCAGAAAGAAAAAGAAGAAAAAACCTCTTTCTGTGAAGGATGCTTTAATTAGTGCCGATGACAATAACAGCCAAGTTAGTGTTAGCAATAACAGTCAAACACCTGCCTCTAATACCATCCAATCGATGGAATTCTTGCCTTCACCAGATCTACGTGAAGATGAGTTTCCCGTTGTTGGGCCAAAAAAGACGTAAAACTAATAAAAGACAAGTATCTAACGACTCAGAAACTGAATCTGGAGATGAAGAAAATTTTTATTGAAAAGTTGGTTAATTTTACACACCACTGTAGAAACCTTAAAACTATTCTACAGAAAAATGTGTTAACTAGGGCAAATGGTGAAGGTGTGCGAATTTACTGTGAATCTGCATCTGAATTTCGCCACGTGCAAATAAGCGAAGTTAGAATTTTACACGTATACAGTCGCTGTCCAAAGAGAATTAAAAGTTGCAGTGAAGGGAATAGCGACTAGCATAACAAATGAGGAACTCCAAGACTTGAAGACCGTGGTTACGCAGTGGTGTATTGCAGAAGATTACCAAGAAAAATAATCTTCCTTGCAACACCTTTCTGGTAACTCTTAAAAATCTACCTTGTCATGGTATAAAAATCGGAGCATTTAAATCCAAAATTGAAATTCCTCAGTGTTATTCGTGTCAGAGGTTTGGACATTTAAGCGTTAATTGTGGTTATCAACCCCGTTGTGTAAGATGCGCCAATAATGATTATGCTGCGGACTGCCGCAAACCAAATCAAGAACCGGCAAAATGTATTAACTGTTCGGGGGCCACATCCAGCTAATTATAAACAGTGTCCTTTTTATGAACAGCTATTGGAGAAACGCAAAAAGAACAGAAAAGCGGTACCAATTCTAAATCAACAATTTGTAAACGGTGTATATGACAAAAGCAATCACACAACCGCTGTAGAAATTCAAAGTGCAACATTAACCAATGCACCAACGACTGCTTTCAATAACTTCCCATGCAACCAAGCATCCACTTCGTATGCTGCTGTTACTACTCTTCAACAAGACAAAACAATTACAAATAGACAACGGTCACATCAACTTCAAATACGACAACAACAACAACCTAAACGGCCACAAGCAACAGATCAATCATTACAATTGCGACAGGAGAAGTCGAAACAAAATTTCCAACCTATCATCAAGCAACAAGTACATTCAGAAAATAAATCTTTACCAAAAACACAAGATACAGGAAATAAAATTAACTTGGATCTGTCCAAAATATTTATGCGTACTGTAAAGTCTATTCTTCTGCTAATAATGGCGGCAGTCAGCGAGATTCTATGCAATAATGAATAATACAAACAACGAAATTACCATGGTCTACTGGAACGTCAACGGCGTTGCAATAAGCGTAGTGAACTTCGTCAGTTTTTATATGATTACAACGTCGATATATGTATGCTACATGATTTGAGAGCGGGCGGTACGGCTATTTTAATTAAACGGAATTTAATACACCAATGTATTAATTTACCCAAAACAAACATGGATGCCACAGGATGCCAAACTAAAATAGACGATCGCCTCGTTACTATAATATCAGCATACAGAAGTCCTAGTACTCCCCTATTAACGGAGGACATTGACGATCTGCTGGCCAGAAGCGACGAACCTACGTTAATTGCGGGTGATCTTAATGCCAAGCATCCGGACTGGGGGAAAAGATTATGAAATTATAGCCCCGGTTCAACTAACTAGGATACCTCCGAATCCTCATGATAATCCAGACGTACTCGATATAATAATCACACATAATTTACTGTGACCTGCGTTTGAAATTCAGCAGTTTTCTTTTATGACAGACCCCATAAATAGATTCAGCTGGCTGAATTTGCGTTTTCTTTTTTTTTTCTTTCTCGATTTGTTAGCTCGGTGTAACCATCGTTTAAAATCGATTGGTTGTTTGAGTAATCTTTGGTAATGGACACAGTATTCTGAATTTGTTTTAATGTGATTTTAGATTGAGTTTAATAAGTTATTTTACGATTTTAAATTCAAAGTTACAATTTAAATTGCTGATAAAGTTTTGTATTTTGTTACGCCGTGAACCATCTGATTTCGCGATTTTGTTTATTAAGTATTTCACTTGGTTTGTTGAGAATTCCAGTTGTAATTTATGTTTCCTTTCTGAGATATAATCGTAATTAATTATATTTTCGCCGTTTGTTTATTTTAAGTTGGTTCAAAAATTCTTCGTTCAAGTGCATTCTCAGTACAGTCGTACTTTGATTTCTTTGTGTCAATCGTTTAGATTACGTGGAAAAATTAAGTCATTATCTTAATTTATTAGGCAGTTTAAATTCTTGTAATATAATATTTTGTCAATTTGACACTTTCTCGTACCAGCGAAATGCCGCGTCCAAATGCTCTGAATATGACTTAATGGGGACTGATTTCCTCTTTATTACACTTCTTAATAAGAGTGTTTTCGTTCTTGAAATTTCGAACACAGCCTTTGTGGAAAGGGTATTCGAGAAAAGTTGATATATGGATGAGGATTCGATCGTGGGGGCGAGAATTAGAGAAATACCGGGGACCGTGAGATGTAGTAGAGTGAGTAGGGTACTTTGCCCTATCGTTATGCCTTACCGCGGAAGTTAATTGGAACCGTGAAAATTAAGTGTGGTGATGAAAATGTTAATTTTTTTTCAAATTTCGTAATGTACGGTTTATATAGACGTCACGGTTTCCAATAATAAACACTCACGTTTGAGGGATTAAGTTTCGATGTTTTGAGTAGAAAAATCCCTTTTCTTCGCCATTATGCGGTTTAAATTGTGAAATAAATCTTCCGCTGGTGTCTTATTGTTTGGGGGTTCCACTGATCCCGCATTCGACTACGGTACTTTTGGGAGCGACCGAAGTCCATCTGAGGTTGTAGCTTTGAAAACCACTGTGACCCGCAGCTTACCTGGTTTCTACAATTAAGTAAAGGTATTTATCGATTTTGGTTATTATCGTGTAGTGACCCGCGATTGAAATGCAGTAAAAGCTTTGAATTTGAGCCGATTGAATTACGACGAACGTTAAATTTAATTATTTCAATGAACACTTAAAGTGTTTGCGCGAAGTTAAAATAAATTAACTTTGTTTTGGTGCGTTTGAAAAGTAAATCGTATTCCCGAATATAAGATAATGTAACGACTTATAAACTATATTTTGTTTAGTTCGAATTAAAGTTCGGACATATATTTTATAACCTGTATTGTTCTTAGTTATTTGAATTGTTTAATTTCTTATGCGGTCAAGGCCTTGAAATTTGTTTGCGTTATGTTTTATTTGAAAACGTCGAGTTAACGCTATTATAGTAGCTTTTTTTTTTATAAATTTTAATTTAATGTTTTGTGTGTAGATTGTTCATTTTTGTTTGGTTTTGCTTAAGATTATTTCATTTCTTTTATTAAAATTTGTTTACTATTCATTATTACTTTTTTTGTTTTTTTGTTAAATATTCAATCAATAAATGTTAAATTGTTAAATGTAAAGAGCTTTTATTCATTTAGCTGCCGCATACGTAAATTTTTGTTTTTAAGTGTATTTCAGAATAGTTACAACTCAAGGTAAGTTCCGGGGTTGTAACCAACCAGATGAGCTTTCGGATAATCAGGGGTTTGAAAGCTACCCTCATCGTGACCTTGATTGGCGCCCTTACCGATTTTTGACTATTTTACCGTTTTAGTTCAATTTTACGTCGATCGCGTTTCCAATTTTTCACGGAATTTTAAATTACAACCCACCCCCTTCTCCATTGAGCTAGTGGCACAACATCGTTTATGTTACCCCATTTCAGGCAGTAACTTTGTGTTAACTTTGGCATGTAACAGTACCATGTGTTATAAATATTGATGTTCTAATGGACTTAAGTTCCGATCATCTACCGGTGATTATGAAGTTAAATGCTAACCCTATTAGAACCGCAACATGAAAAAAGAGAAACGTCACTAACTGGCGTAAGTTTAATGAAACGCTGCAAAGGGAAATCACCACAGGCAATAAATCGCCTGATGACATTGAACGACATGTATTAAATTGTCACACACCAAATTCGTGAGGCGTTTAATAAAAATACAAAACAATACGGCAATGACAGGTATATCAAAACACCTGACAAAGGATCCGGCGATAAAAACAGAATTAAACAGACAGCAGGCCACGTTAAAAATTATGCTAAAAGAGTATCATGATAATTATTGGGCAAAGTATGTTCAACGTACTTCTAATGATTGTAGAAATACTTTTCAAGCGTGTAGAGCCATCTTTGCAAGGTCCAAATGACATGATATATGATGCGGCACAAAAAGCGGAGATTTTCGCTAGGCATTTAGAAAGAAACTTTCAACCTAATGACGGATGGAAATAATAATAATAAAGGATGGAAAGGACTCGTAGGAAGAAAGGTTAAGAAATTTTGAAATTCCGGCACCAACAAACAACATTAAATTTATTAGTCCCAGAGAAGTGGCTAACACTATTATAACCTAAAAAAGTCGTAAAGCTGCAGGCTTGGATGAAATTACGTACATGTCGCTTAAAAACATTAACAAAACAACCGTGCATTATATAACAAGAATTTTTAATGCAATATTAACTCACCAGTATTTTCCAAATGCTTGGAAAGAAGCTATTATTATTATGTTACCAAAACCAAATAAGACCAAAGTCGACCCCAATAACTACAGATCAATTTCGCTGTTACCTGCAATAGCTAAAATTTTTGAACGAATCCTGCTTGGACGAATTACTCCGCTGTACAATATAGTTGATGAACAGTTTGGCTTCCGTAAAGGCAAGTCAACGCATTGCAATTGATTAGAGCAATAGATTCAATTGCCAAAAATCGCAATATTTTAAAAACTACGGTTGTATTTTTTGATATTGAAAAAGTGTTTGACAAAGTTTGGCATGCGGTGATAATTTACAAATTCCTTACTATGCATAACCTTCTACTAGCTGATACAAGCCTTATAAAAAGTTATCTGGAAAACCGAAAATCCCGTGTAAGAGTAGAGAACAAAATCTCTAGTATCAAACATATTCAAGCCGGAGTACCACAGGGGGAATAATGCCTTTCGCCAACTCTATATAACATATATAAATAACCTGGCAAGATCTTCTAACGTTGATTGTGCTCTGTATGCTGACGATGTGATGTTTATGTCAGCGGCAAATTGACACGACACTTCCGTGGTTTGCTAGGTGGCGAATGAAGATTAATCCTACCAAATCTGAAGCGATAGTGTTCACTGCAAAACGAACGTGCCACATAATGCAGCTTAAAGTAGCTACAGACTCGTTATCGATATCTTCTATAAAATACCTAGGAGTCACTATAGACCAAAACTGAAAAATGCACAAGCATACGGAAAACACGTTAACAAAAGCTCGACGTAGTAGAGGTATGCTCTACCCAATTTTGACATGCAGCCGAGGTATATTAACAAGGAAACAAAGAATTCAAATTTACAAGCTATACATAAAACCAATTATTGCATATGCATCTGCTAGCTGGCGGGTATATGCATCTAAAACAAACAAAAACAGACTAGAAGCATTTCAATCATCTACAATTAGAAAAATACTAGGTGCACCATGGTTTCTTAGGAATGAAAACATATTAAAAGACTTTCAGCTCGAACCCCTCATTGAGTTTTGCAAGCGACAAGCGGCCACAACTTTCGAAAAAATCGGTAAGGCGCAGGACTTTATAAAAAACATCTCTCCGCTAGACGGGGCTAAAGAACGCACGCATAAACGACCCAGGTCGTTATTAATTTAATAAGAACCTGCTGCAAGCAGTAAAAATCCCAAGATTAAGGCTGTTCAATGGGAAAGCCCTGAAAAGGCTTTATCACATCTCCAAGCATATACTCAGTAACAATTAATAGCGTATAAAAGTTTCGAGGCATACAGACAAGCAAGTTGTGGATGGATTCAAAGACTACACACTAAGAAATGTTTAGATAACACTGTTGTTTCAGGCAGAGTAATAAATAATGATGTGTTTATGAATTGTTTAATGTAAAAAAAATAATTTTAGGTAATTCATTCCCAGCGTATAAATGAAAGTGCCACAAATACATGGATAATTATACAGGATGACGGTTGTAGCTTATGTGCACACTGTAATTGTGTTACTTGCCTAGGAGAAACTACTCATGTATGCGCAATATTATTTTTCATAGATGCATCTCTTCGCAAGAAACGTCGGTTACAGATATGAAATGCCGTTGGGCAATTCCATCTAAGCTGGGAGCACCTAAGAGAGTAGCCGATATTGAATTTGGGTTACCAAAGAGATGTGGGAATGACAACCCATTATGTACCGTTGTAGTAAAAATACAAAATCAATTAATTAAAAAATTAACATTTGGTAAAACTCCAAATCGAAAAAATTTCCAATTCAAACTAAAGAAAAAACACAAATTATGGACCAGTATCACTTGAAGCAGAATTAACAGCTCAACAAATAAACGCTGAATGTTCCCGATACTAAGAATATCTAAAAGTAAAATGAAAAATAAAATGAGACCTTGAATAACCTACCTTGTTTTTAGATTCGGTGCAGTTATAAAGAGGCGAGATCATACTTAGTCATTCAATAGTAAAACGGTTATTAACACCACGGACTTTTGATTCGGATGCTATTGAATATGGTAATGTAAACAAAATCGTACTAGAAGAACAGCTTCAGGTCAACAGAAGTGGGTTTTTTGTAGATCTGGATTGTCCTTTTTTGGAGCTTTGCCCCAGTAAAACTACATATAATGTTTAATTTTAAAACATAAATAATAGTAGTAGTAGTAGTAGATGATGATCAAATCGTTGAAGTAAAGTACATTTTTAAAGTGTCAAAGTTAAGCATACCATTAAAGGAAGCATTTTGTCTAAAGTTTGAAGATAGGTTGTCATTAAAGAGAAACCATAATTACTATTATCAAGTTCGTACCAATTCCGTTATTTATTTCAAATCATTTTTTTGTTGTAGGTACAAGGACAATTACATATAACGAAAAGAGACAAATGTTTATTTGTAGTATTTGTAAATGTCAAATCAACACTTTTTATCAGGGGATACTCGCTTCATACAAATTTTGTAAACTCCGCCGCTTGTTACGCCACCTAGCGCCGCCGCCGTTTTTCTGTAACATTTGTTGAGGTTGGTCAGGTTGTTTGCAGATTTCTTTTTATTGTCAATTTAGGTCATGCGCGTTATTACGTGTTATTACGCGCATATACGTTGGGGATTGACGCCATTACCACAGCCATTACCTTATTTAATTTAGTTATTTCCGTTATTTCTTTGTTGCTCTTTAAGTTATTTTTTTACGTATTTATTATATACATTAGTGTTTTAGTTTTCTTATCGTTAGTGTTTTCATCTTAAGTTAGTGAAAGATTAGTATTTAAATTATTTTAAACATGAGTAAGGTTAGTTTTAATAGACAACGTAAATTGATTAATTATACATCATTAATGTTTTAGAAACGTTGCATTGTAGAAGAATATCCCTCTCTTCACAAGTTATTTACTTTGCCAGCACCTAAGGAGCGTCGGGATGTATGGTTGGAGATGGTGCAGCGAGAAGATTTAAGCAGCCTTCCATATTCAACTTTAAAATCATATGGTGTCTGTGCTGCCCATTTCCCTCCTGCTGCATTTACCGATGCTTTACAAAGGAAATTATGTCTAAATTCGTTTCCAACTGGTAAGATTAAATGTTCTGTTTTATAAACATAAGTAACTATTAATTGCAAACAGGCATTAGTGAAGAGAGTGGACAAACAGGCTCAGTGACGCCACCAGACCAAATTACTCCATCTAATTTCGGTATGAACTTATTGCAAACTATGAAATTATTAATAATCGTATTTTTCTCATTATGTAGACACGTCACCAACTAAGTGTGATAATAGAGTTTTAAGAATGACCACTCGAACTTATAGCAGAGTAGGTGTTGCTTCCGAGTACGCTGCAGGAGCAGAAAATATTGAAATGCCTAGCACATCACGACAGCCTGGTAAGTAAATTACGTTGTAAATTGAATCTTGTTTAATTTTTATAGTTTGCAGAAACTTACATGGATAAGGAAATCCAAAAACCTTTAAGAAAAATGATTCGACAACAAAAAAGGGTAATCCACAGTCTAAATTTAAGATTAATTAAAACTAAAAAAAAAATTACCTCCAGGACTGCTAGGCTTTTCCAATTTGTCCCCTGATTTACAAACCTTCTTTTATTCCTAACTTAGAAATGCTACTTCCAAATCCTCTGCAGGTCACAGATATTCCTTACGTGAAAAATGCCTTTTCCTATCCATTTACCGAAAAAGTCCTAAATGTTATCGTTTCCTTCGAGCTCTCTTTCCTACTATTCCATCGTTAATTACCCTTCAAAGACTTCAACGTAATCTTAAATTGTTACCTGGCATAAATAGCAAATATTTTGATTATTTAAATGAAGTTAGTAAGTCATTAATGCAGATAGAAAGATTTGTAGTTTTAGCCTAGGATGAAATGTCTATTGATCCTAGTATTCATCTTAATAATATCAACTTGGGGTTTAATGGATTTGAGGAATTGGCTGATGGAAAAGGAGTACGAATTGCTGATCATGTTTTAGTGTTCATAATTCGTGGTTTATAGAAAAGTTTCTGCCAACCTATCGTATTTTACTTTTCTGCTAAATGCGCGAATACTGGACAACTTAAAACATGCATCAGGCAAGTCATTGAGGCTGTTCATGAAAAGACTAAATTCCGTATTCTTGCTTCTGTTTGTGACATGGGCCCTAGCAATCATCCTGCCGTTCGCAGCCTTGCCGCTGAAAATGGCAGGAATGATTGTATTTACAATGTTCTTGGTCATGAAATTATACATTTATTTGATGTACCCCATCTTATTAAATGTGTAAGAAATAATTTCATGACCAAGGATATTAAAATCTCAAGTGGAATTGCTAAATGGGACCACTTAAAACAAGTGTTCGAGGCTAGCCAATTTTCTGACCCTGCTGGTCAAATATGTAAACTTACACGTTTGCATCTTTGCCCAGAAGGGAAACAGAAAATGAAGGTTAAACTTGCTACACAAGTTTTTAGTGGTTCTGTTGCTTTTCTACTGGGATTCGCCGATAGGGTTCAGCGTGATGGACAGAGGAAGTATGTGGCTACCGAAGAATTTATTCGTTTCATGAACGATCTCTTTGATAGTCTCAATTCCTCAGCTAAATCGTCACCTCTGTTAGAGCGTCGAGTTGAAATTAACTCGGCTCACCATGAGTTTTGGGCGAGTGCTAAGATGAAACTAAGGTCAATAGAATTTTATATCGGAGAGAAACGGCAAAATGTTCCACCTTGCATTCATGGATTATTAATTACTAATCGGAATGTGCAAGCCTTATGGAGCTCTTTGAAGGATCTTGGTTTTAACTATCTTTTTACAAGACGTTTGAATCAAGATCCCTTAGAGAACTTCTTTGGCTCAATTCGAGGTATCTGTGGGCAAAACCGTGTTCCATCTACTTCTCAATTTATTTCTGCCTTTACTGCCTCTATTGTTTCACAAACCAGTAGAGGCATTATTGGAGCAAATTGTGAAGTAGATGGAGATTCCTTCTTGTCAAATCTTGAATTCCTACTTTCTTCAAATTCCTATAATCCTGCAAGTACCTCAATTAATCCACCACAAATCCTAAAATTACCTGCTCACCGACTTGAAGCACTTTCCGAGTCGTTACTTACTAATCAAAATAGTGGCTATTTTGCTAGGTATCTTTTAAAACGCATATTAAATCAAACTTGTAATTCTTGTTGTAGCTATTTTTTAACTAATACTAGAATTCCAAGTCATGATTTAATTGTGTTTAAAGATTACGGTTCCTTTAATTTATATCCAAAATCCTTTTTGAAGTGAAACTTCTTTATCGGCGTTGGAAAAAAATTTACCGTCACATTTTTCGGTTACGCGTCACATTTTTCCGTTACGCGCCATCTTTTTCTTGCCCCTACCACGGTTGGTTCAGACGAAGAGTACTTTCACTTTCTCCAACGGAGTAGGGATAGCATGTCGCTTAAGCGGACTTACTCCCACCACCAGACTCAATGCCAAATGGAAAATGGGATAAAAATGTTGATTGTTGCACTGTATATATCTCCTAATCAGAAGTTGGACAATATTATTAATTTTCTTCACCATTCATTGTTGCCGTACAGTAGTGGAGGTGTCTCCTTACTCGGTAACAATAATGATAAAATACCGATGATTTTAAGTGGAGATTTTAATGTCAATTTTGCATCGGAAAAATCTTTGAAGCTAGTTGAATTTCTGAAAGATAAATTGAATTTATTCATGAAAAACAGTCCTCAAACGTCAACAACAAGATCTGGCACTACAATTGATGGAATTTTTACTCGGTCACTAAATTTCGTGGAATGTAAACCATATATTTCATATTTCAGTTACCATAAGCCATTAATTACAAAAATATACTGTATGTCTCAGTAAGTTGGAACCATATGGAAAACTTTTTTATTATTAACTTTAGGAAAAAAAGTTATTCTTTATAAAAAGTTCTGCATGTTCTAAAATCTAAAATACAATTATCAGATATTAAATTTTTTCAGTCGTATACGAGGTATTTCAGAAAATATTAATTTTGCTCAAGAATAAAGTACCCTTATTTTTGACAATATAGAAAAATGTTATTGAAAAAAGTTGATCAGAACTAAAAACTACCTTTAAATATGCAATTACAAACAATTACATTGAAAAAATTATTTTTTCTTTTTGTCTGCAATATCAAAGCAAAATTAACTCTAGTTCCGTGAAATCTAGGATGCTCTGATAAACAAATGATTTGTTTATAGCAACAAATGTTTGACAGTGATATTAAACGCTTTAGAATTTATGCATAAAAATGATGTTAACTCGTGAAGAAAAAATAGAAATTGTGTTGATTGTGGGAGAAAATTATAAAACACATAGAGAAGCAGCCATTATTTTTAATGAAAGACATCCCAATAAAAACATTATTCATTCAACTGTTACAAAAATAGTAAACAAATTTAAGAGTACTGGAAGTATACAAAATAATTATAATAGGAAACACCAAATGCTAGTTGCCGATGAGAATACGCAGATGGAAGTAATGCTGTCTGTGATAGAACATCCAAAACTGTCACTTCGCAAAAGGACATCGTTGATGCAACAAACTGTAAGTAAAGATACAGTGGCAAGAATTCTGAAATTAAATAAATTCAAGCCATTCAGACCACAATTCATTCACACATTGAAAGAAAGGGATTTTGATAGGCGCTTTGATTTTTGCTGTCTAGTCCAAGGGAAGTTAGAAGAGGACCCTTTTTTTACAAGGCATATCATTTTTTCCGATGAATCAACGTTTTCATCAAATGGAACTGTCTCGTCACAACATTGTCGCTGGTGGTCTGACAATCCAAATTTCACTATAAAGTCTCGTGACCAATATTCATTTAAGACGAACGTGTGGTGTGGAATTTATAAGAACAGATTAATTGGACCTTTCTTTTTTCACCAATCTATGAACGCCGAACGTTATTTACAGTTTTTGCAAATTTACATCAATGATTTCATGGACGAACTACCCCTACAAGAACGTCAATGTGTTTATTTCCATCAAGACGGTGCCCCATGCCACAGTACATTGAATGTTAGGGAATATCTTGAAAATTTGTTCAATGGAAAAGTTATTCACCGATATTCTGAAATTTTTTGGCCTGCTAGATCCGCTCACCTAACCCCCCTTGATTACTTCTTATGGGGTTACTTGAAACAAAAAGTTTACAAGAAAGCGCCGTTTCAAGATGTTAATCATTTGGAGAGGGTAATTTTAGAAACTTGCCAGGAAATTTCTCCACAAGTGATAAGGAACGTCTTACGAGAATTTGCTAATAGAACGAATACATGTATGGAACGAGAAGGTGGATATGTCGAGGCATTAGTAGAATAAGGAAAAAATAATTTTGTATTAATTTATTTTCAGTAAATATTAATATTATGTTAGTTACACGACTTAGTATTTAATTTAATTTAATGAAAAGATTGTTTTCTTGTACTTCCAGTACTTCCTTGTACATCCAGTAAATTTGTTTACTATTTTTGTAACAGTTGAATGATTATTATTTTTATTGGGATGTCTTTCATTAAAATTATCAGAGCATCCTAGATTTCACGGAACTAGAGTTAATTTTGCTTTGATATTGCAGACAAAAAGAAAAAATAATTTTTTCAATGTAATTATTTGTAATTGCATATTTAAAGGTAGTTTTTAGTTCTGATCAACTTTTTTCAATAACATTTTTCTATATTGTCAAAAATAAGGGTACTTTATTCTTGAGCAAAATTAATATTTTCTGAAATACCTCGTATACGACTGAAAAAATTTAATATCTGATAATTGTATTTTAGATTTTAGAACATGCAGAACTTTTTATAAAGAATAACTTTTTTTCCTAAAGTTAATAATAAAAAAGTTTTACATATGGTTCCAACTTACTGAGACATTCTGTATAATAACGATGACAATGATAGTAATAATTCTATTACAATTAATGAAATGCTGTAATAATCTTAGTAGCAAAAAGTTAAAGTGAAATAATTGTATTATTTGTATTCATGTCTATGATAATAAAATCCTTTTGTTTAAACTTTATCTAATTTAACTTTATTTAACCAATTTCTGAAAAGTTGCATGTAGATCATTTTGCGAAAAATAAGGCCATAAAGAAGTTTCACTTCTTACGTGTGTACACTAGTACACGCACACATTTTTTATTACAGAAGTTGTTACGGACGAAATGTTTATTACGTACGACTGTGTATATTGACTTGAAATTAGATTCCGGTTTTGACGCCCTCTACCGATCTTTTTCTCGTGGTTGTCGTTTGGCGAAAAATCGTGATGCTGTCAATTGCCTAAAATGGTCTGGACGTTTTGAGTAATTTCTTTTTCCAATACCATCCGGAATAATGGAAATTCAATTGTAATTACATTAAATACATAAAATATTTGAGGCGTCACAGGGTAAGATAATTGCTGTCGTTTATTAAAATTCGTTCGTAATTCCTTTCTCAATTAACAGCCATTTTCTATCCGCTTCGAGCACATGTATGTTTGCAATAAAGGAATGGTGAATCGTAATTCTTATTAGGAAATCACGTTACCGTACACATACGCTTTTGCAAGGCGGTTGCTACGCCACGAAAACGAGGTCTCGATAAGCCTTACCGTGGGAGATGTTACTACCTGTGTATTACTCGACTGGGTTATCAGCCACCTGTTCTACGTTACTATTTATCTGATTCGATACACTGGAGTCCTATTTAATACTAAAGACAGACGTTGATTGTGTTATCAGCCACCTGTTCTGATTCGCTGCGTACAGTAGTCGATACACCGGTTTTTATACATATTTAATGAATTATTAATACTAATTGTTTTAGCTTAATATTCTTTGTGAGTTGGTGTGTGACACGATTTGTGGTTAATGCTTATTACAGGCCACTGGAGGGGGAAAACGTTTTCTTCACGCTAGTGGAAGCTGGACTTCGGGTGAGTTACTTTAATTGATTTTTGTGTATATCGTTGTCACGAAAAATTACAAAATTTTGATTCATATTAACGCTCGTAAATATACGTAATGTGTAGTTACCAATAAGGTGATTATAATCATTGATTTTACTGTATCGCATACTGTGTGTGGGTGAAGAATACTTACTTCGATTTACTTTAAATGTGTGTTGTGTGTTGCCGATACTGCAGGCATTCACGTACTAAATCTTCTATATAATTCTATAAATTTACTTGTTGCGAAATCAAAGTTTACTACACTTGTTAATGCTTATTGTTAATTCTCCTAGTATTTAGGATTTCAGAATTCAATGTATAACGATTATTCTGCTACTCTAAGTTAAAGCTGTGATATTTGTATATATATATATATATATATATATATATATATATATATATAATCTTAAAGTGATTAAATTCGTTAAGCTCTCTTGTTAATTTTCTCTCTCTCTCTCTCTTGTGGTTATTGTTCCCTACTAACTAATTTGGGCTACTCGATCAGCCGAGTATAAGGATTACGAACCTTCAATTGAGTTACAAGTTTGGATCGTCTGTCGTGAGCGAGACAGAAGCATTACGTTGGATCAGCTCTGGCGCCCTTAAGCATATTTTCTGTGTTTTCTGTGAACCTCCCCTACTTGTAACAAAGTAAATTCCCATCGTTTTGTTGTTTTTTCTGAGATTCCTAAAGTAATTCACAACTCCACAGTTTTCCACGACATCAGTTTCTCTATCCCATTTACATTTAATATCCCCTGTGATCTGCACTCCAAATCCTTTGAAAATAACTACCGATTCTTTATAACTTTACTCCTTCTCCATCATTTTTCCAAAAGAGTTAATTATAAAATTCATAAAAAAGATCTACGCCCTCACCCTGTAATAGATAAATTCCTATCCTATTCTTATCTCTCCTTGCAGTCCTTGAAGTAAAATTACAAACGTTTTCTGTGGATTACCTTTTTTTTGTTGAATAAAATATTGTTAAATTTATTAGTTAAGCTACTCTGTTTAATTTTTTTATTTTTTGAAATCGATTAATTTGTAACAATTTTTTTAATTCATGTTTTTGAGTTTCTGTTTTTATATTACATGTCTTACCAAATTGTATTTTATATGTATGTATAGGATTTGATAATTGTATCAATAAAATATTCTTTTAATCTAAATACTTGTTTTATTAAAAAAATTTAAATTATAAGTAAATATTAATATAAATACGTACTAATTAAACGCGAGATGGTGCTGTTGTTGTAGATTTCTTGTTGGTTTATATTAAAAACGGCGGCGGCAATAGGTGTCGGTAGTGGTACTATTTTCTCACTTTTTTTTTACATGGAGTGTATATACCCTGCTTTTTATAGAGGAAATAAGTAGAGATAGTGATTTTTTGGGAACGCTGTATGGAAATTTTGGTTTACGGTGTGTGTGTTAATCCTGACTTAAAACATTCTAGAATCATCAACCATTTGCAATCATTGGCCAAACCGGACTCGCAGAACAATTCCAGAAGAAAGACCAAAGCCTAAGATACCGAAAGTCTAAGTCGAAAAATACGAAGCAACTTAAACAAAAGAATTCAAACAACTTTGCTTCCTCGCTCATTTTTGGAAGGCGGAGGCGGTGGGTTCCCGACGACTGCGGTACCGCTAGATAGAGGGTTAAAGTTAAAGCCTAATACTGAAATGTGGGAAGGCTAAAGAAAAACAAGTTTTTTTTTAAATTAAATCACTGACCTCATGCGCAAGCTAATAAAAATACAAAAAAAAACTCTCAAAATGTTTGGTATCATTGATTTGTAGAAGCTTTTTGATTAGGTTATTTGGTCAATCACTCTCCAATTGCAAATATGTAATTCTGAATGCAAACGCAATACATTTGAAAACCAGCAAACTTTACTGAGGTTCATGGAGAAGTGTTGACCTTTTTATTGGTAAATGCAAGTTTTTGTAGTCAAAAGTGTGACAGACATATTAGAGTTTTATACGAGTTAGAAAAGGAAATATATCTCTGAAATGCTGCGATAAGATGTTTGCATCATTTATCTTTTATTCGTAATTCATATCGCACATAACTAGTTTGCAGTACATTTTCTTAGTTGATGGCTTACACGTTATCGTTTAAATTTAAATTGAATAATTTATGCTGCTTATTAATTAACGTTATTAACCATTTAGCCTATTCCAAACATAGAAATATAAATCTTTAATGTTAATTCGGCTGGCTGTTCAAAAATTGCAAACCTTGGTAGTAAAACCAATGATAAAATATCTTAATACGGCTGGTTGTTCTTCAAAAATTGAAAACTTTGGTAGTAAATTGGGTAGTACGTTTCTGGATGAATTGAACACAGTTGTTGATAGTGAAGTGAGAAAAGCCAGTTTCAATAAAAATTAGTTGAGAGCTTTACTTAGATGAAAGTCAAGGTAAAGCATTTTGTAAGCATTCCAAAGTATTTTTCAAACTTGATTTGAAAGTTTTACAAAAAACTTCTGGTGTTTTCAGCCATTTACTAATTTCCGAAAAGTAACTGGCAAAACGGGGAAACATAAAAAACATGCCAATTCCGATTATTACGCTCCATAGATTACATAGTTTTTCCATGAAAAAAATGCGCCTGCAAAGTTTAACAAAAGCATTTCATGCTATCCGAAACACCGAAAGCGAAAAACAAATATGCGAAAATAGAAAATTATTTTCTTCTTTGATTAATGGTTTGTACTTTTGAACCCCTTGCTAAAAGAGCGTTGTTGAAAAACCATGTAGATTTACATAATTGAGTACAGACTCAGAATGATCATTCTAAAAACCGCAGCAAAGCAACCGACAGCGAATTTTTGTCTTGTGTTGGAGAAGCTTTGGATAAAATAGATTCTGTTAAATAATAAATAACATAAATAATGTTTCCGAATTAACAATTCTCCTGAGTTACGTAGATGACAACAAATTAATTAAAGAAATGTTTTTGTGTTAAATGCAAACACAATTAGTGAAACCATCTTGGACGATTTAACTAAGAGAAATATTAATTTGAAGAAACTAGTTGCACGTGCATTTGATGGAGCAGCAACATTTTCTGGAAATATTTTTGGAGTAAGACAACGTTTGTCGGCTAGATCGCAACGAGAAATACCGTATAATCATTTAATTAATCGTTTACTTCATATTTTTAATTGTTACACCAATAACATGGATCCCTTCAATAATCTAAAATCAGCTAGTCAAAGCAGAAGAATGCACTTATTCAAAAAATTGTCTTTTAACAAGAAACGTTACACAATGAACATCTGGTTTCTCAACAAATGTCTTCATCAAAAGAAACAACCCAGTTTTACGAGGATAAAATTACCGAATTATGGAAAAACAACTTTATTCGCCTATCATAAATTCATATGCACGTATATTAAATCTGAAATTAAACAATGGTATAGTAAACTACCTATCCGGAAAGTTCACCGATTGAAAATTCACCGACGGAAAGTTCACAGACAACAATTCACCGACTCGAAAATTAACCGTCTGCGTCTGGAAACTTCATCGTCTGGAAACTTCATCCTCTGGAAACTTCACCGACTGGAAAATTCACCGCCTGGAGAATTCACCGACTCGCAATTTGTCGAAAGGACAATTCACAGATTCGATAATCATGATTCATGTAATATGAACTTTTGTAAATTATTATTTAAAGAGGTGGTTGTTCAAAGATTATACTAATGGTCATAATAATGTATATTAACAATTTAAACTTTTAATGAGCATTTATTGAGACATGACATTCTTTGAAGATAATGGTAATTCCTTGAATATTTTGTTCACAAAAACAAATGATATCTAATGCATTCATTTATATATTGCATTATTTTGTTACCTGCGTTTGAATTTCGTTGTGAAAGACACCGTAAGTTTTTTTTTTGTGTGTTTCGATTTATTAATTTAGTATTAGCATCAAGAACGTTTTGTTTATTGTTTGTGTGGTTTGAGTTTAATGATATTTCAAGTTGTTTTCAATCATTATTGAAATTTTCTTTTAAATGCATACAGATCCGTAGTTTTGTTTTTGATTTAGTACTTTATTTGGTTATCTTCATAGAATACCAATTCAATATAATTTACGACTTCCTTTGTGGAATGTAAGTTGATACATTTTCTTGGTAATTACACTTTGATTAAGCTCTATCTTGAACCACCTGCAAAAATGCAAGTCTCAGCGTTCTTGTGAGAAATATTTTCGTCGAGGTCTACGTGAGGAAATTCACGTGGCTAATTATAATTGCCGTCTTTGTTTTTCTTGTTTGTTCAATGTTCTTTCTTTTACGTAAATGTTACCGCGCAAGCGAAGAGAATTTGGTGGGAACACAAGGTGTTAAATATGAGAGGTTTTGGTTTTTGGGGAGGAATAATCATCAATCGATCGTTGGTGGCAATTTTAAATTACCGGTTACCGGTTGTTAAGGGTACGTTTCGTTATGCCCTACCGCGGAAGTTAAAAGAAAATTGGTACCGTGGAAATGTAGTGTAGTGATGGAAAAGTTTGATTTTTATCTTCTTTTCAATGTTCGTAATTTACGGATTATGCAAATTTCACGGTTTCCATAATTATAACGCAAGTTTCAAGTTGGATATTCAATCGTTGGGTTGTACTGTGTCCAATCGTCGCATTTGTGCGGATTATGTTAAGTGTTAACAAAGAAATTCTTCCGCCGGCATAGAAATTATTTGGAGTACCTTTTCGTTTGGCCATCCCGGACCACCTAACCATAAGTACGTTCCTGCAGTTACGACGAATTCAAGGTATTTATGTTGCACCATTTATTTAATCGAGAAGATATTATTTACGTTTACGCGATCAAGTGTTAAAAGCTTTGAATTTTCAATTAAAAACTACAAGTGTTTCGAAGTTATCGTTAATGTAACTAATTAATGACCGTATTTTACGGTACTGTTTTATCCCAAGTTTAAAATTTATTAAACGGGACCGAATTATCGATTCATATTATATGTATATAAATTAGTTTATAAGTTTATTTCATTTTGTTTTTAAATTATATCGACACACACACGGCCGTGATCATAGATGTTTTAGATTGATTAATTTGTGCTGTTTATTTCTTTAAAATTCTGTATTGTGTATTTTATAATTTTGTTTGTGAATTTTATTCCATTAACTGTAAATTTGTTTTGATCAAACGTGCATTCACGTATTAATTTATCTATTATTTTGCTACTGTTTTGGGTGATTAATTTTGTCAATTTCAATTCAATTATTTTATTTTATTATTTTATTCATTTTGTTTTATTTCGTTCAAATAAATGTTAAATTATTAAATTGTAAAGAGCTTTTAATTCCGTCGGCCTCCGCGTGTGTAACTTTATTAGTTTATTTTAGATTTTAGCAAATGCACCCTCTAAGGTAAGTCCGTTGGGGGTGCATACTACAGAAGCGGACTTATGGTTGGCAAGGGTCATTAGTCCATTAAGCTTTACCCCTTCCTGGCGCCCTTTGATTTCGACATTATTATTTATCGATTTTGTGTTTTCGACAAGTCAATCCATTTCGATCACGAAACTTTTAAATAAAACTCACCCCTTCTCCATTGAGCTAGTGGCACAACCCCCGTTTATGTTACTACATTGCAGGCAGTGACTTTGTGTTAATTTTGGCATGTAACATAAATAATTTGGCGTCTCCAGCGTGTGGCCTTTTTTCGAATTTTAGTTTGCCTGTTAAGTTTCGTGATTTTTGGAAGATTTTACCGTTTTGTAATTTCATTTTAAAATGGGTTACAAATTGATTGTTGATCGTTTATCGCATAACGAATTACGTTATGAAATTTTGATTAGAGGCGGTGATGCATCTTTAGGTGTTGTCGTATTACGAGGTTTACTCAAGAATTTCCTTATTGAAGAAGCCACCGGAAAATTATCTCGTCCTGTGTATCCTTTCGATTTTAATGCAGATAAATTAGCGATTCGTGAAGGTATCGATGAGCTTAGAAAGTTAATAGATTCATTGAAAATTACTCCGACTACAAAAATTTCTTCTACTATTGAAACCAAAATTAAATATTTGTTAAACCGTATTGGCAATTCAATTCCTGTTCAAGGTGACGATTCTCAAGTTAAAGATGAGTTTCTAAAAGATTTAGTTGTTTTAATTTCGCAGTACGAACTTTTGGATAAGCAAATTGTTGTTTCAAATCCGTCTACTTCCGCCGATGAAGTCATCGAACCTGTCGTTCAATCTTCTGTAGTTGATAACGCTTTACCGACGTCTTCTGCTGTTAGTCCAAATTTTGTTAGTCATGTTAAGAGTGTTTCAGTTTCGAAATGGAACTTAAAGTTTTCTGGTGACGCAAAGTCAATTTCATTGAATGCATTTTTAGAACGAGTTGCCGAACTTCAATTATCGCGTAACGTTTCAAGCCATCAGTTATTTTTGGAGTGTACTGATCTTTTTACAGGTCATGCATTGATTTTTGTTAGATCTATTCGTAATTTAGTTAATTCTTGGGAAGATTTAGTTAAGTTTTTGCGCGAACAATTTCAGCCTACCGATTATGACGAACGTCTTATTGAAGAAATTAAGCGTCGCACTCAAGCTAATGATGAACCTATGGGTATTTACGTTGCAATTATTCGCAACATGTTTTCACGTCTCGATGAGCCTTTTTCTGAAGAAAAGCAGTTAAAGATTTTATTAAGAAATATTTCTCCCGTTTATCAAACTCAGCTTGGTTTGTCGTCAGTTACTTCAATTGAGGAATTAATTAAATTTGGTCGTATTATCGAGGACCGCATGCAAGCTATTGAAGCTTACACGCCTCCGTCTCGTAGAAAGCAGGACATGGAGCCTGATCTCGCTTACGTAACATCTCAAGTTAAGGACATTGTAGTTTCTCGTTCTTCGAATAACGTTAGTAGTGGTGAAAAATCTACACCACCTGTTAGACAAAATTCACGATTACCGTCTTCGAATATCGCACCTTCTTCGCGAAGGTTAGCTATCGTTAATGCGCCTGCTTCTTCTAATCGAAGTAGTCCGCAATTGTGTTGGAATTGTAGGAAGCCAAACCATCGAGCTGCTTCTTGCAAAGAACCTAAGAAAGGTTTATTTTGTTATCGTTGTGGAAAATCTAACGTTACGGTCCGCACTTGTTCTAAGTGTTCGGGAAACGAGTAAAGGACGTACTAAGAAGCCGTTTAGTGACGTCTGAGGTCAAAGTTAAATCGGCTGTCTATTTTAATAGTTTACATTCTTCGAAGAAAAAGAGTTTTGATAAAAATAAAGTTGTGTTAGATTATGTTTTTGAGTCTGCTGAGTCTGACGAAAGACCTTTTGTCTACGTTAAAGTTTTTGGTCACGAAATTTTAAGTTTATTAGATAGTGGCGCTTCTCGCACTATTGTTGGTTCTAAGGGTTGGGAAATTTTTAGTCAGTTAGGTTTAAAGTTAAATAAGTCAGTTAAAGTTAATTGTATTGTAGCTAATGGTAAATCAGTACAAAGTTTAGGTTCACTTCTCGTCCCAATCGAACTTAAAGGAAAAATTGTTGTTTTGGAAGTTTTAGTTGTTCCTGACGTTCCGCATAATTTAATTTTAGGCGTTGATTTTTGGAAACAAGCAGGTATCGTTCCTGATCTTAGAAAAGGTGAATGGCGTTTCGAAAATATGGACACCATTTCACAATTGGAAGATAAAGATTCCATTATTCAGTCTCGTCTCGATCTTTCCTCAGAACAGCTCAATCAGTTAAACAATTTAGTTAGTAATCATTTTTCTTCGTCGAATGAAAATTTTGGATGCACCAACTTGATCGAACATCAGATCAAGACTACTTCCGAACCAATTAAGCAACGGTATTACCGAGTTTCGCCGTTTATCCAGAAACAAATCGATCTGGAGTTAGAAAAAATGTTGAAGTTAGGCGTTGTAGAAAAATCGAACAGCGCTTGGTCGAGCCCGATCTTATTGGTGAAGAAGAAGGACAACTCTTATCGTTTTTGCGTGGACTTTAGAAAAGTCAACAAAGTTACCGAAAAGGACGCTTATCCTTTACCTTACGTTTCGTCTATTTTGGATCGTCTTCGTGACGCTAAGTTCATTTCATCTCTCGACATTAAGTCCGCTTATTGGCAGATTCCTTTAAGCGAAGAGTCTAAGCAGTTTACCGCTTTTACAGTTCCGAACCGTGGGTTATTCCAATTCACGCGTTTACCATTTGGTTTAGCTAACGCACCAGCTTCTTGGCAGAGGTTGATTGATCGAGTTTTAGGTCCCGAATTAGAACCTTACGTTTTGTTTACTTAGATGACGTCATTATTTGCGCTCCTTCCTTCGAGAAACACATGGAAGTGTTAACTGAAGTTCTTCGTCGCCTTAGAGAGGCTAATTTGATGCTAAGTAAAGACAAATGTCATTTTTGTAAACCTGAACTTAAGTATCTTGGTTTTATAGTAAATTCTACTGGTTTGTCGGTTGACCCGGAAAAGGTCGATGCAATTTTGCGTATTCCAGTTCCCACTGGTGTCGCTGAAGTGAGAAGAATTATAGGCATGGCCTCGTGGTATCGCCGATTCGTACCAAATTTTTCGACAATTATCGCTCCGTTGACGTCTCTGTTAAAGAAGAATTCCAGCTTTAATTGGACTAGTGATTGTGATGAAGCCTTTCAGATCATTAAGAATTGTTTAGTTTCCGCACCTATTTTGTCTTGCCCCGATTTCAATGTTCCGTTTACAGTTCAAACTGACGCTTCTGATTTTGGTCTCGGTTCAGTTCTTACACAGTTTATCGACGGTGAAGAACGTGTTATTTGTTATAATAGTAGGTCGCTCACAAAGTGTGAACGCAAGTATTCAACTACCGAAAAGGAGTGTTTGGCTGTCCTGTGGTCTATTGAAAAATTACGCCCTTATCTTGAAGGAACAACTTTCACTGTAGTTACCGATCACGCATCATTAGTCTGGTTACACAATTTAAAGGAACCTACCGGTCGTCTAGCACGTTGGGCTGTTAGACTGCAGCAATTTGATTTTACGATCATTCATCGTAAAGGAAAGGATCATGTCGTACCTGACGCACTATCTCGTTCAGTACCAGCTATCGACAATATTACTACCGATTGTGACATTACCGAACCTAAGTCTTCGGACAAATGGTTATCGAAACTTATGGAACGTGTACGTTCGAAACCTAACGCTTTTCCACAGTGGAAAATTAGTAACGGAAAGCTATTTAAGCATGTTACCGTAGACTATCCCGATCTTCGTTCTGAGAATGACAATTGGAGAGAAGTTGTGCCTAAGTCTAAACGACTTGAAATATTGTCAAAGTTTCACGATGAGCCTACCGCTGGACACCTTGGTATTTTTAAGACTCTCGAACGAATAGTTCCGCTTTATTACTGGCCTAAGATGAAGGCTGACGTCATTCGTTACATCAATGGTTGTAAAGTTTGTATCACGCATAAGCCAGAACAGAAACGTCCTGCTGGCCTTATGACCCGTCATCCTGTTGTGGACAAACCTTGGCAGTTGATCTCTACCGATCTTGTCGGACCGCTACCGCGATCTAAGAGTGGTTATTCGTATATCCTTGTGGTTGCCGATTATTTTTCGAAATTTGTTTTATTTTTCCCGTTACGTTCCGCTACTGCCGCAGCAGTTACTAAACGTCTTGAAGAAGATGTATTTTTAATGTTTGGAGTTCCTCAGTATCTTTTGTGTGATAACGGCACACAGTTTCGTAGTTCAGAATTTACAAAAATGGTTTCGTCATATAAGTCTAAAATTATTTTTAACGCTAATTACCATCCACAAGCGAATCCAACAGAAAGAGTCAACCGAGTCATGAAGACAATGTTATCGTCATATATCGAAGACAACCATCGACATTGGGATAAGTATCTTGCTAAAGTAGCATGTGCTATTCGTACCGCTGTACATGAAGTCACCGGCTTAACGCCGTTTTTCGCTAATTTCGGACGTGAAATCTGTCTCGACGGATCACGTCATGGAAAAACTACCGATTCAGACACTATCGACGATCTAGCTTTTGCTGATCGTACATTTTTGGCCGAAAGAGGCCCAGCGTTTAGAGAAGTTTACGTCGACATTAAGAATCGCTTGAATGCCGCTTATGTCCGCGCTAAACATTATTACGATTTACGTCGTCGTCCAGCACCTTTTGAGGTGGGAGACACAGTGTGGCGGAAGAATTATGTCCTTTCTGATGCATCTCGATATTTCTCGGCCAAACTGGCACCTAAGTTTATCGGTCCGTTCTACGTGAAACGGAAAGTTTCGTATCAGACCTATGAGTTGTCTGATGACACGGGAGCATCAAAAGGCATATGGAACGCCAAGGACTTAAAGTTGAACCCGACTGGGAATAAATAGTTTTAGGTTTTATCGTTTGAGTATTGTTCTTTTGTTTTTGTTCTATCGTATTTTTTTTTTTAGGTTAGTTAGTTTCGTTTTTGGGTTCCGTGTAGAGACGGACTAAGAATATTTCTCTACAGTGGGGACACCACTTGTCGTAAGAGGCGACTAAACAACGGTTCTTTCATTTCCATTTTTCTTTCTTCTACTATCTTGTCTGTCCTTATCTTTTATTTCTGTAGTGTTTGTGGCTAGGTGCCATCGCTCGGTGAGGGCATTAGTTGTGGGAAAAACGCAATGCGCGGATCTCGTGAAGCGCAGCGCGCCCTCTTCTATTGTGCAGCATCGGGTGATCTGTGTCGAACCCAAACATATGCTACCCTTCTTATCGTTTAGTTTTGTTCCGTTTAGTTTCGTTAGGGGTTCTCGATGATTGCGAGATCGCGAGAACCATAGGTTTAGTTTCGTTTTATTTTTGCGTTTATAGTTACATTATCGTTTATTG
Organism: Aquatica leii; assembly: GCA_035610365.1. Lineage (NCBI taxonomy): Eukaryota > Metazoa > Arthropoda > Insecta > Coleoptera > Lampyridae > Aquatica > Aquatica leii. The sequence goes on from CM069432.1 coordinate 257,568,403, forward strand.
TTTTGGGTTATGGGTTTTCGTTTGTTTGTTTGTTTTGTCTATTTTTAGAGTGATTTAAGAAATCCCTCTTTAATTAGGGGAGGTGTTACCTGCGTTTGAATTTCGTTGTGAAAGACACCGTAAGTTTTTTTTTTGTGTGTTTCGATTTATTAATTTAGTATTAGCATCAAGAACGTTTTGTTTATTGTTTGTGTGGTTTGAGTTTAATGATATTTCAAGTTGTTTTCAATCATTATTGAAATTTTCTTTTAAATGCATACAGATCCGTAGTTTTGTTTTTGATTTAGTACTTTATTTGGTTATCTTCATAGAATACCAATTCAATATAATTTACGACTTCCTTTGTGGAATGTAAGTTGATACATTTTCTTGGTAATTACACTTTGATTAAGCTCTATCTTGAACCACCTGCAAAAATGCAAGTCTCAGCGTTCTTGTGAGAAATATTTTCGTCGAGGTCTACGTGAGGAAATTCACGTGGCTAATTATAATTGCCGTCTTTGTTTTTCTTGTTTGTTCAATGTTCTTTCTTTTACGTAAATGTTACCGCGCAAGCGAAGAGAATTTGGTGGGAACACAAGGTGTTAAATATGAGAGGTTTTGGTTTTTGGGGAGGAATAATCATCAATCGATCGTTGGTGGCAATTTTAAATTACCGGTTACCGGTTGTTAAGGGTACGTTTCGTTATGCCCTACCGCGGAAGTTAAAAGAAAATTGGTACCGTGGAAATGTAGTGTAGTGATGGAAAAGTTTGATTTTTATCTTCTTTTCAATGTTCGTAATTTACGGATTATGCAAATTTCACGGTTTCCATAATTATAACGCAAGTTTCAAGTTGGATATTCAATCGTTGGGTTGTACTGTGTCCAATCGTCGCATTTGTGCGGATTATGTTAAGTGTTAACAAAGAAATTCTTCCGCCGGCATAGAAATTATTTGGAGTACCTTTTCGTTTGGCCATCCCGGACCACCTAACCATAAGTACGTTCCTGCAGTTACGACGAATTCAAGGTATTTATGTTGCAGAGAAGATATTATTTACGTTTACGTTTACGCGATCAAGTGTTAAAAGCTTTGAATTTTCAATTAAAAACTACAAGTGTTTCGAAGTTATCGTTAATGTAACTAATTAATGACCGTATTTTACGGTACTGTTTTATCCCAAGTTTAAAATTTATTAAACGGGACCGAATTATCGATTCATATTATATGTATATAAATTAGTTTATAAGTTTATTTCATTTTGTTTTTAAATTATATCGACACACACACGGCCGTGATCATAGATGTTTTAGATTGATTAATTTGTGCTGTTTATTTCTTTAAAATTCTGTATTGTGTATTTTATAATTTTGTTTGTGAATTTTATTCCATTAACTGTAAATTTGTTTTGATCAAACGTGCATTCACGTATTAATTTATCTATTATTTTGCTACTGTTTTGGGTGATTAATTTTGTCAATTTCAATTCAATTATTTTATTTTATTATTTTATTCATTTTGTTTTATTTCGTTCAAATAAATGTTAAATTATTAAATTGTAAAGAGCTTTTAATTCCGTCGGCCTCCGCGTGTGTAACTTTATTAGTTTATTTTAGATTTTAGCAAATGCACCCTAAGGTAAGGTAAGTCCGTTGGGGGTGCATACTACAGAAGCGGACTTATGGTTGGCAAGGGTCATTAGTCCATTAAGCTTTACCCCTTCCTGGCGCCCTTTGATTTCGACATTATTATTTATCGATTTTGTGTTTTCGACAAGTCAATCCATTTCGATCACGAAACTTTTAAATAAAACTCACCCCTTCTCCATTGAGCTAGTGGCACAACCCCCGTTTATGTTACTACATTGCAGGCAGTGACTTTGTGTTAATTTTGGCATGTAACAATTTAATGATTACGCTAATTATCGCAATGATACCATGAATAATGGCAACTCAAAAACTAATTAAATCTAATGCATACTATTTGCTAATACAATTATTTAAAGAATAGCTAATTGGTAAAATAATACAAACAAAATAGATTATGTTAATACGCAGTCTAATTACAACAATTTATCTCTGCATATATAAAGTCTCCAAAAATTCTAAGCATCAATTTATTTCATGTTCTTCGGGTGTGAAGGTGTTTCATTATCTATTATGGCCCTTGAGTTCGTTGGAAGTGAAAAACAAAAAGAGAAGCTTTTAGTGGACGGTCACTTATTTTACAAAGAAAAACAAGCTACAAAGACTTACTGGAAATGTGAAATGTATCAAAAGCACAAGTGCCGAGCTCGTGTAATAACGGTTGGAGATACCATTGAGACAGTGAAGGGAGTTCACAACCATGTTGGGGAAGCAGCTCATGTAGAAACTTTGAAGATGCAAGAGGTTATACGCAATCATGCAATAAATAGCCGAGAAACACCTCATTATATAATATCTACTGCTTCTGCAGGACTTGGCCCAGCAGTTACAGGACATATTGCGAAGAGTATTAAAAAAACGATAAGAAACGTTAGGGTAAGGAAGCAAGCAGGACCAGCTTTGCCGATGACCCGACAAGAAATTATAGTTCCCGAAAAATACAAGGTTACTAAAGAAGGTGAACCGTTCTTACTGTTTGATTCAGTACTGGTAGAAGATAGAATACTAATATTTACAACTGCAAGAAATCTGAATTTATTGGCTTCATCTGAACATTGTTTTGCGGACGGAACTTTTAAAACGGTGCCTCATTTGTTTTATCAACTTTACACGCTCCATGCTATTCAGGTGAACAGCTCAATTCCATTATTGTATGCTCTACTGTCAGACAAGACGGAGGCAACGTATATTCGGTTGTTACAAGAAGTAAAACAGCTTCAACCAGATGTGTCCCCCGCAACAATTATGACCGATTTCGAACCTGCCATGATTACAGCCATTCGTCGAGAATTTCCAAGGGCTACACATCGAGGATGTTTCTTCCATTTCTCGCAGTGTATCTTCCGACCTATTCAAGCCGATGATCTTCAGAGGAGGTACGAAACTGACGTCGACTTTGCAATGAAAATGCGATTGTTGCCTGCGTTGGCTTTCGTCTCAGTAGAAGATGTTGTAGAAGCATTTGAGATGCTTACCGATAACAACATGCCTGAAGAGGCACTAGGCGTGGTTGATTATTTCGAGGACTGTTGGATCGGACGTCCTCAACGACGCTTAGGACGCCGAATGCCTCGTTTCTCCCTACAAATGTGGAACTGTTATGAAGGAGTACGAGACCATCTTTCTAAGACAAACAATTCCATTGAAGGGTGGCATCGCGGATTTGAAATGCAGATATCTGCACAACATCCTAATATCTGGAAGTTCATTGAAGCGATTCAGCGCGAACAAAGTATTAGAACGTTGCAAATAGAATAATTTGTGAGTGGTCAACAAGGTACACTACCGCGAAAAAAATATAGAGATTGTGCTGAAAGACTTTTTACAGTAGTTACAACATATAACAGAGACAATGTTTTAGATTTTTTGAGAGGTCTCTAAATAAAGGCAATAGATATAATTTATCGTTGAATAGGACAAATTATGCTAATTATACAGCGCGGAAAAAATATAGGTTTTTTACAGTAGTTACAAACTATTTACAGAGACATGCCTCATATCTTTGAGAGGTGTGGCATATAACGTTCATTATTCATTAAGTTTGTATGTATTGTAGTGAAGGTACCTATAACCAATTTTATTACATCAAATAAAATATTGTACAAAAGTCCATATTACATAAATCATGATTATCGAATCGGTGAATTGTCCTTTCGACAAATTGCGAGTCGGTGAATTTTCCAGTCGGTGAAGTTTCCAGACGGTAAAGTTTCCAGGCGGTTAATTTTCCAGTCGGTGAACTTTCCGTCGGCGAATTTTCAATCGGTGAACTTGCCTGGAATCAGTAAACTAGACTTCGTTAATTTACAACTGTGGTTCTTACATACTTCATCCAGCTATTTGGGACGCTTATATCTGTAAACTTGAGGACCAGGTAACACAATTTGGTCATAGATTACATTTTAAATTTTGTAAAAAATTATATCACCTTCCTTATTTCTATAAACCTTTCTTTAATAAACCACAATTTAAACCTTCCTTCATTAATCCTTTCTTACAAAAATCTTTCACAATTCTGTACAATGATAAATATAAATCTTCCACTCAAACTATTGATAACATTTGGAATATTAATACAGATGTTGCCTTTAATTTTCATGAAAGAAGCCTTAACTTATCTAATGCTACTTTCTCCAAAGACGAATATTCTCTTTTAAATAAAGGACTAAAATTTGCCTTTAAGCTACCAGTCAATTTAATTGAATTCAATAATTTTAAAGCAACCCTTGAAATTGTTACAGATAAATTTAATTCTGATAATCAAGTATTTCATTAATAAATCAATCGATTCCTAGTAGTCTTGCTAATTTAAATAATATTCCCCTAAATTTCCAACAAAAAAATCGTCTTAAACATAATTTCAATAAATTTATTAAAACCATCAAACATAAAATTAAAGATTCTGACCTCATTTTATCTAAAGCCGACAAAGGTAATTGTTTAGTGATTCAAAACAGATATGATTACATACGGAAAACTGAATTGTTCCTCGAGTCCGAAGATTTTAAGTTGAATCAAAATTTTTCTTTAAACAAGTTTAATCTACATACAACAAATCTTTTATTAGATTCGTCTAGTTGTCTTAAATTCTTTAATACAATTCCCTCTCAATTAGTTTCTACAAACCCTAGTTTGCGTAGACTTTATAGTCTCCCAAAAATTCATAAACTTTCTAACAAAATTTTTCACTCATAACATCAATTCTAAACCTTCTTACTCCGTTCTTAACAGTAAGCAACTCATTAATAATCTTAACAAAGCTTCTCTTCTTAATAATTCGAGCCTTACTATTATTTCTTTTGATGTCGTCAATTTATTTCCGTCAGTACCTATTCATGAAGTATTACATATTATTTCCGATTTATTGTTTCATTCCGACTTTTCAGATCTTATTTCACAACAAATAGTATTTATAAACAATTACAAGGTCTTCTTATGGGTTCTTCATTATCACCGATTTTAGCAGAAATTTTTCTTAATGATTTAGAAAATAATCACATTAGCAACTCTCAGTTGTTTAGAGATCATTGAGCACGTTCATTCGTTCCTCAACTTCCTCAATAATATTCATCAACGTATACAGTTTACAGTAGAATTTCCAGTTAATAATAAAATCGCTTTTTTAGATTTATATATTAGTCTTAACAACAACAAATTTTATTTCAATATTCATAGAAAACCTACCACAACTAATCATGTTATACCATACGATTCTAATAACCCATTTTCACATAAATTTGCTTCATTTAACTATTTTTTCAACCGCATTTTTTTCTTACCACTGAATCAATCTGATTTCCAATTTAAATTAAATACAATTTACAAAATTGCTTCAGCTAACGGATTTCCTTTTCATTTAATAGACAAACTTTATAACAAAAAAATTCTAAAACACTGCATCAATTCGAACACTTCCCTTAGCTCGTCTAAAGCAGAAATTTCAAACTATTTGGCTATTCCTTTTATTCCTTCTTTACATAATTTAGTTAATCACATTAACAGATCCAATAATTTTAAATTCATACTTTGTTACTCTAGTCCTCTCAAAATTAAACAGTTATTTGATAATACCAAAACTCCTATCGACATCAACAATAAATCGGGTATTTATCAGTTAGTTTGCTCTTGCAATAAAAAGTATATAGGTAGGACTTGTAGATCCTTCAAAATTAGACTCAAGGAACATTTAAGATACTTGTCTAATCAGAGTAAATATGAATCAGATCCCCTTTCCATAAAATCTACGTTTTCAATTCATGCTATTTCTAATGATCATTCCTTAAAATCACCCTCATTGATCCACCTTGTATCGAACTAAAATTATAGACTCAACATTTTAGAATATATTTACATTGAATCCTTACCTAAAGTTAATCTTATTAATGATCAATTTAACTTCTTTATCTTAAATTTAACTAGACATGACCAAATTTGTGTTTACCTGCTCCATCTAGTATTAAAAATTTTGTATAATTTCTTAGCTTTTAGAGTGTAAGTTATCTCAGCCAATTTAATAGAAGTTTTGAGCATAAACATTGAAAAAGCGCTAAAAGTATTTGCAAAAAACGAAAGATTTTTGCCTAAAATATGAGAAGGGTTCAGGTCAGTTGGTCGGTATTGTAGACGCTGATTGGGGTAGTAATTTGGTTGACAGACGATCTTATACAGGTTCTTGTTTTAAGTTTCTAATCGTGTTATTGTCGGGGAAATTAACAAGCAGAAGACACTTTATGGCTTTATCAGAAACTTCAAAAGAAGCAATGTATTTAAGAAGCCTACTAGGTGAGTTGACAAGGCTTTGTAAATGTGACAGTCAGAGTGCATTAAAATTAAGTTATAATCCTATGTTTCACAAACGAACCATGCATATTGATGTGAGGTACCATTTTGTAATAGAAACTATAACGAGTAATATTATAAACTTGGAAGGTTTACAAACTACCGAGATGTTGGCAGACTTATTTACCAAAGTTTTGGGATCAAACAAGCATTGTAATTGTTTAAGTATGTTAGGCGTTGCCTCTAACTTGTAAGTTTTGTTTGATGTAACAAAAAAAATTACCTTATGTTTCAAAAATCCTAACTCGAATACATGCCAGGTACAGCCTGGATACGCTTTATTTACTGCCTTTGTATCCTGTTTATCTTAAAACGTTTGAGTGCCACGGGTGTGATTACCTAACCTTCGTCAGGAACCGCATGCATGTCTTAGGAACTGTTCATGAATGTTCCACAAGAACGCTTTAAAACGTTTTTGACAGCAATAGTAACACAATATTTATTTTATCACAGACAGTGGTTCGAAAAAAGAAGGTACATAAGTATAGTTATATAAATTTTGTAAACACTAGTACATGGTTGGATATCACAGACAAAATATAAGTTACGCCCTCGACTGGGCAACACGTCGTACAGCAAAATGACCTAGGGCTAACTTATACATTCAAAGAAGGAATGACTTTACATTTCTAAATTAAAATACAAAAGTACGAAATTCGAAAATTTAGAGATTCAGAGCGCGTGCGTATAGTAATATGACACAACAAAACGATTTTATAGTTAATTAGGTTAATAACCTAACATGTACGTACGGTCATTCTATAATCGACGTGAGCACCAAAATACTAAGACTTAAAAATATAAAGTGTAATACTTACAATTAGTTTTCCTTAAGTAAGGGACTAGCTAGCTCCGTACCAGTATTGCCTAAAACTTGTGTTTAAATTACAATTTAAACATAAAATTGGGTTATTGAAACACTTATAATTTTCAAACTTAAGAAATTGTAAACATACTTAATGATTACTCTACATGTAAAACAATCCAATTGCAAACGTAAGTAGTTACGTTATACTTAGACTTCCGCTATATCAACACTTTGCTAAGAATGTGGTACATTATAGTAACCCACATTTGTAATAGTAACCATAGATGTGCTGACTTTGTATTTCACAACAATTTTAAATATTGTATATAAATAGTAGACAGTTATTAATAAAATTATCATTCAACGTTAAGTTGTTTGATCACTGACACCTGTCCTAGAATCTGGTATCGTTTAGATACTGATTACCTGGGTAGGTGTCCAACTATTAAGTACGATACACCTTCGTGCTTAATAACTTGATTGAAATTTAACACAAAAGAAAACGAACATACGGCATTATCACAAGTAAATCCCTTTTTAATTCATACGATCACTGAAAATAGGGGAATGCGCAAAGTTTCCCTCCAATTAACTTCGTAACTTGGGTTATTGTTTTCTTCAATATGATTATATTCAACCCCTCGAAAGTGTAAGTGGTGTTAATTTCAGTGACGTGATATCATGGAAATTTTCTAATTGCTATATGCTTATAAACTCCACATATAAGGAACACAGGCGGAGGTATGAAAACCCGCTACAGACAATCATGAAAGAATCAAGTTAAATCGGCATACAGGAAATACGTGCTAACCCCTTATAGACTTTCCCTAAATTTGCAGCAATCTCCTTATTCATTCCCGCATAGGTGTACGTGAAACACTTACCGAGGAAAGCCTTGTTGGGCGTATACAACGCTAGACAAAGTTTCGTCTTTCGAACGTTACAGGATTAAAATGAAATGGATTCGTGTTTGACAATTTGACAGACAAGCCCTACTCCAACAACGAAAAGTAGGCGTACCGAGGATAAATTTTATACTAGAGAATTAATAACATAACGTGTAGTTACTATATATTACCATTTTAGTGGTATTTTTTAATGGACAAAGCATTTTGTACAAGAAGCATAACAAAAAAAATAATCTTCACTTTAACAGTCTAATTCTTAGTTGCATTTTTTCGCGTATAAATTTATGATCTCTTTTATCAAATCATCTGATAAATCTTCTGGTCCTTCAATACTAATTTTCATGCACGCATTTAATGTATTTTGCTCCATGTGATTAGTAATTTTCGTACATATTGCACTAAATGATCGTTCTGCACTGGTTGTGGAGACTAGGATACACCACAATTGAATCCACAAATCTTTTAAACTTTCATATCCAATATTCATCTTAAGAACATACGGTATTATGGGAATGGGACTATTCGGCTTTTCAACTTTTAATACATAATTAAAAGAACGAATATCTGCCCAACCACTTTAAGAATCGTTAATCATTTTTCTAAAGCTAATTAAAAAACCGCCTTATTGTTAAACCTATTTTTAATTTGATCTATCATGGTGTCGATAAATTTTCTAGCTGGCATCATGATTGTTGTTTCAGGTTCATTTTTAATAATTTTCCATGAGGTAGAAGCTTTTTCTATTAACTTTGCGCAGATGTAACACCCCGGTGGCTCACAGTCTCGGCGTTGGATTTAAAACGTTATTAATTTAAACACAATTAACATAAATTTATTCTACAAATTAAAATATGTAATTGTAACAATAAATATCTACAGGTGGTGTAGTTTTAATTCCTGTGGTATAACAAATAAATTTATTTTATTAATGTCATTAACTTCGGGCTTCGGTAGAATGCGGCCTACCACTTTCTGTGAAATTGGAATTAATTGAATGCGGCCCACACGACTTAACCTGCAAAAAAAACCTGTACTTTTCCTGAAAGAATGATAAAAGTATGATAAACGTAAATGGCGTGGTTACAATTCTGTTGAAAACTGTGCTAACATTAATTTAACAGGGATAAAAGCGGAAAATTATTCAGGTATGATAATAAAGGTTATAAGACAGGTGTAACAAATTAAGTTTTCCAGGGAATACACTGCTACGGTGAACTGAGTTTGATTTCTAATTTACGACGGGTTGACCACGTGTCTATTAATGACAACGTTTCAGACAAATAACACGGTGGAATTCAATAACGTTATTACTATTACGGATTGTTGCGGTTTAGTTATACGGTGAATCGAAAACTTCGGTAAATTCAGGTGAGTATTTCCAAAATTGACATAGATTTGAAATGATTACTTTTAGATCTCAGTCCGAAACCAAAACGTAGCGATGCTAAACGTATTGAGGTACTTTAAACCAGCCTGGCTCAAGCAGTATCTCAACGCATCAACTTCAACTACATTAAGGGTTGAAAGTAACTGTAGATTTAAGTTACGCAAGACAAATCCTACACCAGCCTGGTGCAAGTGATTTGTCCCTTCACTAACGGACTGAGGTTCGCTATTAACAAATACTATTCGGTGAAACCGGAGCTTGTGGTCAACTTGAGGGAGGGCGTTTGGACGTAACAGGGTTCTAATACACAACGGCAAAGTGAATGCAAAAATCGTAAGAGTAGCAGGGTTCGAAGCGGGTCGGTATGAGTAGGTCCAGGTACGATAGCAGGTTTCGGTTAATCGGTGCTCACAATTATACAGGATCAGGATCGGTTCGGAAAAGAGTTAGCCGGGTACAAAAGCATTAAGTCGTGAAATAATAATTAGGTCAAGAACGGGTATCAATATAGAAAAGGTACTACCAGGACGGGGTCGTGAAAGAGAGAGCGTTTTCAACGTTGACGGCGGCTTTTATTCGTTCCGGTTGAATGGTTATTCGGCAGGGGAGAGTCGCGCGCTTCGAAGCGGTAGAGGTGGTCCGCAGCCGAGCGTCCAAAGCTCACGCGTAATTGCAACCAATTTATATACAATTTTCAAAGCAATTACGGCCACCTCTGCCGTTTCGTTACACAGATACGGTAGAATTCACTCTGTTTATTAAAGGTAAGACATTGCAAAGTAATACTTTCTAAAATGATTGTACGTAGCTGATATAAGTGTGGGCAAACTTGAAGTGTTTTTTTTTTGCAAAACGCTGCTTAAATTTGAAACTGTAACAAAAGCTTCATCCAGTACAGTCGGAGTAAGAAGAAAACTAGATTTCTCTATTTTCAACAAAATTCCTCCAGTCAGAGACCACGTAATAAACTTTGACAGCATGATTATGGAATTTTGATAATAAAAATATGAAGTAAAGGTCAAATAACCAATAATTAATTAAAAAATAACGTTTAATTCCTTAAGTATGCGACATTTTTCGACCGAATCAATAAAATTGAGGCCATCTTCAGGCAATGATTACACTAAAAATAATTAATTAAATTAGTGTTAAATAGGTATAAATTTACAAATTCAAAAAAAATTTTAACAATCGTATAAACAGATTATAAGAATTAAAAATAAACTTACCAATTAATATTCAATCATAATAAATGAAAATTAGAATTCTAAAAATTATTTTAAATATGAGATTTTATATAGTAATAAAACTCGTCAAGTTAAAAATTATAAAATTTTGTAATAACATGTGTCCGATGTGGACATGTTGAAAGCAATGGAAAATTTTTAAATACTTGAAATATCGAGGTACATTAATTCACTTAGTAACTGTTGATATGGCAAAGAAAAATCACAATGATTACTTTTATTTAAGTTAGCATTTCTTTCCATTGGCGTATCAACAGTCATTCATATTAAATTTAAATAATAACGTGTCAATTGCTTTTGAACTAGGGTTATAATTCCCTTTTCCTTATTGATAGGTATGTACGTTCATACCCAAAATTTGTTTAGTCTGGCCCAAATCCTACAGTTTGAAATTTTTCTGACAATTTTTTGACAATTTTCTTTTCAAATTATTAATTTCAATCGCGTCATCACGGTTCGAATTTTGATTTGTTATAAGTTAAGTTTGTTAAAACTTCTTCCACCTATAAACGTATAAACAACCTCAATCAATTTACCATTTCATTTACATCTAAGTGATGGATATCAAAGTTTAATTCAACATCTAAAGGGACTAATAATCTAAAAACAGATCGCCTTACCACTGAAGAAAAAGTCTCAGTGTAGTCCACTCCCCCCCTTCAAAGTGAATCTCCTAGCCACTAATTTAGCACGATATGTTTTTCTCTTTTCGTTATCAATTTGCACTGTGTATACCCACATGCAATCGACTACAGGATCTGCACTTCATTTTTCATTATCACAACTGGACATCGCCTCTAACTAAGTTGCTGCAAAACTCCTGGAGGTTGATTTCATTTGTTGAACTCAGGTATGTGACATAATCTTCATATGTTTTTTCTTTCCTTTACTTATGAGACTTTCTTACTTCATTATATTGATTCTGATTTTCTTCAGATTCTGAAAGATAATCACTATCACCTAACTGAAATCTCCTTTTCTGCAAAATTCACCACCTTGATCTGTCCGAAAAATTTTAATTTTCTGGTTCTCAACGACAGCTTTAACCTTTTTTAAATGTCTCACTCTTTGTGTTTAAAAAATGGCATTCGACAAACCTTTTAATACAAAAACGTTCTTAGTAGAAGACTTAGGGAGCCAAACCCTGAGGGCATAATTAATAACTAATGACTTTCTAGTGACCTCACTGTTGACCTCGCCGTAAAGGTGTCTGAGGTGTATTTCGTGAAAGTTTTTTCTTCTCTTTCTCAGATTTTCTTTTTCATTTTACGTCATTGCGTAACCGGAAATTTTTCATGCGTCATAAAGTGTCATGATTCGATCGAGAGAGAAAATGTTTTTATTTAAAAAAAGTTGTGGGTGTATCTGGATTCGAACTCGGGCTTGCTGGATTACATAGCGGTGACCGTAACCACTGGCTATGAAGACAGTTAAATTTAAGCGGTCAATTGTTGTATACAATGTATTATTAGACAAAAATGTTAGTTATGAAAAAGAAAATAATTATCAAAGTTAACAATTTTATTTAAACACGCATCTGGTTTTAAAATTATGTTTAACAATTACTTTTAAAAAAAATTGAATGAGGAGATTAAATATTAGAATAAATAAGAATTCAATGTAAATAAGAGTGAAATAAAAAAAAATATATATATAACAATTATTTATTTTTAATTAGATTTACATTTAAATTATATTAATCTCTAGCATTTCTTCTATGGCATCTAATACCTCCATGCAGCCTTCAGGAAGGTTTGGCCAACCATCGTCATCTTGAATTTCTGAAAATTAACCTTTCAATTTATTTTCTAAATATAATGTTAATTAATTATACCTTCAGATGAAATGCTCATAATTTCAATAACCTCCTCTTCAACGTCGATGCACATGAATTCGTTTAATTCTGATGTTAAGGGAGGCTTAAACTTACATCTATTTAGGTCTTCTTGGTATACACTCCTGGCATTAGGGGTGTTTTAAATTTCTTGATCTGTATAATAAAAAAAAATTAGACTATATAATTAGTAACGTAAATGTAAGCATCTTACCACTAACTTCGCAGGCTGCTTCAACCTCTAAAATACTTTGTGAGTTTGTGATTGAGTTGAGATATTCAATCCAATTTGTCTCATCGGTGTTTGAAATACGCTGTGCATCTAAGAAATAATATAACTACTGCAGCAATAAAAAAAATGTAAACGTTTTACCTGCACTATCCAAGTTTAAATTATCTTCGGTTGCTTCAAAAAGATCACCGCTTAACACCGGTAACTCCATGGTTTGTAATAATAATTAAATACAATTGAATCGGTCAGTGGAAGAAGGGTTTAAGTCCAGAAAAAGCTGTTTTGACTTGACATAGCCATTTTCTTTAAAATTCATAGATCCACACATTGAGCTAAAGAACGGTCTCATGTTGGTTATGTGTGTGCAAGTACAGCACCATTGTAAAGAACAGTGAGTGAAATAACGGTTTAAGTTTAAGTAGTTAAACCGTTCTTCCACTCATTGTGTGAAACTTAACGAACCAGCGCCAATAAATCGTTCTACCGCCGCATTATTAGCGGCCATTGCATACTTAGTTGTCTGGGTAACCCAACGTAAAACGTGGATTTGCACAGTATATCTAAGCAAGTCTAATAATGAAAGTGGAAGTACTGATAGTGTTGATAGTGAAAGTGAAAGACAGAGTAGGCGGAGGGTGAGAAATGTTGATAATTGGAAAAATTCTACACGAAAGCGTGCACGCTTGGCTGGTGAATCCTACATGAGTACATCAGGAAAAGTTGTACAAGCAAAAACAACAGGGGCATCGTGCGGGTAAGTTTCTTTTGTTGTGGTACGATTGAAATAAAATCTGATTATGTTTGCAGATGTAAAAAAATGCACAGATAATTTTACAGCAGATGAAAAACAAAATATAATTTCTACATTGTATGCCGGGCAACCAAAAAACGAACAGGATACCTTGTTAATTGGTTTGATTAAGGTAAAACCTACCGAAAGAAAAAGAAAACGTACTGAAAGTAGCAATTCTAAGACTAATACTTTAACGTATTTTTCAAAACAAGCAAATGTGCGCAAACCTATTTGTAAAAAAACCTATATGAGCCTTTATGCGTTATCGCAACATAGGTTACAACGGTTAAATAATCTGCTTGTGTCAGGACATTCTCCTTGCGATATGCGAGGAAAACATAATACAAGACCACGTGTAATAGCTCCAGAGATAGCAATAAAAGTAAAAGAACATATTGATAGTTTTCCAAAGAAATCAACTCATTACAGTTCAAAAATTATTACGTACTTGGATGCGACATTAACAGTGAAAACTATGCACTCCCTGTTTATCAAACGTTACCCTGAGCTTAAAAACACAATCAAATATGAGTATTATTTAAAATACTTCAAAGAAAACTTTTGTCTTCGGTTTGGTAGACCACAGGTGGATGTCTGTTCAGCATGTGAGGCTTTGGGTGTGAAACTAGAAGATCCGCAGCTAAACAATAATGCGAAAACGGTAGCCGTTGCCGAGCTGTTAGTTCATAAAAGGAGAGCGAAGAAGTTCTACAACAAATTGTCTGCAGTAACAAAACTATGCGAGGATAATCCGGAGATCGCTGCATTTTCCTTCGATTATATGCAGAATCTACCATTTCCGCATATTCCTGTACAGGAAATATTCTACTATAGGCAACTATGGGTTTATGCATTTGAGGTACATAACCTGAAAGATAACAGTGGTCACTTCTACATGTATCACGAAGGTCAGGCTAGAAAATCACCTGATGAGGTTTGCACTTTCTTATACGATTACATCTTAAATAATGTACCCCCAGAGGTAAAGGAACTTCACATATTTTCCGACGGCTGTCCGGGACAGAACCGGAATAACGCTGTTGTTAGGTTTTTGTTGACCTTACAGGCAGTAAAAAAACGTTTCCGGAAGATGTATCACTATTTCCCTGTTCGTGGACATTCGTTCTTACCATGCGATCGAGACTTTGGTATTCTCAAAAGATTGATTAAAAAATATGATCGTGTATACGTACCTGAGGAATACGAAGGCATAGTTGTCAAATGCAGAACACGCACACCGTTTACTGTTAAGACAATTACCTATAACAGCGATTCTCAACCCGTGGTACGCGTACCCCTAGGGGTACGCGTATGATGGCTTAGGGGTACGCGAAAAAATATTAGTAATGGCGGATGTTAAAAATATAACTCCCGCCTCAATTTAGTTTCAAAGCGGTGGCAAATACTGAACAAAAAAAATTGTTTTAGCGCTCACTATTTATACACAACATATTGTTCAAAGTTATGTGTGCCCCGCGTCGGCGTTTATGCTTTCCATAGGTAAAATGGGTAAATTCAGTAAATTTGCCAGTGCTGCCAGGTCGTGGACCCATGCAAAACAAAAGAGCCCCCACTCATGCTAAACGCGAAGCGGCGCAGCGGCAGCGTCACGCACCGAACGCACGCGATGCAACAATACTCGGAATTGCATTATCATGTAACAACGGTTTGTGTTAGAATTCAAATGAACCCAATGTTACAAAGCGTGTCTATTGTAGAGTGACAAATTTAATACTCGTTTTTTGCGATTACACAATTCTTATTACTAATTAATAGCAACTTTATTTTCAATCGGTAAGTTTTAACATTATTTTAATTTCGAATTTAAATTAATTTCTAAATGAATTTAGGATTAAATATGGATCAGTGGTTGAAAACCGGTACAATAAAAAACCATAAACGCACATTAGAAAGTGACGAATTAGTTAGTACTTCTCAAGTCGCGTCAAAAACACAAGCGCAAATACAAATACAAAACACAGAAAATGCGCCGTCTTCAGTTCTGCAGATAGCTAAAAAGAGGAAATACTGCGACGAATATATGAAATATGGATTTTCATATACAGGAGGTGAAGACAGCCCTAAACCCAAATGTGTAGTATGTGGTGAAGTGCTATCAAATGGCTGTATGAAACCTTCCCTGCTTTTACGTCATCTTCAAACAAAACATGCCGATTATAAAAACAAAGAATATGATTTTTTTAAACGCTTAGCAGCTCAAAACATGAAGATGTCAGTTTTGACATCGTACATCCTGCCAGCTAATAAAGATAACGAAAATGCGACTGAAGCTAGTTACCGCATTAGTTACCGTATTGCTACATGTGGTAAAAATCATACAATTGCAGAGAATCTAATTCAACCATGCATAAAAGATGCTGTTCGGTGTATGCTTGGAGAAAAACATGTGCAAAAAATAAAAAATATTCCTCTTTCAAACAGTACAATATCTCGAAGAATTTTGGATATGTCTGATAATGTTGAGGCAACAGTGATTGATAGAATTAAAAATAGTAAGGTTTTCGCTATACAAGTTGATGAAAGCACGGATGTTGCTAATTTTGCTATTTTGCTTGTTATTGCGAGGTATTTAAAAGACAATGAAGCCGAAGAAAACCTTTTACTTTGTCACGCTCTGTCAGAACACACAACAGGTGAGGATATATTCAAAGCTATCGATTACTATTTCCAAGAAAAAGGCATAAACTGGTCTAATTGCTGTGGGCTTTGTACCGATGGTGGCAAGTCTATGTCAGGTATTTATTCCGGTCTGCGCGGTCGAGTGTTGAAGATAGCTCCCAATGTAAGTTGGAGTCACTAGTGTTCATTCTACTCTGCTATATCATACAGAAGTAAGGTGGCTATCTCGAGGCAAGGTCCTTACCCGATTGTTTGAGCTTAGACATGAAGTACAGGTTTTCTTCGAAGAACATCCTTTTCAACTTGCTTCTAAGTTTCACGACTGTAATTGGCTTCAGACGCTTGCGTATTTATCAGATATTTTCCTACATACAAACAATCTAAATTTAGCACTTCAAAATAACTCCATATCGATATTCAATGTCTCGGATAAAATTGAATCAATGATTAAAAAAATTAATTTTTGGAGAACATGTATTGAAAACGGTCAACCGGAGGTATTTGAAACTTTGCACAATTTCCTGTCAGAGAATAAACTTTGCCTCTCCAGAGAATTGAGCAACAACATATCTGAACACTTAAAAGAGCTAAAATCAAATTTCGAGAAGTATTTTCAAAAAAACCTGATGTAGAAAACAATTGGATTTCAAATCTTTTCAATGACGAATATTTTTCGAATAGCTAAATTATCAATCACTGAAAAAGAGAACTTAATTGAACTTTCAAATAACTCTACTTTGAAAGTCGAATTTAAAGGAAAATGTTTTATTTACTTTTGGTCACATATCAGCACAGAATATAAACAGCTTTCTGCCAAAGCGCTTAACGTTTTGTTACCATTTACAAGTACAGTGCTGAGGGAAAAAGCATTCTCTTCATATCTTTTTATTAAAAACAAATACCGCAATAAGCTGAATGCAGCTCTAGATTTAAGATTATATCTTGCATCAATCGAACCTGACTTCAAAAAACTATGCGCTTCAAAGCAAGCTCAAGGATCTCACTAAATGTAATAAGTTAAGTTAAAATTAAAGAAAAATTATAATGTAAAAAATGTAATAGTTTATATTTTTGTCGTTTTTTATTAAAATATATGTAACTATAATAAATGTTTTACTTTTCATCAATACACATTCTGAGCATACTCCTTGACACATAATTGCTATTTATTTAGTGTTCGAACAAGTTTAAAATAATACCAAATACGGGAGTATAATTTTTTTAATTCTTTTTTTAATATAAGGGGTACAATTTAGGATAATGAACTGGCAAGGGGTACTCAAGCCAAAAAAGGTTGAGAAGCGCTGACCTATAAGGATATTATTGATTACAAAAACTGGTGGCCCAAATACTATAAGAAGACGTGTAAATCTGTTTCAAATACTGAAACGTTTACTGTTTCTAAATATAATGCATTTGTTTATGATGGTGAAACACCGGGATATGTTACCACCTACGATTACATAGATGGACTCGCATCTTACAGCTTTAAACTACTTAAAGCAAACGTACATCTATCATTACCAACTAAGCAAGCATATTTAGAAGTTCTTCCAATCAATAAGAAGAAGATTGAAGATTTAAAAAAGATTTTGCAATATATGTTTGAAGAACAGCTAGAGTTTTACTATCACATTATATCTTGGACAACCACTAGCACTGAAGAGGCTGAGAATAATAATTCATAAATTAATGGATTCTTTTTTGTTTCTTTTTGTATAGATTGTAACCGGCGTTGAAACTTAGTCGTGAATCTTTTATGTAAGACCCCGTAATCAGATTCATCTGGTTGAATTTTCTGTTTTTTTTTACGATTGATTAGTTCGACGTTAGCATCGAAAACGTTTTACTCGTTATTTTATTACGTTTGATTTAAGTTTATTTGTATTTAATAGTTATTTCACAATTATTACTGGTATTTTTTTTTAAATGCATAAAGTTCCGTGGTTTTGATTTTGATTTAGTGTTACTTCTGGTTATCTCATTAGAATAACAACTCTATCTAATTTACGACTTCCTTTTTGGAATGTAATTTGATCAATTTTTCTTGGTATCTATACTTTTGTTTATGTTGAGTTCATTTGCGAGCTATTTGATAATTTAACGGAGTAAGCGTTTTCTGTGAGAAGATTTTCTTTCTTTCGCGTACCTACGTGACATGACGCACGTGGTAAAAATATTTTCCATCTTTGTTAATTTACTTTGTTTAGTGTTCCATCTTTTACAAAGATTTTACGGCGCAAGTTTGTGAATTAAGTGGGATTACGAGGTGATATGAGGAGTAAAATTTTGATTTTGGGGAGGATCTTTTTGTCGCAATTAAGAAATACCGGGTACCGGAATGTAGTCAAGTGTTCGGGGTGTTTTTACCCTACCGTTATGCAATACCGCGGAAGTTAAACAAATGGTGCCGTGAAAATTGAGTGGTGTGATGGGAAATATTGGTTTTCCAAATTCGTAATTTTACAGTTTAAGGAACTTCATGGTATCCATAATAAAACTCACGTTCGAGTTGGATTTATTTTCGATGCTTTGTGTTAAAAATCCTGTCTTCGCTTTTGTGCGGATTTCAATTAAGTAGTGAAATAAATCTTCCGCCGTAATTCTATTGTTTGGGGGTCCCACCGAACCTTTCATTCGACTACAGAACACCTAGACCGTCCCGGGGTCGATCTAAACTCGAAAGCTTCTGGAACCGCTGTGGCCAGCAGTTCATCTGGAGTATACAATTGAGTAAAGGTATTTATCGAATTTGTTATTATCGTGAAGTGAACCGCGATCGATATGATTTAAAAGCTTTGAATTGAGCCGACTGAATTACGGCTAACTTTAAATATTTCAAGAAACACTTGAAGGTGTTTGCGTGAAGTTCGCTTTAATTAATTAATTTTGTTTTGTGTATGTAAAAGTAAGTCTTATTCATGCATGAAAGATAATCTAACGAAATGTAACATATAATTTGTTTGAACGTTTAGTTCGAAGCAAAGTTTCGGACGTATATTTTATGACTTTTGTGTTTTTTTTTTTTTGATTGTTAAATTTACGGATTAAGTATGCGGACAAGGCCTTGAATTTTATTTTTATTGTGTTTTATTGAAACACGAGTTAACGCTTTTATTATTATTTTTTTTATATATATTTTAATTTTTATATTCAGTTTGTGAATTTTTGTCTTGTTTATTATTATTTCTTTTATTATTTTTATTCAAGTTTGTTTGATATTCATTTTTATTTTTAATATTATTCAGTCAATATATGTTAAATTGTTAAACTGTAAAGAGCTTTTATTCATTGAGCTGCCGCGTACGTAAATTTTTAAGTGCATTTCAGAGTTTAGCACTAGCATTACGTTAATATTTTTTTATTTTTATTGCGTTTCTAAATTTTTTAAAGTCAATTAATGTATTTGAGTGGAAGAAGGGTTTAAGTCCGGGCAAAATTTTGGCTTGTAACTTTTTCCCAAAAAATTTAATATCATTTTTACGATCGCCACACTATTTCTTGCAACCTGATGAACAAATTTCCTGTAGTGGCTGAAGCTCTAATATCATCCCCGAAAAAGATAAACACTTTTTTTTGATTCCTGAAAATTTGCATTTTTGGACTTAAACCCTTCTTTCATTCACCGATTCAATTGTTCAAACGCTTTTATACGAAAACTACTGCGATTACAGTCTATAGTAATAGGTCATTAATATGCGAAAGCTACGATAATTACATATCTATAGTCATAGGTCATTAATAATTGAATTTGGAATTAAAATTCTAAACTATGATTCAAAAACTAACATTTAAAAAAATTCAAGTTGTTTTTTAAATTTACCTTAAAAGAAACATTTTTATAGCCTTAACAAAGTTAGCTTTACGATTTTTAAAAAATGTAAGAACATTTTTACAGTTTACTGTTGTTTCCTATTATTTGTAATTAACCCATGTAAAATTTTAAAAAACATCGTTCAAAAATATTTGATTTTAGCTTGCATTTCATACTAATTTTTCAACTTAAAAAATTAATAAAACATCAATGTATTAAATAATCAACAGTTTCTTTTTTAAAGAAAACAAATAACTTTCAAATGCAGAAAGCAAAACATGTAAAAATTGTGTTTATTGAAAATTTTCGATAATGAATGTAAAATTCCAAAAGTTGCTCAATATATCTACTTGTTTTAACTTATATTAAATAAATGTTATAGAATATGCTTATTTATTATTTTTTTAAATATAAATCTCTATAGTATTAAAAAAAAATAAAATATTTCAACAGAGTAAATAAAAAAAATAAAATATTTGTTTCAAATTATTGATAATGGCTTCGTAATTATAGTGACAAGTTCGCTAATAAAAACCTAATTTTATTTTTGATTACGAGTAATTGCTTATAGGGAAAGCGAGTAATTAATGTAAATAGAAATGACAGTGTAATATTAGTAATAAATTCTAGAAATTAGGTAAAATTATTGAAAAGTATTTTTGCGTACATAAAAAAAACATACAGTTTACAGTTAATCTTAATTTTTTAATATATATAGTTATTCATGTGGAAAAGTTTCGCGATTTTTTAATTTTGTTTCGGTTATTCGTGTATTTTTTCTTGAAAAAGTAAATTTTTGATGAGTGGTCGTTTACGGCGCACGCCGCAGGTATTGACTGTCCCAACAATCAGTTTCATCAGTGCTTGTTTGCGAGGTTGTAAGAGTTGGGAAAAGGATAAGTTTAATTGTTGAGTTGCTTGAAAGTGAAGGCGACAGCAGATTTAGCGAAAGACATATAGACGTTGCAGTTTAGGATGGAAGCGGTGGTTCTATTAATGGCTTTGATAATTTCATTGCGACGGTCAGGGAACAAATACATGAGGGATAAGGTGAGTGTTTTGATGAAAGGTTTAAGTCTTAGGTCAGCGTCTGCAACGTCATCTTCGAAGAGAGAAGTGGTTTCGGATTCAGTATCCGTGTCGATGACTATTGGACATTCGTCCGAAAGGTGACCTACTTTAGTGCAGGTAGAGCAGTATTTGGGGACGGGTTGTGGGACGTTGGATGGCTCGCACGGATAGTGTCTGCCGTACATAGAAACGGCTCTGGCCAGAAGATAGTCAAGAGTGGTTTTACTGGGTGTGATTAGGCGGATTAGAGTGGTAGGTTGTTGAGTTAGGCGGGAAATAATCCGGATAACTTTTGTTAGTTTTGGGAGGTTTATGGCAGTTAGTATTTCGGATTCAGTAATATCTTTATCCACGTTGTGCATAACGCAGGTGAAAGAATGAGCGTTGGTATTGGGATTGAGTGTACGTGGTCCAGATAGTTGAGAGAGAGTGATGTTTGGGTCGCCATACAGATGTTGGATTTTTCGTTCCGTGTCGGCGGGAAGCGAAGTTGAAGATTCGAGAAGCTCAGTCCGGTTAAAGTTAAGTTTTAGGTTAGTGAGAGGAAGCTGTGGAGATAACAATGAAGTATAAAATTGCTTTTGCGTCTTTATGTTAATCGGCAGGTTTCGGAGACAGTAGCGAGAGCTGACAGGACGAGTAGAAACATTTGAAATATTAGATGACACGGAACGATTCGATGAGACAGAAGATGTACGGGTTCGAGCGGAGGTATATGGATTCGAGACGTTAGGCAGCGACGGCAAAGCCGGTGCAAGACCGTGCTTCACCATGACGATTAGTCACGAAAGTTAATACAAGTTAGTAATTAAAAATTGATTAGACTTATCTGTTGCTCTTCCATCGATTAAAGATCCGCAAAGACCTTGCTACGGCCTACCTTCGAGTCGGCTTGGCGGTATGCAGGCAGTGACGGCTTAACGAACTCGGCGGTGCGGACACACTCGATCGCAACGGTTGCAGAACAGCAGATCCTGAATTATCTTCAGATAATAGTATACGAGAAAAATCAATTCACATGAAACTTATTATGATTGATGAGATTTCAATGGTTGGTAGCACAATGTTTTTGAGAGTCAACACAAGACTGCGTCAAATAATGGGTGTAAATAAAATATTTTACTTTTTACTTCTTCATTTGACGTATTTTTGTCGTTAGGTCTAATTATGACTATCTCTGGTTTTTTCCACCTCACTTCGTCCATTTTTGCTGGTCTGATAACTTTAGCGGCTTCAGAGTATGTTTTTGGTATTTGCACGTTGCTTGTGGGAACGCTTTTCGTCGGTTGTTTTGTTTGTTTTAAGGTGTTTTCATATCAGGTTGTTGTTCTGTTGCTGATTTCAGTTTTGCATATTTAATGACGAAAGCAGTTGTATTGTTTATTTTCATAAATGATGCTTTTGTGAGCTTTCACGTTAGTTTAGTCGTAAAATAATATGTATTTACATAAAACTATGTATACATTTCGATATCGAACTCTGACAACACATAATTTTGCGTAGATTCGGGAGTTTTCAGCCGCTGAAATAATTCCGGGAGAACAATGACCATCTTTTTATCGCGTTCCATATTAGTTAAAAAGACTTTCAAACACTGCTAATTAATAGTGCTTAGAGAAATTGTAAAAAAGTGCCTCTTTGTTGTAATAAAATCTGTTTCTTCTTTTTAATGGATTCTGAGAAGGAAACTTTTTCTTATATACATTTTCTAAGTACATTTCGAGTATATTACAGAATATCTCTTACTTATTTGATCATAATATAAAAAACTCATAAGATTCTATCATTTGATGTTACTCTTTATTTACCAATATATACCAATGAAAAAAGCCATACTACTTTAGATTTAGCTGATGTTGTCTAACTCACGGAGTTTCTTTTTGACTCGAGTTATTTTATATTTGATGATGTAATGCAGCGGTTTCCAAAATATCATTTTCGAATACAAACAAAAAAAGTCGAATGAGTTGTAACAGGATAAATTCTAAGCAACAATTAGGTCCTATGAAAGTTAGGCAAAATAAAATAACAACCAATTCCCGCCTAGAAAAGGAAAATTTGATTGCGATATAAACTTTTTTCAAAACGAATGTAGATAAAGATAAGACGTCAGAACGGAAATTTTGTCACTTCTTGTTCTTATCACTTACGAGGTAGACTGTACGTCAGAGCTTGTCCATAGTGCACCCGGAAAAATTACCGGATTAATTCTGCAAGTACAATAATTATTATTCTCTATACATTTGGGTTATTATGGATATTTTGTTGTCGTAAATTAGAGTAGAGAATTACCGTATTTAACGGGATAAAAAATACCTCAATTACATGCAAGCCGCACAACTCCTTAGGTAAGCGCATTCGATTTCATCTTAATAACTAAGCTAACCACAGTCATTTTAGGCTTTTGCTTTTCTTTTGCTTTTCTTTCGTTTTCTTGGTTTATCATTTTGTAAATACGTTGTTTCGCTGTAAGCTTGTTACGATTTTGGGCCCTTCCATGTACAACTCATCAGAGGGGAATTTTGTGTAAAGTAAGTCGTCTCGCTGTACTTACTGGAGTTATCTGTCGCATACATCGGGGAACCTGCTTCGACACCTGGAAGCATTAGACAACATCGACCTGCAAGGTATATGGTTTAGTGTTCGTTTCGTTAAACATTTGGTACGTACCTTCCTAACGATGAAGTTATTAAGCCGAAGACAACTGCGACAAGGTCAGTCCATGTACTAGTGTCCGTCCTGCTGTACCTGTTATCACCTTTACTTGTAAATTTGCCACAGTTAAGATTTATCTGAAGTTTAACTCACCTTATATCACAAAAAAAGAGGACATTCACACACAAAAAAAAGAAGTCATTCATACAAAAAAAAGGTAGCATTCACATCACAAAAAAAGAGACATTCACACGTTCATACCCCGATAAAACAACGAATAAAATAAAAAGGGATTCTACAAAAAACGAAAATAAAAAGACATTCAACCGCCATGCAACAGGTGTTCACTTTCATGCACGTTTTTAGATTTACCCTGTTGTCACTTGTTACTTAATTAAAGAAAAATCCCGTCACTTAAAAATTCCTTTTTTTGTGTAAACCGGTCATTTATTCACATGCGTGGGAGGGATGCTTTCCCCCGCACTTCGGGCAGATAGTCACACGAGTTGGACAATCCTCAGCGAGTGACCCACCTTGGTGCAGGTTGAACAATACTTTGGGACCGGTGATGGAATGTTGGATGGTTCACAGGGGTAGTGCCTGCCGTACATGCAGACACCTTTGGTTAGAAGGAAATCAAGTGTTGATTTACTAGGCGTTAGTAGGCGAATGAGGGTGGTGGGTTGGTTTGTGATCCTCGAGGTAATGCGTAAAGCGCGGGTTAGCTTAGGGAGGTCGACGGCTTTTAGGATTTCGTCTTCCGTAATGTCGCGGTCAACATTACGTAGAACGCAGGAGAAAGTGGGTTGACGAGGTGTTGGGTTGTTAGGTTTTGGGCCGGAAAGTTGAGTTAGAGAAACGTTAGGGTCGCCGTATAGGTGTTTGAACTTGGTTTGGATGTCGTCGGGAAGGGGAGCGGAAGTTTCGAGAAGCGCGGTGTGGTTCGTCAGTGGAAGGTTCAGAGTAAGGATTGAATTAAAAAATTCTTTTTGGGTTTTAATGGTAATAGGGATGTTTCGGAGACAGTATCGGGAATTAAGAGGTTTAGATGTCGATGGGGTGGATCCAATGGTGGTGCGAGCGGAAGTCGAAGTGGTGGAAGATCGGGAATTGGTGCGGGATCGAGTAACTAGGGTAAAAGCGTCGGGATCAGGATCAAGCGGGGTTGCGGGAGCACGCGCGACGCCGTGCTTTACCATCGTAGATAAGCGTCTCAAGCAGTTAGGCAGTAAGCAAAAGCAAAGCGAAAGTAAAATGTTCAAAAACTTAGCTGTGTTTCGATAATCGTTCCGTTAGTTCCGCAAAGACCTGGCTACGGTCGGTCCTCGGAGTCGGCTCGGCTGTATGCAGGCAGGGACGGCTTGGCTCGGCTTGGTGGCGCGGTTTCACTTAACACGACCGTTCAGTTCGAAGAACACACGACTAATGACGTACCAGCAGGAAACTGTTTTAGTAATACCTAATGATCCCCACCGACAGTTCTACCACGCATCGCGCCGCCAATGAGAAGAATCTCTCGCCACTCCAGACTGCCATACTCTACACTACCGCCCAAAGCTATCGAAAAGGATTTTAAAAGCAGTAGGCAAATCGCCAAACGTGGGGACTCCACTGTAAGCTTCCGAAGTGAACAGTCTACCTGAATTTAAATATCGGAAAGTGAAACGATTAAACTTTATAATGACCGCTCCGGCGGATGCATTATACCACGCGTGTGCGAGTATGTCACGTGACCAGCTGATAAGCGCGATCGAAGGATTAAGTAAGATTCTTCGGCAAAAACTTGACGATCCGCAAAACGTTGAACCATATCAATGCTGACAACGCCAAAAACCGTAGCAGCGCACAGCAAACCTATGGATGCCAATACATCCACCGAAGCCCGTAAACGAAGCAAGCCGGAAGACGAAAACCTCCGACCTCCAAAATGTACCGCTAAAATCGACAAATTGCAACCGCCACAACGAATCTAACATCAAATAAATTTGACACCCTCACTGAAGACCCCGACGTACCAGCCACTGCCGAAAATCAAACTATCACCGACAACGAAAACATAAAAACACCCTCCAAAAACGCAGCACACACAGAAGTTCAACCGAAAATTCCAACGTCCTTAATAATTATCCATTAATCAGCTACACCACTACAATAAACACCACCACCGAAGATACCAAAAACACAACTCCAATCATTCTCGGAAACAAGGCCAAGTGGGAAAACCTCCGACAAAAAATGAACTCGAACTAGATAAACTACACTAAAGTAACCACTACCCCGCAAGGTATTCGTATCCAACCGCAGTGTATCAAAGACTACCGGAAGTTGAGAAAACTCATGGAAGCGGAAGGGTACGAATACCATACGCATTCACTCAGGCAAGAAAGGTCGCTTAAAGTTGTTGCTGGACCGCAAATACCACTCCATTTACAAATTAACACACGTCGTGGGATTGAGCATCACGAAGGAAGCCCTAAGACAATCCGGAGATGTCATACAATGCCACCGGTGCCAATTGTTTGGGCACATTCAACAAAACTGTACCGCAAAGTAAAAATGCATGAAGTGCGCGGAAAATCACAGCACGCACAAATGCGTAAAACCATAAACAATCGCAGCAAAGTGTTCCAACTGTGGAGGCTCGCACACCTCAACTTATAAGGACTGTAGCAAAAGACCGAAAGTGACAAAAAAGCAGAAAAAAAAATAGCTCACCACACTTACTTATACAACACAACCGCTACACGAAATTCAATCCGAGCAACGCGAGGGTAAGTACAAACTATCACAGTATGCACCACAAACAACATCGCAAACACAAGCACCAGTAAACTACACAAATAACAAAGAAACCGCATTGGGACAAGAAATTGGACAACTTTTCATTGAATTTAACGCCCTAAGGCCCACCGAAGCTCAACAAGCTTCCTTCAATAAACGTTTACAAAATATCCTCACACTTAGTTTATGAATTACAACCGAAAAATCGACGCTATACACATAATTGCATGTAACTGCAACGGAATCTCAAATAAAAAACAAGAATTACAAACATACGCACACGTACACAAACCAGACATAATTTTACTCAACGAAACTCTCTTAAAACCACAAAATTCACTTTGCATGCCAAATTACATCACGTACCGGTAAGACAGAATGGATAGAGTAGGAGGAGGTGTATTCACTGTCATTAAAAAAACACAGACATAGAAGCTATAGAATTACAAATACCAACACAACACAACGACACTTACCGAATCTTCTCTGCATATTCATGGCCAAACAGCAATCAATATACGAGAAACGGAACTCGACAACATTTTTACCACAAACGACACAATACTATTAATAGGCGACTTAAACGCGAAACACACGCTGCGGAATAGTCACACGATTAACACCAAAGTTGAACACCTAGCGCGATACACACAAAACAGACACTTAACGGTTGCAGCCCCGACAGAACCTACACACTATTTGTACAACATCGGGCACAAACCGGATGTACTTGACGTAGCCGTCATAAAAAAACCACGAAAAATTACAACGTATACACAAACACTGCACTAAACTCCGATCATCTGCTTATACACATCGAAATCGAAGGAACGCACATGCACATAACACACGCCATACAAACAAAAACAAATTGGAACAAATTCCAATACGGGATGCAAATAATTATGACACTAACACAAATAAACAACGCGAAAGAACTAGAAACACAAGTTGCAAAACTCACACGTGATATCATAGCCGCGTTACAAACGTAATCGGAACGATGCATAAACACTCAGCTACCGTACCTAAACACATTATATAATTGCTGAAACAAAAAAACAAGCCAGAAAAATATACCACGAACACTCGCACCTGTAGACAAAAACAGCCTAAACAATCTAAAAAGTAAAGTCAAACGTGCATTACAAGAACACTACGACGACATGTGAAATTCGAAAATAGAAATGTATAATAATAACATGGAAACCCCGCAGAAAAATGCTAAATCCTTACGGAAAGAAAAAACCTCGAATACACCATCAAACACGAAAACATTCGACTAATCACCGACAATGACAAATCCGAAGCGTCACATACGCCGCCGAAACATGGGTACAAATACATTAAACAAACTACAGAAAAATACAAACACTACAAAACAAGATCATTCGACAATGCATGCAAGCCGAATGGTGCCACCCCAATGACATGCTACATAGGGAAGCAGAAATGCCTACAATAAAAGAACACATTGTAAAACTGACCACCAACACACACGCTGAAATGACACCACACACAAACCCAACAATTGAACGTACACTTGACTACACACCAAACCCCAAACACAAGTACCAACGACTTAAAACAGCCCTAATAGAACTCATAAAATAGTCTATCTTAAAAAAAAGAAATGTAATTCACAGTTAAAAAAAGAATCACCTCATTAAAGGAATTTAAGAAAAAGGAATTAAAAAAAATGATCGTAAACCAACATGTAAACCCACAGAAAAAAAAATATGACTGCAGTAAAAGAATTTAAATTCTAACTGCAAAAGCACCATACAGATATCACGAGCACCAAACATCATTCATTCGACTGCCTACACTGTAAAACGAAATCGTTCGATGTTACCGTTGCCACTTCCCCAGACGATTCCACCACTACCTACGCTACTTCAGCCAATCAGAACCGTCGCCCTACTACCGCTACCACTACTACAACACCCGAGGGCAATTAGAAGATTGAAAAGAAGATTCCCGAGCTACAGAAATCACTCTCTCTTGGAGCAAAGTCAAAGTCACCTCGCTGACTACGCGAGGAGACGGGAGCCGCAAAAGTCTAAATTGCTTAATGGACACTTGAGACTGGGTGTTCAGCTCCCGCTTCCCTTGCTCGCCGCTGCCTCAACGTCACACCCGTGACCACATCGCTGTCCGCAACCAGGTCTACGTCGCCGGACGTACCGCCATTGCGCCGCCGTTGGTCTGTTCTGCGTAGTCGTAGCCTGCCCGGGAACCGCCGTCCACGTCGCACGCCGCCTACAGCCGTGTTCGCACCCCGAGGCCGCCGCTGCCGTCGCTGCACGCGCTGTAGCCATCGACCAGCGCCTTCCTTCGCCGCAGCTGCGAACCTGCGATCAGCCGCGCCACGACGCTCCGCTATGGTTTCCGTGACGACGCCACCACCGCCTTCCTTTGTTGCTGGTCCACCGCCGTCCACGAGTATAGCGACAGTGACCATCATAGATATTACATGTAGTTTAAGCCCATTGTACAGTTAGTCCTAGTTCATTTATTGTCATTATTTCGTCATTGCAATATATTATCATTCACCCTCTATCGTCCACCTATTCATCGCAATGGCCCACCACGGGACCGTCGCTAATTACCGCTTGCCGAAGCCGAACAACATCGCTTCCCCCGGTAACATCGAAGTGTTTTACTCGGCGGTGCGTGTATAGTTCATATATTTAAGCCGCCGTTAACACACATCAGCATTACGCGTTCGCGCTTCAGCTTGTTACACTAATCGGCAACTTGTTATTTTGCTACTGCCAACAGTGTTTTTGCAGCGATTTGTGCAAAGTGTAAGTGATGTAATTAAACCTAATTCAGGTGAGAAAAACTTTACTTTAATCAATAAGGCCAGACGCCGCAGGCGTACTGCGCCATAAACGGCCAAAGTAAATCCAAGTGGTTCTACAATGGACACGAACTGAACTTAAACCAAGAAGAAGGCATAAAAATGCTTATGAAATGTGTGGAAAACCTCGAAGAGCAGGGAATAAACGTAAAAGGCATCTTTAACGGTAAAGACAACATCTCCAAAGAAGATGATTCGCCACCCGATAGCGAAGTTTTAATCCACGACGTACCGGAAACCATGGAAACGGACGCCAACAAAGGGCACCCGGACGAATTCACGGAAGTAACTACAAAAAGACGCAAAAAAATACCTAAAACGACGAGTAACACCGAATTTGAACTGACTAACAGATACGCGCCACTAACAACTATCTGTACTGATAATAACGCAGTCACCGTAGAAGACAAAGAAAATAACGACGCTCGGTCTATAAACAAACCTGACGAACCAACAAAAAAACAAAAAATATCTCCCATAATCTTGAGAGAAAAAGAAAAATGGGACTCTATCAAAAATCATGAAAGAAAAAAAATAGAATACACAAAGGCTAAACTAATCCCACAAGGAGTGTCGATCGAACCTGCAAACGAGGATCATTACAGGAAACTGACGAAAACAATGGAGCAAGAACAACTGCAATTTTACACATACGGATTACGATCGGAAAAGAAACTAAAAGTTGTCGCCCGAGGTTTCAAGACGGGCTCAGTAGATACAATGTGTAAATTCTTTCGTAGCGTCCTCAATTTAGAGAAAACCGGTCAACTCTCGGCTATAATTTACACCATCGCTACGGTAGACATCCTACAGAACGCAGATAATCCGAAACAACTGTTAGATGCAGAGACCTTGATGTCTCACACGTTGTATCGCTTCGACAATTGCCTGCCGAATACGGAGGATGAAAGAGTGACGAAAAATGAGCACCTAGTCGCCATAACTGGAATTAAATCAAGTTTTGAATCAGCGGTTCGAAGATATAATAGAGTTAGTTTACGAGACGAGGCGAATGGGTGAATGGTCGAGTCTTCGATTCCCAAGTACCGCAAACCTCAACAACTTTTGTTGTAAATCGTACTAGGATTAAGTTACATTTTATTTTAGTAAGTGTTGTAGGAGACGTAAGACCTTACTTAACCATGAAGATGCATAGTCAATCTATCAAGGGACTGTTAGACTTAGGGGCG
Source organism: Aquatica leii (assembly GCA_035610365.1). Classification (NCBI taxonomy): domain Eukaryota; kingdom Metazoa; phylum Arthropoda; class Insecta; order Coleoptera; family Lampyridae; genus Aquatica; species Aquatica leii. The sequence continues at coordinate 257,599,097 of CM069432.1, forward strand.
GGCAGGACCATTGTGCGTCAACTTGGTTTTGAGATGTTGGTACGTCAGGGACGCCTACTCGCCCGGGGAGACCTCTGTTCGCATAATATGGTTACTGGAGAGAGATGTACAGTGCTTGTAGTATATGTATACCATTTACCTTACGCGATTGTGATAAAGTTGTTGATGTCCTCGTTCCGTTGTTGTCACACACGTTAATTTTAGCAACGAATTTCTGGAGGAAGATGACAATTGTGACAGATCTTCGACATGGGGAGTAGTCGTTCAGTGCTTTGCCTGAAGTAAGTATTGTGAACGAAACACCTAGACTCACTCGGGCACAAAGAGAACAGTTAGATAATCCCGTTTAGATATGATTCCTGAGAACATGGACATGCGCTGCACACGCCGAACCTATAAAGCAACGGTATTATCCGATATCCCCAGCGCTAAAAAAATATGTAATATGTAGACGATCTGCTTCGACAGGGAATCATTGAAACTTCGTCTTCGGCGTGGAGTTCGCTAATTGGGATGGTCAGGAAGGCAGATGGTTCATGTCAGTTTTATGTAGATTATAGAAAGTGAATAAACTTATTGCTCGAGGTGCTTATCCTCTTCCCTACGTCTCAACTACGTTAGATAAACTACGAGACGCAAAGTATCCAAGTACATGAAAAGGTCGTATTGGCATGTTCCAATGGAAGAAAAATCGCGCCCAAGTTCTGCTTTTATTGTTCGGAATTGAAGCTTATTCCAATTTAAAAGAATGCGCTTCCGGTTACATAATAAATAGTCCAACGACTTGGCAGAGGATGATCGATAAAGTGATTCATATCGATTTAAACCACTTGTATTTGAAGACCCTAGTGCAAGAACGGGATATGTGCAGATATGGGTTTCAAAACGCGTTGGTGCAAATATGGGACATTTTCTATTGATAGTAACTGAAATATAAGGTAAAATCGCTTATCCCCTTCTGTCGTACGCTGCAAGACCGGTGTATATTACGTGTTACATGTCCCGTTCTTGCTCATAATAATTATTTTTTTTACGTATATTGAGCATGCGTTCTTATATGCCCCTACTGCAGTCGACACGAGCTAATGCACAGTAGGTATTAAATCTTGATGCTTCTTTTTATACTTATCACAAAGGTTATGTCGGTGCACATTCTTAAAAAATAATCATAAAACTAAGTGCATTATTATAAACCGTAGCAGTGGAAGTGAGTTAAGTGAACCATTTCAATCTTCAGGAAGTGATTATAAAACATCAAGAACAAGAAACATAAATAGTTGGACAAGGTGTTTTACTTCGAGATTTTACTTTATTATTTTATTAACTTCATTAATTTACTAACTTCCTTTATTAGACTTGATCTACATCAATGTACATGCTTGATGGTGTCAATGCACTTCATCATCTCCATGTGCATTGTTGCCAATGCTAACATCTTTACATAACACGCTCTTCCTTACAAAGTAACATTTTTCCTGTACCATTATAAAGCTAACTAAAACAATATTTCATTATGAAGAAAAACAAGAGAACTTAAAACCTAGTTAAAATAACCTTTATAACTCATATGAATCCAAATATTTTGGTTTTACTACCAACCTACCACTTTTTGTTTGTGCAGATGACGTATTTAAATTTACATCAAGTGGAACGTTAGTAACACTTACTATGTCCTCACTATCATTTCCCGTCATAACATTACTATTATCTAGCTTACTACCTACTAAATCATAATCTTCATAAACTAAACTATAATTATAGTTTACGTCTACTCTTAGTGTTGTTGGTCTTAAATATATTCTATTTCTCCTGTATTCCCTGCCATTTACATTTGTAACAATATATGACCTATCATTATATATACCTATTACCTTTCCTTTTTCCCAAATTGAACTATTCTGAATTAACACATTCTGACCTATATTCAGTTTCGTCAGTGTTTTTGCGTTTTTGTCGGAATCTCGATTACGTTTCTGTTGATTTACTTCAAATTTTTCTGATATTAGTTTAGCGTCTATCACTTTAGTCATAAAATGATTAGCATGTGCTGGGAATTTTGTTTTTAATGTGCGGTTTAGTAGCAATTGTGCTGGAGAAATTCCTATTGCTAATGGAGAATTATTATATTGCATTATATAGAGATTTAAATTATTCGGATCTTTAGTCTTTTTCAAGATGTTTTTTACAATAGAAACAGCTTTTTCAGCAGGACCATTTGATTTATGATGGTATGGGCTAGAAAATTCTAGCTTAAAATTAAATTTATTAGCAAATTCTTTCATTTCTGAACTATTGTATGGATTGTTATCCGCATATAAGATTTCTGGAAAGCCAAATCTTGTAAACACATTTTGACAAATACTTTTAACTTCATTTACATTTTTGTGCTTGATAAGTGTAGTTTCTATCCAATTTGAATAAGTGTCCACTAGTATCAAATAATTTTGCTTGTTATATTCAAATATGTCTGAAAATACATATTGCCAAGGCCTATTTGGTCTGTTGTGATTGATGATTGGTTCTTTTTGATTGGACTTCTGATGTCGTTGACACATTTCACAATTTTTAACGTATTTTTCTATGTCATCATTCATTTTTTGCCATATTAAACAGTGCCTTGCCCTTGCTTTGCATTTAGAAACTCCAAAGTGCCCTTCATGAATTAATTTTAACATTTCCTGTTTTAGACTTTCAGGTACGACAACTTTGTTGTCTATTAATAAAATTCCTTGTAATATCTTAATTCACTATTTAAATTTTTACTTGGCCATCCTGTTTCTAGGTAAGTTTTAACTTTAGATAGAATTTTGTCTTTGGATGTTTCTGTTGTAAAAGTGATTTTCTTTTGATCACTCATTGGGATATGATCTACTAAGGAATGAATAGTATATTGCATTTCAGGGTCATCCGGAGTATTTTCGTTAATATATGCTCGAGACAACGTATCCGAAAGGTTCTCTTCCCGGCAAATATGTTAATTTAATTATGTATTTCAGAAGTTTAAGTAACATTCTCTGTAACCTTGCACTAATTTTGTTTAAATCTTTCTTAAAAATTGCAATCAATGGTTTGTGGTCAGTTTGAACAACTACCTCTTGACCATATATTGTAACGTGCACATTTTTTGATTGATTACGTCTGCTTTTATTTAACATTTTTGTGTTCACTGTTAATATAAATCCTTTTGCGCAATGCATTTTTACGCGCTGCACATGCGTTATAAGTTCTTCTTCTTAAGTGGTCAACCATCTTGGGGCGTTCGTCATGGCGTGAGGACGTGTCGTCCTGCACAGCGTGCAGAAAATGTCCACATGTTAAATTTGTACGGTGGAATTCTGCTTTAGTTGTATGCAATACCATCCGCTTTCGTTCGTTTAAACTTTACGCTTTTGTTTGTTAAAGAAACCCGTAATCTAAAAGGGGTAAGTGATTCCTTTGTTCTTACACGTGGTGTGTAACCTTTGATTTTGCGTTTTAGTTTCTTTTTTTCTATACGTACGAACTGAAAGTTTTTTTATGATGAGTTACGATATACGACTACGTTTCTGATTTATTCGATGCTTTTCGATTTGTGTACGTATGAATACGTTTATGGTTACAAAAATTTGGTTTGGATACGTACGCCTATTTACGAATTTGAGGTATGAAATGCGATATGAAATTATGGTTTACGCAGCACGTTTGATGTTAGTCACAACGTCGCTTTTACGAGGAATTTCCGTTATGAATTAGGATTTTCATTTGTGAAAATCGATAATTATTCATGGTTACGTCTGATGGAATTTGATTTGGATGTTTCGATTGAAAATTATCATACGATACGTTTACGATGTTCTGGTTATTGGATCTGTACGGTTATTAGATCAAATCAGAATAATTACGGAAAATTTGGAAATTATTATGCATTTCAAGAATTTCGTAATGTTGCATAAATCAGATAAGAACGCGTAGTTCAAGTAAGTCACGTGAGACCACGCCCATGCACTGAATTAGAACAGCAACAAGTAATTAACCTTCAAATACAAGTATGTACCTAATTAACCTAATTAAGTGTTAGTTTTAAGATTTGTTTATATGTTCGTTTTTGGTTTCAATATTTACCCGTTATAAATTTAATATAAAAAATATTGTGGCGTCCAATTTATTTTTCAAATTAGAATTGTAATATTAGTGTACGAGTAGAATACCCCGTCCTGAATATAATTAGAAATAAGACTCATCGCTCTAATGTTTGTGTGTTGTTTATATTTAATAAAATCATAGAGCTAGCACGGTGCTTTATTAATTATTATTTTAATTATTATTATGTTATACGTTATAAATTGGCACCGAGTAAGTAAGTTTTATTCGTTACAATGTGAAATAATGAAATTTTTCAAAGCTGAATACGATTGCTAGGAGTTCTTTCTCTATTTGAGCGTATCTCATTTCAGTTTCACTAAGAGATCTTGAGGCGTAAGCGACTGGTAAGTTATCCTGTAATAAACAAGTACCCAATCCCTTGCTAGAACTGTCACACTGTATTGTAATTTGTTTTCTAGGATTAAATATTTGTAAGATCGGTTTATTAGTTATTATTTGCTTTAAATAATTTAATTCATTTTCATGTTCATTACACCATATAAATTCAACGTTATTTTTAGTCAGTTTTCTTAAATTATTTGTATTCTTTGATAAATTCGGAATAAACTTGGAAAAGAACTTTAGCATACCTAATATCCGCAATAATTCTTTTTTATTTTTAGGGCTTTGTATTTCTTGTAAAGCTCGTATGTTTTTATCGTCAGGTCCTATACCATGTTCAGATATAATTTGGCCTAGAAATTTCACTTCTGAAAGCTTGAATTAAAGTTTAGCAAAATTAAATTTAATGTTATTTTTAATAGCTCGGTTAAACACTTAATTGTGATATAATTGTTTCTGCTGTTGGAATTAAAAAATGTTCTCTACAAATATTATTGTTTAGAGGTCTAGGATCTAGACATATTCTTAATGATTTATCGCGTTTTTCGACTAACAATAGGTTATTTACCCAATCAGTGGGATAATTGACTTTTTCAATTATTTCATTTTTTTCTAATGAATCCAGACAATTCTTTAAGCTTTTATGCAGTGTGTATGGAATTCGTTTGTTATACTGTATATTTGGTACATGATCCTCTTTTAATTTAATATTTACTGAACCTGGTATTTGTCCTATTCCCTCAAACACAGTTTTATACGCATTTAGCAATTTATCTTTTGTTAACATAGTTTCTTTTACTACTGAATGTATTTGCCTAATTATATTAAATTTAATGCAATCACTTAACCCTAATAATGGTTGACAATCACAATCTACAATCATAAAATTAATTTTCTGTTCAACATTATTGCATTTACATAGAACATTAATTTGACCAATCGGTTTTATCTTAAAATTACCAAAAGAAACTAATACTGACTGTGTCTGTTTATGTTTGACATTATTTTTACTTAATTTGTTATACATATGTAAGGGAAGAATACTTACATCAGCTCCTGTATCAATTTTTATTTTAATTAACATTTTTTTTGTCTATTAGAATGTCTTTATGCCAACCTGTCCTGTAGCCTTCATTGGATTCAATTTTATTTATATAAAGGTCACCTAAAAAACCTACAAAATTTTCTTCCATCTCTTCTGGCTTGTAATTTTCTTTTTCAATTTCATTGCAGTGCATTTTGTTCTCTTGTTCTTTATTTGTTTCAACTACTTCTCTTCTATAATTAGTAGATTGATGCCCATTTCTTCTGTATTGGTAATTGACTCTTCCACGGCCTCTTCTATTATAGTTATGGTGTATATTGGAATTATGAACTGGTCTTGTATTATAATATATATAAATACTTCCCCTTGATTATTTCCCTGAATTGGTACCATACAACAATTTGTGAAGTGATTTCTCCTATTGCAATTCGTGCACAGTTTATTATACGCTGGACATTTATTTATGTCGTGAGTGTATGAACATCTGGTACAATTTTTTATAGCTCTTGCTGTGTTTACTGACATTTCTGGATTTAATGTTTTCGAATATTCTTCACTAACTTCTACAGCTTTACAAAATTCAATGATTTTATTTAATTCCATATTGTCATCTCGTATTAATCTCCTTTGTAGCATTTTATCATTTAAACCGATTATCAATCTGTCTTTAACCATTCTATCCATATATGACTTAGAGCAACCTGAACACTTAAATTCACATGAACTTGCTTGCTTTTTTAATTCATTTATATATGACTGAATGTCTTGATCCTGAGATTGGTTGATTCCATTAAACTTGAATGCTTCCATAGTTATATTTTTCTTTCCTTCCCATTTTTTGTCAAATTCATCATAAATGTCTTTTATTTTGGTTCGCTTATCTTCTGGTAATTCATTAAATACTTCAATGCCATCGTCTCCAATTGTATTCATAAACAAACTAATTTCTAGTTCATCGCTGGCTTCTAATTTATGTAATAATTTTACCAATTTCATATAATAGTCAAATTTTTGTTTCCAATTTTTCCAGGCGGATGCTTTGTCTACAGAGTTTTTTACTTCTAAATATGGCGGCGCTTTTAACTTCCATGCTGATTTCAATTATTTGCTTATTTATTTAATTTTTTTTTATTTTAATTTATTTTCACACCTGACACCATGTTTTACTTCGAGATTTTACTTTATTATTTTATTAACTTCATTAATTTACTAACTTCCTTTATTAGACTTGATCTACATCAATGTACATGCTTGATGGTGTCAATGCACTTCATCATCTCCATGTGCATTGTTGCCAATGCTAACATCTTTACATAACACAAGGAATGTACAGAAAATTAAAAGGGCTAGAGGTGAACATTATAAATCGAGTACTGTAGGTTACGTCCTCCTTTTATATTTAATTAATGAATAGGTTAAGAATATTCTTCACTAGGAGGGGCAAATTAAACCACTTAAGATTTTTTATATGGCGAAGTTTCGTAAGATGTATACTCAAAAATTTGGTACTGCCATGGGTAATCCTGCGTCACCTATATTGGCTAATCTTGCTATGCATGACCTACTTAAATACGTAAACAACAATTTATCATATACACCGGTCTTTTTATTTGGTTACGTTGATGATATTGTTGCGTGTATACCCGAAATAGAAATTCATAACACTCTCAACACTTTTAATAGTTACAATCGACATTTGAAATTCACGTATGAAGTTGAACTAAAAGGTTCATTACCAATTTAGAGACTTAGTAAGGATACTAACACGGATTGTATAGTTAGTGAATGGTATACTAAACCTATAGCCTCTAACAGAACGTTAAATTACTTTTCGAAACACCCACACCATCAAAATAGTAATACGATCAAGGCTATGAAAAATAAAATATTAAGTTTAAGCAGTCCACAGTTCGTTACGAAAAACCTTAACTGCTTAAAGAGCATTTTAAGGAAGAATAACTACCCTAATAACATAATAAACAGAATACTCATGCACACTAACACAACTAATAATAATAATACTCCACCACCAATAAACCCATCCATTACCTTATACTAACCCTAACACTAACGTTATTTACACAAAAATAATAAATGTTCCAAACCTAACAAAAAGAATAATACCGATTATAAAAATCAATCATATTAAAATAACAACTTATAACACTAATACTATCTATAACATGCTGTACAGTAGAACTAAAGATAAAACTAATATAACTGAAAAACATGATGTAGTGTACAAGCTAGATTGTATGGGATGTTACATAGGACAAACGAAACAGAAAATAAAAAATCGGATCAATAATCACATGTATGATTGTAATAATAAAAAGGGTGAAACTGCGTTAGCGTTACATCATATCAATACGGGACATAATTTTGACTTCAACAATCCCAAAATTTTAGACAGAGATTGTAACTATAAAAAGCGATTAGTTTCAGAGATGATATTCATCAACGTTTACAAAAACAACATTAACTTTAATACACACATCAATAATTAAGGTAATGTATACAACAATTTAATATGAAAGATTGGTTATTAGCTTTATATAGGTCTATTAAATTCGCGGTATTTTTCGTTTCTTATCTTACTTGATTACCTTGATATTGCAAATATAATTTTTGATTATACGTGTCGTGTCAATTGTTTGTCATTCTTAGTTTATTGTTCAATACAGTATTTTAATTATTTGACTTTTTTTAGTAATATTTTAACAATTTATTCATGTTATTTAGATTGTGTAATTAGTTGTCATGTTGTTTGGAGTTAAGGACGATTCCACTCTAACCTTTTTGTGTAAGTTTCTTGTTTTGTACCAAAAACGTATTATTTATTATTTTAATCTATGCCGAATGCTAAAAAGATTATTTTAAAATGTCATCAAACTACACCGACAAACAAATTGAAAATATCATCTCAGATCTTGAGAAAATGATAGAGAAGCCTTCAACGGTTCCAAAAGTGGAAAAAGAACTTCGAGAGAGAGTTCCAATGTACAAGGGTTCCATGACGAGATTTAACCCTCAAATCATGTTATCACTTGTGAAACAGAGGAATCAAGTTCTTCCCGCAACAGCAAAACCGAAATGGGCTGATCACTATAGAATTATTAACAGACCTTTATGGGCTGAAAGTATTATGGGATTTTCCGAGAGGTTGCTTAAATTCCAAACAGAGCCACAGAGACCATTGACTCAGGCAAATGACGTCCAGATACGACAATTCGAATCAGAGATTGAGAGGAAACTCACAGTTTCAGAGGAGGAAACCGTGTTAAGGGAGTCAGCTAAAAGGGATGAAATCTCACAAGCGATGGATGGAAATGTGAAACTAGCTGTACAGCTAGTGGAACTTAATGCTTACTTTCCAACACTTGGAAGCGTACTTCCCGAAACAAAATCTACATCCGAAGGAAGAGAAAAGATCTCATCTGAGATTTTTCTTTCTATCAAAGATGAAGATGGTTTCATAGGAGCTATTGCTACTGAGAGGACAGTAAACAAGGGATTAGGAGGAAAAAACCAAATTCTAAACCCAACCAAAACTTTAATCGAAGATGGAGAAGAGAACGCTTACTATATTGTAAAACAGCACTCGACTTCGAACTTCAAAATTGAAGATGCAAAAGAATTTCCATTCCCTTACTCAAAATTTCCTAACATTGTGGACAGGATTGAAGAACATTTATCATGTAATGATAAAATGAACTTCCGTCTCGTCTTCAATAACGTGGGGAAAAGAGAAAGAAAGAATAAAGAAATTCTCGCGACAGTGTCTAATCCGTGCGTTCCAGAACGTACAGGGCAGATATTTTTAAATATCAGTATTTCGTGTTAACTTATTAAACGTAGTTAGTCCAAATGTAATTGTTTTATTATTTTTGACAAAAATTTTTCTGCTATTTATTTATATTATAAAAAATAAAAAAGCCAATTAAAGTTGGCGAAACGTAAATCGTTCAACCTTGTTTTATTATAAATTTAGCTGAAAAAAAAATTCTTCCTACACCAATTAAAATACATAATCACAGCTAAAACGAATCTTTTTATTTAAACTCATTAATCGTCAGGAAGATCGATTATTGTCACAAAATTAATTCGAACAACAATTTATAACAGTACTTATAAACAGAGATAAAATTGATTACAACATGAACATCCAATACGAAAGAATTACTACAATTGCAATGTTAAACAACTACATCAAGAAACACATCAGCAATCCAAACTCTAACTTAATCAAGAAATTTAATAAAGTTAACAACAAATTAATTAGGGTAAGTGCAAAATTGCAATTTTTAATTAAATGTAGATACAAAAATATTATTCCTAATTTTTTTAAAAATACGAATACAAAAATTATAAAATTTTCTAATAATCAAAATACAGGAAAATTTGAATTATTGCAAATCCAGTTTACAAAAAATATTTTATCCTTACTTATTAAAGATTCCTTTTCTGAAAAGAATTATTACCAACAAATAGTCATTAATTTAAAAATGCAATTAGAGAAATATTTCCCCTAAACAATAATTACCCTATTACTTCATCTTAATACAAAAAGTAACTATAAATTAAAGCAAATATTAAAAGAAACCCATGAAAAAAAAAATCTAAAATCTAATTTATAAAACAGAAAACAAAAATAATAAACTTGAAACAATTAATACATATCAAAATCAAAATTGGGTAGTCAATTTGTCTTAATATTGTAATACCACAGTATGTAACAGATGTTATAAATTATGGACCAAAATTTAATCTACCTATCAATAATAATTCTAAAATACCAAAAGCAAATATAGTACCAAACATAGAAACTGGAATAAAAAATTTAAATCATAACTTACAAAACACAATCCGAGCTGATATAGTTAATGTCATCACGAATTTCAATAATAAAAATAAAAATAAATGTAATAATAAACAAAAGACACAACAAATTAACACAATTAAAACTATAGTAAATAATAAAAACTTACCATTCACTCAAAAACAATTGACTAAAACAAAACAATTTCTTAAACTACATAAAGAAATCATAATAACATCTGCGGATAAAACTCAAAAAACAGTAAATACTTAATGCCACCACATATAATCAAAAAATGACACAATTACTACAAGATAATAATATCTATAAAAAAATAAATAATGACCCAACTACATCAATTCAAAATAAAAACAATACAATTATTAAAACATTATTTAATAATAATTACATAGACATAACCGATTACAAAGAATTAAATTGTCAAAATGGCCTACCATCGAAAATTTATGGACTGCCAAAATTACACAAAGAAGACTGTCCTTTACGCCCCATTGTCTCTACTTGTAATAGTCCAGTTTATAAAACATCAAAATTCTTATCAAAAATTATTTCTAATATAACTAAAAATAATAAGAACTGTATAATTCTAATAATTCTTGGTCTCTAAAACAATCTATTAATAATATTATTATACCAAAAAATCATAAAATAATATCTTTAGACATTGAATCAATGTATACCAATATTCCTATCAATCTTGTTATTAAATCAGTACACACAAACTGGCATGAAATACAAAAATTTACTAAAATACCATTAACTGAATTTATACAAATCATCACATTAGTTCTAAATTCTACCTATTTTACTGTCATGTATTCATTCACAAATCCAAGGACTTCTACCATTGCCGACCTTGTAATTGGAGACATAGAAAATGACTTTCTAAAACAAAATCCACATATTATTTTTTATGGGCGTTATGTAGATGACATCATAGTTATAATCCACGAAAATGAAATTCAAAAGTTACTCTTATCATTCAACAATGTACACCCACTATTAAAATTTACACTTGAAATAGAAGAAAACAGTATCCTAAATTTTCTTGATGTTACAATCATTCACTTGCCAGATGGTACAATAAAAACTAATTGGTATAGAAAAGATATAAAATCAGATCGTTATACCAACTATAATTCTATTACATCTTTTAAATATAAACAATCAGTCATTTACAACTTAGTTGACCGAGCAATTAAACTTTCTTCTGAAGATTTTCATACACAAAATATAAACATCATTAGCAAATGTAAACGTATTTACTAAATTGTTTGTCACTTAATTTTATAACAACTAACAAAATTATGTTAATCTTATCATTATAAATACAAATTCTCACGCTTATCAGTTGTTAAAGTGTACATTAGTTTAATTCTATCATTAAGATTCACCTTATGTGTGGGTTATGTTTGTGTCGTATAAGGTTATATGTTCTTCGTACTTTCCTCCTTTGTCCATGGTTTTAATTTTATGTATATTTGGCAGAAATTAAACATTCTACTGTGATGGTAAGATCAATTATTTCTTTTACTCTAACGTAATATTGGTAAACAAATTAGATTTTGATAATTGTTGTTTGTTTTCATTTGTACTGAAAATTTGTAATTTATTATTCTAGCTCGTAAGTTTTTAATTATATTGACTATTGTAATATGTTCTACTCTTATAATTATTTATAATTACCATTAATATAGATTGGCCTGATGAAGTTGGCACAATAGCCAACGAAACGTAGCCACAATTACGACAGAGTTTTATTTCTGAGTGGTGCCTATCCTCCACATCGAACGATCTATCGTTTTATAGAAACACACCAAACAATTATAAGAAGGTTGCGTAATAAGGAGGTAAATCTGTAAGCACATCTTCGTTGCCATTTTTAGCAGTTATTAAATTCCGTAATTACATTTTTTAAACTACATTTCGTCTTTCCGTAGTCATCATCAGGTTAACTTTTCTAAATACGGGGCTGCCATTTTTTCTCAGTTTCTGTAGTAATCCATGATGTTACTCGCATAAACAGAAAACGCTAGTTCAAATTCTAACGTTTCATTATTTTAAGACCATAAGACGACGCGGTTGTTACTGAATTAGTAAAGATTAACGTAGTGACTTCAGCACAAATAATGAGGACTAAGAGTGGTGCGATAGATTTGACTCCCACGATCGTGAATTTGTTTTTAGTGTTGAAAGAAATCATAATTTGAAATTTTCGGATACAACAATTAGTTCTTCACTTTATATGGGTTTTCGCTAAGGTTTATGTTTGGGTGATGTTTGGCATCCTCAAAGAAAATATACTTTAAATTTGCATTTTGCGGTTAAATAAATATTATACCCATTCACTCCGTCAGCGCCTATCCGAGTAAGTTTTATCACTCCGCTCGAGTCTGGGATTACCGTTTACCTTCTGGGTCCAGTCACTCACAGTTTTTATCAAAAAACAAAATTGCCACAGATATTTACAATTTACGTTTATTGCAAAGGATTTTATTGCAAACGAAATCGTAATCAGTATAACTTAAAGGCTTTGAACTTCTCAAAGTGAATTTTATGCTTGACTTTGTTAACACCAAATTTATTAGTGGTTTAAAACTTTCCAGTTTTTACTTTTTTTCGTGTGGTTTACACCTGGCACCATGTCTTGGTTCCTGTCAATGGAAATACAGTGCTTTCTTTTAAAACTGTTTAATAACATTCAACACAATTATATTTTTTAAATTATTACTGTGGCAACATATTTTTGTTCTAAAACAACTAGATATTAACATACAAAACAAATTATGTACGAGTTAAATGTCATTATATGTACATGGATTGAGATAATTATCAAGCTGTCATTATTTTAAGGCTTAGCTTATTGTTATGAGTCGACGTTATTCTAAACCAAATTTTTATGTGGATAAGGTTTTCAAGCTCACTATGTAATACACGTGTGTATGACTTACATAGATCGAGGAGGATCAAGTTGTTAGGTTGACCAAACGTATGTATGACGTAAATTCAAATTCTGAATTTAGCACTAATTTTATTACGTTGGTAGAAAGTGTGGTTATGTCAATAGATAATTATGAAGTAGTTATGAAGCATGGTGAATGAATTTTTATTACGTCGAGTAGTTGGGGTTTCACAAAAAAGAAGTTTGCTTCGGTACCACTCGTTAGAACAAGTGTCTTAACGAAACTAACTCTAGTAAATTTTATTGTACAGTAAAAACGGATCCTATTAAAAAAAGAACAAAAAGCCATTGTGAGGAAACGTGATACAACCAAATGTTCCAAAGCAAAGAAATTGGAATTGGTAGGAAAGACCATACCGCATGTGTGTATATAAATTCAACAAGTGCGCGATTCGAAGAAATTGAAAGAAATGTGGATATTCTTATGACAAAGCGACGAAGGTACACTGCATATTGTTACCAAGGCACCATATTGGACCCCAATACAAGATGTGAAACTGCAGAAAAAGAGGTTCCAATAACTATTCAAAATGCCAAAACATATTCGGCTTCAGGAACATGTCCAACCGGCTGTGAGTGCCATTACCCGGAGTGCATAGGAAGCGCTGCAAGCTGTTGTCTCAGTGACAAATTAACAACTCTTGTTGGCCCTACAAAAATGGAAAGAAGATATTGGTCCAACGATTATTTTGCAAAACACATGTGTGCATCAAATTGGGAATGTATAAATAAAAAGTTGACAGTACAGGTAAATATAGAAATCGAAAATGGAAATACTAGACCGTACTTCCTGCTCCCATCAAAAGAAAAAATATACTTAGATAGTAATTTTTACAAGAACGGATACAAGACTGTGGATAAATTCACAATATATCCTTTTGAGGATAAATTGAAAAAGATAAAGGGGTCAGCTACTTTGAGATGTTACAGCAGCTCCATCGACAATATAAGATGCACCAGACAAGAAGGGGACAGGGAGCACTCTTTCCAAGTCCAGGCCGAAAGCTTGACAGGGATATACAAGAGCACATTTTATGAAATTACGGGGAGGATAACTACCATTGAAAATGGTAAGAAAAGAATCATAGATGGAAGAAACAAATACACAATGATAGGAGTGGATGCAAGAAGTGTGGAAGTGCAGAGGGCAGTGTCAATAGAAACTGCGATGGAAATGATCGACGGGATTGAGACTCTAAACATGCAAGGAGTCTATAATACCATGATAAACCGTGAGAGTATTAACGACATCACAAATCTCCTGTCCAAAATGGTGAAACATCTCTCTAAAAAAGATCCACATCTTTTATCAGAGATGATGGGTGGGAATTTCCAAACTAAGTGGATAAATGAAGAAATATTTGAATTGTGTCCTTGCCAACAAAAAATTAACATGCCTATTTACTGGAATTGTAATGGTGCAATACAATATCAGGAAGGGTATTACGTCAACACAACTGATAAAAGAGGCTGTATGTCTATAGATGAGAAGGAAATAACCACTGTATCTTTGGGGAACAATAGAACAAATTTGGACTTAGAAATCATAGATTATGAACCCTCCCAAGTATCTTCATCTGATTCACCAAACTGGGACTGGCTGGTGCAGTCAAGACTACAAGAAAATGATTACAAAAGCATAACAGACAAAGTGAACACAATGGGGGACTTGATTGAATCAATCACACCAAGTTTCAATTATAAAGATATTATGTTGTATTTTTGTTTTATTACAACTTTTTTCCAATTAATGTTAAGTTTGTATAGGATAAGACAGTAAAATTCAATTCATACAGAAAGATTATTGTATATTTGTTTAATAATATATATATATATAGATATATTGTTAGTCAAACTTTGTAGATTGGGGTTAGCTGAAAAAACTGCTGTCAATATAGTCAATTTGTATTTAAATAGAAAAATTTTTATAAGAAATCACAATAACAAAGTAATTGGACCGAGGCTTGTTGGTCAAGGTATTCCGCAAGGTTCTACACTGAGTCCCTTACTTTTTAATATTTACACGGCTAAGGGTGCGTCTTTCCAACTGTTGGTAAAGTACCTGTTTGCTTTAACTATAAGGTAGTGCAGTTTTTGCGTCTTTCAATCGACAGGTAACCGTAACTACGAGATAAATTCACTTAACAACCACTTAGAATTGCCAGCAACTTCAAGTTCGAGGTAGCTCTGTTAACTGCGAGATAAAAACCCGAACAGTACACGAGTGAGCGCGGTGAAGTACGACGAAACGAATATAACCTAAAAACGTGCAATATTATTAATCTCCTATTATGGATGAAGATTTTGCGGATTTGTTTTCCTCAAACGACGACGAGTTATATGAAGGGAATGTGCGACGCCCGTATACAGTTAGAGAAAGACCTAACCATTTTGAGAGGTGGGACGACGTCGATTTTTTCAGAAGATTTCGGCTTAGAGAAGAGACTGTTGAACAGGTTTTGCGTTTGATCGAAAATGAGATTTCACATAGGACCGATCGGTAAGATTACATAAAATCAATTAAAGGTATTTGTAGTTATATTGTATAAACATTTCAGTAACAATGCTGTACCAGCGATGCATCAGCTGCTAATGACCCTGCGATTCTATTCTGTAGGAAATGCTTACACTGCAGTTGGTGATTTTGGTGGTGTACATAAGTCAACAGCAGGACTAATTGTGAAAAGAGTTACCGAGGCACTAGCGAGATTGCGTCCACAATTTGTACGTCTACCGACAACCCCAGATGAAATCATTGCCACGCAGCAAGAGTTTTACGAACTTGCTCGTTTTCCTCGTGTGGTGGGTTGTATTGATTGTACACATGTCAAATTGAAATCTCCTGGTTAGTATACCAATATTGTATATACAGCATTCCAAAAAATCACACACTTGCAGGTGGTAACAATGCAGAAACCTTTCGTAATAGAAAAGGGTACTTTTCATTAAATGTGCAAGCTGTCGCAGATGCCAATCTAAAAATTTTAGATATTGTGGCACGTTGGCCTGGTTCTGCCCATGATGCTACGATATTTAACAACTCTAGGGTGAAGGCACGCTTTGAAAATAATGAATTTGGTAACAGCCTACTACTTGGCGACAGTGGATATGCTGTGAAGCAATATCTAATAACACCTCTCTCTGAACCAGCCACGCCAGTTGAGCATTTATTCAATGAATCCCAAATTCGTTCACGAAACGTGGTTGAAAGAACTTTCGGAGAAAAAAAAGTTTCCGATTTTATCAATTGGAATGGAAGTAGCACTTCCATTTGCACAAAATATAATTGTTGCCACAGCTATTTTACATAATTTAGCATGTATGCATAATGATGAACCCCCACAAGACGGCGAATTTGATTTTGAAGATGATGCCCATGAACAGGTAGAGCCTCAAGTGCAAGAAAATAATGCACTGCCTGATAATCGGGTTAGACACTCGTTAATATATGATTACTTTTCAAGATTGTTGTAAATATGAGTAGGCAATGCAAATGTTTAAAGAAAGAATTATTATTATCAATTATTATAAGCAGCACCTACTTCATTTGCAATACCTATTACTGTATTTTTGCTATATATTAGGTATATGGAATGGAATAAAGATACAATTATTATATAAAGATAATATAATTTAAAATAAGACTTTACAACTTGTGAAGTAAATCTTGACGCTTTTTTTTATTATCAAGCTTCAACCCTTCCAAAATTTCAGCTTGAACCTCGCTTTGGATTTGCTTCAATTTGAGTTCCTCCCCCAAGAGCAGCAATTTCGAATTATTCTCACTTGTTAGATTTTTAATTTTTATTGTGTGCTCCGCTTCCTTATGGGTTGTCTCTGCTGCAACTAAAGCAGCTTGAAGTGTAGCAAGTTCCATTTTGGCAGCAGCTAAACCGTTAATTGAGGAGGTATCACATAGTGTAGCCGCTATTAATAAAATAAATAAGCAATATGTTACAATACAATTTGAATAACATACATTTCCTAAATGGCTTGCTTTTTGGCCGCTTTAATTGAGCGGGCGACCACTGTGACCAATCCGATTGATGTGTAGGTATCGTTGTCACCTGGACCTTATCGGTTATGCTAGTTGTTGCAACTGCAACACTATCATGGCCAGATAACTGCAGAGATACTGTTGAAGTATTTCTACTTGCTGGTGCCAAATTTATATTTGATTCGTTATCATTGAGCACTGCTAGTACCGTTACAGTCTCACTTTCTTCGTTAACATTGCCACTTGAAGCTTGTACTACAAATATTAAATAATAATTTTACCTATTCAATTTTCAATATCACCTTACCGGTGTCACAGTCGTTGGTGGCTGGCAGACCTTCACACGACAACAGGATGATTTCTAATAGTTTCTCCTCCCAGGTTGTTAACGGGGTTAAATCAGACGTGCCACCTCCCGTTATGAATATTTGCTGTCGATTGGCAGCCTTTTTTTTCCTTAAGTCTTTTTTGATACCATCATACTTGATTTTTAACGATTTTGTAGTCCTCGGCAAGTGCCCACTTGCACTGTTAAATTCTGCAGTCAACTGCTCCCACACTTTAACTTTCTGCTTCCAAGTTACAGCATCGGACTTGGCACATTCAATTGTGCTGCTGTGCTTTATAGCCAATTCAACTAGTAGGGTTATTTCCCCATCAGTGAAATTACTACCCCTTTCTTTTTTATTTGGCGTACCATTCATTGTATTACTTAAACACAAAAGTAATTCAGCACGTGCTCGACAAAAATACAAACGAGGTTTTAGGTTAGTGTGACTCAAGTATTTCGGTGTAAAGTTAGCGTATATTGCAAAATACGTACTATCCGTTATAGAAACATTCGAAATGTGGTTGGCGCTTACCGGCAGGTTATATTCGTTTTGAAAGACGCAAACGCTGTTTACCAATAAGTTAAATTTATGTCATTGGTAATTAACTGACACGTTACCTAGAACATGGAAAGACGCACCCTAAGTTACATTACATAGGAAATAATAACGTGAAATCTATTCAGTTTGCAGACGATTTTTGCTTTTACAGCATCCGTAAAACATATGAAGAATGTAAATCAGACCTTAAACACGTAGCAAAGCAACTAAAAATTGAGCTGCAAGAACATGGGCTCTCACTCTCTCCTGATAAAACAACTATACTTACTTTCACCCGACACAGGCTTAAAATAGATATTTTTTTTTTAAATTGAGGATCTCGTAATTCCTCTAGTGTCTACACATAAATATCTAGGAGTTATTCTAGATTCTAAACTGTTGTGGACAAATCATATAAAGCATATAAAAACTAAATGTGAAAAGGGTTTAAACATACTTAAATACATATCTAAAGTAAAATGGGGAGCAGATACTACATCATGTATAAACTTTTATAAGGCTTACATACGTTCAATTATGGATTACGGATCAACACTTTATGGATCAACATCTCACTCTAATCGTTTAATACTAGACCGTTTACAATACAAAGCTCTTAGAATATGTATTGGTGCTATCCGTTCATCACCATGTAATGTCATTTTAGCAGAAGCCCAAGAACCTCCCCTTTCCCTAAGAAGAGAATATCTTGCTAACAAAGCTATAATTAAAATCAGAACGTTTGACAGTGTTTTAGTAGAAAAAGTTCACATACTAAGTCTGCATTGTTTGACTAATAAATATTGGAAAATTAAAAACAATCCCCCGTTAGTAGATGCCTATTTAACTACACTAGCATTTTCGTCTATTAAACCACAGTTAAAAATACCTTACTTTCGGTTACCTTATGATGTTTCTGCAAGTAAGTGCTCAGTCATAATTCCAGAGTATACTGAAAACTGCTCTATTAACAAATACATATTTAGCAGTATCAATAGTAAATACGACAGATTTTTACGTATAGCTACAGATGGATCTAAAAATAGAGATGGTGTTGGGGCTGCATTTTGTGTTTTTTCTTTAAGTAAGATTTTGTCCTTCCAATTTAAATTAGCTATACAAAGTTCAGTTTTTACGGCAGAAGCGTTTGCCATTGATAAAGCTCTTGAATGGGCTTCTCAAAATGCTGCATCTAATGTATTAATACTGTCGGATTCTAAATCAGTTTTAAACACAATAAACAATTTTTCGACCACTTGTTGGCAAAACCCAATATTGTGCAACATCTTATATAGTCAATATAAGTTACACCTCAACGGTTATCGAGTGGTTTACCTATGGACTAAAGCACACTCGGGCATCAAAGAAAACGAAATGGCAGACTTACAGGCTAAAGAATCCTTAAAACTACATCAGAGCGAGACTTGGTTATGGCACACAGACCTACTAAAAATATTTAGGGAAAGCTGTAGATCATCTTGGGAAAACATCTGGAGAAGTTATTGTAGTAAGAACTCAAATCAATACACTCTTTTAAATCCTTTTTTTATCTAAAAAGAAAATATATAATAATAATGTAATTATTTCAAAATTTGCTACATCAATAATTACAAGACTAAGAATAAATCATGGTAAATTCCCTTCGCATCTTTATAAAATAGGATTGAAAAGAAACCCGTTCTGCGACTGTGATGATATATCTGATGGAAACGTAAATCATCTATTGTTTTCTTGTAAAAAGTTTGAACAGAAAAGATCTAATTTTATTGAAAAATTACTAGCGTTGAACTTACAACTTCCAATGAACATAACGTACATTCTTAGTTTTGAAAATATGTTAGTACACAGCGTCCTTGTACAGTTTGTTATATCAGCAGGTATCCCAATTTAAAATAATGTCATTACAAAAAAATTTGTGGTTGAAGAATTTTAATTCAAAACCAAAAAAAAAAATTATTGTAATTTTAAGTGTTTATACATGTAACTAAATGTATTAAAAATTTTAACATGCATTTATGATGTGCAATATAAAGTATACATATAAAACTTATGCTAATTACAATTACTGCACCATAATGACTTATTCTACTTACAATAACATAGTTTAGTGTTGTTATAAATGCAGGAAACTGATCGAATAAGATTCTTTTAATTTAAACCATTTATTTTATTTACCATTCGTGTAGAAACTTACATAGGTATTACAGAACTCTACTTATATTTTAACATGGATGACACAAGACAAATGTATATGCGAATGGCGCGAAAAAGAAACGAAGGTATTTTTAAAAAAAGTTTTCCATTCATTCGAGCGATATACTAAAAGATTGATTGTTTCAACACTTCCCCTCAATCAATACATGGCATAAAAAAAAACTTAGTATACTAAAACATTAACTAATCCTAAGTTTACACAATGTTTTAAAAATAATTCTGCGCAGAGACTTTCTGTAAAGATATCGGCAATTTGTTCATTAGTACATATGTATTCAATAGTCAGCTGTTTATTATTGACCAAACTTTTAACGAAATTATATTTGACGTCTACATGCTTGAGCCTCTTATGTTCCCACTTATCTACCAACTTCAAGCAAGACTGATTGTCTTCGAAAATGGTGTAAATGTCAAGTTTGTATTGAAAATGGTTTAAAAGCCGTTGTAGCCATATACCTTCTCGAGCTGCTTCGGAAAGAGATATAAATTCTGATTCCGTTGAAGATAGTGCAACAGCAGATTGCTTTTTGGTATTCCAGCTTACTGGGCAACCAAATGCTTTAAATAAATATCCTGATGTCGATTTTCTGTCCAAGCCATCGCCAGCCCAATCTGCATCAGCATATCCAACAAGAATGTCATTTGTATTGTTGGGAAAGAACAGCTCCATGTTTACAGTTCCCTTTAGGTACCTTAAGATTCTTTTTAATAATTTCCACAGTTCATTTGTTGGACAATTTACTTTGGTTTCCATTGGAGTTTTGGCTTCTCTGCAGTCAACCATATCAAACTTTTTTAAGATATTATTAATGTATTTCTACTGGTTTAGGTAAATTCCATCGTTTTGTCGATCTCAAATTTATTCCCAGAAAGGTTTTAACCAAACCTAAATCTTGCATATCAAACTCCGTTTGCAGTTTGTTCTTTAATAATTGTGATGTTTCTTGATTTTTACTTACGATCAATATGTCATCGACATATAATAGAAGGTAAATTTAATCGTTATTACTTGATTTTATGTATAAACATTGATCATGTTCGGATTTCCGAAAACCTTGGTTGAACATAAATTTGTCAAACATCTTATTCCAGCAATACGGTGCTTGCTTTAAGCCATAAAGCGACTTATTCAGTTTACACACCATGTTTTCTTTTTTGCAGTTATATCCTTCAGGAATTTTCATGTAGATTGTGTCTTCCAGATATCCATGCAAGAAAGCACATTTCACGTCTAATTGCTCAATTTTAAAGAGTGTATAATTTGCAATTGCAAATAGGACTCGCACTGTCGTTAGCCTTGCAACAGGAGCAAATGTCTCCTTGTAGTCTATGTCCTTTTCTTGCATAAAGCCTTTAGCAACCAATCTTGCTTTATATTTAATTGGTTCTCCCGCTTCATTTTCTTTCATACGAAATACCCATCTACAGTCAATTATGTTGGTATTTTCAGTCTTTTCTACTAAATTCCAGGTTTTATTTTTTCAAGTGCCAAAAGTTCCTCGTTTACAGCTTTTAAGCAACTGCTTTTATCGCTACGACTTTTTATATCAAAAATATTTTTTGGTACATCTTCAATGAATGCCTGCACATTTAGAGCCATATGTTCGATTTCATCATCAATAAGATAGTCATTTAGGTACAGAGGCTTTTTCCTCGTTCTTACTTCCTTTTGAGTTATAGGATTATTTAATTCATTTGTATTTTCATTCTCTTCATGTATATTTTCATTTTCCTTCTCCATTTCAACCATAACTTCATTTTGGTTTTGTATTTTATCTTCAGTTTCTGCATTTTTGTTATAATTAACATTTGCTTCTACTTCAATTTCGGTTTCTATGAACGCATCGTCCCTTATACTTAAAATACTTTTACTTTCATCAAATTTTATGCTTCTACTGAGAACTACTTTTTTAATAATTATTGTTACGTAAGTTACTGACCTTGATTTTAAATGGCCCCGCATAATCCACGCCGTAATGAACAAACGGACGTGTTCGGTTAACTCGATTCATGGGAAGATTACCCATACGCTGCTCAAATGTTTAGCCTTAAAGCATATTACGTATTTATGAACTATTCGTTTAACTGTGTTCCGACCTGATAATGGCCAATATTTCACTCTTACATTTGCTAACATAGCTTGAGTTCCTGCATGTAATAATTTTAAGAGTTCGGTAAATTTGTGATTACTAGGTAAAATAATGGGATGCTTCTGTTCTTCTTGGAGATTTGCATGTTTTAATCTACATCTTAACCATGTTGGCAGTTTGCTCCATTTTGGAACTTTGCCATTTCTATTCAGTAATTCACAATCTTCTAAAAATATCTGAGTTTGCACCAATTTTATAAGTGTTACCGTTGAATTGGACAGTTCGTCAACTGATAAGTTATCCTTTAACCTATTTGAACCTATGGTACTTTTAAAAGGTCGGAAAAAGTAATCTGTATTGCTGGCTTCTGGCTGGGTTTTAACTTCTTGTGGGTAGATGAAACAAAGTGTATTACGCTTAGAAACATATGATTCATCATTTAATTATGGAATAAGCACGTTCTGGCTGTTTTGTTTACTGTAAGAATTTTATAAAGTTTGATAATAATTTTGTGTTGAATCATGAGCGACGAAAATCAAAATTGGTAAGTTGGTTTTAATATTATATTATCTTTTTTGTCTTTTACATACAAAATAAATATTATTTAACGCTAATATCACACTTTGAAGCAAATAAAAATATAAAATATTTGGTTATGTGTGCCTAAACGATTCGTTACTTTTAAAAGGACGGTAGGTTGATACACATCTATACTGTTTTTTTAAAAAAGATACGTATTTTATTTCAGGTATTTGAGAAAACCCCTGACACTTAACGAACTTCTACAGGAAATTGAAGATATTGATGATATTGCTGATATTCCTGATGAAATAGTAATATTTCCGCCAGAAAATGCCAATGACTATATCACGGATGAGGATCCTAGAGATGAGAATGGCGTTGTTCTAAATAATTTACCGGGATGTCAGTTACGGGCAAATGCTGAGGTTCGTATCGACAGAAATCAAGAAGATGTTATGGCAAATCCTGATGAGGTGAATCAAGAGTCTGAGAGCGAGGACGACTTGCCATTATCTACGTTTGTGAGAAAAAGAATAAAAACATCCAAACAATATCACTATTCGCTAAGAAAAGACATAGTTGTAAAGTTTCCTTCTTGGAACCCTGTGTTTCACGTACAAAACAATCAATCTCCTGCGAGTCTTTTCAAATGTTTTTTCGATAAAAATCTAATAGAACAGATAGTTCAATATACAAATCTGTATGCTTCTCAAAATAATCGACAACCTGATGTTACCGCAGATGACATATATTGCTTCATTGGCATTCTTCTTGTGACTGGATACTGCTCTGTATCTAGGAAGAAAATGTACTGGCAAAATTCCTCTGACAGTAATAACAAACTTATTTCTTCTTCAATGTCAAGAGATCGCTTTCAATATGTGATGAGTAATTTCCATTGTGTTGATAACAATAACTTGAACAAAGATGACCGTTTTGCCAAAGTCAGGCCACTTTTTCAAGCTCTAAATTAAACATTTTTGGAAATGGCACCAATAGAAGAAAACCACTCCGTGGATGAAGCCATGGTTCCATATTTTGGACGCCATGGCTGCAAACAATTTATTAAAGGAAAACCTATACGCTGGGGATACAAGTTCTGGGTTGGAACGACGCGACTAGGATATATCGTAAATTTTGAACCATATCAGGGTTTTAGTACCTATTTGTCTGAAAGGTACAAAGAGTTGGGACTTGGCGCCTTCGTTGTCTTGCAGTATGTTGATGTACTCCAATCCAAGGGATATGACAACTATCATATATTCTTTGACAATTTCTTAACGTCGTTACCACTAATGAAAGAATTGACTTCCCGAAAAATAAGAGCCACTGGAACAATCCGAGCGAACAGACTACCAAAGTGTCCATTGACGGATATAAAACAGTTCAAAAAGAAGTCAAGGGGAGAGTTTCAATATGCACTGGTGGATAATGAAATTGTTATTTGCCGTTGGAATGACAATAATGTTATAACTATGGTCTCCAATGCCACTGAAGTACTCTGAATTAGCGCCATGTTTATGTTGAACAACCTGCGCTTATAAAAGGATATAATGAAAATATGGGAGGGGTCGATCGAAGTGATCAAAACATTGGCCAATATCGTATTTCAGTTCGGGGTAGAAAATGGTATTTTCCGTTGATTAGCCACTCCACTGATATGGCTATTCAAAATGCTTGGTATCTGAGCAGATTTGAGGGAGGCAAACTTGACCAGCTTGCTTTTAGAAGAGCCGTAGCAACTGAGTTATTGGAAACTCACACCGTGTTCAAAAGGAAACGTTCCTCCAGAGTACCCAATAATTACAAAGAACATTCTCGGTACGATAGACTCGATCATATAGTGGTTTACCAAAATAGTCAAACGAAATGCGGAGTTTGTCACAAAAAAGCTAATTTTCGGTGTGACAAATGTAATATTAGTCTGCATCCAAAAGAATGTTTTCTACAATTCCACACCTTATAAGATGTAGAATATTTTTATTACTCAATAAAAGTTTTTCTTGAATTAACCTGCATATCTTTTTTTTCACAAATTCACTTTAGTAGTAGTAGTATATAGTCCTACCGTCCTTTTAAAAGGACGGCATTTTTTTCCTACTTGGAATACTTTCATATTTTTTTCACTATTTTTCCCAACCTTAAAATAGCTTATTGATAATGGTTTTTAAGAAAAAAAATCGCATTTCGAAAAAAAAAGTTTCAGGTCTAAATGGGTTAATTTGTTAATCTATTCGTTTTAGTGTTCTTAATGAATTGTATAATGTCAGTAACTGCTCTAATTAATTTATTAAACTTGGAATAACTATCAAATATATTAAAAGAACTTATATTCAGCAATAGTTTACTAGTAGTGTTCTCAATGTGTTTTTGATCAGGAATATCTGTAAACTTTCGAAAATTACAGTTGGACCACTACCTTTCTGGTTTTGTTAACCATTGTGGTCCTGTCCACCACAATTTGGAATAACCTAACTCGTTAGCATTAGCACCACGAGAAATTATATCCGCTGAGTTGTCCTTGCTGTTTACGTATCGCCAGTTGTTTTGGTTGGATAATGCTTGAATAGACGTGTAGTAACCGTAGCTGGTTTTTAGTAAATAAGATTGTAATTTCAATGTAATTTATTGAGTAAAATACAACCTATCAGTTTACAATTCTATAAGCAACTGCATACATACGTATATGCATTTTGCGCATGTGTTAACCCCACTAATACTGTCAGCGCAGCCATGACAAGTTTGAATTAAATTAATTACAATTTTAAATTATATTTATGAATAATCCTAACACTCCCGGTACTTGTAAGAAAAAAAAATTTTTTTTTTCCTTTTTATAAATCTAAACGATCGGGTTCTTAATAATTCTTGAAGATTTTCTGATTTGCGGAGTTGGAATCGTACTTTCAGTTGTTATAACTGGATTTGGTTGTTCGTTTTCTAAAGATTTATCTTTATTACTTGAACTTTCTGTAATTTCAGTAAAATTTTTTGACAATGGTTGTACAGGTAATGGCTGTACACACGCTGGTTTTACAATGATTGTTGGTTCTATGTAATCAGTTTCAATATTTTCACCAATTTTTCGAATCTGATCTACATGCCTTTTAACTATTCTACCATCGTCTAAACGTATAAGGTAATGTAATGTTCCTAAAACGTTTTCAACTTTTCTAAATCTCCATTTATCACCAAAGTAATTTCGACTTGCAACTCTCATACCAATATTAAATGTTTTAGTTTGATTGTATAAATTTAAATTGCGTTTGAGATTCTCAGCCAAATGTATACTAGGTTTAATGCAATCTAATCTAGAACGAATTTCTCTTTTCATTAACATAAATGAGGGTGATTGACCAGTATTAGCGTGAGGCATTTTTCTATATTGTAACAACAAATCATTAAGTTTCTGGTTAACTGACTCATAAGTTTTATCATAAAACATTGCTCGTAATGAGTTCTTTAAGATTTGTACAAACCTTTCGGCTTGCCCATTTGTAGATGGGTGGTATGGAGCAGTTAACTTTAACTGAATGTTATTTAAATTTTAAAAAAATTGAAATTCGCGAGAAGTAAATTGCGTTCCATTATCGCTTACAAAACATATGGGTAATCCATGTGTCGCAAAAATAGTTCTACATACTTCAATCGTAGATTTAGACGAAATATTATTCATAACATGAATTTCTGGCGATTTTGAGTATGCATCCACGAGTATAAAAAAGTATGAGTTCTGGAATGGTCCAGCAAAGTCAGCATGTACTCTTTGGAAAGGACCGGAAGGGCGTTCCCAAAAATGGTTCTGTACCTTTGGTGGATCATTTTTTACTTTTGCACAGCAAAAACAATTCTTAGCAATTTCCTCAATATCGTAACTGATTCCAGGCCACCAGCAATAGCTACGTGCGAGTGCTTTCATTTTTGTAATACCGAAATGCCCTACATGTAACTCGTTCAAAATAGTTTTTCTGTAAATGCTAGGTACTACAACTCTTAACCCTCTCATGATACACCCTTCTTGTAAACCAAATTCGATTTGATCTATGTTAAACCTATTTTGAAATGAAACTGGTACACCTAATCTTAAACCTTCTAGTAGAGGAAGTAGTTCTTTATCTTTGCATGTTGCTAAAGCTAATTTTTTTACTGTAATTGGTAGTGTCTGAATTTGATTTATATTAAAAATATCGGATTCGTCAAATTTAACAGTATTGTTAACATTATTTTTAACTAATCTGGACATTGCGTCCGCAATTGAATGACTTTTACCATTTCTGTATTTAATAGTGTAATTGAATCCTTGCAAATAAATTGCATAATGTTGCATACGCGCTGCAGAGTAAACTGGAAGTCCTTTATGAGAACCAAATATTTGCACTAAAGCCTTGTGATCGGTAATTAACGTAAAATGAATTTCGTATAAGTATTGGTAAAATTTACGCACGCCAAATATTATTGCATAAGCTTCGCGATCAATGTTTGAATATGAACGTTGTGTCGCTGTCAGAGTTTGTGAGGCAAACTGTATGGGTCTTTCCGATCCATTTGGTAAAATGTGTGAAAGTACTGCCCCTGCTGCTACTTGACTACTATCGGTTGCTAATACTAGCGGTAATTTTGGATCAAAAGCTATTAGTACATTATCCGATTTAATTTCTTTCTTAACATTTACAAAAGCATTTTCACATTTTGAATTCCAGCGCCATTCGACACTATCTTTAAGTAAATTATTCAAAGGATAAATCATTGTACTTACATTTTGAATAAAACGTGAGTAATAATTTACTAACCCTAAAAATATTTGTAATTCATTTTTATTTGTAGGTCTTGCAATTGTATCTATCGCTTCTACTTTAGATTGAGATTTATGAATTCCTCTTTTGTCAATAACGTAACCACAGTATTCTATTTTATTTTCCAAAAATACACACTTATCAAAATTTATTCTTACATTGTATTGTTTAAACCTTTCAAAAACTTGAATTAAAGTACGTACATGCAAATCATCGTTAGGTCCCGTAACCCTAATATCATCAAAAAATACAGCAATGTTTTGTATTCCTTGCAAAATTTGCTCTATCGTTTTCTGCCAAATTGCAGGTCCCGATGCAACACCGTATAATAAACGCGTTGGTCTTAATAAGCCTAAACTCGTATTAAGTGTCAATAATTCGCGGTCATCTTCATGTATTTCTAAATGTAAGTACGCTTGTTGTATATCAATTTTTGAAAATTTTTCTCCCCCAGCTAAATTTGTAAATAATTCATTAACCGTAGGAAGAGGGTAATCGTCCACGACTAAATTTGGATTTAAAGTGGATTTGTAATCTCCGCAAATTCTACGCCGCTGTTTTGGATTCCATCCCATGCAGCGTAATTTAGTTAGTATGTAAGCGAATTAGTGCGTAGTACACATATCTACTTGTTATGTTCAAAAATGTGTTGTGTAATTATGATACGCAATTAAAAAGGTATGTTTTCCTTATACTTATTATTTTGGCGTTTAACCGGCCACCACCGTCACAACATACACCATCAACAAAAAGTGCTCAGAAGAAAACTGTAAACATTAATAAAAAATATAAAAAAGTTATCAAAACAGAAATATGGGAAACAAATCATGTTTTAACTGAAAACTAAAAAACAAGTACAAAACAAAACCTCATAAAAATTTGTGCAAAAGACTACTCACTAGCATCCTCATCATCGCCAATGTTATCGTAGTCAGGACAAGTAACGATAGTAATCGCATGTTCTTTGCATATTCGTTTGTGACATGTGTGGCACGAAATTGTTGTCACGTTGTTTTTCTGCCTTCCACAATAAAAGCACCTTCTTCCTACTTTTCTGGAGGCGCTTCTTCATGCTCCCCTTGAGGTGGTTTGTACTTAGTTAGGAAATGTCCGTAGGTAATGTCTTTATGGTAGCTCTTTCTGAAAGGTGTGGCTTCATCAAAGACAACGCCAATACTATTAGAAAAACTCTTCTGTATTTGTGAACATCCTCTACGTGTATGGCGTTATATAATATTTGACTGTTTATGCCTGCTATATTCACCAACTGAAAAAATAAAATTAACGGCCATCTTCTCGTTCTTCTGAGAACCGAGTACGTGCTACACATTTTGTTCACATTATCTAAGCCTCTCTTACAACGATTGTAATCTATTATTATATCTGGCTTATTGGTTACAGGGCCAGTTGCAGCATCAGAGTGCCTCGTAAAAAGCAAAATTACAGATTTATTTTTTTTAGAGGCATAAGACACAATGGTGACGTTTTTCTGAAATCAAAAGATGGACGAACCCGGTGCCCTCGTTTTATTTGGCATGTTGCTCAAATAGAATGTTCTGGAGTCACATAACACAAACGCTTTTAATCCATACTTTGCAGATTTGTTGGTGATGTACTGCACAAAGCTGCACCTTCCCCTAAATGGTATCAACATCTCATCAATTCTTATATGTGCACCTAAATTATAATTTTTTTTGCAGTTGTCTACAAAATGTCAAGGATATATCAAATAGCGGCCAGCTTATCAGTGACTTTTTTCTCGCGTCTGGTAGTTTTGTCGTCAAATCTCATTGCGGTTAGCAAAAACAGAAACCGGTTATAACTCATAGAAGCTTTAAATATTTCTGATCTAGTTCCATTAACTATCCACAATTCCAGAAAATGTGTTTCTCCTGTTTTGTTCCTGCTAGAAGCAGGAATCGTATAAAAACTAATATTTCCGATTTAGTGGTGTTTTTAGCATCTCTCGGCCGCTGATAGTATGTTCGCAATCTTATAATTTCTAGGTTTGTGCAATGAGTAATATTTTCTATCATGTCATCAGTAAAAAAATTGTCAAAAGCACTTTTTTTATTGGTAATATTTTGTGTACATTGTTTAGAATTCCTTATATGCAACTAAACGTTTTGGACTGTTACCAAGGTAATTGTAAATGTCTCTACAGAAACCTTCTATTTGTGGAGGTAGCACATTTGCAGTTGCAGAAGCTGCAAGATGTAACGAGTGACACAAGCATCCCGTTACAAAAATATCTCTATTAAGATAATTTTTTAATTTAGCCTTTAAACCATTATAGTTGCCCATCATAACTGCTGCATTATCTGCAGCAAATCCAGTTAACTTATTCATAGAGTTAGAGATAGTTCGTTTTCTCTAAATGTGTCCAATAATTTGTTAATAATACCCCGTGCTGTGCAATCATGTATTTCTATTATTGCCATTAAACGATCGCATATTTTCTTCTTATTCATATCCACATACCGTTACAAAAATATCTCTATTAAGATAATTTTTTTATTTAGCCTTTAAACTATTATAGTTGCCCATCATAACTGCTGCATTATCTGCAGCAAATATGAAAAATTATTTATGGTTTATTAATAACATTGATTTATAATTTATAGTCATTGATTGTTAATAGGTAAAAAAAAGGATAAACGAGAAAGAAGCGAAAACTTGACATCTAACGAGCAAGAATTTGGTGGACTGTGTAGCTTCTCATGCACACATAGAAAACAAAAAAAACTGTTGCTATTAATAGTAAAGAAAAAAGGGACGCTTGGGATGATATTACTACTCAATTTAATAGTCAATGCAGTAACAAAAGTAGAACATTGAAATCGTTAAAAATAAAATACGAAGGTATCAAACGAGACCTTAAAAAAAGGACGCACAAAGGAGGCATAAAGTATTTAAAACTGGTGCAGGCAATTGTTAAGTTTCTAAATTACATTATTATGAAGAAAAGTTACAGGCAATTCTAGGAATTTCTAATGATGATGATCAAGGTAAATGAATGAATGGATAATTTAAAATGCATATTGATAGTTAAATAAGCATTATTTAAGGTTTACAAGAAGTTACAATAATTAGCCGAGAACCAGTTTCTATAGAAGAGAATTATATTGCAGATGTAATTATAGAAGATGTAGTCATGGAAGAAGAAAACAAGGAAGAACGTAAGTTTTTTGAAGTGTTTATAGAAACTATATTTAAAATTACTTATTATTAAAAATTGTTAATGGTGTTAACTCGACTACTCAATGGAAACAATTACGGGAGAGGAGATCGAAGGTTTTTCGAACTCCTGCGAAATCATTGTACAAAGAAAAAAGTGAATTAAATAATAAATACTTTAATTTAGCTAACAGCAGATGCAAGTTGTTAGAATTACAAGAAGAACAGGCACAACTTTCTATTCAAGTACGAAAGGCAGGACTAGAAAAGGTAGTTTTAGAAAAGAAGCTAATAGATGAGAAAATGCAGCAAAATAAATTGTTGTTTAAAGCACAAATAGAGGCCCCTGGTAAAAAATAATTTTTTTTAATATAAAATCAAATAAACTAATGTATACATAATTATTGTTTTTATTATCGAAGTTCGCCAAAATATTGAACCATTTCTAGTTGTGTTATATTATTAATATCATTTCTAACCTAGGGGATGTTATGTTCTTCATTTATAATGATTACATCCTCTATTTCTTCTAGCATTTTGTCACAAACTATATTTTGGAGAACGGGTACTGCAACAATAATATTTTGAGCAAGTGTTATTTCACTTCTAATTCCCATTGATAAAATTGGAAATCTTCTTTTCCATATACCAAACGTTCGTTCTACTATATGTATTTTTGTATCTGATATGGGATTCATTATATAAATTTTCTGGTTGTGTTTGTGGGTTAGCCAAAGGTGTTAATAAATACTTTCGAAGGGGGTATCCACTGTCACCTAAAAGCAATGAGGTATAATATACTAACTGGAGAAACCACTTCGTACATGAAAACGAGCTTTCGGGCAAATACACATAAGGTCGACCACGTTTGAAGAGTAGAAGTAAAATTAAACCTTGTATGAAAACAATTGGCATATTTCTTAAACTAAAAATACATGTCATTAACAATAAAATGAACGAAATCTCCAATTGTCAAATAAAAACTATCACACTCATAAAAACGCAAAGCCATTAGTAATTGGTTCATAGGACTAATTGGGTTGCACTACGCAATAAATTACTTCCAATTTATTTGCCAGAGCCTACAAAAACAGATTTGAAGCAAATTGCTAGTAAATTTCACAAGAAGTGGAGTTTCCCAAATTGTTGTAGGGCAATAGATGGGAAACATATTCGTGTAGTTTGCCCAAAAGAAACAGGAACCCTCTATTTTAACTACAAGTCTTATTTTTTATAGTCTTGTTAGCTATTGTTGCTGCCCGGTATAAATTCACGTGGGTCGATATTGGTGCTTATGGAAAGAAAGGTGATGGTGGAATTTTTCAGCAATCGTCAATCTATAAACTCATACATAGTAAAGGATTTTGCCAGAAGAGGACGATTTACCTGGCACCAATATCGTACTCCTTCATGTAATTCTAGGAGACGAAGCATTTAAACTTACAAAAAATGTTTTAAGGTCATATGCCAGGGATCAAGCCAGGGCAGATGTACAGAAAGGAGTTTTTGATTATTGCTTAAGTCGAGCATGTAAAACTTCGGAAAATGCTTTTGGCATTTTATGTCAAACTTTTCGTATATTTTATTACGCCCATTGCAACTTGTCCATTCCTCGTAGACGTTATGTTATGGTTTCATGCTGCTTGCATAATTTGTTTAGTAAGAGGTGCACGCACAATCACCCAAGAGGAAGATTTTAATAATCAGATGCCCAAGAACAATATGATAACTTTACGTTATACTAGTGGCAACTCTTCAGCAATAGCTTTTCAAAATAGAAATAATTTAAAGAATTAGTTTAGCAGTAGATTTGGAAATGTTAGGTGGCAAATAAAACACGTTACTAGAACAGATATCAAGTAATAACTTTTTATTATTTAAAAAAAAATGTGCTGCGACTTTAAAACACCGCGTCTTAACTTGTATTCAAAGCAATTTGATTGATAAACGCGTCGTCTTAGCGCGACTTGTGTCGACTTTTTTTTCTATCGGCGTCTTTGCTACTTTTACCAGTACTCAATCTTGCGCTTATTTCGGGCGTGTTGGTCGTTTGTCTTTCAATCTATTCATTATTTTTGTTGTTTCCAATTTGGTTTATCTAAATGGTTGTGATCTTGCCTTTTATTTATTTATTTCTTTCTTTCGCCTTAGCCGTGCCAAGGATTTTTATTTCCCTTTACAGTGTAGGGTGACCTCGGCTTCGTTTACAACCCTAACCTTGGGGAGGTGGCGAAATCCTACTATCTGTTAGATGGTTGGTTTCCCAGACTTGTTTACAGAAGGTTTCGAAGTCTTTTCGTGTTTTATTACTCATGAGTTCATACTTGTTTGGTGGCCACGGCATGCATGCTTTCTCTACTGCTGCTTTTAGCTTTTCTCTTGGTTCTTCGTACTTTTTGCATATCATTAGTGCGTGTGTTGCGTCTTCTGTTACGTCACTACATATGCACTGTGGGTTATCTGTTCTTTCTATGCGATGCATATATTGGTTGAACCTGCCGTGGTCTGTGACTAGCTGAACTATTTCTTTTTGTGGGATCCAGCTTTTCATTTCAGTAATTCTTGTATTATTAGTCTCTTCCTTTTGTGGAGTTTCCCCACTTGTTTTGCCACATTTTTAGGGTTTCTTTTTTAGTTCATTTGTTGCTGTCTTCTTTGTCATCATTTCATAAGCTGTGTTTAGTGGTCTTAGACCTGTTGTGGTGTCTATTTTTGATTTGGCGTTTACGTATGTGATTTGTGCTTGGTGTTTTCTTATTAAATTCCTTGTAATGCATGTGAGATATGTTTCTTGTCTTTTGTATGTTTGGATGTTTTTGATCTCTGGATATGTGATTTGTATTTTTATGTTTGGTCGGTCTTTTGATCTTATTTTTTTGACTGCAATTTTTGCGATTGCCGTAGTCGCCGCGTACAGAATGGCTCCTGCTTTGTCCTGTTCGAATATTTTATGTACTGTAATTTCTTCTTCGTTTGGGCTAGTTTTATTTATGTGTGTTATTACTAACATGTCTGTGGTGTTTATTTTTACCGTATAATTTACTCCCTTTGGGGGTTCCGTAGCATTTATTGTTTCGTGTCGGCTACTCGGCGATACACATAGACCAAACAACGCAAAGTGCATATGACCAATTCGCGCGATTAGTCGTTACGTTTAGTCGATCCCAATAAACGCTGTATATAGACCGTACCTTAACGGATAGTAAGCCGATTTAGTAGCATAGTAAATTTTACTTCACAGTGAGAAGACCGAAAAATAACTTAATTGTCAGTTAAATTTTACTAGAGTTTTACTTGATGATGAAAAAACCGGGCCGACACCTGTTAAATACATTTTTGTAAATAGTTCTTTAAATAATTCTAATTTTTCTGATTTTTCTTAAAGTAAGACGTATTTTGTTTTCCAAATATATTATGGACTGTTCTTCCAAAAGACAAAAAACTGGAACAAGTAAAGATCCAGACGTTTGGCTAAAATGGTACGAAGAGCGATAATGAGCAAAATGGCGGTGATAATTGTAATGTTATTGTCTAGTTTTATAATATTATGTATTAAGATTTATTTGGATTAATTGTAATTAATCTAAACATATGAACCTGACACTATGCATGCATGTCTGCTAGTGCTGCCAACTTTCTAAAATCTAAAATAATTATATATAACAATAATGATTCCATAATCAATCAAGAATTTTCTGAAAATGACGAGAGTGATAAAAATTAAACCGACGATCAAAAAAAATTTTATGTAGGCAAAGATCAAAACATATCTACCAAGATCAATGAGTAAAGTACGTAAAACAAAAACGGAGTTGCAAATATATACACACTTATTATACACTCTATATAACACTAACCTGAGCTCGTGGTTAGCCACTGCCATTAATCAATATCGTTACAGTAAACTAAATTAATAATAGAAATATGATAGACCTGGAAACCTTCGTTCGTGGTTTTAATATGCCGCCTCAAACACGATATTTTATTAAATAATCAAAAACCACCCGTAGTACTTGACGTCACGCTGTTATGTTAAAAAGTTGGCAGATCAATTTTTGAGTATAAAAATTTTTTCAAGTATAAAATTATTCCCTCGGCCCCTCTTTCGTCGTCGATGTCAAATTTTATAACAGCATATTTTATTCACTTCCTGTAAGACCTGGTGCAATACAGACGAACTCTGTATTTTTACCATTCACCATTATGTAGATTATTTCACGTGAATATAAATATGTTTTGTGGCTACTTAGTGGAAGCTGAGTAGGGGTTGTTATGTTTTCCCTATAAAAATATACATTTGGCAACATTGCGCACATACATTTTGGTGAGTGGAGTTGTACATACATTATAAAAGTAATAAAAGATTAAAAACCTTGGGACATCTTGTTTTAAGTATTGTGCAGAGGCTAATTAAAAGAGTTAAATACAACAGGGGTAAGCTGTTATATTTCTCTTTATTGGGGGTTTAATTTGATTCTGTCCTAATTGTCTATAGCGGATTTCCGTACCCACCACACGTTCACCGTTATCAGTGGAGATAACGAAGAGGTGGCATATTTGGGAAAATTTCCACGACGTCCCGTCATGTGTTAGTCGCATGTTTTGATGTATTATCGATCAATGAGGGGTTAACATCGACCAATACCTTCATGGAACGATTATATATATAAACAGGGCGCTAGCCCATGTACTTGTATTTACGGGTTCCAAAATATTTTGGTTGATTAAATTTTGTAATTCTTGTTTAACGCGATCATGTAATGCAAAAGGTACAGGTCTACTTTTAACAAATATTGGTTGAGCATTCGGTTTCAAACGTAACTTAGCTTGAATTCCTTGAATTTTCCCTATTTGTTTTTCGAATAATGTTTTGTATTTTGATAGTATAGCATCGATATTTACTGTATTGCTAGTTTCTGTACGTAATTTAAATAACTCGCTTATATTTAAATTTAGTTGACGTATCCATTCCCGACCTAACAAAGGTTCTCTGTCCGTATGTAAAATATACAAACGTAAATTATGCAAGTTATCTTTGTATTGAACACGAACTGTAGTGTAACCTAATACTTTTAACTGAGTATCGCAGTACGTAAATAATTTGATTGTATGAGGTTGCGTTTGGAGATTAGGAAAATACTTATCAAAATCTTTCTTACCCATAACGCTTACAGCTGCACCGCTATCAATTTCGAATTGAACTTGTGACCCCTCAACAATCATTGTACACCAAAATTTTTTCCGTAATTCGCGTAATTTGGAAGAATCCCGTATTTGATACAATTGTACGATTTCCTCATTCGCATTCAGATCATCTTCTTGCGCACCTGCAACATCAGAAACTAAATTTACATTTTTAGAAAATTGTGATTGCTTTTTAAGGCAAACACTAGCTAAATGTCCCTTCTTTTTACAAAAATTGCAAATTGCATTCACATATTTACACCTGTTCGCCAAATGTTCGTTGCTTCCACATCTGTAGCACTTTTGATTGGTTTTCTTTGTAATTCCGGTATTTTCGCTGATTTCTGTAAACGATTTTCTTTCTTGTTTCGGTTTCTTCTTATCCCGGAACGAAATCGCATTAACCACGTTTGGTTTTTCCATTGTATTCCGTTGCGCTTCCGTCATTTCAAAAGCTCTTGCAATTTCACTTACTTCTTGTAATTTAATATCACCTTTTTCTAAAAGTTTTCTTCTTAATTCCGACGATAAACATTTTTCTATAACTTGATCTCTAATTTGATCATCCAAATCCATGTATTTGCACGACTTCCCTTGTTCCTTTAACCTCGTAATAAATTGTTCAACCGTTTCATCAGAGTTTTGTTTTAATGTTCTAAACACGTAACGTTCGTATACTGAATTTACTTTTGGAGCAAAGTAACTGTCCAAGGCATTGATGCTTATATCGTATAAATCGGGTGAAGCAGAATCTTCGGATTCAGGTAAAGTAAAGTAAATGTCTTGCACTTGTTGACCAGCCAAATGTAGTAGTAAATTCTTCTTCCGAATATGATCGGTGATTCCTTTCGCACTAATGAAAATTTCGAAACTTCGTTTCCATTTTCCCCATTTTGTACCCAAAGTAGCCGTTTCTGTATTGCAATTAAACGGTGGAAGCGTAAAATGCTCCATTATCCTCGTCGCCAAATCTGTAGTAACCGTAGCTGGTTTTTAGTAAATAAGATTGTAATTTCAATGTAATTTATTGAGTAAAATACAACCTATCAGTTTACAATTCTATAAGCAACTGCATACATACGTATTGTTACCTGCGTTTGAATTTCGTTGTGAAAGTCACCGTAAGTTTTTTTTTTGTGTGTTTCGATTGATTATTTTAGTATTAGCATCGAGAACGTTTTGTTTATTGTTTGTGTGGTTTGAGTTTAATGATATTTCAAGTTGTTTTCGATCATTATTGAAATATTCTTTTAAATGCATACAGATCCGTAATTTTGAGTTTAATTTAGTACTTTATTTGGTTATCTTCGTAGAATACCAATTCATTATAATTTACGACTTCCTTTGTGGAATGTAAGTTGATACATTTTTCTTGGTAATTACACTTTGATTAAGCCAGCTGCAGTAATGCAAGTCTCAGCGTTCTTGTGTGAACCAAAGTCTACGTGCGGAAATTCACGTGGCTATTTATAATTTTCATCTTTGTTTTTCTCGTTTGTTCAATGTTTTTTTCTTTTACTACGAATTGACTGCGCACATGCAAGTAGTTAAGTAGGGGATAGGAAGTGTTGAAAAGGTTAGATTTTTTTGGCATTATTCGATCGTGGGTCGTAATGACAAATACCGGTTACCGTAAGATGTAGTGGAGATATAGGGTAATTTACCCTCTGACGTTATGTAGAACCGCGGAAGTTTGTCAGAAATCGTGAAAATTAAGGTAGTGGAGAAAAATGTTACTTTTCTTCAAATTTCGTATAGTACGGCTTGTGTAAAATTCGTGATTTCTGAAACAGAAACTGTTACGTTTGTGGGGTTTAATGTTGTGGTGGTATATGATTAAATCCGAAATTCGCCTTTGGCGGTTATAAAATTAAATTGTGAGATATATCTTCCGTCGTTGTTCTATTGTTTGGGAAGCAGCTAAAGTCCATCCAAGGTGTAAGCTTTCAAATCCACTGGGAACCAAAGTTCAGCCGGTGTCACCAATTAAGAATTAAGGTATTTATCGATTTTGTTGTTCGATCGTGCAGTGTCCCGCGATTTAAAAATGCAGTAAAAGCTTTCAATTTTTTAAGTCAATTGAAATTACGACTAACGTTGAATTTAATTATTTCAACGAACACGTATAGTGTTTGCGCGAAATTAAAATCAATTAATGTTGTTTTGGTGCGTTTGAGAAATAATTCGTATTTCGAATATATGATAATGTAACGACTTATAAACTATATTTTGTTTAGTTCGAATTAAAGTTCGGACATATATATGTTATAAACTGTATTGTTTTTTTTTGTGTGTGTTATTTTATTTGTTTGTTATAAATATGCGGTCAAGATCTTGAGATTTAATTATATTTGACGTCGAATTAACGCTATTGTAGTAGCATTTCTTTTATAATCTTTAATGTAATGTTTTGTGTGTAAATTATTCATTTTTGTTTGCTTAAGATTATTTCATTTCTTTTATTCAAATTTATTTGATATCATTTAGTACTTGTTATTTTATTTTGTCTTGGTTTTAAATATTCAATCAATAAATGTTAAATTGTTAAATGTAAAGAGCTTTTATTCATTTAGCCGCCGCATACGTAAAATTTTGTTTAAGTGTTTTTTTCAGAATTGTTATAACCCAAGGTAAGTTCTGTGGTTATGACCAACCGGATGAGCTTTCAGGTAATCAAGGGTTTGAAAGCTTCCCCTTATAGAAATCCTTGATTGGCGCCCTTATCGATTATTTGACGATTTTACCGTTCTAGTTCCATTTTTACGACGATCGCGTTTCCAATTTTTCACGGAATTTTAAATAAAACCCACCCTTCTCCATTGAGCTAGCGGCACAACCCCCGTTTATGTTACTTCATTGCAGGCAGTGACTTTGTGTTAATTTTGGAATGTAACATAAATAATTTGGCGTCTCCAACGTGTGGCCTTTTTCGAATTTTAGTTTGCCTGTTAAGTTTCGTGATTTTTGGAAGATTTTACCGTTTTGTAATTTCATTTTAAAATGGGTTACAAATTGATTGTTGATCGTTTATCGCATAACGAATTACGCTATGAAATTTTGATTAGAGGCGGTGATGCATCTTTAGGTGTTGTCGTATTACGAGGTTTACTCAAGAATTTTCTTATTGAAGAAGCTACCGGAAAATTATCTCGTCCCGTGTATCCGTTCGATTTTAATGCAGATAAATTAGCGATTCGTGAAGGTATCGATGAGCTTAGAAAGTTAATAGATTCATTGAAAATTACTCCAACTACAAAAATTTCTTCTACTATTGAAACCAAAATTAAATATTTGTTAAACCGTATTGGCAATTCAATTCCTGTTCAAGATGACGATTCTCAAGTTAAAGATGAGTTTTTAAAAGATTTAGTTGTTTTAATTTCGCAGTACGAACTTTTGGATAAACAAATTGTTGTTTCAAATCCGTCTACTTCCGCCGATGAAGTCATCGAACCTGTCGTTCAGCCTTCTTTAGTAGTTGATAACGCTTTACCGACGTCTTCTGCTGTTAGTCCAAATTTTATT
The DNA here is from genome assembly GCA_035610365.1 of Aquatica leii. Classification (NCBI taxonomy): domain Eukaryota; kingdom Metazoa; phylum Arthropoda; class Insecta; order Coleoptera; family Lampyridae; genus Aquatica; species Aquatica leii. The sequence continues at coordinate 257,638,779 of CM069432.1, forward strand.
AGTCATGTTAAGAGTATTTCAGTTTCGAAATGGAACTTAAAGTTCTCTGGTGACGCAAAGTCAATTTCATTGAATGCATTCTTAGAACGAGTTGCCGAACTTCAATTATCGCGTAACGTTTCAAGTCATCAGTTATTTTTGGAGTGTACTGATCTTTTTACAGGTCATGCATTGATTTTTGTTAGATCCATTCGTAGTTCAGTTAATTCTTGGGAAGGTTTAGTTAAGTTTTTACGCGAACAATTCCAGCCTACCGATTATGACGAACGACTTATTGAAGAAATTAAGCGTCGTACTCAAGCTAATGATGAACCTATGGGTATTTACGTTGCAATTATTCGCAACATGTTTTCACGTCTCGATGAGCCTTTTTCTGAAGAAAAGCAGTTAAAGATTTTATTAAGAAATATTTCTCCCGTTTATCAAACTCAGCTTGGTTTGTCGTCAGTTACTTCAATTGAGGAGTTAATTAAATTTGGTCGTATTATCGAGGACCGCATGCAAGCTATTGAAGCTTACACGCCTCCATCTCGTAGAAAGCAGGACATGGAGCCTGATCTAGCTTACGTTACATCTCAAGTTAAGGACATTGCCGTTTCTCGTTCTTCGAATAACGTTAGTAGTGGTGAAAAATCTACACCACCTGTTAGACAAAATTTACGATTACCGTCTTCTAGTATCGCACCTTCTTCACGAAGGTTAGCTATCGTTAATGCGCCTGCTTCTTCTAATCGAAGTAGTCCGCAATTATGTTGGAATTGTAGGAAGCCTAACCATCGAGCTGCTTCTTGCAAAGAACCTAAGAAAGGTTTATTTTGTTATCGTTGTGGAAAGCCTAACGTTACGGTCCGCACTTGTTCTAAGTGTTCGGGAAACGAGTAAAGGACGTACTAAGAAGCCGTTTAGTGACGTCAGAGGTTAAAGTTAAATCGGCTGTCTATTTTAATAGTTTACATTCTTCGAAGAAAAAGAGTTTTGATAAGAATAAAGTCGTGTTAGATTATGTTTTCGAGTCTGCTGAGTCTGACGAAAGACCTTTTGTCTACGTTAAAGTTTTTGGTCACGAAATTTTGAGTTTATTAGATAGTGGCGCTTCTCGCACTATTGTTGGTTCTAAGGGTTGGGAAATTTTTAGTCAGTTAGGTTTGAAGTTAAATAAGTCAGTTAAAGTTAATTGTATTGTCGCTAATGGTAAATCAGTACAAAGTTTAGGTTCACTTCTCGTCCCAATCGAAATTAAAGGAAAAATTGTTGTTTTAGAAGTTTTAGTTGTTCCTGACGTTCCGCATAATTTAATTTTAGGTGTTGATTTTTGGAAACAAGCAGGTATCGTTCCTGATCTTAGAAAAGGTGAGTGGCGTTTCGAAAATATGGACACCATTTCACAATTGGAAGATAAAGATTCAGTTATTAAGTCTCGTCTCGATCTTTCCTCAGAACAGCTCAATCAGTTAGACAGTTTAGTTAGTAATCACTTTTCTTCTTCGAATGAAAATTTTGGATGCACCAACTTGATCGAACATCAGATCAAAACTACTTCCGAACCAATTAAGCAACGGTATTACCGAGTTTCGCCGTTTATCCAGAAACAAATCGATCTGGAGTTAGAGAAAATGTTGAAGTTAGGCGTTGTAGAAAAATCAAACAGCGCTTGGTCGAGCCCGATCTTATTGGTGAAGAAGAAGGACAACTCTTATCGCTTTTGCGTGGACTTTAGAAAAGTCAACAAAGTTACCGAAAAGGACGCTTATCCTTTACCTTACGTTTCGTCTATTTTGGATCGTCTTCGTGACGCTAAGTTTATTTCATCTCTCGATATTAAGTCCGCTTATTGGCAGATTCCTTTAAGCGAAGAGTCTAAGCAGTATACCGCTTTTACAGTTCCGAACCGTGGGTTATTCCAATTCACGCGCTTACCGTTTGGTTTAGCTAACGCACCAGCTTCTTGGCAGAGGTTGATTGATCGAGTTTTAGGTCCCGAATTAGAACCTTACGTTTTTGTTTATTTAGATGACGTCATTATTTGCGCTCCTTCCTTCGAGAAACACATGGAAGTGTTAACTGAAGTTCTTCGTCGCCTTAGAGAGGCTAATTTGATGCTAAGTAAAGACAAATGTCATTTTTGTAAACCTGAACTTAAGTATCTTGGTTTTATAGTCAATTCTACTGGTTTGTCGGTTGACCCGGAAAAGGTCGATGCAATTTTGCGTATTCCAGTTCCCACTGGTGTCGCTGAAGTTAGAAGAATTATAGGCATGGCCTCGTGGTATCGCCGATTTGTACCAAATTTTTCGACAATTATCGCTCCATTGACGTCTCTGTTAAAGAAGAATTCCAGCTTTAATTGGACTAGTGATTGTGATGAAGCCTTTCAGATTATTAAGAATTGTTTAGTTTCCGCACCTATTTTGTCTTGCCCTGATTTCAATGTTCCGTTTACAGTTCAAACTGACGCTTCTGATTTTGGTCTCGGTTCAGTTCTTACACAGTTTATCGACGGTGAAGAACGTGTTATTTGTTATAATAGTAGGTCGCTCACAAAGTGTGAACGCAAGTATTCAACTACCGAAAAGGAATGTTTGGCTGTCCTGTGGTCTATTGAAAAATTACGCCCTTATCTTGAGGGAACCACTTTCACTGTAGTTACCGATCACGCATCATTAGTCTGGTTACATAATTTAAAAGAACCTACCGGTCGTCTAGCACGATGGGCTGTTAGACTGCAGCAATTTGACTTTACGATTATTCATCGTAAAGGAAAGGATCATGTCGTACCTGACGCACTATCTCGTTCAGTACCAGCTATCGACAACATTACTACCGATTGTGACATTACCGAACCTAAGTCTTCGGACAAATGGTTAACGAAACTTATGGAACGTGTACGTTCAAAACCTACCGCTTTTCCACAGTGGAAAATTAGTAACGGAAAGCTATTTAAGCATGTTACCGTAGACTATCCCGATCTTCGTTCTGAGAATGACAATTGGAGAGAAGTTGTGCCTAAGTCTAAACGACTCGAAATATTGTCAAAGTTTCACGATGAGCCTACCGCTGGACACCTTGGTATCTTTAAGACTCTCGAACGAATAGTTCCGCTTTATTACTGGCCTAAGATGAAGGCTGACGTTATTCGTTACATCAATGGTTGTAAAGTTTGTATCACGCATAAGCCAGAACAGAAACGTCCTGCTGGCCTTATGACCCGTCATCCTGTTGTGGACAAACCTTGGCAGTTGATCTCTACCGATCTTGTTGGACCATTACCGCGATCTAAGAGTGGTTATTCATATATCCTTGTAGTTGCCGATTATTTTTCGAAATTTGTTTTATTTTTCCCGTTACGTTCCGCTACTGCCGCAGCAGTTACTAAACGTCTTGAAGAAGATGTATTTTTAATGTTTGGAGTTCCTCAGTATCTTTTGTGTGATAACGGCACACAGTTTCGTAGTTCAGAATTTACGAAAATGGTTTCGTCATATAAGTCTAAAATTATTTTTAACGCTAATTATCATCCACAAGCGAATCCAACTGAAAGAGTCAACCGAGTCATGAAAACAATGCTATCGTCATATATCGAAGACAACCATCGACATTGGGATAAGTATCTTGCTAAAGTAGCATGTGCTATTCGTACCGCTGTACATGAAGTCACCGGCTTAACGCCGTTTTTCGCTAATTTCGGACGTGAAATCTGTCTCGACGGATCACGTCATGGAAAAACTACCGATTCAGACACTATCGACGATCTAGCTTTTGCTGATCGTACATTTTTGGCCGAAAGAGGCCCAGCGTTTAGAGAAGTTTACGTCGACATTAAGAATCGCTTGAATGCCGCTTATGTCCGCGCTAAACATTATTACGATTTACGTCGTCGTCCAGCACCTTTTGAGGTGGGAGACACAGTGTGGCGGAAGAATTATGTCCTTTCTGATGCATCTCGATATTTCTCGGCCAAACTGGCACCTAAGTTTATCGGTCCGTTCTACGTGAAACGGAAAGTTTCGTATCAGACCTATGAGTTGTCTGATGACACGGGAGCATCAAAAGGCATATGGAACGCCAAGGACTTAAAATTGAACCCGACTGGGGATAAATAGTTTTAGGTTTTATCGTTTGAGTATTATTCTATCGTATTGTCGTTTATTTAGGTTAGTTAGTTTCGTTTTTGGGTTCCGTGTAGAGACGGACTAAGAATATTTCTCTACAGTGGGGACACCACTTGTCGTAAGAGGCGACTAAACAACGGTTCTTTTATTTCCATTTTTCTTTCTTCTGCTATCTTGTCTGTTCTTATCTTTTATTTCTGTAGTGTTTGCGGCTAGGTGCCATCGCTCGGTGAGGGCAGTAGTTGTGGGAAAAACGCAATGCGCGGATCTCGTGAAGCGCAGCGCGCCCTCTTCTATTGTGCAGCATCGAGTGATCTGTGTCGAACCCAAACATATGCTACCCTTCTTATCGTTTAGATTTTCGTTTCGTTCCGTTTAGTTTCGTTAGGGGTTCTCGATGATTGCGAGATCGCGAGAACCATAGGTTTAGTTTCGTTTTATTTTTGCGTTTATAGTTACATTATCGTTTATTGTTTTGGGTTATGGGTTTTCGTTTGTTTTTTTTTGTTGTTTTGTCTATTTTTAGAGTGATTTGAGAAATCCCTCTTTAATTAGGCGAGGTGTTACCTGCGTTTGAATTTCGTTGTGAAAGTCACCGTAAGGTTTTTTTTTGTCTGTTTCGATTGATTATTTTAGTATTAGCATCGAGAACGTTTTGTTTATTGTTTGTGTGGTTTGAGTTTAATGATATTTCAAGTTGTTTTCGATCATTATTGAAATATTCTTTTAAATGCATACAGATCCGTAATTTTGAGTTTAATTTAGTACTTTATTTGGTTATCTTCGTAGAATACCAATTCATTATAATTTACGACTTCCTTTGTGGATTGTAAGTTGATACATTTTCTTGGTAATTACACTTTGATTAAGCCAGCTGCAGTAATGCAAGTCTCAGCGTTCTTGTGTGAACCAAAGTCTACGTGCGGAAATTCACGTGGCTATTTATAATTTTCATCTTTGTTTTTCTCGTTTGTTCAATGTTTTTTTCTTTTACTACGAATTGACTGCGCACATGCAAGTAGTTAAGTAGGGGATAGGAAGTGTTGAAAAGGTTAGATTTTTTTGGCATTATTCGATCGTGGGTCGTAATGACAAATACCGGTTACCGTAAGATGTAGTGGAGATATAGGGTAATTTACCCTCTGACGTTATGTAGAACCGCGGAAGTTTGTCAGAAATCGTGAAAATTAAGGTAGTGGAGAAAAATGTTACTTTTCTTCAAATTTCGTATAGTACGGCTTGTGTAAAATTCGTGATTTCTGAAACAGAAACTGTTACGTTTGTGGGGTTTAATGTTGTGGTGGTATATGATTAAATCCGAAATTCGCCTTTGGCGGTTATAAAATTAAATTGTGAGATATATCTTCCGTCGTTGTTCTATTGTTTGGGAAGCAGCTAAAGTCCATCCAAGGTGTAAGCTTTCAAATCCACTGGGAACCAAAGTTCAGCCGGTGTCACCAATTAAGAATTAAGGTATTTATCGATTTTGTTGTTCGATCGTGCAGTGTCCCGCGATTTAAAAATGCAGTAAAAGCTTTCAATTTTTTTTTTAAGTCAATTGAAATTACGACTAACGTTGAATTTAATTATTTCAACGAACACGTATAGTGTTTGCGCGAAATTAAAATCAATTAATGTTGTTTTGGTGCGTTTGAGAAATAATTCGTATTTCGAATATATGATAATGTAACGACTTATAAACTATATTTTGTTTAGTTCGAATTAAAGTTCGGACATATATATGTTATAAACTGTATTGTTTTTTTTTGTGTGTGTTATTTTATTTGTTTGTTATAAATATGCGGTCAAGATCTTGAGATTTAATTATATTTGACGTCGAATTAACGCTATTGTAGTAGCATTTCTTTTTATAAACTTTAATGTAATGTTTTGTGTGTAAATTATTCATTTTTGTTTGCTTAAGATTATTTCATTTCTTTTATTCAAATTTATTTGATATCATTTAGTACTTGTTATTTTATTTTGTCTTGGTTTTAAATATTCAATCAATAAATGTTAAATTGTTAAATGTAAAGAGCTTTTATTCATTTAGCCGCCGCATACGTAAAATTTTGTTTAAGCGTTTTTTTCAGAATTGTTATAACCCAAGGTAAGTTCTGTGGTTATGACCAACCGGATGAGCTTTCAGGTAATCAAGGGTTTGAAAGCTTCCCCTTATAGAAATCCTTGATTGGCGCCCTTATCGATTATTTGACGATTTTACCGTTCTAGTTCCATTTTTACGACGATCGCGTTTCCAATTTTTCACGGAATTTTAAATAAAACCCACCCTTCTCCATTGAGCTAGCGGCACAACCCCCGTTTATGTTACTTCATTGCAGGCAGTGACTTTGTGTTAATTTTGGAATGTAACAGTATATGCATTTTGCGCATGTGTTAACCCCACTAATACTGTCAGCGCAGCCATGACAAGTTTGAATTAAATTAATTACAATTTTAAATTATATTTATGAATAATCCTAACAAGACGTAACACGATTCGCAACAACGTTTTCCACTCTCATGACTCGCCCACAATTCAATTCAAAACAATTGTGGAATCGCACCACCATAAACATTTATGTAACCTTAAATTTAATCCATCGATAACCTTTCGAGACAACTGGGCTGCTAACAGAGCACCACATAATTCTAATCGTGGGAGACAAATTCGTTTGAGAGGTGTTACTCTAGATTTGGCACACAATAATTGAATTTTACAGTTACCTTCTTGATGAACCGATCGTAAATATATACAAGTTCCATATGCTTTCTCTGATGCATCAGAAAAGCAATAAACTTCAACCGTAATTGGGTTTGTGTAAAGTATATGTTTTTCTACTCGTACACTATTAAGATGCTGTAGTTGGTTAATGAAACGGATCCACGATGTATGTATAAAATTCCATAGGAACTGATTCGTCCCAACTGAGTTTAAGTTGCCATAATTTTTGTAGAATTAATTTGGCCGCTACCACGACTGGACCTACGATACCAAGAGGGTAGAGTGTTTGTGATACAACTGAAAGAATAATTCGTTTTGTAATATTATTTTGTTTGTTGTGTTTTATTTTAATATTATATTGCAATTTGTCTGCTACGGCGTTCCATTCTAACCCCAAAGTTTTAGTTGTCTGATTGTCTAGTAGCACATAATGAGAATATTTGGAATTACCTTCTAATATATCAGGAACATTGGAAATACACTTGCTCAGAGTAATCCCATATGTTTTTAATAACGTTACCAATTCAGTTTTAACCGTGATCGTATCTTGGTAGGTGTCAGTACCTGTAAGAAGTCCCTTAATATGACTTGACTCGTACGAGGATAAGTGGTGTTGTTCCCTAATGCAATTTTTTGTAAGAATCGTATGGCTAAATGGGGCGCTGACGCTGTTTCGTATGTGACGGTATTTAGTTTAAAATGTGAAATTTCTTGCTCAGGATTATGTCGCCATAATATTCTTTGGTAGTCACAATGGTTCGGTTGTACTAATATTTGGCGGTACATTTTCTCAATGTCCGCTGCTATTACTATAGAGTATGTTCGAAAGCTAAGCAAAGTAATAAAAAGATCTTTCATACTGGGTTCTACCTTTAATGTATCAATTAACGATAATCCCGTGCTTGTTGTTGTGCTGCTAGATTTCTTGATAACCCCATGATGTGGCAGGCAATATCCTTTATCATTGTTGCTGTCAGGGTTAATTTGTGTCATATGGCCTAGTGTTAATTCATGGATGAAGTTTTTATATTCTAATTTCAATTCAAAGTTTTTTCCTAGTTTTTCCTCTAATTTCATTAAACGTGATTTCGCTATATCTAGCGCATTGGCGTGTTGTGCGATGTTTTCCTTAAAAGAAAGAGTCACAATAAAACGCCCATCTATGTTCCGACGTGTGGTTTGCTTAAATTGGTCTTCGTATTCGATTTGTTCTAAGGGAATTATGTTCAATTATTCTTTTGGATACATTCCTCGATGTTACAAAATTTTTCGATTCCTTCATCAATTTTACTTATGGCAACGTTGCACATTGATCGCGTCGAAAGTTTATAAAGAGATGCCTCGCCGGAAATGATCCACCATAGCTTGGTTTTTTGTGAGATGAAATTATCGCTGTTTAGTCTTTGTTGACCTATGCATAAAAATCCCATTAAAGTGGGGTACAAATTAAGATGGCACTTTCTATTTGATTCATTGAATGTGGGGTCAGCAAGGCATGTGTTATCAGGTATGCCAAGATTTGACTCCTTGACACACCTTGTAGTTAATTTGTCAATGATTAGGCATAATACATTGGCCTTGTAGTTGTTGAAGCGAGAACGTGTTTGTACTATGATTTATTTTTGACGTGCTTTGGATATGAATGATTGATTTTCTTTTTTCTGTCGTCATTAGATTTGACTGAGAACCATAATATAATAGTGCTCTACATTGGCGTTTACGGTCAGTTTTATCAAAAATATCTATTATAGCTGTGGCTAACAAATTCTCAACAAAATTTATAGAAATTTGTGCTGTAAGTGTTGTTTGTAGCAGCTGGTAGCGTGTCTTGTGTCTGAACGGTAGCATTAGATTCTGTGTTTGGTTGTGATTCAGGTCGATTTGACTGACTCCTAAAATCAATGTGTACAAGACTATGATGTTTTTTGCCACAAGCGCGACAATTTTTTTGATCAGCAATCTTGATAATTATGATCGGATCATAAACAGTTGTAACAAAGATTTTTTGTTTTGAGTGCTGTTGTATTTTGGTGAGAATGAGGTTTTGAATGTAAATTGAACGTTTTACTTGGTTCTACAGTTTTGTTAAATTTTTGCTTATTTCACATTCCCTACTCATTATTTGGTGTAATTTTACTTTGCCGCATTCGCTATTTCACTTTACCCCGATAGGTGAGGTAAACCGCAATAGGCTCACATTATACTCAATTGTTGTTTTTTTTTCCAAGATTCCACCTGTAAATTCCCAAAGATATTACCATTGCAGAAAAGCGAGAAAAATTAAGATTCATGCAAAATATGTTTTTTTAAGTTTTACTTAAAAGTAAAGTGGAACTTGACCCGCTTTTCCTCGATCAATTTTATTATTTTTACATAAGCCAACGTTATACATTTGTGTAACGCAGTTTTATATTATGATGGAAATTAAAGATGAAAGCTTCATTGAGGATGATAGTGAAATATTAGATATGATAAACTATGTATTCCTAAGTAAAATATATGATAGATCTAATTACTTTCATGATATAGACGACTTGAGTATTTTTACAAGTGTTGGGTAGCTAAACCAACTGTATTAACAGTTTTGACCCAAATTAAACATCGCCTTGAGTTTCCCACCGATCGAATAACAAAAACTTTGTACAAATAACAGTATTCCCACTGTTATCAATTATTAACAGTATTCTGATTTTATTCTTGTTGTAAACATCAAATGATATTGCCGACATAATGGAAATGTGTCAGTTCACAAAGTCAGAAGTTGTTCTCAGGATGTCTAATGCAATTGCAGAGTTATTACTACAGCATATTAAATTTCTGTTCTGTCTTTGTATTTCAAAGTGCGTTAGGTACAGATACTTCAGTGTGTGGTTAGTGAGAAATGAATTTCTTTAAAACTAAAAGCAATGCTGAGGTTTATAGTTTCCAGGGCGTGGAACAAGTTTCTAAAAATCGAAAGCGTTGGCGTTGCTTGAAGCAGGGTTCCAAAGGAAAACTTTGGACTGTTCCAAACAACACTACCACAAGAGCGAGGAGAACATAACCACTTAGCAGATCCTGAAAGTGCTGATCTGAAAAACATTTCGAGTGCAAGAAAAATCGTGCAAAAACTGGTACAGCAGCAATTTCAACAGTTTACCAAGAAGCAGTTTACACGGTTTCGATTAAACACGCGTTAGCCGTTATATTTTCGACTTCCTGTTCTGCTGATACAGTATTAGATCGTGCACGACATACAAATTATCCCCCACTCCCAAAAAGTTGGAGCGAAGTCAGAATCAGCTAATGGTGAAAATTATGTTGCGCACGAAAATGAAGATAAATCGATAATTATATTAGAAACAATTGAAAATATAACAAAGCTGTCTAATGATACACACTAGTTTATGGACGGTACATTTAGTTTTGCCCCGCCGTTGTATCAACAAATATTTACCATACACAGTTTGGCGGACAACAAAGTTTTACCGATAATAATATTGCATACTTTCAGAAAAATCTCGAAATATGCGATTGTCTTTGGAGTCACAAAATGTACTGTTAACGGCTCCAAATTCATCTCAATACCAAAATCAGTGTTTCTGAGGAATCATGGTTCACAATACTAAAGATAAACAATTTTGGAAAAAAGTATAATCCAAAATACAAACATAAAATTATGCACTTATACACAAGATTACATACCAATAATAGCTCAATGTATTTTGAAATGCACATACACAGATAAGATTAAAGATCTTTTATTTTATTTGGTCAATACACATAATGATCCAATGTTAGGCCTTAATGTGTAGAATTAGGATTAATAGTTAAAACAGAAAACTCGAAAGAATTATCATTAGAAAATATTCATTTATTTAAAAAAATTGGTTGCTTCGAAAGACCCTATCAAGTAGAATTAAACAATAATGTACAGCCAATTGTACACGAAGTAAGAAAAATAGCCTTTGCTATTAGACACCAATTACAACAAAAACTGTAAAATACATTCCAAATTTAAGCGGAATAAGTAGGAATCGCTTTGAAGCATTACTACGCTTTGTGCATATTTTCGACAATTAAAATTGTCCTACTGGTGACAGACTGTATAAGATTTCTCCACTTGTACAAATGTTGAACAGAAAATTTCAGCACATCTGCAGTCCAAAAGAAAAAGTATCCATAGATGAGACAATGGTTCCATTTCGAGGAAGATTAAGTTTTCTTCAATATATCCCTGGGAAGAGACATAAATATGGTGTAAAACTTTTTAAGTTTTGTGTTGATGGCGGTTACACTTATGCTGTTAAAATATATGGTGGAAGAGATGGGGCACAAAAATCTGATAAACCATTAGCATCAAGAGTTGTTATGGAACTGATGAAACCTCAGCTCAATACCGGAAGGACCCTATACACTGATAATTTTTACACAAGTGTTAGTTTGGCCCATGAACTAAATAATAAACGTACCTACTTAGTTGGCACACTTCGACAAAACCGGAAACTTAACCCAAAAGGTGTTACAAGTGCCAAATTGAAAAAAGTAGAAATTAAAATGCAAAAAAGCGATACAAAAGTAATTGTAAGTAAATGGAAGGATAAAAGGGACGTCTTGTTCCTAACAACTAGAGCTGTTCCGGAAATGGTTGAGGTAAAAACAAAAAGAGGTCCGGTATCAAAACCGTCAACAATAGTTGAGTACAATACAACCAAGGGATTTATTGACATCTCGGACCAGAGGGTATCTTACAGTTCACCAGTACGTCGCAGCATCAAGTGGTATAGAAAAATTTTAATTGAACTTTTACTAACGCAGCTCTGGTAAATGCCTTGGTTGTGTTTACGCATAGTACAAACAAAAAAATGAGTATTACCAAATTTCGCGAAAGCATCGTTTGCTCCTTGTTAGATACGGCAAATCAAAAGAGAGGGTCGCCAAGCAGCAATAAAGAACGCGAAAAAAATATACTCATTCTGTCCAGGGTGTTCCGAAAACATAACCTACATGTGTTTGAAAGACATACTCTTTCCTAAAAAAATCATTTGTATTACATTGTGATATTACTGTCCTTTGATAAGAATATTGTTATATTTTATTTTTAGGTTTTGACATAAAAAAATGTTACGTATTTTTATTATATTGATGTTTTGCAAAGAAAAATTCAGAAAAGATTTTTTTACGACTAACAGATAATACGATACATTACAATGTATCGTATTTGTTGAGGATATTGATTCGTTGAATACGTTTATTTTCGATGTAGTTAAGTTGCATTATTCGATGTACTAAAATAAGCGCGTATTAATGTAAAAAAATGGCTATCAAGTAGTAATCCAATGTATGATTTAAATAGTTTGTAGAATGAACTGTATTCGTGTTTGTATTCAGTAAAAGAATAATAATAATTCTTAAAAGTATTATCTGTTCACGGGCGATTAGAAAACACTGTGCATTTTGTTTGGCCAATTTCATTTCTGTACAGGTCAAAGTCATTTCCGTACAGGTCGTATCTATTAGTGTACAAAATAATTAATTATAAAACATAATTTAAAAGACGTGTAAGAATATTCCCTTTCACCAAAATTATAATATTTAAAAACGAAATCATTTAGCACCGTGTGGATCACTGATCTCAATGGTGTGGTTGCTATTACATTAGTTTCAACGATACGTACAGAGTAAAAAAAGATTTGGTTTGTAAATTAAATATTTTAGGTTATGTTTGTAAACGTTGAGATTTAGTAGCGATATGTGTATAATTAAATGGTAACCTATTTTAGAAAAACTAAGTTCAAGAATAAATTAAAACACATAATTTGCAATCTCACTAGTTATTTGTTTGTTTGCAAATTTTTCTTTTAATGGAAAAGAAACGTAATTTATCGGACTTTTGCAGTGTTATAAAGAAGTTGTAAGAATCAAGTGTTTAGAAACTAAGTGTGTAATTATCTTTTGGTCTTTATTGATAGTTGCAAGACTCCATGAGGTTTCTTCCGCACATGCCTGATATTTTCGTACGTTATATAAGTTAATTCTGTTTTTATAAATGTTTATATAGTTTTACTACGTATTAATTATAATAGTATACAACACAGTGTCGCTACCTTGTTACTAATGTAATCGTAAACACGTTGTACTTACGTTTAGTAAAATAACACGCATAAATATATTTCTTTTATTTATTGACTGTAATAGGAAAATGTAAATAATTGATATTTTTTAAACTGGCCCAGTTCATTCATATTGCAATCAGTGCAGTAAAAAAATTAAAATCGTAAAGTTAACTAAAACTGCATGTATTTAAGGCAGGTAAATTAAACTTAGACAGTCATATGTATAGTCAAACAATTAGTATGGTGCTAGTATGCTACTAGTTGGCAGGATTCTAGTATCCACTAAAATATTGGTATGCATAGTTCCTTGTAATAAGAACTTAGTATAGTACTAAGTAGTAAACTACTATGACATTAAAAAAATCATGTAACAACATCGAAAAACAACAGCTGTATTTACGACGCTTGGAAATTTTAATCTTACGTTACGTGTTTAACGTTTTTCTATTGTGTGCGATTTTTATTCTCGAGTGTTATTTTCTTATTATTTATACTTTTTTTCTGTTCACAATCTTATTAATTATTATGTCGGTAAATGACTTTCCTGAAGCTATTAACAAAAGTAAGTGATATATAAAATGATTATTTTAATGTAGATTAAAAAAATGAAGCGAGGAAAAACAACGAATTGGGACCAGCAAAAGAAAAAAACGTTGGTTGAAATTATTAGGCTATACCTGCCTGTTCTGGACGATAAAAGAAAATCAACATCTTGTAACAGGCCAAAAGAATATTCGTGGAAGAGAGTTCAAAGCGAATTATTAAGCCATGGTGAATTAAATTATTTTTGTGCACACTTCGTTACAAAATTTTATTTAGGTTACATCAGAGAAGTTTCTCGAATAAAAGAGTAGTCGACGAGGTTAAAACTGCAATAAAAAAAATATTACCAAGCAAAGGAATGGACGAGAAACCATTGGCGGTGGTTCGCCACTTGAGCCACCTTCCAAAATGGATTTAGTTGTGACTGAAGCAGTTCCGCATATAGATTTTGTCGATAACAGCGTATTTGACAGCGACAATGTAAGTAACCTGTTAATTAAAACTATGCCGATTGACCTAGATCAACTCTACCAAAAGAATTTTTAATTTTTACAAATAACTTTTTTTAGTTTGTAGAATATAAAGTTTCAAGAGCAAATAGAGAAGATAGAAAATACCGTAAGTTTTTATATAGTCAATTAAGTTTATATAATCATTACTCTTTCTTGCAGGTTACAGTGTTTCAGTCACTAGACATCGCAGTTGATGAAGTAAGATTAGTAATTAAATAATTATCTGTTGAAGTATTCAATATTTATTTTATAGCCAATTGTGCAGGGTCGAGATGTCCCTCAACTTCGACAAGTTTTTAAACCACAAAATTCTGGCAGCAGTTCCTCTTCTAGTAATTCTGCCATCGTGCAAGACAAACATTTATTAAGGGTGTGTAATGTACTTTACACACAGAATTAATCAATGTTATTTTTTTAGCGCAAAAGGGTAAGAAAAACCGTGTTAAGTCTGCATAAAAAGAGCAAATGTTGGCATTAAACAATAAAAAAATTAAACAAGCAATGCGACATGCAGAGGAACTCTATATACAAAAAATTAAGAATGAACAGAAGCTGCATGATTTAAAAATGCATTACGAGAAATTATTGTATGAAAATAGATTAAAAGAATAAAACTAAAGCACAACTTTTATTTGCTTGTATATAACTATTATATAACTAATATAAAAAAAAGATAAAATAATATCAGAGAAAAATTCTACATTTAGCACCACTTATACTACTATACCCTTTCGTCGATGTAAAGGATAACCGACAGTTGGACTAATCACTCTCTACCAGATGTCTTTTTTGTTCCATGCTGCATATTCTAAGGTGGCCGCAATTCAAATTTGCGAATATAACTGTATGTTATGCAACACAAATAAAGTTATTTTGTTCACAAATACTTTTTTATGGGAATTCTCAAGTTAAGTGCGTACTCTTAGACGCTCTTACCCTAAATGCGAAAGTGATGAGCAAATATGTTATTTCGATGTGTGTTCATTATACCCCTATGTAAATAAATATTTTAAGTACCCTATAGGGCACCCAACCATTCATATAGGGCACGATGCATGCAACAGAATTTCGATAGATGCCGTGGAAGGTTTGATTAAATCACCCCGTACTTCCGTATCGGTTACACAATTCGTGTAATGTCGTATTTGTACTAAACATTTACGTCAAGGTGTGTGCAGTCGTAATTCCGACCAACGCAGTTTTGAGGGTGTTTATATAGCTGATGAGCTAGGTAAAGCTTTGTCATTAGGGTATAGTGATCAAAAATTTTACGAAATTTAGGAACACCGTATTGTAAAGTATTCGTTTAAAACTGAAACGGGTGGTCTATTTATTAAATATGTAAATCAGTTTTTAAAATTAAAACAAGAGTGCTCTAGGTGGCCTATCGGTTGTGATACAGTAGACAAACAAAATGATTAGATATTACATACTATCAGCGGGAAGGTCTACAGTTAGATAAAAACAATATAAAAAAGAATCCCGGATTACGCTATCTAGCCAAACTTATGTTAAATAGTTTCTGGCCCAAATTCGGACAGCGAGAGAACCTTACCTTAGATTTCAATACCAACCAATCCCTCTGATTTTTTTTTAATTATTAGTGGATCTTGATACACAGGTTAACTCCATACTATCCATCGATGATCATGTGGTTATGGTTAGTTAGGATAGGTGTGACGATGATGTCAGACCGAACACAAAAACCAATGTGGTGAAAGCTGCATATACAACCGGTCATGCACGGGTTGAGTTGTATAGTTATTTAGAAAAATTAAATAGACGAGTGTTGTTATATTTTGACACTGGCTCTTTTCTGTTTCTACACATAAACAAGGTGAGTGAAAGCCCGAGGCGGGGGAGTTTTTAGGGCAGATGACAAAGGAAGTAGAAAGTTGCGGTGTAGGATCGTATATAAGCAAATTTGTTAACGGCGGCCCTAAAACCTATAGCTTTAGAATACATTGTCCAGAAAATGGTACAAACATAAATATATGTAAAGTTAAGGGTACATTGTCAAATTTTAAAAACACATCGACAGCTAATTTTAATAAAATGCCCGAGGTGGTGTGTACAAAATTAAATAACCCTAAATATCTACTGATTGCTATGATACGGCCTAAAATAAGTTTTTGGAATTATGTACATATGTTAGTAAGGTTTTTAGAGTTGTAAATCTTGGAGGTAGCATATCTTTAACGTTTTTTCATGAATTGCTAGTTTAAGTTTTTAGAAAATATGTACATGTCTATTGTATGTAGCGACATTTTGTAAATCTTTTATGTATCTTATCTGTAATTAACGTTTTTATGATTTACTAGCTTGTTTTTAGAAATATCTTCATATGTATTTTACGTAATCGATTTAGATGTACCTAACTGAATTTTATAAAAAATTGATTTAAATTTGTTTGAACAGCTGAATTATTAGTTTAAGTAATAAATGTACGTGTCAACGGATTAGGTTGGGTAAACATGGAGGTAAATGGGTTTGTGGACATTGTAACGTGGCGTCAACAAACCAGCACTAATAAGACAATCCAGAAAAAAAAACCAAAATAATTTCGAGTTGTCAAGGACGCAAGCTTGAAACACACGGTTCCTCGTCGTTCGGCGGCCCCAGCCACAGTGGAGAAGGGGTGAGTCAGAATAATGGGAGACGAGATCAAATCTATATGGGCGCCACGTAGTTTTAACGCCGAACAACTACCCACACGTTTCACGATTTCAATCCTAGTATGGGACACTCTCAAAGTCGCCAAACGACGAAACGCGAGATGTGAGATGCCCAAACCCCATATGCTTGGTACTCGAATTAGGTAATTACATAAAGCGTAAAGTATTCTCAAAATAAATAATATAATTAACCGTAAATTTTTATACGAAGTTACACTCCAAAAAAACATAAGAATTATAACTATCAATTAAATTTACAAAAAAAGAAAAGCCGTCAGCGCCCGTTGCCGACGCAGCATTGGGGCAAGAATATACAGTTATAATTTGACTTCGCGTTGCATGCGATAAATTGCTCAGATCAAAAAAAAGATCTTTACTCAGCTTTTGGCTGATAAATAGATATTCGATTTAGATCGCTAACCCGAGTTTACACTAGTTATATTACTCCTAACAAAGTACTTTGTTTCGGCTTACAGAAAATGTACAGCGAACTTTTATAATTTTACGAAAACGATTCATAGCATGCATCAGTATTTATGTATAAAAATATATGCATTTTTTTTGATAAAATAAAAAGCAAAAAAAAATGAATAGTTATTAGTATGAGACTGACCCGCGCTTTCCAGCTTCCACCAATGCGTCTTGCTGCTTAGCTCCGGTCGCACGGCCACAACGGAAACGTTCCACAAAACAGAATATCCCAAATTAGTGGTATAGTCAATGAATGGAACTGCTTCCACATTAACCCAAAGTCGATAGTTCGGAAAAGAAAATTGCTACCATTAAACCAACGGCAAAAAAAACCCTATAAAATTAAAAACCCTCATTAGAAAACCCAAAAAAAAGGACAATCACAACGAATAATTACCTTCGTAGTTGAAGAGTTTATTTTTAAATTTCCTTTTATATTAGAATTCCCCGGATAAGAGGATACGTGTTGAAATGTGTTCGTACGTAGTGTTTAAATCCGACGTATAGTCGAGCGGTTCACTCTGTGGCGCGAAACTGTGCCAACAATAATCTCCAACGAGAAAAAGCTACACCGGGAACTGCTAATTTCCGTTCATTTAGTAAATCCACTAACGTGATGTTTTCAGAAAACATATATCTAAACGACGGCACTACGAATGTACGAATGATGATGGCCGGAATGAATGTTCATTTCCTGTTTTTTTTTTTGAAATATTTCCCAAAAGATATTAAAAATGCGACGCGGACAGAAAGAGAGTAAATTCAAAAACTTAGTTGTTTCATTTTAACACATACAGCACCTATTAAGAAAAACTCTTGATCCGGTGAACAGAACGTACTTTAATAGATCCGATGAACTGCAATTGACGACCTTCAATGACGTAAGGACATTAGCACATACTTTGAAATAACCCTAACCTTACATTTTAAGTTTAACGAAATCAAAACAATAAACATTTTACCGATTTACTAAATTTAGATAATTAAATGCATAAAGACGTGGATGCTAACATGCAAAAAAGGACTAGGGACGTAAACTAAGCGTAAGTGAGATCAAATATCGGTTTGAGATGTAAATAATCCATAGATCAATGAGATTTTAGGCTAAAGTTAACAAGGTTAAGAAAAAATCAGATGAATACAAGTTGATTCTACAACTACGAAGATTAGTGGTACAACATAAAGACATTCGAACGCAAAAGAAATCTAAGAAACACGACATATAAATAAGAATGTGCGGCATAATGTTGTTCGGACATGTAAGTGTACACGACATTAAGACTGATTTATTAATTACAATCTATGATTAACAGGTTTATCCTCAATTAAATATTGGAAGGTTACAACATAGTCGACGAACATGAATATGCGAATAGTAAATCAGGTAGATGTGATTGAAATTCAGATGCCACCTATTTTTAGGTGGCGTCTCAGTCCGTTTGAAGTTGCAGTTGATCATTGCGTTAAACGGGCACGTTTGGCATTACGGTGAAACAGGCTACAGGTTAAGTGATCGGAGGAGATTAGAAATTATTGAGATGTATGGGTATTGAGGGCATATTGACTCCTTAAGTACTCTGGTACGTCTCAACATACAGGGTGAATCAATATATGTTTTTCTTGAGCTTTCCAGAAACGCTGGTATCAAGCAAGTACTTATTGCAACAGCCGATCTCTGAAAGCACCACTGGAGCAGAACTGCAGAGATGTGGCTTTTAATCCCATGGTAGCAGTGATCCCTCGCGGCTTTGGTTATCAACGTGCCAGCTTGTCGAGAATTATAGTATCTAACACAGACACAGGATAACGGATTAGGTTAACATATGTGCAGATATAGCAAGCTCTAAAACAGCTATGTCTCATCAGTGATATGTAAACCAGAAAAGGCACAGGTAGAAACGCGGTGCTTCCAGTTTATAGCATATACAAAGAAATCAGAGTAAAGGCATAGGACCCAGAAACTCAGCTTTACAGGGTGACGACCCCAGAGGGAAATATGATGATTAGTAAATCCCAGGTTGCGACTCCGGGACTTTTTATTCGTCAGCCGATGCTGCCCAGACGTGATGGTCTAGGGTTCCCGGGCCAATATATCTTGAATGGAACCTTCTTTAATTACTGGTATACTAGGAACTATTCTTTAGCCAGTACTGCCATCCAAGCGGCTATTATGGGTGCGTGGGTGTCAATTATTCAAGGAGTTGGTAATAATAAAATCTCCTTTAGAGTGTTTAAACGGCGTTTCTTTTTATTTTAGTTATTGCCTTTTTTATAGCACAGAGGAAAAAAGAAAGATCTTTTAGAAATTGTATCCTTGTGTTTACAAACAACAGCAGTGTAAGATTTTCCTCAAAAGCATTCAAGGAAATTTTCTTATTATTAAAAATCAAGCAACTGTTGGTACTATGGTTTGTTCTTGCAAAGCAGGTAACAGAGGACGTTGTAAACACATATCTGCAACATTATTATTTTGTACCAGGTACCAAGTTTTTTAATTTTAATGATGTTGATATAATTTTTTTTTTCGTTCTTTTTATTCTTATTTAAAGTGTGTTTGGTCAATGAGAAAATCAGAAACAAAAAATATGTGTGAACCAGTTCCGGTTAACGAGATGCTTTGTTTTAAAAATAAGGTTAGTCCAAGTGTAAATTACAATGGGATAATGGTAAAGAAAAACAAATAAAAAATAATATGATTAAGATGTTAAAACAATCTGCCATTGCTTTGCACAGGTAACTATATCGTGAGCGTAAAAAAATAAATTTTATAATATAATAATTTTAGAGCAAGTCATAATAACTCCATCGATAGCTACAAT
The DNA here is from genome assembly GCA_035610365.1 of Aquatica leii. NCBI lineage: Eukaryota > Metazoa > Arthropoda > Insecta > Coleoptera > Lampyridae > Aquatica > Aquatica leii. The sequence continues at coordinate 257,658,728 of CM069432.1, forward strand.
ATTGTAGATAATAATATGATTCATGATTATAGTTTAAATCAAGCTGTTCAGTCAGTTTTAATGATGGAGTTAACAAGCAGAAGACATCAATTATTAATGCAACGGTTGTGCCCATATGTTTAACGAAGATGATCCTTACAGCATTGTAATTACCACCTTTAATTCAAAAACTGCTTGGCACTTAAATAGAAAATATCGGGTTACTGGTAGTCGTATTTATGAAATATTCACATATAAAGGATCAACTTAGGAAAACAAATCAGAATTATATTTTAACCCAAAATATTTCAATACCAAGTATGTTCCACATGGTTTAAAAGAAGAAGAAAATGCTAAAAAAGTATTTACTAAACATACTTCTTTACATGTAAAAATAAGTGGTTAAGATACTTCCTTGATGGAATCATATTTAAAGAAAACACTCCAGTTGCTCTTCTTAAAATAAAATTTCCTGATTCAGGTGATAGTTAAGTTGAGTTTATTGTCACTTTATTTATACTATTATTTATTTCTAGGAAGTACAAGTGCTATTGGAGATGTTCTACCTCAAGTAAAATACATCGAAGTTAAAGACTGGGTATATGTTCTTAAAAAAAACCATAAATATTATGGACAAATACAATTAAGAATGGCAATATTAAATTTAAACGTTTGCTACTTTTCATTGTATTGCTCTTTTGATAAAAGCATGTTAATACTTCCTATAGAATTTGATTATGAATATACTAGGAAATTACTTTATGTGACGAAAGAGAAGTTTTTTCAAAACATGATTCACAGAATATGTGAAAAAAATAAATAAGTGTTTATCTATATCTTGTTTTCATTTACAAAAATTTACATCAAATGTTACATGTTAATTAAGGTTTAGAATGTTGAAATAATTTACACCTAAAATTTATTATTTGCTAATATCGGAGAAGATAAATTGTTGACAGCACAAGCAATGAAAAAAAAATTCGTTAATGTATTCAACTAAAGACCATTGCAACCTGCTGCATAGGATTTAAAAAAATGTCATTCGTTGATTAGTTCTCTCGACGTGTACTCTTGCAGCTGCTTTTTTTACATTTTGGACGGCTTCACTTTTCGAAAGCTATTTCTTTCCTTTTAAAAAAGGGGGTCGGTATAAACATATAGCATATGACGCAGAAATATCATCAATCAAGAAACCTTTGTCAACCATCAATGCCTCACCTTTTTCCAATTTTGTGATGATTTGACTTTGTGTAAAAATGCATTTATCCGAAACTCTGCCTCCAAATGCTTTACTAACGAAACCTATTAAGCCTGCTGGTGTCACTCCAGTCATAAATTTTACTGTTTGACTTGATTTATAATTTAAATAAAATCAAATCCTGCAACACAAACATTTTGGTTTTTGAACAAAACATTCAGTGCAATCTAAAACTATTTGACTATCTTTAAATTCTTTAAAACAGAGAGGCATATTTGTATCAATCTCCTCATTACTTGAAAAATATACTGCAGGCTGTAAAATTTGATATAATATTTGTATCATATCAATAAAATTCGTTTTACATAAAACTGAACTAATCCGAAATAACACTGCTAAGGTTGCAAAACTTAAAACGCATTTCAATTTAATAAAAGTTAACACTATTATGTCTTTCACTGAGATTCTGTGTACGCTTTGATCTTTATAAATTTTGTGGATTAATGGACATGCGAGCTTTTATATCACAGCCCACTTACGATTTAATAATTAATAATATTCAGTTCAGTGTAAAAACAGCCACCGAAAAACTTTTTCAACAGGCTTGTACTGAAAAAAAATATTTGACTTCCGAACATCAAGATGATGAACATTCGACAGAATTAACTGTATCTGGCGATGGCACATGGAAAAAGCGAGGGTTTACTTCCTTGTACGATGTGAAATCATTGATCGGATACTATTTTGGTAAAATCATTGATATTTTTGTAAAAAGTGCCTACTGCAAACTGTGTGAAACTTGGAGGAAGAAACTCGATACCGAATAATATAATGAATGGTATGCAGAACATGAAAATACTTGCACTGCAAATCATTCTGGTTCTTCTGGGAAAATGGAAGTAGATTCAGTCGTCGAAATGTTCCAACGTTCATTGGAAAGACTTGGAGTCATGTACAAAAATTACATCGAAGACGGTGACTCCAAAACGTACTCAGAAATTTTAAAGGCTGCACCTTACGGTGATCAAGAAGTTGTGAAAAAAGAATGTATTGGACACGTACAGAAAGGAATGGGCACGCGACTCCGAGATTGTGTCAAAAAAAATGTTGAAACAGTTGAAAACAAAAAAGGAAAAAAAATACAAAAAAAACTCGGTGGAAAAGGAAAACTTACTGGTAAGATGATCGATAGGCTTAGCAATAAGGAGAAATTGTGATTCCGTTAAAAAAATGTATAATGCTATCTGGGCCACATATTATTATTATTGTTCAATTGACGAAAAACCTCAGCACGATAAGTGCCCGGACGGACCAGACTCATGGTGCAGCTGGCAGAGGGCTGCAGCTGCCAATCAGTTATCCACTTTCGAACGTGATTATGAGCCATTACCAGAAGATGTTGCTGTGGCTATACTTCCGATTTTTACAGATCTCAGCAGTGAGAATTTATTAAAAAGATGTGTAGGTGGTTTTAACCGAAACAACAACGAGAGCTACAATCAACTGATTTGGAAAATCTCTCCCAAAATTGTTCCGACCGGTTCGAAAACTGTGGAAATCGCTGCATACATAGCTGCCGGCATATTTAATGAAGTAATGGCATCACTATTGTATTATATGAAGGCAATAGGAATTACACTTGGGCCGAATTCGCATTCATATGCCGAAAAAGAAGATGAGCAGCGCGTGAACATTTCCGATCTCAGAGCGCGTGAGAGCACCCGAGATGGAAGAATGGCCCGCAGACAACATCAGCTCGAGTTATTAGAAGCTGCCAAAGCGGCGGAGGGTGTATTATATGGTCCTGAAATAGACTCCATGTAAGTTAAAAAAAAAATTTTACCCTATGTAAAGTGCTTTTCAAACTTTAAGCCCGTTTTTCTCAAAATGGCGTTTTCAAAGTCTGTGACCAACATTACTCGAAAACGGCTAAACCGATTAGTCTTAAATTTTAACACGAGCTTCTTAAATATATTCTTTAGTAATTAATCGAAGATTTTTTCTCACCGATAAATATTTTTTTATATATAAACAATTTAAGGCCGAAATTTTGGTCAAAAATCGATTTTCTTTGAGAAACCGCCATTTTGTCAAAAAAATTTATTTTGCTTATTCCTTCAATTAATTACTAGATTTAACATTACTTTAACAAAATCTGTTTGGTTTTTTTAATTTCAGAGGATCCAGTTCAGAGATATAGTGGTCACCGCAAAACGTCTTTTTTGAGAGGAGCTCCCGGAGATCAGCTGTAGCTCCTTTCCAAATAAATATTATCACTAATACTAAGTCTTAAAATACAGTTAAAAGATACCATAATATGTCTAGAAATTTTTAGATCAATAAATTTAAAAGTTTTCTCTGAAAAAATTCTGGAAAATTCGCTTTTTTTCGGCCTTCTAACTGTATATAACCCCTTAAATTTTTTTACTTAGAAATTAGTACAAATGTTTATAAAGCTTATTTCTTCTATTTCATGATAACATAAAATAAAAAGAAGTCGTAATAAAAAAAAACGTTTCTAAAGGGTAATATGAACCGAATTTTTAGTTTTACTTATGGCATTTGCATTTTTTTTTCATGTGTACATCTTTATTTTTAGGTCGAGATTTAATGAAGTGGTTCGAGAGAGTGATTTTGAAAGAATATTACAAGAACTTGATGATGAGGAAAGAATTTGAAACGATTCTAACGTGCTGATACATTCGCATAAATATTGAAAATAACCACAAGGTTATTGAATTAATCCATGTTTATTTTTGTTGTCATTTACATACTTATTAAAATAGCTTTCACAATCTTTATCGAAATAATTATATATAATGTCTATCTGTAAAATTGTTTATATGTTTATATTTCACTCATAATGCCTAGGATACGAAATATGTAACCAGGGCATTATCAATTTATAGGGTATTATGAATTGATAACGCCTTCTCATAATGATGTATATTTTCACATATTTATTTAGATTTTGATGGTAACAAGTTTTCTGTTCCTTCTTGTGCATTTTTTTCATTATATTTGAGCAATTCTTGCAGATTCATTGTAATTATAAAATCAATTTGACAAGTATATAATTAACCGTCAAACTGACATTTAGTAGTCGACGAGTAAATAATCTGGTTTTAGTTATGATTTTGATATATTTGACGGGGACCAAAGTAATACATTTTTGCCCGATGTACCTGATCTTGGCGTGAGCTGAAACGTGATAACAAGGCTCACATCGACAGTTCCACGAAATCTCTATCATTACATATTTTTTAATAATTGGTACAACAGTCCAAAACTGCAAATTTATTTGTTCAAAAATGAGTTGTTACCATTAGGCTAAATCGTGTACCAAATTCTAATATCAGCAGCAATTATTGACCGCGTAAAGTCAAGTTTAGTTTTGTTTCGGCGAGATAAGCAAAGTAAAAAAATTGCTTCTCCACAAGCAGTTGAAATATATAGCCAACATATGAGTGGAGTGGATCTGTTCGCTTTTTTGCTTGGACTTTATAGAATTCACCCAAGAACACGCAAGTGGTATATAAAAATATTTTTCTGATTAACTAATGTCTTGTAAATGCCTGGCTGTTATGGCGTCGCACTAAGGATCAATATATGCCACTATATGATTTCAAACTAGCAATATCTGAACATTTGCAAAAGCCCGAAAAGCTCTTTAACAAAAAACGTGATCGACCAAGCTGCACCTCAACACCAAGTCGAGTTAGCACACTTACAGGTCACCTTGGCACACCAGCATCAAGCCGAGACTTGACAAATATAGCAGTTCCCACCAAAGATAATTTTGCGAATTGGGTTAAAAATCGACAGCTTTGTCAGTTATGTAATAAGAAACAAAAGGCATGTTTACAGTCAAATATTTTTTTAAATTCAAACGGTATAGGGTTGAAAGTATGAGTAAAGATAAAAAACAGTGTGTTTTGTTGTTAGACGAAATACATTTAAAGAAAGGAGTTGAGTACAACTTGTCAAGTCATTATTGAAGGTTTTGAAGATTTAGGACATCTTTGGCGAACTAATAAAATTGCCACTCACGCTTTAGTGTTTATAGTAAGACGCCTTTTTAAATCATGGAAGGCTCTCATTAGTTTTTATTTTTCATCTAGTTGTGAACACGAACATTTGTACTCAATTATTGTTGAGAACACACAAGCATTAAGAGCTCATGTGCGCCGTGTTACCATTAGATCAGGCGTTTCTAAACTTTGGAGAACGTCCATACTTTTTTCGTAACTAATTTAAAAAATTTTGTACTTTAGGACATATAAGCGTAAGAAAAACCTATTGGGAAAAGATTTGTATGTAGAAAACAAGATCTCTTGATACTGATTTTTTTTTAGAAAAAACGAATAATCTGTTTGACTGAATCGTCGTATGTTAAATGACCGCAATCCATACTCTTGTGTTCTGTCTAATAAGTTACATCGAATAGAAAATTATTTTATGTGCTTCGTTAAGATTAAAACTTGGAAAATTTATACTATATGATCAGCCTAAAAATTGCGTACATTGCATTAAAAAAATGATTTTAACGATTCAATCTGTTTTACAACTTATTTCCTGTAAGTATTGCTTACGAAAGAAACGTGTGCTCCAAATTCGAAACCAAGTTGTCATTTAATGACAAAAATTATCATCGCCTTGACGAAATAAGAGAGCACCTGAAAAAACATTAGATGAAAACAAAATAATAAGTGCACTTTAATACATGAATTGGTACAGATTGTTTCACCATCGCTATTGAATTCATTTATCGACAACCTTTGCTCAGCTTTAGACCTTTTGAAATCTAATGCCAGACCATCAAGCTCAGTATTTTCAATTACTAAAAGAGTCAATTATACAACGAGACATTATTACTCAATGCGGCGGGAGTAACTATGACGCTCTCTACGTTGTTATACCCAGAATCCTCCTGTAGTCTTGTGTTCATTTTACAGGGGTCTAAAGTCATTGTTACGTTCGGCTGCCTCCACGTGGATCCCGCTGGGGCTACTGCTGCTGTGAGTGAACTGTTCTCAGGTCATCCGCGGTAGTAGTGCTGAGTGCCGATTTTATCAAGGATTTACTCGTCTATCCACGCTCACAGCTAGGTACGACTTTTCTGAAGCTAAGTTTTCGATAAACCAATATTTATACACGGGTGTTGCAGTAGTGCGCACACCCACCCCTATATTTGACATTCGAAATGGTCCGGTGCGAGTGCGGGGGAAAGATTTCGCGAGCGATCAGATGCTCAAACCGCATCTCAAGCGTAGATATTGTAGTGGTCCCAAAACCCCGATACGTCGTGTCCTGTCTGCCAAAGGCTGTTCAATTTCTATGCCGGCATGCGACAGCACATGAAATGTGCTCACCCACTCGAGTATAACCGTGACTTAGAGGAACAGGCAGATAATCCAATTAGGGAACCATCCCGATGGCGGGAAGAACTCCTTCGCATGGCCTGGGAAGAAGCCAAGTACACTGGGCGTTGTATTAACCTCCACTTGGCCAATCTCTTTCCTGGAAGAGCCAAAGCCTGCTCCAAATGTTGGTCAGGGATAAGACAGAGGTTGTAGGGGTAAAGGTAACCCTCGAGGAAGAGAATGTAGATGTGGCTCCTTTTATGAGGTCTCCCCCTAAGAGGGCAGGTGACGATGATGACCTCAACCAGCCCGGACCTCAGAACTCGATTGTAGGGTCAGATCGTCAGAACGATCGTTCTCACTACTTAGAGACGACAACAGCCGAGGATAGGAGCAGGCGGATTCCCGTCCGTCTTACTTCACTAGAGCTGCCAGTAGGAGACTCAACATCCCTGCTGGTTCAGTTTCTACGTCGGTCTCGACAGCTGGACTCCCACGATTCCCTTTATCCAAGCAGAGAGGATGCGATGCGGAAGATCCAGCGGCTACCAGCCTCCCTCAATCCCCTCTGTCTATGCAGAGTGGGTGCGACGTGGCAGGCAAAGCTAAACCACCTACCGACGGGATACGCATGAGCTCAAACTCCTCCGGCTCTTTTACCTATCGTCCCAAGACAGGGTCTGAGTCTGGAACCAGGCACCGGCATCAAAGGACCAATCTCATCTCGACTTCAGGGCCCCAACGCAATACACTAATGTTGGACCCCGTGACCAAACATATATCGGACCTGCACAGCAGGTAGAACGGCTGGACGAAAGCCGATGGCTCTCTGTTCCGGCTGATTAGAGAAAGGGGAGACGACAGAGATTTGGAGAAAGCCCTCGAGGCAATTCTAGGGTAGTTGGTTGTCGGTACCGCTCGGCGGAAACAAACCAAAAGTGCCAAACCGACCACCGTGAGGAGAAAAGCTGTTGATCGGGTGGAACGCTTTAAGCTGGTTTAGCGATTATTCGTTAAGAGTCTAGCGAAACTTGCGGATGCGGTATATGAAGACCTACTGCTCCACAAATCCGCTGAGTATCCGGACAAGGCAGAAGTTGAAAGGGAGTACAGGAGAATCTTTGAGATTCCTGGAAAGCCGGATACCGAACCTGTTTAGGAGGTCGTGGGAAGCACTGGAAGCGAGTGGAAGCCGTTCTGTGAGGCCGACATCGAGTGGGCGTTACGCACCACAACCACTTCGGCTGTAGGGCCGGAAGGTTCCGCCATCCAAAGCTTGCGCAGATTTCCCAGACCGCGATTGGAGCTTCTTCTGAATGCTATTCTGGCCCTAGGAAGACTGCCTACCTCTATGTCCGATAGCAGAACCATTTTGATACCTAAAGGCAAAGAAGAAAGTAGCGACCAGAAGAACTGGCGACCCATCACAAGGCTTGTGACGAAAATCATTGCCCGGAGACTATCCGGTTTGCCTTTACATCCACACTAGCGTTTCGAGCCGTTGATGGTGTCCTCGCTAATACTTTAACCTTAGACGCTATGATTAGCGAGCGTAGTAGGGCAAAGAAACCGTATCACCTAGCTGCCTTAGACATATCTAAGGCCTTTGATACGGTTTCACACGGCGCTATAGCGAGGGCCCTCCGCCGATTCCGTGTTGACCCCAGATTGGAGGGATTTGTGATACAGAGCTTGCGTCTCGCCCGTACCCGAGTCCAATTGGGCTCGGGTTGCACTGATTGGATCACTCTCTGCAGGGGAGTGAAACAAGGCGATCCACTCTCTCCAATTCTCTTCAATATGGTGGTCGACGAGCTGGTGGGCAAATTGGAGAAATCCAGGCAGGGTTTGAGTCTCCCGAACACCGGACAGAAAATGTCCTGCCTAGCCTATGCAGATGATCTGGTGATAGCCAGTGACACTATCGCTGGGTGCCAAAAGCTTACTAGGTTTCCTTCTTCGATCGTCAAGAGCTTAGCCTGAACCCGGACAAAAGCGTTTCACTTATTGTACGGGTTGTGCCAGGTAAGAAGATACTATTTAACTCGACCACTGCACGTTTCTCCCTGGAGAGTGGTTCGCTTATTTGGGCAACAAGTACTCATCTGCCGGCCCGGTGAAACCAGCGATTGATTCGTTGAGGGTGCAACTAAACCGACTAGCCAAAGCACCCCTAAAGCCAACCCAAAAGTTGGCTTTATTAAAGACCTATCTTTTGCCGAAGGTATTAGGATCTCTGCTGAATACGAGAGTGACGTTGGGTATGTTGAAATGGGCTGACCGGTCGGTAGGAATTGCGGTCAGGCAGTACCTGCATCTCAATCGGACCTGTGCGGACGCTTTCATTCACACTCCTGTACGTCTTAGCGGGTTGGGGGTACCCGCCTTTCAATCTCAAGTCCCTTCCATCCTCTTTAGGAGACTGGCGAGGATGGGCATGGCCGAACCCTCAGTCGCTGCGGTTCTGCAACTGGCGCATGTTGAAAAACTGCGTCAGAAAATGAACCGCTGGGCGACGCGCGGCGGAGGGACCACCTCATCAGAGATAATGCGTACATGGGGTGATCGTCTAGAACGTTCGTACTGTGGCCAGGGTCTGATACAGGGCGCAGACGATACCAATTCGGGTGATTGGATCGCCGCCCCACCCTCCTTTTGGAGTGGTGGTGAGTACATCAAGGCGGTCCAGCTTAGAGGGAATCTTCTACCGACACGAGGGATACCATCTAACTCTCCCCCTCTCCGGCAGTGTCGAGCGGGTTGCAGCCGTTTGGAGTCACTATCCCATGTACTCCAAGGCTGCCCCTTGACTCACTGGCCGAGGATCCGGCGTCACAACCGGATCTCGGCGAGGCTCAGGAAACTGGCCGAGCGTAGAGGTTGGTTGGTAGAAGAAGAACCACATCTCCGTCTATCAAACAGCAGTTATCTTCCATGTGGGGCTTTGTGCCACGATCCTAAAGCTGTAGACGCCTTCATTGATAAGTTGACCAGGATGATCCTCTACTCTTGTCAAAATGGCTTGAATAGCATACGCTTAAAATCTAGAGCTGGTGTACCGTGGTGGAGTCCTAAGTTAGATAGGCTAAAGCGAGCGGTGCGTTGTTTGCGAAAACACCACCAAAAAGCCCCTGCCGACGTAAAAGCTCAATGGCTTGCCTCATATAAGGCCGCGCTTCACCGGTACAAACTGGCAGTGAAGACAGCGAAATATAGCTCTTGGCAAAGTTTTGTTGAAAAAAGCCTGGCGACGAGTCCTTGGGGGTTAGTTTACAGGTTATCCTCCCGTAAGTTTCTGTCGATCCAACCGTGCTCCAATGTCAAAGACGGCGACAGATACACTATTTCAGAACTAGACACAATCAAAGTTATAGTTTCCACATTATTCCCGGACGACGATCCCTCGACGGACAATGCCCATCATGCCCAAATAAGATCCCGATCTCTCTTGCTAAGTAATTCCCGACAGGACTGGGTGGTCACTAGCGACGATTTAGCCGCGGTGGCTAGCAAAATTCCTAGAAACAAAGCTCCTGGACTTGACGGAATACATTGCAATGTTTTGCGAACGGTTGTCCTAGATTCTCTCTCATCAACGATCGTTGACCTGTTCAACTCATGTATAAAAATTGGTTATTTTCCTACCAGCTGGAAAGCTGGTAGACTAATCACTATTCTCAAGCCCGGAAAGAAGGATCTCGCCAACCCGAACTCGTACCGCCCGATAACTTTGTAATCCGAACTAGGCAAATTATTCGAAAGAACACTTCTTAAAAAGATACACGACGACATTCCGCCTAACGTTTTATTCCATCCTAGTCAATATGGCTTCGTTTCTGGCAAAACGACGACTGACGCCGCCCGTCGATTAATGACAATTGCACAATCGAACGTCTCCAAGTACAGACTAGTTATTTTCATAGACATCTCTGGAGCGTTCAACAACGTATGGTGGCCCTCTATAATCGAAGCTCTCGTCGTTAAGAGAGTACCTGCAGATGCTACGCGCATCATTCGTAGTTATTTGTCGAATAGATCGATCACTTATTCTGCGAACGTTTCACGTTCAACTTTCACGAAACGACTGACGAAGGGCTGTCCACAAGGCTCGGTTTTTGGGCCGACTTTGTGGAACTTGGTTGTCAATGATCTCCTGGACAAAGACTTACCAGCAGACTGCGACATTTTCGCTTATGCGGACGACATAACTGTCACAGTGTCCGCAAATTCTCGACGAGACTTAGAGGCAAAATCAAACACGTGCCTAAACATCGTGACTGGCTGGGCTGGCAGCAACAAACTAAGTATCTCTGCAGACAAGACTAAGTACATGGTTTTTGGCTCTACAGTAAGACGAGATCCTTCACTGCGCCTTCACAATACTCCTGTCCGTAGGGTTTTCGAATTCAAGTACCTCGGACTATTGCTCGACGACAAGCTGAGTTTTGTTAAACATTGCGCTTTCGTGGTTGACAAGTGTAAGAGCGTCTTGCACTTGTTCTACAAATACTCACGGCTGAAATGGAACCTTCACAAAAAACATCTTGCGAATATCTTCGACAATGCAGTCATTCCCATGCTCACCTATGGCTTAGACATTTGGTACCACAGACTTCGAGATTCCCACGTGGTCAGGAAACTGGCCTCGTTACAATCCTTGTTCCTAAGAACTATCCTAGGGGCGTATCGCACCGTTCCCGTAGATACCCTCTGTGTTATTTCCAAACATCCTCCTCTACATCTCCTTTTGCAGGAAATTTACTGCACCAAAGTTCTTCGCAAGACTGGCTCGTGCAATTTCCTTGACCAGCACGTTTCAATTTTCCGTCCTTTACAGCGGCCAAGCGTCACTTAAAGGTCTTGATCTTGGGTGAATGGCAGCGGCTGTGGGACACTTCCCATAAAGGGCGTAATGCCTATTCTCTCATCCCGGATATCCTTACCTGGGTCAGAATGCCCCACGTCCCTGGACGAGAGGCCATCCAAATCCTGTCTTCACACGGCGGATTCCGTTGCCATCTAAAGCGCATTAGTGTTTTAGATGATGACAAGTGTCCGTCGTGTGGCGTTCCTGACACTCCGGCGCATCGGATTCTCGCTTGTCGCGAATTCGATGAAGAACGGAGTGCCCTACTAAACATTCTCAACCCATTTCCCGATTCCCCTCAGGCCATCCTAGCACTGGTGCCTGATGTCAACATGTATAGACCATTCGCTAAGAGAGATCAGAGTTTACAATAAGAATAAGTTTTATTTGCTAACAAATTTGCATGGTTTTGTTTATTTTTCTAAGTACGCTATGGCAAAGTAGGAATTTAGTTTTTATTATTATTAACAGCACGTATTTAATTTAGAGTCATTTATTTTCAGTATTTTTATTTTAAATAACACTTTTAGTTTATTTTTCGCCGTAGCTACTTAACTAATCTGCCTCTCTTATTTCCTTCACAATTTCTAAGTCCTTTTCCTACCTACTTGGTTTATGCACTAGAAGCGAGGATAAGCCGAAAGGCAGGTGCCTCGCGGAACCGCGTGCTCTCAAAGCACGTACCGTTACCTTAGCCCATCCAACTATCGTAACGAGACTTGTCCTATCAAATGAAACATCTTCTTTCTCACCTATCCTATTTGTGGCGAACTTGTACCAAGCAAGTTCGGGTGGTTTGGTGGGTCCACATCCTCCTCCTCCTCCGGAAACCTGATCTGGTGTTGGTTCAGGGCGAAAGAGCCGTCGTATGTGATGTGGCTATCCTCTGGGGTCCTCCCACATCACGGTCGTTGTCCACCTGTATGAGGCTAAGATCGCCTATTACTCCGAGCCCCTTGTTACGGAAGCCTTGGTACTTAGGTACCAGGGCCGACAAATCATACACGCTCCAATTATTATTGGAGCGCGGGATTCTACGTCTGTCTAAGGCCGGAATCCAATCTTTAGTTCACAACACCATACAAGGCAGCATACTCGTTCATTCTGAGTTTATGCGCGCCGTGTGGGCTAGGGAGAATTAGTAATGCTTTAGCTTGATCACTCAGCCTTCCATTTTTTTAGACCAATTTCCATACTGTGTTCTTACTTACCCGTAGATAGTCGTTTATATATATTATTATTCCATTTTTTTATTTTATGCATTGCACAAATTATTTATATTTATTTACAATTTTTATTTATACAACTTTTACAGTTCTGTACTCCATAATGTTTTGTTCTGACCGCTTATACAAGAGTTTCATACTTCGTTTGAATCCGGGGTTTTATTTTTTTTAATCATTTTTCATCTATACTATTTATTTCATGTTTACACATCAATACAAATTTCTGTCATGGTATGTAGGCCGGGAAAAGAATGATAACCCGGCACCCGCACCAACACTATTTCGTTTGAAAAATATTAAATAAGCTCATGACGAGCCTCCAACATTAGCCAAAATATACCTTAATATATTCTTTATTACCACTAAGAGGACTTTACAAGTGCTAATTGGTGCAAACAAATCTTTAAGTGCGTGAGTAATTAGTTGCAAAAGTGAGGTTACAGTGGAGATCGCTACATCAGTTCATAGCTACTCCGCTCTCCCACTACATCTAGGGAGGGCCCAAAGGGCCAACTTGCTCGCCCAATATGGCACGGAGGGGCATCCACATAGCCTAGTGTCATCAAGATCGTACTCTGGCCTACTCGTGGCTGCGCCAATACGAAAACAGAGAGGGATCGCTACCTCAACAAATCGTGTCTGGCAAGGTTCCCAGGCTTGACAGATCCTTTCTCTTATTGGAAGCACTCAAGAAAAGGAAGCCTCGGATTCCGCGCTGGATAAGCGTTCACCTGGCAGGAGACAGCCTGGACCCAAATATTCAACCTCGCTACGACCAGGCCCACGATTCAAACAACGGGCCCCGTGCCTTTGACAGAAGCCATTAGGAGGATCACTAATACAACAACCAACCAGGCACCCCCAGATGTCTGCCAAACTTAATAAAATACCTATAACACAAGCGGGTGCAATCACGCGTCCTGGGCAGCATCAACCTACCACTTCGACTGTTAACAAGGACTTCATCTGCCAGAAGTGTGGGAATTCCTATGCACTTAAGCTTAAGACGCCATATGAGGGACTGCAGTACCCGTAACAAAGAAAAGTGTCTATTCTGCGCTCTATCGTTCTCAAGCGTTATTGCCGTGCGCCAGCACTAGCACCGGGCTCACCCCAGTGCGTACCGAAAGGAACTCGAGGACCGACTCCTTGCCTGCGAAATAAGGGCGGAGTCATAAGCTACAGACAAACAAAAGCCGGGACCGACCTGACCGTACATCAGATCAGGTATCGAAGAGAAAGTCCCACTTACAAAAGGTACTTAGAGCAAGCTAAAGAAGAAAGGAAAAAAAAGGCCGGAAGCACTTTCTAAAACCGTCTCCCGTCTTTTCAAAAAGCGCCACGACGACGACACTCACTTTAACTGCTGACACTGCATGTCCCCAGGAACCACAAGATCCAATCGTCATCCTAGAATCCGACAATGAATCTCCACTTCCGACGGACCTAAAACGGAAGCGTGGCCCTTCGGAACGTGACTAGACTACCACCCACGCGCCTTTGCACACGAACTTCAAACCCACCCACCATCAACTCTGAAACGCCACCAGCTTCTACGGGCCACCTCTACCATCTCGGAAAAGGAACAGAACTCCAGCATCGCCAATACCACCCAAGGCTCCACCACCATCAACCAGGTCTCACTCCAGATGCTCAACGCGGATCCTACCGGACCAACCAACCACCACCGACAGGCAACAACCACCAGCTACTGGAACTTGCCAAATCAGCGGGTCCACCGACGATGGATAAATCTTCCTCCATCTCATAGGTCTTCTACGCGATCCAGACCCTCTCGCTAAGGCCGTCATCCGCCTAGGCCTTATTGCTAGTGACGACACCCTCCCAGCTATATTTTGTACGAATGGCTTGAGGAAGCATTCCCCACCACCTCCAGCACTAAAAACAGTCTACCACCTAGGATGACGCGACCTCCTCTACCACCAACACCTATCAACAAGGCGTTAGAAAGCATCCTACAAAAAGGCGCAAGACCTGTTTTCGAAGAACAGAGCATCCCTTGCCGACACCATCTTCCAAGGGAAGTCCCTGCTTGCATGCTGGAACAACGACCAACCCTAATAACACAAGTCCGAGCAACGTCCTCTTTATTTCCTAATAGGTCGAGACCGTCTCTTATTTACGGAGTACGTTTTAAAACCATTCTGCAACATTCGTTTTGATGACGTTGGAGAGAACTGAACTGAATCAACCAGCGATTTAGCAGATTTGGATAATGAATACAGATGCAGAAAACCAAATCCATTCTACTTTTATTTCGATGAAGAAACACCTATACCTACTCTGCTAAAGAAAAGGGTAAACATCCCATTACCTTACCAAATGCCATTTAAAAAATTTAATATAATAATAAATTCGATATATTTAATAAAATAACGCCAGATATCATTCCTTTATTTTATAAGTATAAAATATACTACTGTAGTATATTAATTTATTAGACGTAATTGTAACACACTTTCAAAATCTCTGATTCCAAAACCTGATATTTTGAGTTATTAAAACTAATAATTTAAATACGCAATTTCAACCGTTTCATCGCTTGTAAGATTCCTGACCGTAATGTTAGCCCATAACTCAAACATAACATATTTAGTGTTGTTACACAGCCAAATTTATGGAACGTCAGTGAATTGTGAAAAGCCTGTTTAACACGTTAAATTTTACGGAATTAACTACGCAAGTGTGACGTAGAACCGCTATTTTTATTGATGAAGGTCAGGAATTACGTTCCAAATAAACATTATTTACTAATGGTGATTTGGAGTAATTTAATTTATTTTAATATCTGAAGAGCTATATTAGTTATGATATATCTTAGAATAATATTTCCTGTGCGAACATATTTTATGCAGGTAAGCAGAACATCGTTTTAATGTGTTTTAATAGTCAAAATAAGGTCGAGCTTTTGGAAAAGTTGGGTTATGATTTCTAGTGTCTTCTAACTAAAGACAATAATATTGTAGTAAATAGAACTAATTTCTACGTGGATAAATAAATATAAAAATCTTGATAAATAATAAGTTTTGTTGATGTTTTAGAGATGGCAACCCCTCATTTTTTAAAAATAAGTGCAATTTTAAATTATTTTATATCATACGATAAAAAACGCTTAATTGTAAGGGGCGAAAATGCGTTAAAATCTAAACGCATAAAGAGTTTTCATTTTATGGCTGAAGATGGACTCGTGAAAAGAGAAGTTTATGCGAGTATGAGAGATAGGGCGTACAATGTGGAGGTAAATTATTCATGGTGTTTTTAAATAATAACTAATAGCATCACATAACTATTTATCAGGTACATTTAGACACCAATGGAGATATTGTGGGGAGTAATTGTTCTTGTCGAGGTGAACTAATCTGCCACCCTGTTGCTGCATTGTGTCTTTATGCACATGAGAATATTTCACCCACAGATGTGGAATGTAAATGGTCTGCAAGGAAACCAAGGGATAAAGCAGCTGTTCCGATTGAAGAAATTATCCTTGGAAAAAGTCACCATTCGACAAATAGAAATTTGATAGAAAATTAAATTGAAGAATTTGATAGAAAACTGAAAATGCTGGGGATTCCAGTTGGTTTTTTTATGGTTGCTTCAAAAAGAACATTTTCAAACTCCTTTTGATGTGGTCGATGTTGAAAACATATTTTCACACTATTTAGAAGCAGAAGATAAAGGTAATTATCTTTTGGCAAAATAAAAAATCAATGCAGAAATGATAGAATTGGTGGTTAAAAACACCGTGGAACAGGCTAGAAATGAAAGATGGCTACTTTATAAAAAAACCGTTTAACAGCCAGTAATTTTGGAGTAGTCTTAAAAGTAATTAGAAGAAATCAATACCCTGTTTCACTTTTTAAGAGATTAATGAGTAAGTATACCAATATCTTATGAGTCAGTTGATAAATACAATTATGTATATTTTTTTCAGTCAAAACTTTGTTTGAATTGCAGGTTACTACAATCTAGAAAATTTAAAAGCAGTCCAGTGGGGAATTCTGTAAGAAGCTGAAGCCTTAAAAGAATTCTGTGAACACATAGGGTTAATACTAACACCAACTGGACTGTGGCTTCACGAATGTGGACTTATAGGGGCGAGTCCTGATGGTATTTTTGGAGATGAAGTAATTATAGAGGTCAAATGTCCATTCAAATACCGCAAAAAAGGCTCAGAGAAAAACTAAAAAATGATAAGTTATATGTCGTGCACATCAATAAAAATGACGAAATAATCATTAATGAAAACCATGATTATTACAATCAAATTCAAGGTTGTTTGGCGATCTCTGGGCGGAAAATTTGCTATTTAGTTATTTGGACACCTGCAGAAACCATAGTAACTAAAATTGAAAAATATGAACAGTGGAATCAAAATTTAACATTCTTAAGAACATTTTATTTAAAACAATACATTCCTTTTATATTGGGAAATTTGTAATAAAGCACTGTATAGAAATAATTAAAAATTAATTTACTATAAGTATGAAGTGATATATAGCGTAGTTTTTGATTCTGTTGATTGCCCGTTCAACGTGTATCCTGGCTCTTGCGATAGTTCTCGTCATTACAACTTGCTGTACAGAAAACTGAGTTGTTAAAAAGGGTAAAATATTTAATGAAACACCTTCAGGGAGAACATCTATTAAAAACCCCTTATCGACCATTACCATATCCCCTGGTAATAATTGGTCTGTAATACCACAATGGCTTGTAATTTTTTTGTCAGATGTTGATCCGGGGTACAGGCTGCTGACAAAAGTAACCACAAAATTCGGTGCCACACCAATTAGTCCTTTTAACGTTCTGTGTTTATAACTACTGTCATTCTCTGCAGGCCCATATCTTGTGCTTTAATTGTAGAAACTTCTGAACAGTCTAAAATTATTCGGCAATTTGTAAGTGTACTAAAGTAGGATGGCATGCAGGTCTTTTTATCTAATCAGCTAGTCAAAGCAGAAGAATGCACTTATTCAAAAAATCGTCTTTTAACAAGAAACGTTACACGATGAACATCTGGTTTCTCAACAAATGTCTGGATCATAAGAAACAACCCAGTTTTACGAGGATAAAATTACCGAATTATCGAAAAACAACTTTATTCGCCTATCATAAATTCATATGCACCTACACATATTAATCTGAAATTAAGCAATGGAGTAAACTCTACTTCGTTAATTTACAACTGTGGTTCTTACATACTTCATTGGCTACTCTACTCCATCCAGCTATTTGGGACGCTTACATCTGTAAAGTAGAGGACCAGGTAACACAATTTGGTCATAGATTACATTTTAAATTTTGTAAAAAATTAGATCACCTTCCTTATTTTCATAAACCTTTCTTTAATAAACCACAATTTAAACCTTCCTTCATTAATCCTTTCTTACAAAAATCTTTCACAATTCCGTACAATGATAAATATAAATCTTCCACTCAAACTATTGATAACATTAGGAATATTAATACAGATGTTGCCTTTAATTTTCATGAAAGAACCCTTAACTTATCTAATGCTACTTTCTCCAAAGAATATTCCCTTTTAAATAAAGGACTAAAATTTGTCCCTAAACTACCAGTTAATTTAATTGAATTCAATAATTTCAAAGCAACCCTTGAAATTGTTACAGATAAATTTAATTCTGATAATCAAGTATTTCTTTAATCAATCAATCGATTCCTAGTAGTCTTGCTAATTTAAATAATATTCCCCTAAATTTCCAACAAAAAAATCGTCTTAAACATAATTTCAATTTCAATAAAATCTATTAAAACCATCAAACATAAAATTAAAGATTCTGACTTCATTTTATCTAAAGCCGACAAAAGTAATTGTTTAGTGATTCAAAACAGATCTGATTACATACGGAAAACTGAATTGTTCCTCGAGTCCGAAGGTTTTAAGTTAGTTCAAACAAATTTAAACAAATTTAATCTGAATACAAAAAATCTTTTATTAGATTCGTCTAGTTGTCTTAAATTCTTTAATACAATTCCCTCTCAATCAGTTTCTACAAACCCTAGTTTGTCTAGACTTTATAGTCTCCCAAAAATTCATAAACAGATTATTCCTGTTAAACCAATAGTTAATTATTTAAATTCTCCTACCTTTCTTTTGTCTAAATTTCTAATAAAATTTTTCACTCAAAACATCAATTCTAAACCTTCTTACTCCGATCTTAACAGTAAGCAACATATTAATAATCTTAACAAAGTTTCTCTTCCTAATAATTCGAGCCTTACTATTATTTCTTTTGATGTCGTCAATTTATTTCCGTCAGTACCTATTCATGAAGTATTAGATATTATTTCCGATTTATTGTTTCATTCTGACTTTTCAGATCTTATTTTACAACAAATAGTTAATCTAACCGAATTTTGTCTTAATAATGTTTTTTTTCCAATTTAATAATTTGATTTATAAAAAATTACAAGGCCTTCCTATGGGTTCTTCATTATCACCGATTTTAGCAGAAATTCTTCTTAATGATTTAGAAAATAATCACATTAGTAACTCTCAGTTGTTTAAAGATCATGTCCTTTTTTGGAATCGTTATGTAGATGATATAGGGGAGCCTGGGGTAAAAAAAACTTGAGGTAATAAGAACGGTGTCATATTTTTTAATGAAAATCACTTTGAAATATCTGTAGAAAATTTACACACGTGCTGTATTATCTTAAGTGTTGACTGAAAAATTGGGAGCGTCGAATTTCACAATTTTTAATTTTTATGTCGAAAAAACTATTCGAGCAATGAACAGCGGCTATTGCAATTTCAGACATGAACCCATATGTATATATAATTTTTTTGCTAGAGGCATGCAATTGCCAATCTATATTTTTTTTCCACAAATAAATAGTCTATGTTATTAGGTTTTAGTGGCTGCACAGGTCCAGCTTACTTAGTTTTTTTTGTTGAATCAAGTTCTTATTACCCCCAAAAAATGTCATGTTGGGGTAAAAAGAACTTGGTTGCTGGGGTAATAAGAACATGTGTAAACAGAGTTCCTAACCTAAAATTTCTCATTGTTTCAGTGAAAGAAGGTGAAGAAAGTTATTGTAGACTAAATTTTGTGAGTTAAAAGGACTTAAATTACATTAATTATTAAACTTGTTTTTGTGAGTTAAAAAGGACTTAAGTGACTTTAATTATTAAACTTGTGTTATGTAAAAAACAATACCGCTATGCCGAGGGTGTATAAAAAGAAAAGTAAAGACGTTGGGGGACGGGTTAATTACGATAAGGGTGCGATGGACTCAGCGATAGACGCTGTGCGAAGTGGAAGATTAAATCAGAAACAAGCAGCTGAAGTGTACGAGGTGCCAAGGTCAACGTTAACCAAAAAACTCAGTGGCAAACTGAATCCAGAAATTACCAAAGGGGGACGTAAAACAGTTCTGACACCAGCTAATGAGAATGAGCTAAAGGAATATTTAAAAGTTAAAAAATAATATTAAAACTAGATTTAAAGATGACCGGCCAAGTGACGAGTGGTTCCGCAGTTTTATGCAACGACATCCAGACCTATCCAAAAGGAAGGGAGAACAATTATCTACCAAGAGACTCAAAGGAGCTGATCCATTTATTGTCTATAAGTTTTACAATGATCTAGACGAGTTTTATGAGAAAAGTGGTTACACCAATGATGATGCCCATCTTGTGTACAATTGTGACGAAAGTGGTTTTTGCCATGATCCTAAAGATACATGTGTCTACTACACATGTATCTTTAGGAAAAGGGCACTAAAAGAGTGTCGCTCAATATAGGGGGTAGTGGACGAGAAACTACATCAGTTCTAGCGTGTGGTTCAGCAGCGGGTCAAAAACTTGCAACGGTTTATTTTCATATTTACATTTCGTATTTGTGTTCGTCTTGTTTTAGTTACTTTTAGGTAGGGTTGGTTGCCTACAATTTTTGAAATTTAAAAAGAAATTTCCAAAGTTTGGATAAGGCTTATCACCTTACACAGGAAACAATAAAAATTGACACTTCCTTCGTAGCTGTGAGTAGAGGCAGACCGTGTGGTTCGTGATTCGACCAATAAGTTACCTTTTTAAGCTGGAAGCATCCACTTCAAATCAACATTTGTGTCTTTTGTTGTTGCTTGTGCAGGATATTTGAAGCTTGCTTCTTCTTTTGGGGCCGGCAGTTTGGCATTTTTGTATAAAGTTGACTGCGACCACTCATGCTCGTTCATCGAGGATCAGGAAGCTGACGAACTTTCCGTACTACCACCGTCGACATCCAACGAAGTCTCCTACGAAGAAGTGTTCACCGAGATTCATTAAAAGCGAACATACCTGTATTGCGAGGTACACCAACCATCTGCATGCTGTCGATTATTGCAGCAACCCCAGCAGCGAGAAGCAACGACTGGCATATCTGTGGTTACCAGTGAACATCATTCCACCGGGTTACAGTAAGCCGTTTTCCATATTTTATGTTCTTGGGGTCCTTTTATAAACTGGTAGGGCGTTAAACCTTCGGTGTACTCATAATTGGTTTTTCGTCCACAGTTAGGTTATAATTTACTTACATCTATACCTGCTGTAGTATACTGTGTTTTTGTTGTAAATCATTATACTTTGTTTGTTTGTTGTAATTTAAGTTATTTCGGTACTGAAACACTTGTAAGTGAAGGACAGGGGTTATAAATTTTATTTTTAACGTCATTTCACGTGCGCACATATTAACAGCCATTTTGCTACTGTTTAGTGTCGCGCACATATTTTTTTATATACTTGTGGAAGTAATCTGGGTTTTTTTTGTTCAACTACGGGCGTACCCAATAAGTTTATTTTGGGATTATTGTCGGGGAATTGAGAACATCAAGCGCTTGATACCATATTCTTCGACCGTGATTTTAATTTTAATTTCAGGTTTTTTTTCATTTATTTTATTTTGTTTTGTGTATATAAGTACAATAATTGTTGGTTACTTGCACATTTATAGGTTTTATATTTAAATATAGCATTGATTGGAGTAGAATCCTTTTCCGACACAAGAGTTTCTTTCCTTTATATGTTTTGTGTTCAAGCTATAAACGAGTTTATCTATTATTTCAATTGATTGTTCGGTTTTTGCCGTTGCGTAGAAATAAATACATTTTGTTTTGGTGTTACCATTGTGTTTTCCTTTTCTTTCTGTTGTGTTGTCCCAGTCTAGGTAGGGAACTGATCTCGTACAGCGCAAACCAAGAGTTGAATGGTTATCGTAGGTTTGCTGGCGCCCTTCTCTTTTTTTTTTGTTACTAACACACGCCGTCTCCACTCGCGTTAGCCGGAGCCATTCATCCTTCCTATCTTAGGTAGGACTTGTTATAAACTGCCCCCTTTCATAATATTTAAGGGGAAATACATTCAGTCGACCTGGTACACTAACAACGCATTTCCTGGATCAGTAATAACTGCATCTGATAAAGGATGGATGGAAGGTTCTATTTTTGCTGCATGGTTTAATCGTATCTTTATTAAGCATATTCCAACTCTTCAAGACCGAAATGAAAAACTAGTAATTTTAATATTTGATAGATGTAGAAGCCACACCCAGCGTCAAGCATTTCAGACGAGGCTACTATGGGATGTGTCGGGCAGTTTCAAAACTTCATAAGGAATGAAATTAGCAGGACTGGTAAACTACATACCTCTACAAGTGCTGATGTTAGTGATGTTACTGAAACAGCAGACGATTTCAATTTACTCATAAAAGAATCTGTTATTGGAAGAAGTAGACCAGTTGCTATTGAGAAAACAAAGCGAAAGGGAGTCTCCTTATGGAAAAATTGTTACGATGGAGGAAATAAAAGAAAGATTAACTAAGTCAAGCGCCAAAGTCGACAAGAACAGCAAGATATGCGTCAAAAAGGACAAAGTTGTCAAAAAATTAACAGTGAAAAAAAGAAGCACATGCGAACTTACAGACAGCGAGAAAAAACGAAAGAAACAAGCAATAAAACAGAATTCTTCAGAAACGGAGAAAGATGATATTGACGTATCTAAGTTGTGCGACGACTCATCAGACAGTCCTATAGCATCTGAGGTTGATACAGATGAAGACTTATCATTAGTAGAATTATCAAAGAAAACACATGACGAAAAGAATCGCAATGATGACATATTGCTGAAAAAAGACAATTACTATTCTGTTTATTTCCAAAATCCGGATAACTATTACATAGGCAGGGTTATTAAAATTAATGCTGATGGAAACTGTCTCATGAAGTTTTTGCACGAAGGTTTGAATTACATGTTTACCTGGAATTACCATGCTGCAGAAGAAACCGTTCGAGTGGACTTGATATTCTATGGTCCCATCAAAATGGGAACCTACCCATTTCACGTTCAAGAATTAGCCAGCATCCGAGGAGCGTACAAAGCCTTCAAGAAACAAATTAAAGAGGCAACAAATTAAAATTATACCATTTTATTTTTCAATAAAACACACAGTGAACATAACACTATTGTCTTTTATTCAAAACTGCAACCAAATATCGACTAGTATACAATAATTCATTTAAAATATGAAATTAATCAGAATTTTTTTTATAAAAGTCCAAATTTCATTGTTGCATACGTTTTTTAGTGTGACGTATTTTTTTGAAAGCTTTATATATTTTCAAACCTTAATATTAGCTTCAACGAATGCCCTAATATTGACACTATATTGTCTTTAATTTTGTTTAAACAAATTAAAATGGCATAGGTTACAAAATATGAAAAAAAAATATTTACAACTCAATATTTTTTAAACGGTTTGTTCGACGAGTCCCATTTTTTGCAGGGTAAAAAGAACAACACCATTATATGGCTAGTTGGCGCCAAGGTTCTTATTACCCCACTAGGGGTAATAAGAACATCACCGTGGGGTAATAAGAACTTGTAGTTTTTTCTGACTTAAACATGACGTACATACCTGCCAATTTTTACATTGAATGAGAAATGTTACATGAACCTATGTATGATTCGAAGTAGAAATCGATAGTATAATTTGTTAAAAAATTTTTCATTGTCAAAGTCAAACCATGAAATTTTTTAACCTTATTACCCCACTTTCCCCTACTTTGTGTTCTTAAAGGTGAGGTTGAGCACGTTCATTCTTTCCTCAACTTCCTCAATAATATTCATCAACGTATACAGTAGAATTTCCTGTTAATAATAAAATCGCTTTTTTAGATTTATAAATTAGTCTTAACAACAATAAATTTTATTTCAATATTCATAGAAAACCTACCACAACAAATCATGTTACACGATTCTAACCACCCATTTTCACATACATTTGCTTCATTTAACTATTTTTTCAACTGCATTTTTTCCTTACCACTGAATCAATCTGATTTCCAATTTGAATTAAATACAATTTACAAAATTGCTTCAGCTAACGGATTTCCTTTTCATTTAATAGACAAACTTTATAACAAAAATTTTCTGAAACACTGTATCAATTCGAACACTTCCCTTAGCTCGTCTAAAGTAGAAATTTCAAACTATTTCGCTATTCCTTTTATTCCTTCTTTACATAATTTAGTTAATCACATTAATAGATCCAATAATTTCGAATTCAAACTTTGTTACTCTAGTCCTCTCAATATTAAACAGTTATTTGATAATACTAAAACTCCTATCGACATCAACAATAAATTGGGTATTTATCAGTTAGTTTGTTATTGCAATAAGAAGTATATATATATAGCGAAAACGCTAAAACAATTGCCGTCGTCGAAATGATGGTTCATAAAAGCAGTAGCAACAAATTTTGTACCGCACTGAAAGATTCTGCAAGAGTGTGTAAGGAATCTGAAGATACCGTAGCATTAGCGATTGACTATATGCAGAACCTACAACTTCCAAAAATTCCTGTGCAAGATTTATTTTATCGAAGATAATTGACACAATATAAAACCCACCAAGTTGTCTATTTCATTTATTACGAAGGTCCAAATGAGGTCTGTTCAATGGTGTCTGAATATATTAAAGATTATATACTTAGTAGCGTAAAACTGCTGCATCTGTTTAGCGACAATTACCCTGAACAAAACATAAATAATACACTGATAAGATTATGTTTTTGAAAGATTCTAATAGGTTTGATATTATACAGCACTACTTTCCTATGAGAAGACATTCGTTTCTACCATGTGATAGAGACTTTGGTATGATTAAACGAAAGTTAAAACAAATCTACCGTATTTATACCCTACATAGATATGTGCAGATTATAGCATTCGCTAGTAATGCACACAAATTTTTAAGTCACATTGTTGACGTCAAAAAAATATTGGATTTTAAAGATTGGTGGCCTAAGATGTACAAAATAACTGCCATATCTGTCGAAACCTCGCGAAAAAGTACACCTAGAGACTAATAGTGGCATTTAATATCAGCAACTTTCATAGTTTTTCTTATTGCCCAAATGATGGCAAGTGTGTAGTGGTTGCAAGAGACTACATAGACGGATAGCGTGAACACAAATTTCGCCTAGAACATTCCAAAACTCTGTTATGACCACAGAAAACCTGTTATCCAACGGAGACAGTTCCGACATAATCATGAAAGATGATTCATATAAAAAAATCTGCTGCATATGTGGCAGACGATGAAGATATTACTCGATTTTGGTAAGACATTTTCGAATGGCCTATTTCAGACTAATCACTTTAAGTATTTTAACGGTTATTAAAACTAATTTATTTATACTAAAAATATGTACACGTTTATAAGGAATCGAACTAATTAAAGGATATTTAATAAAGACACACTAATTTATATTGCACTATGACTTAGTCGAAGGATTAAGTCCGCGGATAACTTCAGTCTAACACTTGTTGTTTACTTAAAGTCACGTACGAGTTTAATTCGTCGCATTTATCTTAACACGCGTTAATCACTTATTTATGTAAACTAGAATAACCTTCTTAACACTGCCGGCTTCGAATTACGCAAATAACTGACTTATGATTCGTTTGTTCCGCATTTATACATTTTAGCAATCCTTCGCGAATGTTCTATATCTTTCGGTGAACGTTCTAGAAAATGGATAACAACTTCGTGAAGGTTCTCGAACTTGAGAATAATTTCTCGAACGTTTCAGTATCTTAGGTAGTATATTTTCAATTTTTATCGTTCTTTTACCGCCTTATACTCGTTTGTCTATTTTCCGCATTCCTTACATTAGTACCACTTATTACCTTTATAACATTTCTTTATTCTTAAACTCTATTATATTGTTTTTTTTATCTTACTACGGTTACCTCTTAAAAAAGTCTTTTTCAAGGCTTCAGAATTATTTTCACACGTATTTCATAATTTGAAACAGAAGAGTAAAATGTCTTTTGTTAATAGTATACAACGGTTACTCCGTAAGTATAATAAACCGTGATGCACATACATATTTTTTATGGTAACTTTTGAACAATGCGGAAAGTTCATATAAATACTGCCTAAGTACTTCTAAATCGAAGAAGTATAAAAATGTCCGATTTCATCCATTTCCAAAACTTACAACAAATCAAACAAAATGTTTCTTATGGTTGGATTTATGCGGCAATAACAAATTACAAATTGAAAATATTTCGAGAAATGATTATATTTGTGAGAAAGATTTTATTGGAATTGTTGCTGGAAATAGTAATATTTATTCGAAAATATCATCCCGAAAGATGGATCATCACGGTTCCCAAAATATACGTGATCATTCCTATACAAAAAAGCAAACAAGTTCCTCACGACACAACACAGCACAAACTACTGCAGTGGCGTTGTTTACGACATCAGGACAACTTAAGCCGAAACAACCGGAATTCCGATATTTCTTCTTATTTTCATCATTGTCTCAACATAAACATTTTAAACAACTTGAAGCAATATATAAAGGAAAAAAGTCGAATCAGATTTCTTTCGAGGACAATTTGAATGCTAGTGCGATTGAAGAGGTGAAACTTTCCATATTTTACGGTTTCAGTGAGTCGCACTGTAAGGCGAATATTTTATACGTGGGTGCAGTTTGTGTATCTCCAGGGCTGTTGCCTACGGAATCATTTATTTAAAGGAGCTAGAAATAGAGAGAGAAGTCATATGCCAACTTGCTTTCGATGTTTAAATAATAAAGAGACTTTAGTGTTAGAAAGCACTGAAATTAAAATACAAATGTCACGTATTTTCAAAGGCAAGGATCTACACATTCTAGTTACAAGCATTATAATTCAGTTAAATTTTTAGTGGCATTGGTAGTAGAGTGGTTCTTGTTTACAATAGTGAAGGGTACAAGGGATCGATATCAGACAATCACCTTTTTAGATCATCCGATATATTCAATGTTTTAGAAGGAATTGTGATTATGGTTGACAGAGGCTTTACAATACAAGACGTATTGAAATAAATAAATAAAAACTCCTTATACCACCATTTTTCGCTGAACGTTCACATCTTAGACCTGAAGAGCTGCTTACGAAAAAATTGCAAAATGTCGGATTTATATAGAGCGTTTAATTCAGAGAATTAAATCCTACCAAATTCTTACAAAACCTATACAAATAAGTACACCTCTCCCGTACAAAGGAAAAACCTAGTAACTCACTTTTTTTGTCAAATTGAGTTTTATATTGGATATTCATCTACTAGGTATTTCCAACGAATATCTGTTGAAAAAATATCAATATTTGCAAATATAACTTAGATATGATCATTGGAATTTCCTAGTAACTCTTAAAAGTTTGCTATTTACAAAAGTGAAACATAGCAACTTTGATATACAGGGGATAAACCTAGCGCATTTGAGTTGCTATTGAGTTTGCCTAAATATTATTCGAACTTTACAAAGGAAAAAAAGAGCAAGTCAATATACTGTATTTCCCTTTTGTTGGCGAACTGAAATTATATCCATTTTTAAAGGAAGAACCTAGTACATGACTTTACTACTCTGCTTCTCAGATTAAGTTGAAGCTATTGAAAAGTGGAAAAATATGGTAAAACTACTTACTAGTTATTTGCACAGTTTTTGTGCAAGAACTTTTTGTTAGTAAGTACATTTACTAGGTTCTTCCCATTTAGATCGTTTGGCGGGAAAATTGACACTGACATACTAGGTTGTTCCATGCATTGAACAAATAATTCATTTGGCGTCGGTCCTTCAGCAACGACGTGTTGATACATTTTCTGTCCAGTTGCTGGTGGCTTGATTTGATCAGTGAGTTCTGAGTGATGATTGAATTATATTGAAAACAAGTTATTCAGTGAACAATTATTAAGACAATGTTTCAAAGAGGAAAATATCTAGTTGCGTTAGCAGCAAAAAATGAAGAAAGAATAGTTATTTCAAGTTTTTCTGAAGTAGTGAACAGGTAAGTTTCATACATTTGAGCACGGAAATTTGGAAGTTGATAATATGTTTGTGGTTAGTTTTATGTTTTCTACTCACTTAAATATTGTCACCGTCTTTTTTAAACACGCTGTATCGTAAATTATAATAGGCAAAAAGGCTAAAAGTAATAAGGTGTTTACTAAACTGTATCAAGATTTTGAAATATTTTTTCTTTAGAGACACTGAAGTTGATAAAGAAAATTTAAAGGACCAACAATATGATAATAATACAACAGATGGAAATATTGAGGTCAAAAAAATAAGGAGTGAGAAACAACCTGATTTGTTGAAAATCTATCCAGAGTTGCACATTCCTGACGGTACTTTTTGTTAAAATAATAATTTTCTATAATATAATATATCTAATATTTTGTAGACTGTCTTATGGAAAATCCTGTAGACGACATAGATTTGGATAGGCAACCTGCTAATAACAGTGGTGGTGATATAATGCAGTTGCCTATTATTTTTCTTGAGACACCTACCCAAATAATGGAATTTGATCTATGTGAAAACGAGTGAGTCATTAATAGCTAATTTTCTGTGAAACATAATTTTTCAGCCTTTTAGTAATGAATCTGAAAAAATCTCAAATCAAAACGATCATCAAATTCTACAATATGAAAATATAGAACAAAATGTACTCCACGGAATCCACTATGCCAGAAGTAAAGAAGCAACTATTCCGGTGAATAATTTTGTAGAGTTGCGACCAGTTGATCCAGTTCGCCCGACAGGTACTTACTTACATAGATAAATTCAGTTTTACTTATTGAACATCCCAAATCTTATTTCGTAGAATATCGCGAGGAAAGTCCAATGGACGTTTCCGATTTAGATCCCACTTACGAGCCCTCAGATAATGATGAACCTAAGACGAAGAAACGCATATTTTGCGCAAATGACCCAACGTTGTCAGGTTGGTAGGTAGAATATCATTTCTTTTTTATGATTGATTTTTAGATTCGACAGAACGTGATAATATTGAGCTGGATAGCAACGAAGAACAAGGAGGTGAAACAACGACAAAAGGAAAAAAGAAGAGAGCAATAACCGAGGCACAAAAGAGGAAAAACTGAACAAATATAAGGTACTGCCGGCATGTACTTGTAAGAAAAAATGTTTTCAATTTTTTTCTGCTGAAGAGCGTCATAATATTTGTGCAGCTTTTTGGAAGTTAAACTTTGGGGAACGGCGTCAGTACTTCAATGCGTTTGTGAAAAAACCCAGTAAAATCTAGAAGAACTGATAGTAATAATAAGAGACAATGTTCTCTTACCTATAGAATGGCGCAAGCAGCTGATGGTACTGAGAAACAAGTTTGTAAAACCATGTTTCTACATACTCATGGTCTGAAAACAGATGGTATGATAACCGAATTCAAACGCCAACAGAATTTGTCAAGAGGGTTAAACATTACAAAAGATGGCAGAGGAAAAGCTGCACCTTCCAATAAAAAGATTCATTAACTTTTAAAACACACATAAATTCATTTAATCCCCAAATTTCGCATTATAAAATTTTACACGCTCCGAATCGTCGATATTTACCTGCAGATATAACTATATCAGACATGTGGAAAGACTTTTGTCAAAAACATGAAAAAGTATCATACGAAAAATATAGAAATGAATTTAATTTGGAAAATATTGGATTTGATCAGCCTAGTCAGGATGATTGTAATGTTTGTGTGTTACAGAAAGAACATCTTAAAGAATGTCAAGAAGCTAATGATATTGACAACGCTGGTGCTACTTCAACTTGTTCCTCATGTATCAACTTCAATTTACATCATGAACTTTACACTGAAGGGAGGGCTGCATATCAGAAAGACCGCGACACAAATTTTGACAAAACCATCAAAATATATTCAGTTGATATGCAGAAAATATTACTACTACCAAAAATGTCACTAAAGTCGTCAGTGTTTATAAGTCGCTTAGTAGTATTTAATGAAACATTTGCTGCTTTAAACAAGCCATATGAAAATATTTGTGTCTTATGGCACGAAGCCATTAGTGGTAGAAATGCAGAAGATGTCGCATCAAGTTATTGTGCCATTATAAAGAGAGCCGCTGTTGAAACAAAGCATTATATTTTTTGGTGTGATAACTGCAGTGCTCAGAATAAAAACTGGAAACTGTATGCCGCCTTATGTTCCTTGGTTAATGCAAAATGGGGTCCGATTACTATCACGATTAAGTATTTTGAAGCAGGTCATACTTTTATGAAAGCTGATGTGGTCCGTGGGCAAATAGGAAAAGCAATAAAAAAGAAAGCAAATGTTTACGATATACATGACCTCAATGAACTGATTCTTAAGACATCGAAGCAGAACAAAACTCTATTACTGAATTATGACGATTTTCATAATTTTAAAGAGGGTAGCCGACAAAGGCGAGCAAAAGATACTGCAGAAAGAAGTTTACCTACTCTAAACAATATTCGAGAGGCGGAATTCAGGAAAGGTTCAAGGCAATTGTTTTTTAAAAGCAGACATACCCAAAATGAATTTTTGTGTTCGGATTTTCTGAAATCTAAATTTGATCTCTCAATTCCGGAAACTAAAGAAAATAACAGAGGCATAAACGCTGAAAAGAAACAGAAAATTCTGGAAGACCTGGTACCATCAATGCCGGCTTTGAAAAGATTATTTTGGGAAAAATTACCAGTTTCAGAAAGTTCGTCTGATCTATTAACTACACATTGATATTATGTTTTTCATTGTTAAAAAGTTTGTTCTTAGTAATAATATGCGTTTGTTCTTTTGTTGTTTCAAGACATGTTTTTATTTTGATGCACGTATGTATGTATGAAATATACTTTTCCCAAGTTTATATCTTGTGTTTTTATCTTAGTATTGATATGGCTCTCCAAAATAATGTTTAGTCTTCATTGGATTTTATTATCACACGCGGCTATGTCTACTTACTGGTTTTCTGTTGTATTATCTTTTTTTTGTAATAAAATCAAAATAGTAAGATAACTTACTGTGATTTTCCTCTGTAAGTAACAAGTTTTTCAACATAACCAACATAGCGGAATAACTTACTGTGTTTTACCTCAGTATTTGTTTGATTTTAAATTGACTTTTTTTTAGCAAGTCATTTATCTTGAAAACTATGAAATATTTTGAGAAAATAAGTCAAAATTTAAAAAGAGAAGCCCAAAAAACCCTTATTATAATCGAGATTCCACATCAGGTATAATTCTATACTAATGGCAGTCAGACAAATCAAAATTCGTTCTCCTGAAAAATTATGTTATCGGCAGCTACTAGGTTTTACCTTTTCACGGGAGACCTATTCCCGATCATTTCAAATATTTTCAGTATTATATGTTTTCTTGTTAATTTTGAATATTGAATCACATTCTGGCACTTGAAAAATTAACATGGATGCGACGGCTTGGTGATGTCAAAACACGGAGCAAATGAATTGAATTCTTATTTTTTAAAATTTTTGAATATTTCGTTTTGATACTCCTAATAATGGATCCGTTTTCTGTCACTAAACCATTTGCACTGCATGCTAAATGCGGATAATTTTTGTTTACATATAAACCGACTAGTTTCAGCTCTTGGCGTGTATTTAAATATTTCAGTATATTTTTTTTTTGCCTTACTTTCATTTCGCAGTCTATATAACATTGCTGGTAGTAGATAATTTGGCGTGAGTTGCCATAAATGTTTTTTTTATAAAAACAAATATCGCTGAAGATGACAAAGCCGTATTTTTTTCCACAGTCATCTTATCGCCAGTTTAACACTACCATTCTAAGATTTCACAGTACATTTACGAGACTAGCTATGAAGCTATGAAAGAAGCTGGCCAAGAAGAGTTCGAATTGTCTAGACAAATTGGAGATGTTGGTAGCGATGGTTGTGGATTAATAACTGTGATAGCTAATGATGCATGGTCTAATAGATCTTACAAAGTTAATGATGATGCTCTATCTGGTGTAGTAAGTGAACCAGTATAGATACATATATACACTACGGATACATTACTATTATTTTTTAGGGTTGTATAGTTGGAACAAAAACTGGAAAAGTATTGTTTTTAGCTTGTCGCAACAAATATTGTCCAACATGTAAAAAATACAAAAATAACGGTACTACTGCACCTTTACACCAATGTTTTAAAAATTGAACAGGTAGTTCTACGTCAATGGAATCGGATATTATAATGGAAGGTTTCAAAAGGAGCGTAGAAATGCATAAATTAAAATATGTAAATTAAGTGGGAGATGGGGACAGTAGCGTTTATAAAAAAAATGTATTAATCTGCCATATAGGCCAAGAACTCTGATTAAAAAAGTAGAGTGTACCAATCATCTTTTACGAAATTATTACACCGGATTGCGAACTGTAATGGAAAAACGATTGAGATCTACGGGTCAGATTGTGAGCATTAAATTAAGGCAAGTTCTAAAACAACGCTTAGAAAAACTGATGGTCGGAATAAAATGTGCTATAAACTATAAAAGAACGGAATGTTTTGATACTGAAACGCAAATTGAAAATTTGAAAAAGGATATTAGTAACTGTCCTTTCATGCATTTGGCGAGCATTCTACTTGCAGTTCGTATTTTTGTCAAGGACCTAAAACTAATGAAATAAATTAGGTTCCACAAATGGTTTAATGCGGTTTAATGAACTATTTACAATCGCATGGTGGACGATTAATTCAAAATGGTGGTAGCTTGATTTTAAATATGAATAACAATGCGGCAGAAACTTATAACTCTGTAGTTTGTAAATTTGTAGGTGGCAAAAGACAATTTTTTTCTGTTAAAACAAGGTATATAGTACGCGTTGTCAAGCTGCAGTGCTTTCTTAAAACACCAATGATGAATATTTTAACCGTGTACATAAAGCAATCACTGGTAAAAGTCCAGAGAAATTTACGAAAGTATATATGTCACAGCTTCAAAAGCGCAAAGTTACAATAAAGACCAGACGACAACTTTTTAAAAGTAGTAAACGTGAAACTCTAGCTACTACTGATGACGATTATAGTATGGTGGAAGAAGGTGTAGTTCCTTTACCAGAAGATCAAGTTCAGGAGTTTTATCTCTGGTCTTAGTCTGACTAATACAGAAATAATCGAGCCTACAATTTATTATAGAAAGCCGAAAGAAGCAACCGATTTCAAGCACTACCGACGCAGACTTCAGTTTAATCCCAACCTGTGTGTATGTGCCGATGGTCATCGTAAGTATTGACGATTTGGTTACTAGTAATTTATGAACTAATATGTAAACTCATAAATTATTAAGTATATTACAATTATTGTAATATATTTTGGACATATAGTTGTAAGAAAAAATACCAACACATGTAAATTAGTTTACGTCATTTTGGGGTTATACCGGCCACCGTAAATGAGGTAATGGCGGCTGTGGCCGGTATTACCCCACATAAAAATGTCACAAGCTATTAACCTATTTTTTTTTTTGTATTTGCAGATGCCACGGCATTATAAAAGAAAAACAGAAAAGGCTTCCTGTCGAATGAAGCATTTGCAAGAAGCACTACGTGCCATCCAAAATGGTGTGTCAGTAAGACAAGCAGCAGTACCATTTGGGGTACCAAAACCCACCATACAAGACCGAATGAAAGATGATGCTGTTAATTGTGGACCTTCATTAGGACGTAAGCCAGTCTTTTCAAAAGAAGCCGAAAATGAACTGGTCGACAAAGTTAAAAAGTTTTATGGTTTAACCCCCATTGATGTGCGAAGATGCGCATATGCCTATACAAAATTCAACAATATCAATGTCCCATTCAATCAAGAGAAAGAATTGGCTGGCAAGGACTGGGTGGCCGGTGTGCGTCTAGGCACAATATTGCGTTAAGAAAATCCGGAGGAACTAGCATTGACCGAATTAATTTAATAATAATAATAATTAATTTAATCGCGAAGAGGTTCCATTTTTTTCAATAATTTATCTGGACTCATGAAAAAATATGAATTTGCACCTAATAAGATTGCGACGAAACTGGCGTTACCAAGGTTCAGCGTCCACCTAAAATATTTACAGAACGAAGGCGGAAACGGGTTGGTTTTGTCACAAGCTGGGAGCGGGGAAAAACAACTACAGCAATGTGTTGCTTTCAACGCTTCGGGTACTTACATTCCACCCATGTTCATATTTGCCCGCCAAAGAATGGCAGTACATCTTCAGCGAAATGTAGAATGTGCAATATCTTTATCGGAACTAAAATGGTCCTTCCACTGGCATAGAAACTGAAATTTTAGTTGAAGGTTTTAAAAAGAGTTTGGATATGCATGGTATTTAGTACACACGACTTGTAAGTGACGGAGTTAGTAGTGTGTATAAAAAACTTGTGGAAACTCGACCTTATGGTATATGTGTGATAAAGAAAGTAGAGTGCACAAATCACTTAATGCGAAACTTTCGTAAACATCTTCGTGAAATAAAATCCAGAACAAGATGTTACAAGCTTTTGGTTTTACGAACCTTGCACGGCCAACTCACAATAGTCGGAGGTAGGGGAGGTTCACAGGAAATATGTTTAAGGGCGCCAGAGCTGATCTAAAGTAACACTTCTGTCTCGCTCACGACAGACGGTCCAAACTTGTAACCCAATTGAAGGTTCGTAATCCCTATACTCGGCTGTTCGAGTAGCCCAAATTAGCTAGTAGATAACAATAACCACAGGAGAGAGAAAATGAACAAGAGAGCTTAATGGCAAACATTAACAAGAATATATGAACTTTCTACATTCATCCGTACTTGGAAGATTTTTAAATATAATTAACAAATATCACAGCTTGCTTTAGTAGCGCAGTAAATTGACAAATGTACGCTAAATGCGCCAACCTTAAATACTAAAATGACTAACAATTTGCATTAACAAGTAGAGGAGACTTTGATTTAGTAACACATAAAATTTACTAGATTATTTCGCAATTCTCATACATGAATGCCTGCAGTATCGGCAACACACACTACATATGAAAATTATGTCGAAATGGACAGCACCGAAAGTCCCAGAATAAATATGTTTTCCCTCACAGCATGCGATACAGTTATGAAATGTTTAAGATTACCTTATTGGTATATAAGCGATAACGTAATTACGATCATTAACATTAAATACAATTCTGTGAATAACTTTCGTGATCCCGATATAAAAGTCAAACAAATAACTCACTCCAAAATCCAGTTTCCACGGAGAAAACGTTTTCTCGTCAGTGGCCTGTAATAAACAGTGAAAAGCAAATCGGATCACAATCTAGTTCACACAGAACAAAAGCTAAAAAAATAGTATTAATAAATCATTAAATGTTATATAAAAACCCGTTGTATCGTGTACTGTAAGGAATAATCTTAACACAGGTGGCTGATCACACAATCGACTAATACACAGGTAGTAACATCTCCCACGGTAAGGCTTATCGAGACCTCGTTTTCGTGGCGTAG
This sequence comes from Aquatica leii, assembly GCA_035610365.1. NCBI lineage: Eukaryota > Metazoa > Arthropoda > Insecta > Coleoptera > Lampyridae > Aquatica > Aquatica leii. Next base: position 257,694,190 of record CM069432.1, read on the forward strand.
AAAACGCCTTCCAAAAGCGTATGTGTGCGGTAACGTTATTTCTTAGTAAGAATTACTATTCACCATTCCTTTATTGAAAACGTACATGTGCTCGAAGCGGATAGAAAATGGCTGTTCAAGGAAGGAAGAATTACAAACTAATTTTAATAAAACGACAGCAATTATCTTACCCTGTGACGACTAGTCGAAGTTATCGTTTATTTGCGGCAGTTACAAAAGCTATAGAGCATAGACGTCAAGAAAATACTTCTTCGGAACAAAAAATTTTGGATCTCATCAATGATATTAAAAATGCACATTCTCATGTTCTTGAGGAACATAAAAACTGCCACCAAATTAATTATTTTAATTGTGCTAGGACATATGACGAAGTGAATTATGTCCCAGCTATGTCTGAATGTGGTCTTTACGATGATGTACTAACATGTTTTAAACGCTTAATTAATAATGCGTCTAATTTGATACTAGGTATAACAAATAATGCCGCCGAACAAAATAATTCCATCTTCTGTAAATTTGTTGGGGGAAAAAGAGTCAATTATTCTGTAAGAAGATCGTATGAAACTAGGTGTGAGGCAGCAGCTATTTCATATAACTTTGGAAGCGAATTTCATCAACTACTGCATAAAAAAATAATAAATGAAAGTCCACGTGGAGCCGCTAAAAAATATATTAATAAAATGAAAGTCGGAAAGTTGCATTATCAGAAAAAGAAATTGAGTAGAAAACAACTTTTTCAAGCAAAGACTACCGCAACACCTGACGAACATTATGGTACAGAAGAAGCCCAATATATACCCGATCTTACGGAAAAAGAATATCAGAAAAAATCACATATATTTTTGAATACTCTAAAGAAGACAACTGAATGAATTGCAACCATTAAAAAATCAACAAACGCACAAGCAGGAAATCCAATGTGGTTTAAAGAAAGGGCGTATAGAATATCTAATTTTGAAAGCATTTGCTGCATTAAAAAAATACGTCGTGCGTTAAATAAAGTAAAAAATTTACTTTACAATTAATTCTTAGGAAACTCTAAGACAAGTTATGGAAAAATAACGAGATTCGTGCTATACACAAATTTGAAAAAGAATATGGTCAAGTTGTTAAATCTCGTAGCTTTTTTATAGACGAAGAAAATTTTATGCTTGGTGCTTCTCCCGATGGATTAATAGGATTAGAAGCAGTTATTGAGATAAAATGTCCCGCAAACGCCGCAAGCTTACACCCAGTTGAAGCAATAAAACAAAAGGTGATTAAATATGCCACATTAGATGAGAACGGGCACTTATGTTTACGAAAGAATCATCAATATTATTTTCAAATACAGGGCCAGTTACATATTACTAAACGAAGCATTTGTTACTTTGTTATATGAACACCGTTGGGCATTTTAGTAATCCACCACGGGAATAAGCCGTTTGTTAGTGAAAATTCGTTCGTAATTCTTTCTTCCTTTTAACAGCCATTTTGCATTCCTTCCTGTTACATCTGTTACCTTATCGATAAATGGCTATCGTAAACGACTGCTAAATAAGTCAGCACGTTGCCGTACACGGGCCCTGGCGGAAGGCGATTTCCACGCCACGAAATTGGGGTCTTGCGGAGCCTTCCAGGGCAAAGAGTGCTACACGTGGATGACACGACGTGACTTGTATTAACTACCTATTTGTGGTCCAACTATATTCAGTAGTCGATACCGGATTACGAAGGGATGAACCTCGACAAATATTTGGATGGGACGATGCTAACTTTTTCTTTATAAGGCTTATGGTTATAACTAATTAAACCACAGACAAGGGGTACCACAGCATTCGACAACCGGGTTATGTTATTTATACTTGCTTGTACCTTAAGTAACGATTGTTGTAGATGTTGATTTCGTGAGACATTAGTTTGACACGATTTGCGATTCAGATTGTTTGCAGGATTGTGTGTGTCGGGGAAAGCGCTTTCTTCACACCAGTGGAAATTCCTGTGTTTATGGTAAGTGATTTTATATGTTTTATTTCGTAGTCAACCGGGTCACTCACGAAACTTTTGCTATTAGTTCTGTAATTATCGATATTGTTGTTTACCAGCTAGGTAGTAAATTTTACTTGTGTTGAGTTGCGCATGCTGTGTACTACCAACGATTGATTAACGTTAGTGCTATATTAATTCCACACGCTTTGTTACGATAAGTTAACCTTAATGTAGTAATTTATTATCACTGTATTTGATTGTCAATAATGCCATGTTAATAATTATTTCGTGTACTTCGCATATTGTATGCAGACGAAATTTACTACCATCTACTCTTCGCTATTCATGTCAACGTAATCTACGTATGTATTGTGTGTTGCCGATACGTCGGATATTTAGTTATACTCGGACTAAAATTATTCTTGGTCATGTTATCCAATTGTTATCAATTCGAACGTTAATCTATTTATCATTATAGAGGAATTAAAGTGAAATTGTTATTAACAATTTAGTTTTTTTTCCTTTCGCTTCTTTCAGCATTACGAACCTAACATCTTGTTACAAGTTTATACCACCTGTCTTGAGCGGGACAGAAGTGACTTTGGATAAGCTCTGGCGCCCTTAAGTATCTTTTCGATATTATCTATGAACCCTCCCCTCTCACCGACTATTGTGAGTTGGCCGTGCAGGTTCGTAAAATAGCAAAAAGCTTGTAACAAAATCATACAGCATTTCTTGATGTATAAGTGTGTAAGTTTTTACACAAATTCCTTTAAAAATAAGTAAGTTAACCAACTTGCAAAATTAAGTCGCGTTCTCGGCCGCGCGAGATGCAAAATTTCGTCGGAATTTAAAAGTATTGGTGACCGCGATTTATAATTACAGCCAAATAATAAAGCAACATTAGATGTATAATTGAGTCAAATTTTAAACAAATTCGTTTAAAAATAAAAAAGTAATCGAACTTGCAAAATTAAGTCGCGTTCTCGGCCGCGCGAGATGCAAAGTTTCGTCGGAATTTAAAAGTATTGGTGACCGCGATTTATAATTACAGCCAAATAATAAAGCAACATTAGATGTATAATTGAGTCAAATTTTAAACAAATTCGTTTAAAAATAAAAAAGTAATCGAACTTGCAAAATTAAGTCGCGTTCTCGGCCGCGCGAGATGCAAAGTTTCGTCGGAATTTAAAAGTATTGGTGACCGCGATTTATAATTACAGCCAAATAATAAAGCAACATTTGATGTATAATTGAGTAAAATTTTAAACAAATTCGAAGGTGCAATAGTGATAAATATCTTCTAAACTTACGTATATAAAGCAAAAACAAAAGTTATTTAAACAGTTTGAATTCTTAAGTGTACGTCAATGTCATTGATACGGAATTATTATTGAGTAATTATAATTACTCCACTGGTAACAAAACAACAATGGTTAGGGTATTAGAAAGCGCATTAAGTTGTTATCTAGTAACTTGTACGTCATATCCTGCCAACTAATGCGATTTTAAAGAATACATACTAAAATCTAATATCGGAGTACAATATTATGACATCATCTTAAATGTATCATCATCTGAAGATTTAAAATGCTTCCAAACTATTACTGAATTCTACCAATTCTCAAAACAACAGCAAAGCAAAATAATAATTTAGAAGCCACTGCGCAGAAATGCGCATGTTGTCATCGCTGTAACCATAGAGAAACGCTGTAACTAAAAAAAAACACAAATTTATAAAAAACAAAAGTCAAATATATATAAAATGTAAACCACTGATGTAAACAGAAGTAGTTATTAGTATGCAATTTTTTTATATATTTATTTTGAATTAATTTTTTTTTTTATTATTTAATTTATTTTGTCTTTGTGAATAGGTGTATTTTTACACATTCTAAAATTTTAGGGTACCGGTTAATCTTAAAATAAAATAGTAGACGCAAAATAAGTTCGATAAAAAATGCAAAACCCTCTCAATGGGTGTGGGCCGAAACCCTTGCATTTATACGAACAAATTTTCACCAAATAACAAGCGGAACAACTTATAAAACATTTGTGTTAAACTGTACACATACTCTACATGTAAATGATTGAGTTTTGTAGGCATCTGGATTAATTTTCGTATTTCGAATGCAATTAAAATGTACCCATCGATTGCAAATGTCACATTGAAACCAATAACTTTCCGAGCCCTTTCGTGCTTTCTTGCAACAAATAATTTCCATTAGTTTCGTTTCTGAAATTATCCATGTTTTACATTGATCACATACAAACCAACTCGATGAAAACATGGCTACCCCCATCTCTAGAACAGTACATGCAATTATTATATAATGACATGGACTGGCTTAATAAAAAGTTCTGACTATAGATACGATATTCACAGGGATTAAAGTCTTTATCGTATATATATATTTCCCGTCATTTTTTATAATGTTTTCTTTAAAATGCATAACAAAAACGCCACAACTATGTGCGTCTTTTTGTTTAGGGCATTTAACATGAATTTCTTTCCAAGAAGTGATATCTATTAACAAATTTCTTAAAATTGTTATAAATGCCTTATAATAAGTAGATTTTCCCGATCTAACTTTACTACTACTATCCATCACGTAAAATTCTTTATTTTTACCGTCAGCAACTAATAAAAACCAATGATTGCTCTTTAAAATCGGAATGAATAAGATTTTATTAGATTCAACGTATCTAAGACTGCTTAAAGAATCGTTCGAAATAGTAAAATCATCTGAGGATGTATATGCCAGCGGAAAATAATCTTCATTGTTCATAATTACTAATCGAGTGAACAGATCAATTATAAAAGACGCAACCCATTCACTTGGATTCAGCGTACAAAAATCGTAGAAATCTAAATCATTGTAATAAAAGTTTTCAAATGTAAACTTTGCTATGTAGGCATTCGTTTTTGGATGTTGTTTGTAGAACAAATGATATTTAAAAACTCCATTGTCAAAAAAAATTGAATTTGCTGTTGTAATGTCGCGTCCGCTATCATGTATGAGTGGGTGGTGATTTTTTATCTTTGGTTCAAGATCAGCCAACTTAATCTTACGGGTTTTCCGACTGAGGTGAACATTTTCACGGGTTCGTTTTTTGTTCCACTTTTCTTCCGTTAATTGTATCTCGCGACGTAGGTTAGGTTTTCGTGGTCGTTTAATTAATAATTTAAATTGCAATTCCTTCTGAATGCATTGTAAATGATTATGCATTTTCTCTATTAACCGGGTACATTTTATATTACGTTGCTTTTCTAAAATTGAATTTTTAACAATGTTAAACCACGACTCTATCAAAGAATTAGACAACACATCCTTGGATTCGTGTTTAACCAATATCCTACTCCAAAACGGTAGATAAGGCATATATTTTTTTAAACAAATATCTAAAAACGCTGGACAGTACCACCTATTTAATTCTAGGTATGAATCATTTACATTCGTTTCAACTACCAATTGTTTAATTTGCAAAAAATCTACATAAAACGGACTTTGAGCGTATAAGGTATTTAATTTAATATTTTCGGCATCGTCACCATTAACTCCTTCTTCAGTTACATCTAATTCTTCAGTAGTAATTTGACAATTTACAAATCTAGATATGGCTTCGTTCACTTTATCAGTTAAACGTTGGCTCTGTAAAATGAGAGCAAAGAAGGAAAACAATTGTTTACATTGAATATAAGTTTCTGCCATCATTAAATTAATCACTACAGCCCCTATCAAAAATTTCTTCAATGCTTTGTCCTTTCCCGCGATTCTTTTACCATCAGTAGCAATAATTTTTATAAAATGCGCGCAGCACACATGAATTGTGATAAAACAACTATCACCTAAAGACTCCCGCAATAAAGTATGAGTACGATGCAAATATTGCAGAATAGACATATCGCAAAAAACGGTTATGGCAGCATTTAGGAGAGCCCAACTAAAATCGGTCACTACGCTGCTAAATGGCAATTTCTTTAGATAACTATAGGCGATTCAAGATAAGCGATATGACCTCTGGTGGCCGAATACGGAACTAATCTTTTGTACATTACATTGATTCGACGTATTTGTTTACACTTTCTGTTCGCCGATTTTGAGTGTTAGTTTTACTGTTATTATAATTATTTTTTCTGTTTCATTATTGTTATTTGTTATCTTGGTTATTGTTTTTGTTATTTTTGCGGTTAAGTTGGTCGGTTAAGTTCCGGAACTTTTGTTGTTTGCTGAAAAACAGAAATGTCTTCTTCCAAGCTTTCCAACCATTACTGTTGTGTCCCTCAGTGCCATTCCTGGGCCAAAAAAGACCCTGAAAAGGAATTGAGTTTTCATCATTTTCCTAAAGAAAAATCAAGAAAAGTGTATTTTGAGTCCAGAATGGGAAAACAGTTAGTGGATCGAAGGGATGCCTGGATAATTAGACTACGCATTGGCAAGCCTGTGACCAAATTTATGAAGGTTTGCTCTCTACATTTCAAGGCAGAAGATTATTTTAACAAAGGTAAAAATTCTGATGTATGATTTCAAACATTTAAAATATAATTTTTTTTAAGGGCAAAAATCAGGAAGTAGGGGTCGTGAGTTAAAGAAAATAGCGGTTCCTTCCCAAAACCTTCCTGCACTTACAACAGGGTCCTCTACCTCGAAGGCACAATCTTTACAGTCCAAGCCCAGGCTGAAAGATACTGGAACAGGCAATTGATGGAAGCATATCCAGATGGTCCGTGTGATCAATCTGAAATTGACGAAAATAATACTGAGGCTGAGATACTAGCTGCCCAGGGTTTGGTTAATTTGCTCAACAGTAAACAAGATGTCACGGAAATAGACATAAATAGTGCTACTAATAGTTTGGTGGAGGTGCGTGATGCTGAAATACAAGTAAACACCCAAAAAATTTCAACCCTTAGTGACTTGTTAAAAACAGACAATTCTTTAAGAAGTTTTACTGGAATAAACAATTTTCAAATTTTGGAATGTATAGTGGAGATGACAAAGCGAGTGCAACAAGATACACGGTCACATAGACTTAGTGTACAAGAAAGAATTATTCTAACAATGACCAAATTAAAACTTGACCTTAGTTATGTTACCTTGGGTGCTCTTTTCAATATATCTGGCCAATTATGTAAAACATACTTTTTTGACACTTTGACAATTTTAAGCAACATTCTAAAATCTTGCATATATTTTCCTTCTGTTGAAGAAATTTCAAAAAACTTGCCAAAATATTTTAAAAATTTTCAATGTTGCAGAGTAGTATTAGATTGTACAGAAATTTTTATACAAACACCAAAATGCTTGTGTTGCCGAATAAAATTTTATTCTCAGTACAAAAAAAATAATACCGTCAAGTTTATGACTGGCGTTTCTCCTGCTGGAATGATTACTTTTATTAGTAATGCTGGTGGTCGAGCTTCTGATAAATTAATTTTTGAAGAAAGCAATTTAATAAACAAATTATTACCAAATAGAGATGCACTTATGGTCAATAAGGGATTTTTAATTGATGAAATTTGTGCAATGCATAAAATAAAACTAATAAGGCCACCTTTTTTAAGAAATAAAAAACAATTTTCAACTGAAGAGGCACATCTCAATCAAGAAATTGCCTCTGCCAGGGTTCATATAGAGCGATCTAATCAGAGATTAAAAATTTTTAAAATGATTAGTGGTAAACTTCAGTGGGCTGTTGTTCCTAAAATTGATGAAATTTTTACAATAATCTGTGGCATTTCAAATCTTTCAGCCCCAATTCTGTCCGATGAAAGATTTATTTAATTTTGTTTTAATTATAATTGAAATAAAACAACTTTTGTTTGAATTATGTTTTATTTAGTAATAAAAAAATTGGGCATAATAATAAAGAATAAAAACTGTAGGTATTATATTAGTGTATATAAATCAACTTTTACACATATTATATGCAACATTTTCGAAAAATAATTAGATTTAATTTGTTTTAGCATTGTAATCGAAAAAACATAGTCAAAATCGACTTCTATGGTCATAAAACTTTCATCAAAGGAGGCATATAAAACAAGAAAACATTTTTTTAAATTGAGCATGCTTAGGCATGTATTTGGCCATGATAGCTATGTTTTTCTTTTAAATAATATTGTCCATTTTTTTTTGTTAAAAATGAACTTGATTGAACAGCATCCTCGATAGACGATGAAGCACCTGAAATCAAAATGTACTAAACAATTTCAAAAACGTTAATCAAAAAATCTTAAAATAAAGTTACAGCATTGTAGGGTAATAAACTTAATTAGAAAACACATTTACCAGCAAAAATACATTTTATTTCCAATAAGGCCACTGGGTTTTTGTTGGCTGCTTCCAGAACAATGCCATCGGGTGAAAATCCTAACCATTTATTTTGTGGACTAATTACCATACCACACTCACTGACAAACAATCTGGTGTTTTTAACAAAAGCTGTTCTGGCAGCATTTTCATGTTTTAATCCGTGTCGAACAAATTTGTTGGTGAAGGTTTTAGGCCAAAAAAACTTTTTTGATTTCATTTCCCAATCAATACCACTATACGTAAAAATTTGATAGCACCGAGATCCAGTAATGCGATATTTTCGCGCATTATGCCATTCGTGAGAATTTTGAACCAATGTGAACATTTGATATACATCTTCATTTAAGATGCTCTTATAAAAACTGTCACAGCAATCTCGTACAAAATAACATAAATATGCAGCCAATTCCATCATTATGACTGATTGTGCAGCGTTATTGAGGATTTCAATATTGTCAATAATCGGTTCAACATTTTTATTATTATCCATATTAACTGGGCCTTCCGAACGTCCATTCCTATATATTCAATAAAACATTTAAAAAAATTTTTTTCTTTAAGTGCAACAATCATGCTTACCGATGCTTTGCAATGGTAGAATTTGGCAAGTTTTCAATAAAATACTGTAACATAGAATCTCTTACATCACTCGATTCTGAAACAACATTACATTTGCCTTGGATACATGACATATCTTTAATCGGCACTGCTTTGTACTTCTCTCTTACAGACCCCTTCTTATTTGACCAGGCGCAGGTCAGTTGTGTTTTTGATATGTCCTCTAATTTGGACAGATCTTTCCTGAAACAAAAAATAAAACAGTATTTTGTATTTAATTGCTTTTTCTTAGAAAACACACCTAGTCAGCAAAATTAGAAATGCTGATATATGCTTGCAATGTCTACCAGCACCAGCTTTGCAAGAACAAACCATTGATTTTATTTTAGCTGATCCATTTAAAATAACAAGTTCTCCATTAATTTGATGAGATTCCGACTGCAGAGCACTAGTCTGCAGACAAATGGCAACCAATTTAATGTGAGAAGAACTATAATCTGTTCTGCCATGTAAAATAATGTGACCAGCATTTAATACTTCTTCTCCTTCAACCACACATCTTGAATTTATATTTCCACCAACATAATTGATGTACTCTACTAAACAAAGATTTATTTTAGCCATGTTCGTTCTAAAATAAGAATATTTAAATTAAAAAACATTGAGACAAAAATAATAAAACTTACCAAAGGTAACGGACAAGACAATTCAATTTTCCAGTCACAATAAGTATAATAGTTTAAAAGGATAACAAATATAACAACAAACTAACGATAACAATAATAACAATATTTTAAAAAACAAGAAAATAGCCAAAAACGTTGGGAAACTTCCAAAACAATACTGAACAATACTACCAAACAGTGAGGTTATGAAACTATGTACAAAAGATTACTTCGCGAACAATCCGTCATGTCGCTGCGATCTTAATTTGAAATCCCAATAAGACATGTAATTAAGCCAATTTCCAATGGTGTTGGAAGTATGCGAATTTGAAATCATCTCAAATAGTGGTAAAGTAATTGACCCTCTAGAGTATAATGAGTAACACCAGCATAATAAAACACTCGTTTACTATTTACACTAAATTTTCTAATTACTGTGCCGGTGCAGTCTAAATATAAAGTCAGTGTTTTATTTTTTGCGAACAATTCAGAAATTAATGTATAGCACCAATCTAAATGTAGATACACAACAATATGCGAAGTTTTATAAAAATGTCGTATATATAATTCTTGTTGCGCTTCAAACATTAATGAAAGACTTGTAAAATCATCACGCGATAGATCGTTTTCACAATTGCTTTCCGATTTCATTTTTCTAGCAACAAGATCATTTGGAATATCGTGTACGGTTTTTAAATTTACATCCGCTTGTAGAGTTTTTGTTTGTATATATTTGAATGCCGAAATATTTTTTAACTCATTCTTCGCAAAAATTCGTTCTAAACCTCTAATTTGTTTCCGTTTTACAAAGTTGTCTTCATTATGGTTTATTTTCCCGCTGATTTTGAAAAGCCCGCAAATGAAACCATCCGTTGTAATTTCATTATAATCAAAAATACATTTAAATTTCCGGCAAGAATTATATGCACAATACAATTAAACTACAGCTGTTTTGGCAACAGAATTGGTCCTCTTGCTACTAACATATAGTGCGCAAATTGAATAAAATGTCATAATTGCATGACAAAGATAATACGAATAATATTTTGTAAACGAAAAATTTTCATTAAAAATCGTATTAGCCTGCATTCTAAAGGAGTACCTATCTGAACATGTTTGATCTGTATATAAAACAAGACGAGAATTTATATTATGAACAACATCTGAAGCAGAATGACTTAACCCCGAAGAAGAATCTAATAAAACCGAGATTTTACTCAAAGTGGATTTCGTTTCCGATAAATTTAAAGCAGAACTTAACGCCGGTGAAGTAGAACTTGAAGAAGGATCTAATAAAACCGGGATATTATTCAAAGTGGATGAATTTGCAGTAGATACTTTTTCATAACTATCACCATCATTAATAGCTACCAAACCAGTAAACAATTTATGTACGTTACCGATATTTCTTCTCCATCTTCTATACAACTGTAATCGGTTACTGGGGACGTCGGTATGGAAGATATGTAGACTGGCTTCCGAAAATAATGACCCGTAACCGTAACCGACACCATCCACATCTTCTAACTTATTTACCTTATTAGCTAAAAATTTCGCCAACTCGACGGAAATATTATTTTTCGCACTCGCCATACTTGATATTTTTTTATTAGTCACACAATTACTAACAATAATGAAACTGCTTTGCAAGAGAGTCACTAATTGATTGTCGTAATAGTGTCTTAGTGTTTAATAAATAAAATGTGGGGGTAAATAGGTAGGAGGTCGTAATTAGAAAGTTTAAAATCGTATATAACTTGATAACATTTCGATAGTATATGTGTTGTACTGTATTGCTTCAATCGAACGCAGTCAATTCAAAATGTTATTAATTCCTGATGTAAGTATTTTTTTTAACATGAAATACTTTCTTTTATTATTTATTTTTTTTTTTGCATAACTTTTTTTTATAAATATTGGTATGTCTTGTTTCAGGAAGAAATTTCTTTCCTCGGAGATTCCAATTTCCAAAGATTTCTTACGAAAATATTACAAAAACCAGTAATGTACATGACCGATGTACATACTGGAAGAGTAAAACGCTTCAGCGAGTTGTCCATAGGCGAGCAAAGATTATCGCAATTGCAAAAGAGGATCATTCGATGCAAAAGCAATAATTACCACTATACCATAAGTAAACAAGTTTATCTGATGATAGGGACGAATGATATTTTAAGGGTAAGTGCTGAAACTAGATTTAATTTGATGTACCTGTAATCATATCTAATTTTCAGAATTCTACATGTCATATAATGAAGGGGCATATGCTCAGGATATTGGCATCGTTAAAGAGTTTGGGCGTACAACATATTTATTTGTGCACTTTACCTCCAATAATCAAGGCCAATCAAAAACAGAAAAATAATTTAGAAAAGTTAAACAACTTTTTAAGGCGCGTGAAAGATCGTAAGTAGTTTAATACTTATTTTTACACTTTATTAACTTTCTTTTCGCTTTATAGGGCGTATCAAAGTATACGATATAAATAAAGAAATTATGTCACATAACGAGGAGTTAATCGAAAGGTAAGCGCTTGTTGATATAGTTCATATAACATTATTGACATTTTGTTTATTGTTGTAGAGACGGTATCCATCTTAATTTAAGAGGACTAAAAATATTAAAATCCATTATTTTAGATAAATGTATATAGTTTAAATATATAGTATTTTTTGTTGGTTGTGGGGATGACAACACTGTGCATTTCTGCGCAGTGGCTTCTAAATTATTATTTTGCTTTGCTGTTGTTTTGAGAATTGGTAGAGTTCAGTAATAGTTTGGAAGCATTTTAAATCTTCAGATGATGATACATTTAAGATGATGTCATAATATTGTACTCCGATATTGAATTTTAGTATGTATTCTTTAAAATCGCATTAGTTGGCAGGATATGACGTACAAGTTACTAGATAACAACTTAATGCGCTTTCTAATACCCTAACCATTGTTGTTTTATTACCAGTGGAGAAATTATAATTACTCAATAATAATTCCGTATCAATGACATTGACGTACACTTAAGAATTCAAACTGTTTAAATAACTTTTGTTTTTGCTTTATATACGTAAGTTTAGAAGATATTTATCACTATTGCACCTTCGAATTTGTTTAAAATTTTACTCAATTATACATCAAATGTTGCTTTATTATTTGGCTGTAATTATAAATCGCGGTCACCAATACTTTTAAATTCCGACGAAACTTTGCATCTCGCGCGGCCGAGAACGCGACTTTATTTTGCAAGTTCGATTACTTTTTTATTTTTAAACGAATTTGTTTAAAATTTCATCAATTATACATCAAATGTTGCTTTATTATTTGGCTGTAATTATAAATCGCGGTCATCAATACTTTTAAATTCCGACGAAACTTTGCATCTCGCGCGGCCGAGAACGCGGCTTAATTTTGCAAGTTCGATTACTTTTTTATTTTTAAACGAATTTGTTTAAAATTTGACTCAATTATACATCTAATGTTGCTTTATTATTTGGCTGTAATTATAAATCGCGGTCACCAATACTTTAAAATTCCGACGAAACTTTGCATCTCGCGCGGCCGAGAACGCGACTTTATTTTGCAAGTTCGATTACTTTTTTATTTTTAAACGAATTTGTTTAAAATTTCATCAATTATACATCAAATGTTGCTTTATTATTTGGCTGTAATTATAAATCGCGGTCACCAATACTTTAAAATTCCGACGAAATTTTGCATCTCGCGCGGCCGAGAACGCGACTTAATTTTGCAAGTTGGTTGGTTAACTTACTTATTTTTAAAGGAATTTGTGTAAAAACTTACCAAATAATAAAATACAAATCACACAAGATATCAAAGATATGATTAAAGAGAAAAACAGACTGAGAAGACAGTTCCAAAGAACACGAATACAACAAATTAAAACACAAGTGACAGATCTCACGAACCAGATTAACAAATTAATAACCCAACAAAAACTAAAAGATGGAAAAAAGCTCTTCAAAAAATCACACCGCAAGATAAAACGACACTATGGAAAATAGCAAAAAGCTTAAAAAATAAGCAATGCAGTAACACACTTTATTTACACACGACAAGAGGCCTAATATACTCAGACATCGAAAAAGCTGATGAAATAGCAAATTCATTTCAACGACAACACGAACTAACTTTAGACAATTCCACTACGCAAATAAGTAAACAAGTTTACAAATCATTAAAAGATTTAGAAGCAAAAACTACAACCACTCCCGTGGAACACCAAACTACACCAAACGAAATAAAAAAATGCATTAAAACACTTAATAATAATAAAGCGCCTGGAGAAGTCCGAATCACTAACAAACAAGGACCCCATATTCACACAAAATTACAGACCGATTAGTTAGCTCCCAACCATGGCCAAACTATTGGAAAAAATAATTCTATCTCGCATTAACAAACACAGCCACACCAACAAACTAATACATGAAAAATTCGGATTCCGATCTCTAAGAAGCACCTCACTACAACTAGCCAGAATTACAGACCATACAATCCAAAACTTTAATAACCATAAATCCACAGTCACACTGACACTCGACGTTGAAAAAGCCTTCGATACGGTTTGGCATAACGGCCTAATCCAAAAATTAATAATTCAGAAGATCTCAAACAACTTAATAAGAATAATAAAATCGTTTCTCACAAGCCGAACATTCCAAGTTAAAATCAAAAACAAATTCTCAAAAATTCATAACATACCCGCAGGAGTACCTCAAGGCGCAATTCTTTCGCCAACTCTATTCCTGCACTACATAAACGATACGCCAAAGCACTCAAGCACACAACTTGCCCTTTTCGCAGACGAAACGGCGATACTAGCCATGGCAAAACAATCAAGCCATCAAATATTTACAAGAGCACATATGCCTACTAGAGAAATACTACGATCAATGGAAAATGAAAATAAACAGCACTAACTCTATTTACGCATAAAAAAGACACAACAATCACGAACGTAACCTTCAACGGACACCCCATTCAAGCAGCAAAACAAACAAAATATCTTGAAGTCACACTCGACAACAAACTTACATACACCACTCACATTCAAAACACAAGTAACAAAGCAAACAAAGCCCTCAGCATAATATATCCACTAATTAATCACCAAAGCCCGATAAGCAAAGAAATTAAACTTCATGCATACAAAGCCATAATAAGACCAATAATCCTGTACGCGTGCCCCGTATCCCAGTCAACACAGTTAGAATCTGTTTTGAATTTCATGAGTATAATGAAGGAAACCGTGGATTCGTTTTCTAAAATCCAAAACTGTTTACTAACAGTTTCCTTTTTTAGTAACTTACACGGAGAGAAATATTATGCTAAATTTAATCATTACAATTTCATATTTAAAGCATTTGCTTTTTTTCTAAAATTGATTCACATTCAAATAAAATTAACCTACATGTTCTAAAACTTAAATTAAATTTCTTATTGCAATCCAAACATGTTTTTATTAAATCATTCATAATTATAATGATACAAGTAAAAAGTTTTTGTTAAAATTAAGACTACAAATTGATCAAATTCAACTAATTATTATAAGAAATCATATCAGCGATTAAAGTACGTAATAAATTACTACGAAACCACAAGTAGGCATTTCAAGTAAGCATTTATGTTATCACTATTTGTTCCACGCTGGTCTAAAATAAGGTATCAGCAATTTAATTTACGTTAAGGTTGGCAATATGTGCTAAACTTTTTGCTAAAGCTGTGGCAAAGATAAATTAACGTGTACCGTGACTCCGACAGTTTATTGTTTGGAACAATACGACATGGATTCATCGTTTTATAAGTTGCTTGCAGCATATAATCTATAACTCACTACATCAATTAGTGAATGATTGGAAACTATCAGAAACTTACAAGTAAGTATTGACTCTGATTTTGAATATTATTCACTGTCGTTATATATTAGAATTGTGTCGCAAAGCTTGCACATTTTTTGGCATGTATGACTTGGTTTTTTGCAATGAAATGAAATTATTGTGCATTTGCTTTTCTTTTAGAACAAGAAATTGATGTTACATCCCTTGTGTGCCTAACGGAAAATAATTTGGACATATTGAAGGAAGGTGAATTTGGGTTTATTGTAAAGTTTAGTAGTTGGAGAACCCTTTGACAGAAAAAAATAACTTTCCAAAAGTTACAAGAAGATTATTTAACTCGGATGGTGTAGATTCGACTAATATTCTAAGTGTAACATACTATTAATGCTGATGCGTGTACATATTGGTGTCAAGGACAGTATTATTTGGATCGGTAATATTATCTACCAATAATTATAAATTTTAATGTAATCTAGGATTAAACCATAAACTGTAGTGATGATAAAAATATAAAACATTTATTTTGAATTTAGCAAATAAATACGTTTAAACTATGTGTATATTTACTAATATTATTCATACCCTGAAGGTGTACAAAAGCAAACATTATGACACTGCGTGCTTAAATTAATACAAAGTGTTATTACTATTAAACCTATTTATGATAAAACGCAACAATCAACAGAGATAAGAAAAAGCAGTACTTGTCATAACTATGGTTCTTCTCTACGATCACATTAAGCAACTTTTGAATGATAAAAGAAAACGATGTTTTCTTAAATTGATATATTATAAAATCTATACAATTCTTTTTCAAAATATTTGTTGTAATAAAATGAAAGCTTTATTTAAGCGTACATTGGCTTGACTCAAAACCAACAGCCTATTTGCATGAAATATAGCTGTTTTTGCTTTATTACAGTAAACTTTTCTCTCCGTGTAGTGAGTTTGTTTCCTTTAGCATTTGAGTTTGTTTCGTCATCCCGATATAAAACAGATTCGGTTGACAAAAAGAAAACTGTTTCGGATTTTAGAATTTAAGATGTGTGGTAACTATTAAAAAGCAAAAATGTTTACATTTTTAAAATGCTAAACATATTCGGAACATAATATCAGCTACAGTTCCAGTATTTAGACAATGTATTTGTTTCGGAATCGAAATACAGTTATAGTTTTGAATTTATGCAACAGTAACAGTTTCTCTTCATACAATTTGAAACAATTACCTACTTTCACAGCGAAACAGTTGATTTACATAGAACCTAAACACTTTTGATTTTTTAAAGGATTTTGGATGTCGTGCATATTGGGAGATAAATAATTGGTTTCGTTATAGAATATTTAATAAAGCTGTAAACTATATTAGCACTGAGTGAATAATTCAACCTTGTTTTCTCATCATAATTAAAATAAAATTCTATTACGTATATTTAGTTTTGTTTATTTCCTTTATCTACGCTCTCATTTCTCTTAAAGGAAACGTGGATGAGTGTTTTGTGAATAAAAGTTTCTTTTTTGAAATCTACAAAAAAAAAGGAATACGTATGTTTGTGTTTCATGAAACTATGAAATATTCCTATACTATTTTGTAACCACATCAGCATCGGCAGTAAGAAAAGTGATTTTTAGAGATTTTTTATGTGCGTAGAGGAAGTGTATTTATAGTATTACAGTGTGTTTTAGTAGTTAATTGTAAAGTGTATATGGTGCAAATTACACATCGAATTTAAAATGTAAGTATAATTATGTTATGATAATGGTAATAATAATAATAATTATTATTATTATTATTATTATTATTAAAATACTTAATACAGTGCGACTTAAATAAAGTCGAGTATGCATTTTTCATAGATAAGACAGAATGCAATGCAATACTAAACACAAAAAAGTTTTAAATAAACTTTTATAACGTTCGTGTCCGTATAATCAAACCCTACTTTATTTAAATCAGTGAACAAATTACTATACCAAAACATATACCGTCAATGAGTGAGATTTTTAAATGGTCTGCGATTTGCCCTCTTATTAAATGGTCGAGTAAGCTGGGTTTATTTACGCTAATAGATTTGTGCATGTAATGTGTAACAAATTATTTGAACACATATTTCTGTTCATATCAGAAAACAATTTTATATTTTTTTTTAATTGATGCTTATTTATTATTATTTCCTTGATTTCTATCACATACTTGTTTGTTGCCAGTCTTTTTAAAGTTTGATTCAAATAAAGCAGTTTATATTTCAAGAAAAATCTATTAAAATCTTACTTTAGTAAAATTGAGAAAATTAACTGCTTAAATGTTGAATGGATTGAAATAATTAGTCAGGACTTGGGGGCTAACAGGGTAATTACTACTGTTGTTGGTATACCTATGTATACATTATTAATGTAATGACTTAAAAGTTGAAAATTTTAATTTAATTTAACTTTACCTTTGGAACTGCAAGTTATTGGCCCCCCAGGAGCAATGAGCTCTTAGGCGTCCCGCAGAAGATTGGCATACATTTGAAATCAAAGTTTGTTGCTGTATACGGTACTTACAATACCTTTCAATATTGAAAAATTGTGTTAATAATGATATATTTTGCAGACACTTATGCAGAAGCAGTTAACAAGGAAAGAAGGTTAGTGGATTATTGTTTAACAAGTGAAGAGAATGACGAAGATCGTAACCAACACCGTTCCTACTATAGCACCAAACAGCTACATGTTTCACCTCCACCTACTTTCAATCAAGAGCCACAAACATTGATTCAGCTCAATAATGTGTCTTATAACGCATACAAAGATTACCGGGCAATGATAGATGAACCTATTCCTATTATTCCAGAAGCATGTAAGTTATCCACTTTTATTGCTTACGTTGTGTATGTAAAGAAAAAAATATTTTAGCATATTCTCTGGAACCTAGAGAACAGCCTGAAGCATTATATGAACTCGACGACAATTTTGAAATTGATGCACAAAATACACCCTCGGGAAGAAACAGTAATGGTAATATCTCGCTTGTATTGATTTCATAAAGCAAAGACACCACAATTTACATAATTAGACCTCAAACCATGCTTATTTTGAATAGAATCTAAAGTTGCGTAAATTGTGGTCGGTTGCACGTTGCTTAATACATAATAATTTTGTTAAAATATAATTCACAAAATGAAAAATTAAACAAACGTCCATTAATTTTTTTAACAATTAACCCAATATATATATATACATTATAACCTTGTTTTTATGATATTATATCCATGTGACTGTTGGTGACCTATATTTACTACAAATGTTCTTTTTAGATTTTGAATCTGAACGGGAAACTAGAAAGAACAAAGAGCAGTCTGATTTAATAAGTAAGGCGCTTTAAGTACTTAAACTTCATACAAATCAAAAATCGTTGCACGTTATTACCTAAGGGCTATAAGATTCTATATTGAAAAACTAGATTTACAGTGTGAGGTGCAACGGGTTTTGAATTGTACGACGTGTATGTGCTTTGATTCTAATAAATGTATTTGATTTAGATCAAGAACTACTAAAACGCATTAGTGGACGGGTGGCTCAGCTGTTAACATTGGTACGATGGAGGACAGATTGCGAAGACTGGAGCATAAACTAAATGTTCAGCCACGATTACTACCAGAAGAAGATAACATTCCAAAACTTCCATTCAAAACAATCCAAGAACTAAAAATATTTGAGACTGATTATTCAGATAATGTTCATAATGCCATAGTAATTTATAGTTATTGCGTTATTGAACGATGCTTTATTAATTATTCGTAGGTTAATCGAGTATCTTTAGTGTCAGGAAAAGACATGCGGACCTGCATTTTTAATCAATTATCTGATGTTTTGGCTCCCGGGGTAGGACATTTGTGTTCTTGGGCAGGAAGAAATAATAATTATTCAATTCAAAACACTGTTATAACTAAAATTTTATTAGGTATGTTTCATAATACTCTAACAAAAATTCATGTTCATATTTGTTTAGATGCTACTAGAAAGAATTTTCCTGAAACAAAAAAAAATAAATTTGAGAATGTCGTGAAGGATTGGTTAAAGGCTGGTAACCAGCGGTACAAAAGGGCTCTTCAAAAACAACCTTAGAAACACATAGTGGATTGTTTTTTTATGTAATTTTAAGCTTTTTTAATGTCGTTTGTTTTATAAAATACTTTAGTTACAAATAAAATACAATATTTTAATATAATGGTTCATTTAAAGAAATATGTATTCTTTTAATTGAAATGGAAACATACTGGTTACAAAAAAGAAACACAGAATAGATACAATTTGGCAACAGAATGGATACAAATTAGAAACGGATTTGATATATATGTTTACTGTTTATTGAGATTCTGTTTCTAAGTGGTGTTTAAACAGAATCAAAACTGTTTACAACTTGATTTGGTTCCGTATAAATTTCGTAATGAAACAAAACATCACATGTTCTGAAACAGAAACGAATTTTTGAATAGTATTTGTTACGAATTAAAATTTAGCATCCGTGGCGGACATACACCCATCACGTTGCCATTAGAATGCCAAAAATAATTCGAAACAAGTAGCAAAAATTAAGAATTTGTTTCCAAACCAAAACGATTCTGTGTTGGCTGGGATGGAGCAATACGTGCAAAACTAACTACGAAAAACTGCAAAAAGTCCAAAATCGAGCACTACGAACCATTCTTCACAAACAAAAATTTACGCCTATAACAGAACTGCACGAAGAAGCAGACATACCATACATTAAAGACATAATTTTTAAGCAGAGAGTTTTTGAAATGAAAAAAATGACGAGAACAATGATATCACCGCAGTTGATTCAGTATCTACGTTTACAGATGATCTATTTGATTCAGACGACTCTGTGAAGAATCCGGATTTTGTTGTAACTCATGTGAAAGGTACGCAAAGTTTTGAATTGTCTGAATCAGATATCTCAGGCGACGGCGAAGTGTCAGGTCTGGTTCATGTAACAACAAGTGATACTGTTGCTTTTACAAGTGCTGAAGGTGCAACTGATGCTACTGAAATGTCTAAAACCGAGTTTACTAAGAAAGGAGAAATCAGAAAAAGAAAAAGAAGTCAACAAACTACGCAAGAAATAAAAGACGACAAGGTAAACAAGGAACGGAAGAAGCATTACATGCGGCCTGGCTGTGAAAAATGTCCACGAGAATGCAAAGAGAATTTTTTCAACGAACACCGTGTTTCAATGAATTCCCAGTATTGGTCGATGAATTGGCAGGAGATGAGAATTTTTATATCTTCCAATGTTTGCACTCATGATGTTAAGAGAAGGCGGGAAAATGAAAAAAGTGCTCGCAACAGAACATTCAAATATTTTTTTAAAAAACGAGCAAGGAGCAAAACACGAAGTATGTAAATCGTTCTTTTTAGCTACTCTAGGATATAATCCTAAAAACGACAGAATTATTACTAACGTTTTGGCCAAAGAAGACCGCGGCACCTTCCGACCTTCGATTGATATGCGAGGAAACCACGCAAAAACGCCAAACACAGACAGACTTTAGAAGTCATGTTGAATCGTTTTCACCTACAGTGTCACATTACCGAAGAGAACATGCCCCGAATAAAAGGTACCTTCCTAGCGACCTTAGCATTAAAACCATGCATACAGATTTTATGAATTTGCATCCAAATATCAAATGCTCCTATGAGTTATATAGAAAATATATATCGAAGGATCTTAATATTTCCTTTACAAGATTAGGACATGAAGAGTGCGAAACTTGTGAAAGTTTTAAACTCCACAATCCTGATTATACGAAAAAGTGTTTGTTGGAAGATTGTAGTAGCTGCCATTTGTGGAGGCAGCATATAAGAAAGCTACGGAATCCCGAGAAATGTACAAGAGTGATTATTGCTTACAATGATTCTATAAGTGAAACTAAGTGAGAAAGAAAACGTCTAAAAGTAAACTGATAGATAAGCGTATACCATACGCTTATTGGCCAACTTGTTAATTTATTGCTTTAAAAACTTACGCCTATCAGTATACGTTTATCCTTATTTGAACTTTATTTTCTTTGTCACTGTTGAAATGTTTCGTTTTGAAATAACCCTCTTAATAATTTAAATGCACAAGAACAAAATGAAGTACGTGTGAAAATATTAGATTTTTATTCAACGTTAGCAACAGAGATCATAATAGACTGCGCCACTTTCAGGTATATTTACAGAATTTGAATTTTTATCTTCAGAAGTGACCTTCGATAAAAATAGAAAAAAGTTAATAGATTTGCCGCTTTTGCATGAAAAATATAAAAATACTTTAAATATGCCTGCTGCTCATGAATGGAGAATTCTACCATTTTCTGAAAGTCTGAAACTTTTACCCAAATCGCAAGATGATTCGACGAGATGTTAGCTAAAAATACAAAGATGTTTCTATGTCCAGGGCTAAAGACAAAGTATTCAACCAGAAGTTTGAAGTGCTCTACATCTGTGTGCAAGCTACACTCTATCCAGCAAATTTGATGCAGTTCCTGCAATGACGACCAGTCTTTGTAAGTAAAAAACATGATTGTCAGTTTTTTATAGTTTATTTATACGTTGTATTTTCTGTTTAAAGGGATCAAGTGACGAGTAAAGACAATACTAGAAAAAAAAAATTCCAGTGTTTATCTTTTATTTTTTGTTGGTTTTCTGAACTTATGTCAGGGTGAAACATTTGATGCGTTTTTCTATTAAATTTCTCTATTACGATCAAAATAATAACGAAACATGCTAAAACAGTCTATTTTATATATATTTTGGGAGTTATGTGTGGGGACATGGTAGATCCCAGTATATCAATAACGTTGCAAGAAACTAGTATACCGGTTAAGGGTTAATGAAATTAAGTGGAATGATTTAAATTTTATTTTTTTGTAAATAACGTTTGCATTTTTCATAAATACTGCATTTTAAATTTTTCAAATTTAAATTAGAGATGTTATATTACGTTTACAATGTTGTTTAATAAAAAATCGCGTTTTTTCTAAAGTAGGCTTACAAAAATAATTATTTGTAAATAGTTTGTTTAAAAGAATCCTATGATTTAAATTTTCTTATATACTTTTTTTTAGTTGTTAACGTTTCCTCTCGTTTGCAGCATCTGTAATAATACCTACAAGATTTTAGTGAACTAAAGGGTATAATCCTCTATAAGTTTATGAAAGTAACCAGAAACGCATTTATTGCAATACAATATGTAGATACCATTTTTCTTCAAATATTCTAAATACAAGTTTTGTATTTTTGCATTTCTGGGAATATGCGTTATCACGTAATTTTCATACCCCAGTTATGAAATTGTCAATAATTGCTCTCGAAACAATAATTAACCTTATCTGTTAGTATAGTAAACAGAAAACATTTAATGTAACGATAAAACAGTATCCTTAAGAATATGGACTCTTAACAATATTATAAATGTAACCCAAAACAATTTTTAGTCAGTTATGACTAAGATCTGCAAGAGTTTGTAAGTACCTAGAAAAAACGGAAGTTTTTTTTTAAACATAGTTCCCGCAAGGACAGGATACCTATTGTATAGCAATGGTCATTGTATTAGTTATCTTTGACAACTGGAATTTTTGTACTTTGTATTTACCTGCTCACTTTATTTTCACACGATATCCTCTTTGTTGCCTCATGTTCCCACTCCTACTTCATTAGCAAACAGCACATATAAAATCAGCGATTGCAAGTGTTTCAGTACTCGAATTTTTTATTCGTTTATGTTAACTGATTTTTGACTTGCGATATTCACAGCGTAGTAAAGGTTTTTTAATTACATGTTTTTGTATAGTGTACATTTAGATTTGTTTTTATAGTGTGTTTAAATTTCTTCGATTTTGTTTTGTTTTGTTAGGGTGATGAATCGTTTATTGAACCATGTTAATGTCTCCATGTACGATTTTGGTCTGTATTTTGGTTACAGGAATACTCCAGAAGAAAAAGAAGAAGTCAACCGACGAGCAATTGCACTGTTTGAGCATCTGCAAGTGGTTCCAGACCGATGTCTCATACCTTCACATCACAAGAGAGAAGCAACTGTCAACACTTTCTTGGAAAGAGTCAGGCTACGAGAAGTGGGTGCATACACGGTATTAATGGGATGTATCTATGGGTAACAGGTTACTATTTAGGTACCAGGATTTCCGTATTGGAAATAGCAACGGACCCTGCGGTAACGTGGTACCGCTATTGTAAAGATGTTGCCAATAACATAGCCATAGCTTGCGAGAGGTCTTGGCGGGAGCTGAAAAAGATCCAGTCCTGCAACTCAGTGGATCTCGCAGAAAACTATTTATCAGAGAATGGATGTACAGAAAAAGCATTTTAGAAAACATTTCTGGAAGAACAGTTAGGTTTCTAAGATTTATGGAAAACGTCCGAAGAGCATATCCTGGAATTGGAAGAAATCCTTTAGCAAATTGCAATTGTCATATATGTATACATTAGGCTCGTAAAATTTTTGTATGATAATGGACTTTCTTCTTTTTCAGTTTTGTAATCAATTTTTCTTTTTTTCCCTAGCTTTTAGCATATTAAATTTAGATGTGAAAAAAAGGCTTTATTAAAGTTCATAAAAAAGAATCACAACCAACTTAAATACAGTACATCTGATATACACCTTATATTATCAAATTACGGGGTGGACCGTAGTACCAAAAAAAGAAAAAGTTGGTAGAACAAGTGATTGAATTTTCTTTTTTTCAGTTTTGTAATTATTATCATTTTTCTTTTTTTTTCTTAGCTTCTAGTATATTAAATTTAGATTCAATTTTATTTAAAAAAAATTTAAAGAAAGATATATGACTATTAATTAATTAATTAAAGCATCTACAGCTCGAGTGATTTTGATTTGAATTTGAGTGTTTTTGAATTAAATTCTTAATAATAATTTTTTTGATTAAAACTGTAATGTTTATTTAATTAAAGTGAAAAACATTTAAAATTATATAATAATTATATCGCCAAAAACAGGTAGTGCTTACTTTTTAAATATTTTATAATAATAATAATAATAAACACATCATCAAAGACCCCAACACAACTATAGATAAATGCAGACTATGTAAACAGCATATAGAAACAATAGATCACATTATAACTGGATGTACAACACTAGCGAACACAGAGTACACCAGAAGACACAACAATATAGCAAGTGCACACCGCAAAATATACTAGAGAACAACGAATACAGACTGTACTGGAACAGAAGTGTTACAACTGATAAAACTACTCTGCACAACAAACCGGACATCATTCTCATGAATAAAAAGAAAAAACTAACGAAACCTAGCGAAATATCAGTACCGAACACTGCTAATATTTAAAAGAAAACAGGAGAAAGAATTGAAAAATACATTCAACTGGCTGGCGAAATCAAAGACATGTGGCATCAGGACAGGGTAGAAATAGTACCAATTATATTATCAGCCACAGGGGTCATCCCACACAACCTGCACAAATGCATTGGAACTACATCCTAACATATATATACAGATACAGAACTCCATAATCATAGATACGTGCTCCATAACTCGGAAGTTCCTAAATGCACAATAACAACACCAATTTATACAGTTATAAGGAAGCCACGCTTGACCATGGTAACCATAATAATAATAATTTTACAAAAACACATAGTAAGATTAAGTATTCGGTTAACAAAGAACAGGTATAGGACGTAAAGAAAATACTATAAAAGGGTATTCAGTATTACTTCTTTTAATCAAAATATTTTATAAAATTTTTTGTTTACATTTTTTGTACGAAAATGGTAATGCATTGTTTAAAAAATTGTAAAAAAGGGTTTGTTTTATTAAAGCGTTTTAGAGTGTAACTAATTCAATAAAATTTTAATTAAAAATAAGGAAGTATAAATGTTAAACAATTTGGGAGTAATATTTGAAAAGGAGGTATTTATTTATACATACTACATGTATGTAGTTAGTAACTGTTGTGTATGAATTTGAGCTCAGCAAAACATTAATCAAATTAAAGTCCTATTTGATACTATTTTTTCACATACAGCGCACTAGCCAAATTGTGACATACAGTTAATTGTGACACTTAATATTAATTTAAAATCTGCGCCATTAATGCACGTCGACTTGGTATTACAGGTAGCTGTTTGAACGCAGTAGCATGTGGAACGCGCGCGAATGTGTTTGTAGTGACATCAAGGTAAGCAAATATTCGATTTTGTTTCATTCAAAATTGTTAAATTAACACAGCTTGCTTAGAAATTTGATGCTTCCGTTATATAAAACATATTTTCAAATCTGTTGTACTATAAATACATATAGCATCATAATAATCTTGATTAATGTTACAGTTAACCTAAAAATGTTGAGTACATAAAATAGCAGTAGTGTCACAAATACACTACACTTTTATTAAGGATGGTTTAATTGTGACTTTTTTGTATGATAATTGTGACACTGGTATTTCTTTACACTACATGTACTATATACCTACCTTACTAGTTTTTGTCTATTCCAGGATACTTACAAGTCTACCTAAAAGCAAAATGGCATCAACAAAACAAAAATTATATTCTAAAAATGACATAACAAAGGCTATTCAATTAGTTGATAATGGATGGACAGTGAAGAGAGCAGCATTAGAATGTAACATTCCACGTTCTACACTTATTCTTAATATAAAAGGTTGGAAGAATAGGCCCAAATGTTTGAAAAATTCTGTTGGAAGACCGATTGAATTAAGTTTAGAAACTGAGCGCAAGTTGGCTGAAAATATTGAAACCATGAATAAGTGGGGTTTTGGACTGACTCGTAGAGAAATATTAGATTTAGTACATGTTTATTTAACTAAAAATAATGTGCCTAATCGTTTTAAAGAAAGCAGGCCAGGGAAAGACTGGTTCATTGGGTTTAGTAAACGATGGAATTTTTCCTGCAAGCGCCCCATAAAGCGGCAGATTATAAGAACAGAACAAACTCAACCTAACATAATATATGGTTTCTTTGACTTGCTAGAAAAAACATTAGAAGAGTTAGGAATAGGTTATAAACCCAATCAGATTTTTAACTTAGATGAGACATCAATATGTCATGATCCTAATTCAACAAAAGTGGTTTCAACAAAGAATAAAGCAGTTTTCAGAAGCACTTTTGGTACAGGACGAACAAATACATCAGTGCTATTTTGCGTCTCAGCAGATGGTGAAAAATTACCTCCGTACATTTTATACAAAGCAAAACACTTATGGGACACCTGGATGCCTTCGGAGGCATATCCTGGCACTGGATATCGAGCGACACCACATGGATGGATGACTGAAGATGCCTTTTTTCACTGGTTCAAGTATATGTTCTTAAAAAGTTGTCCTAAAGAACGACCTTTGCTAATAATTCTCGACGGTCATATATCCCACATCTCTATTCCTTTAATTCAGTTAGCCACTGCTGAAAACATCACTCTCCTAAAGTTACCTCCACACACTACCCACATTATTCAGCCGCTGGACTCTGCTGTGTTCAATGTACTGAAAAAACGATGGGATGAGTTGTTGACAATTTGGCAAAGAGAACACTATGGTCAGTCATTAGGAAAAGCAGATTTTTCAATATTATTGGGTAATGTGTGGAGAGACTTGTCGAGTATAATAATTAAAAAAGGATTTGAACTAACTGGTATATATCCTACCAACAGAAGGATAATTAAAGAAGATATATTTAAAGCTGCAGATCTGCAAGAATATAAAGATTCAATTGCAAATAAAGAGAATGTATCGGATAACATTCCAACTAGTAGTGCTTCAGAAGCAACACCTGTAAACACAGCAGTTACAGACGTTTCAGGATTAGACTTAGGACATTCTTTGCAAAGACCAAAAGTATCTTTTGAAAACCTTTTGTTGCAAAAGATTGAAAGAAGACCTACCAATATCAAGAAACGTTCTAAGATACATAGTAATAATTACTAGAGAAGAATACCTACGGGAGTTAAACCAGAAAAATACGACTCCGAAAAACAAATCTAAAAGCCAAACAAACAAGTGTGAAGAACGCCAAGAAAGCACCACAGATGAGAGTGATTTTTCTGTCCATGATAGTGATTCCTCAACTGGGCCCTTCATAGAAGAAGAAGAACTAAGTGATGATTTTAACACCATTGTCACAATTGGATCGTGGGTGCTAGTTACGTATTCAACCAAAAAGTCTTTAAAACGTTATGTTGGACAAGTCTTGGAAAAATCAGGTGAAACTGTAACAGTTAAATTTCTACGACGAAAAACCCATTATTTTGTATGGCCAGCAACAGAGGACATTGATGAAGTTAATGAAAACGATGTGTTCAGGGTCTTGCAAGAACCAAAACAGGACAAACGTGGTCATTTTGAATTTTCCATAACTTTTGATAAAACCGTATTATAACTTATTACATATATCCGTTTTTACAAATATGTGTGTAATGACTATAAGTTCGCATTTTTGCTATTAGCTGTAAGTTACTGTTCCGCTATTGTTTAAAGATTCATTTGGGATTAATGTTTTTGTTAGAATTTCATTTTTGTGTAGAGTATGTTTTAATTTTATAACTACTTATTTTAATAAAATATTTGCAATTATTTTTTCAAGTCACATTTAACCTTTCAAAGTATGTCGCACTTAAAACTTTCGTCCTATTGGTGTGTATATAGGATTTTAGGCTTGAGTCACAATTATACCATCTCAGTGTCACAATTGTCAGATGTGTAGGGTAAATGTGACACCTGAAACATTAAAAAAAAAAATTTCTAAAAAAGTGACCAACATTAATGTTGCTTTATTATGCACATAGAATGGTTGAAAATACATGTAGTGTTCATCATGTAATTGGAAAAAATGTTATGTGTTTCTATTTTAATTGTAGAAGAAAAATATTGGAAATTTAAGAAAACGTGTCACAATTTGGCTAGTGCACTGTAGTAATCTATTTTGAAAAGGGTCTAATGGAACAAGTCAAATAGAAAGCTTAATTAGTTTCAAATTTTCACTCATAGATGGAAGTTGATGTGTAAATAGTATATGAAATCTGTAAATCGTCCTATATAAGCATCATATAAACAAGCAAAATCGTTAATATCGAATAGAAACTAATATTTTTAAAATTCAAATTATACCATGACAATCAATTATTCTTCGGTAATGATGTGATACCATTATCAGTGATCAGGGATCAGCATTTTGTTCTTATTATCCTTTACCACTTCGGTGTTTTATTTGTAGACACGATTCCACATTGCTTTGCGGAAGTTTTGCTACAGATTCTGTATTAATTGACTATAGATATGGTTTGCGCTTTTTTTTAAATAACTATTACTATTGCTTTTCATATTTTTTGTTTTGAATTCTATTGTAGATTTTATATTTTTGTTTATGTTTTAACTTTGTCTTAGAATGGAACGGATTGACGGTGCTGAGAACCTGATGCTGTTACAGCTGGGTGCGAACCATGACACCGAGGAAGAGTTTAGTAAAGCAAATTGTCGTGGGATAATGCTGGTGGAGAACCTAGACATTT
The DNA here is from genome assembly GCA_035610365.1 of Aquatica leii. Taxonomy (NCBI): domain Eukaryota; kingdom Metazoa; phylum Arthropoda; class Insecta; order Coleoptera; family Lampyridae; genus Aquatica; species Aquatica leii. The sequence continues at coordinate 257,723,107 of CM069432.1, forward strand.
TCTCCACCAAAGAAGAGTAGAAGACGTGTCCAACTTGTCAAGCTGGGTTGAGTGCAGTAACGGATCGTACTCGCACTTTAAGATGGCGCTACAAATGCAAGAGACCTGTCAAACATCGAACGGAACCAACAGCGAACACCAGCATCGATCACGCGAGAGTAAACGAGATAGGTTCGTTTCGCATCATACTTTTAATGTATTCTTGGATTATAGGTATACCTGTGACCAGTGCACAAGTCCAAGTTCAAGTTGATGCTGAAACAGCGATGGCGTGATACAAGTATTGCAGAGACGTCGCAACGAAGATCGCGTGGCAAATTGGAGGACTAGGAGACGTCGTTGAAACAGATGAGACGCATCTTTTCACAAGGAAGTACCACGTAGGAAGAAGGACAATGTGGGAACACCACTGGTTCTTTGGAAGAATTAGTAGAACCGCGAAGAAGCGATTTGGAGTTATGGTACCGTGCAGAGATGCAGAACTGTTAGTCCCCATCGCCCAGAATTGCATCGACAGCGAATCTTTTATTTATTCAGACCAATGGAGGGCATACGGTATTCTGGATACCATATTTGTGGGACACGGTACCGTAAATCACTCAACAAATTTCTTACAGAGGAGAAGATCCGATTTGGGTACCCACCGAGACCTTTCTGCCGGAGTGTCTCGATAAGAATTGGATTGGACCACCGCCTCGAGAAAATCATTTCGGATACATACAAACAACGTCGAAAGATCTTGGAGGGAACTGAAAAGCATTCTGACGAAATGCAACGGGTTGCAGGTACCGGAGGGGTACATTGGCGAATAGATGTATTGGAAGAATATCCTGGACGAAAATGCTACGATAACAGAAGAGTTTTTTAGACTTTGCAACGATGTCGCCAGAGCTTATCCAGGTTTAGGGAAAAATCAGATACGGATTGACATAGAAAACTGAAATTGCAAAGAATAATGTATAATTTTTCTTTTCAGATTCTAAGAATTTTTTTTTCAGATTCTATCTTTTTTCTTTTCAGATTTTATTAATCTTTTTTCTTTTCAGATTCCATTAATCTTTTTTCTTTTCAGATTCTAATAATCTTTTCTTTTCAGATTCTATTAACCTTTTTTCTTTTCAAATTATATCAAAGGCATGTTCTGATCGAAACCGATGAAAAAATCGTTTTTTTTCTTACATAATTTGTATCCACGAAGTATGTAGATTATGCCTGCAAACAGATTTTTCAGTAATGAAAGTATTTAAGGAGTTACAGCGGGTTAAATGTAACTGTGTGCCGACCGCAGTATAGGCAGAGACAGGTTCCCGGTGAGCGCTTAAAGAGAATAACTTTTGTCGATATAATAGGACCCAAAATAAATGTTATAAAACTAGTTGACCTTCCTTTCTCTATAGATGGCGTTTACATGTATTTATTATGGGATTGGACGTAATTGGTATACAATACAGTAGATTTATCTATAATTACAAAATCTTATAATTACCCACCTGGCAAATACAACTCTGGAACAGCATTCAGATATAATTTATTGTTTCTTATTAAATGTTTTTCTTATTAAAATGTTGACATATACGGAAGTTATTGTAAATTTTTTTTGGTGACTCCGTAACATCAGACTTTCCAATAAGTTTTAACCATAACTTCAGTTTTTCCAAATCTTTCTGCGGGTTTGGAAATAAGTGTTTTATAACATGAGGTTCTATGCACCCAACTACTGCACGTTCGTTTAATATTTAAATTGTTCTTTTACAATAGAAAGTTTTCTTGAAGACATCTTGTTAACATCTGCAGTGGAGACACCACGATACCCCATGGGTGTTCTACCTGACTACCATGGGACGTTCTGAGGATGCTAGAAAGTGTTCCACTGAAATATCCTCAGGACGTTCGTAGATAAAAATCGTACGTCCTCGGGATGTTTTGTATATCCTATTCTTATATGCTCTAAATATACCAAGGATGTTCTTGTGCTATATAGGAAGTATGTGACGGGGATGTGAAATTAACCGCATTTGTGAACGTGGATTTGGATTTAATATACTTATTACGTTTCGGTGTAAAGAACAACGCAGCGTGTCTGCGAGTCAGTTAGTTAAAACGGCTTACGAAATCAACCGTCGACTCATGTTTGTGATGCGCAATTTGGGACTTGGACTAAACTCAATAAATAGTTTCTGTTCATTCATGGAATTGTCTAATACATTTAGTAATTCCACTTATTATGTTTTTTTACTAAATGTATACCTGGCAACGAAAAGTACTTTTGAAATCATACAACGAAAGGCGGTTCATGAAGAGATGCAAGAAAACGTGAAAGCGGGAAATGAAGAAACCTATTTTTGTGTATAAAAGAGAATTGGCACTCGTTTGTTTGATGTAAAGAAAAAAACAAAGGAATTGGAGGCAAAGGCTTAGACAAGTTGACCGATACATTGATCAAAGACCTCCCGGTGCTAATACGCAAAATGACGAGAGTTTCAACGCGTGCATTTGGAGACTGGCACCGAAACATCTTCATTGTGGGGCAAAATGTATTGAAATAACAGCATACATAGCTGCAGGTATATTCAATGAAGGTTGTTACTCGATTTTAAATACTATGAACGTGTTGGGAATTGTCGTAGGGACGAACAGCAAAAACTTCGCGCAGCTATCTGACGGGAAACACGTGGACGCCGCGGAGCAAGGAATGTCGGAGTTTACAAAAGGAACCGGAATTGAAAAACTACAACTCCAAATGCAAAATTAAATCATTTTTGAGGAAGTTTCGATACAATTAGAATTTTATGCGTTCTTTTACGATTTTTTTTTACTCAAAACCTTAAACGCGTTTTTCACGAAACCACATTTTTCAGTTACATTTCAAGTTAAAAAAAATTGCTATTGACGCTTGCTTTTCAAACAGCTGTAATTTTTTTATTTTGAGGAATTTTTCAAAACTCTGAAAATTTATTCTAATTTAAGAACTTTTTATGTTTCAGAAATAACCACGAATCTACAATGTTGCACGCGAACAAAGATGCGCGGCGGGTGTACACTTTGACAAGTGTGGTTGAATGTATGTATAACAAAGTGGTAAAAACCCCATATTAATAAAGACAATCCGTGTATTAGAAAAAATTCCTAAGTTCAACCATTTTCTATGACTCTCGACTAGAACTTCCCTTAATCTTTTTTCTTTTCAGATTCTATTACTCTTTTTTTTCAGATTCTATTCTAAGCGCCCATCTTTTGTTGCCTGCGAAAGATGTGAGTGTAGAGAGGAAGCATCCTCTGAGAAAGGGTTCGGTGCGTAGTGCTTGTTGGCAGTTTCTGTACGCACCTACATAGGACCTATACAAGAAAAATCCAGGCCTGGTAGCCAAATACGTTCGCAACCACGTAGACTAACTTCACAACGTTGAGGTTGACAAGCTAAGGTCTGCGGCGTCCGGGAATTGTACACTAGTCTATGGGGAACAAAACTGACAGTACAATTACCCGAGGATCTGTACAGGGGTGTAGAATAACCAAAGGCAGTGGCTGAGGTTCTCCCCCCTATTACGGTGACCGAGATTGATGAACGGATTAAACGTCTCAAAAAGTCTACAGGCACAGGACCGGACGGTGTGAAGGTGGCTTACATCCGCTCTCCGGCACGTCAAGAAGTCCTCCGTCTCCTGTTCAACTTCATCATGTTGGCAGGTCGATAACCTGGGGCATGGAAGATGAATCGAACAGTGCTCATCTCAAAGGAAGGTAAAGACGGTTATTTTGTCGAGAACTACCGACCACTGACCATTTGCTCAATAATTAGCCGTCTATTATGGAGAATTATCGACCAGAAACTAAGAAAGTACTTCGGATTCGTACCCCGACAAAAAGGTTTCGTCTTAGAATCGGGGTGCTTCAATAACGTTCACATCCTCGATGAGTTGCTGCGGCACTCAGAGGCTACTTACACTAACCTGGTCGTAGTGCACACACGTTCTCGGTTTTAAAAAAAATTAAAGGAGATTGTTTTTTTTGCTTGTCAAAGAAAAAAATAAGAAAAGAGAAGCTTTAGATATGACGAGATTATGGTGTTGTATGTACAGTTTAATGAAAATTGTTAGTTGAGGACCGTCTTTCGTTCCTTTTTCCTTGAATAAATTCACTGGCGCCCATCTATGTTTTTTTTGAATTTGTTCGTTGATTTTATTTTTTTGGCAGACAAGCAACAAAACATAAACAACCCTGAAAATGTTCCCACTTCTCTTTAGTAGTCGCAACACCAAAATCTGAGCTCAGCCTGGTTAAGATTAAGGTACGTTACAGCAGATAGATATATGCAAAGCATTCGACACAGTCCCGCAAGCTTCCCTGGGACCTGCACTGCGAAGAAAAGGTCTGCCAGTGCAGGTGATACGCCTGGTAGACGATGCATGTGGAGACGGTAATAGATTACGACCAAAAAGTCTCGATAAAACTCCAACGCGGGGTCAAACAAGGATATCCTATATCACCCTTCCTATTTAACGCAGTTCGGGATACCGGTTAATTTAGTTAGTAATAATGGTACGGCATTCACAGCAGCAGAAATTCAAAAATTTTGTAATATCAATAATATAAATCATATATTTTCACCGCCGTACCATCCTTTAAGTAACGGAGTAGCAGAGAACGTGGTAAAATCGTTCAAAAAGGCGTTAACAAAAGCATTAATGGACACAAAAAATTATAAAGCCACTATACAGACATTAATATGTAGATATTTATTTGAGTATAGAACTACGGTTCATTGCACAACTAGGGAAACACCAGCAAAATTAATGTTTAATAGGGAATTAAGAAATAGATTAGATACATTAAAATCCAAATTTAAAGACCTAGCTATTAATAGACAAGAGACAAATTTTAGAGGGAATAGAGAAATAGAATTGTTAGAGGAGTATGCAAAAGATTATAGGAATACACATAAACCAGAATGGATTTTAGGAGAGATTACGGTAGTGTAGTGGGTAGTAGTGGTTAAAAACATTTACAATTGTTATATTCCTTCATTAGAGATAAATTGGAGAAGACACAAAGACCAATTATTAAAGCATGATGTAAAGATCAAGGCTAATGAGAACTTTGATAGTGCTAGTCTAGTGTTAATAGGGGGTGCAAATGATAAGTTAGAAATTCGCAGTACGGCAATGGATTTAATAAACAATGAACTATGTACAGATGAAGTGTTGGAATCTCGTGGGAATGATAAATTCAATCGAGCAGAATGTAGTAAATGTAAATAATAAAAACCACCTTGTTGTTTCTAAAAAAATGAAAATGTAACGGAAACAAGATTGTCGGAATGTATTGCAAGGAATACGCCACGTCGAGTTATTCAACCACCACTGAGATTAGATTTATAAGTATGTAATAAGTTAAGCATAGGTACATGTTTTATTTTGTTTTTGTAAACTATGTAGTAACCATCTTAGAGTAGGGGATGTAGCGTAGTGTAAACCGGTGTAATGTGTAAACCGTGAAACTACATTAATATAAACACGTAACTGTACTTACAGACAAGACTGTCTGATTTTCGCTTTTGTAGAAGCACGTTGTTCTACTTTTACTGTAATTTAATGTAAACCTTCATGTATGTTTTAGTTTATAGATAAAATAAACTATTAATGTAATTGGCCGTATTCAATATATTACAGGTGGATACGTCCTAGGGCGTAAGGACAGTAACGGCAAACTTCGAGGCATCTGGCGCACCTCGTTGTATATAGCCTTGTCGGGATGTGAGCGTATTACCGGTCGACAGATATATCGTCTCTTAATATCAAAAGTCTTAATGGATGCTGACTTTAAAACTGCAGAGGAGACGAAGGGTGAGGAGAGAGTATTAATAGTTAAGGTAGAGAAGGTGGCTGAGAAGTTTGCTTTATGAGGTCGATGATGACTAGGCGCACGCCGCCTAGAAAGTCGCCGACACCAATGGAGGTTGAGGGCACGCAACAGCTTGCAGGGAGTAGTAGACTGCAAGTGCCAAAGGAGAGCCGGTAAGGTTGGTAGCTCGGCCTCGAGTTAGCATCGGGACCTGTCAGCCGAAGCAGCTCTGTTGCCAGCTCAAAGCGAGCTCACATGAACAGCGAGGGTGACACGGAACCGAAAGCGGAGAATGGTTAGATGGTGGTGTGACGAGCTGGAGAGATTGAAGAAAAGCGTAAGAGCTGCGAAAAAGAAGTACCAGCGTGTAAGAAAGGGTTTTGATATTGCTGTTGTTGAGCGCGCAAGAACGAGGTTTGGAATGCTTAGACGTGAGTACATGAGGAGTATTCGTGAACAACAAGAGCGTAACTGGAGAGAGTTTGTAGACGTTGAGGAAAATGCGAATGCTTGGGGTCAAGTCTATATAAGACTTGTCGTGGTAGAAAGACACTTATGGATCTGTGTAGTATTGTGGATGAAAAGTGGTCGGTCTTCGTTGACCTGGCGTGCAAGTGCAGAGAAGTTGTTGGGTGCGCAGTTTCCCTTAGATGTGATGTATTATGATCACATGTATGAGCGCGTTGAGGTGTATAGGTATACGGTGAAGCGTTTGAGGACTTGTCAGGGCCCCCGGCATTGATGAGCCTTTGTTAGCCAAGCATGTGGTAGGCGAACTTGGGGCTTACTTTCTGGCGCTTGGAAACGCCTGCCTACGGGCAGCTATTTTCCCGAAGGCACGTGTGATTGAGGTTTTGAAAGGTCCTTTTAAGGATATGAGTGCTATTAGTTCGTATAAGCCGATTTGTTTACTAAGTGTTATCGGTAAGATTCTTGAAAGAATATTGGTGGTAAGGCTCGAGACTCTGGTGTGGCCTAGAAGTGAGAGACAGTTTGGCTTTAAGAAAGAGAAATCGACTGAGGATGCCTGGTGGCGTCTGAAGGAGATTGTGAGCGCATCCGAGTACAAATATGTGCTCGGTATATTTGTGAACTTCAAAGGGACGTTTGATAACCTCCTTTGAAGTAGTGTGATTAAGCGACTGGCTAAGGTTGGATGTAAGTAGCTAAACTTGTGGAAGGATTACTTCAGGGAGCGCATCATTTGGCTCCAAAGAGTAGAGGATGTTGTTGAAAAACGAGTTATGAAAGGATGTCCGCAAGGGTCGATTTGCGACCCGGCGGTGTGGAATATGATGATGGATGTTCTTTTGGAGAAATTGAAATGTGGCGGGTGTAAATGTGTGGCCTATGCAGACGACCGAACACGTATTGTGGAGAGAGGATGAACTTCAATCGTAACATTGAGGTTGTGCGAGGTAGGATCGTTCAGTTGAGTGGCATGATGAAACAAGTTCTCATGAAAGAATGGGACGTCAGAGGTGCAGCTGCTGGTGTCTGGTGTTATGCATAAATTAAAAATTCATGATCCTGTACATTGATCGTTGGTCCCTTCGTATTGAGAAGACGACAGACAGTCATTTTTTACTTAAACATCGTTCACGACATAACCTATGTCTGCGTGAATTAAAACTGTTTTCTTAAAACATCCACATGTTGTGACACGATGTATAATGGAAATATCTATAACTAATTAATCTATTCCACGCAGGGTAAATGGCTTTTATTATTTTTGGAAAGTTTCTTGTCAAGTTTAAAATCTACGAGGGAAAAGTTATAATAGGAAGCTTTGGACCTATGAACTCTGCAGTACAAGGGCAGAATTTCTATGCGGAGGCAATTGACCTTTAAATAATACCACCTTGTACAGAAGGGCATACGCAGAAGGGGATCGTCTTAGGAAAATGGTACGAACAGCTCATTAGGTGGAATTGAATAAATCCTTTACTTCAGTTAAACATTATATACCGTATGGGGAAGACAATGCAGCTTTCGAACAAACCCTTATCGAACTTACAGCATTGGTGAATAACCTTGATAGACATTTATTCTTCGTTGTTTTCAAAATTAAGTGCCCTTTGGCTACATGCACAACGACGGTGCGAATTACTTAATGCAACATCTGACTTTGAATTGGATGAAATTGAAATTGGACTGAAAAATGACGTCGAATCAAAGATCCGCAAGACAAAATCTAATACTACTATTTCTTCTCCGGTTACTCATTCTGTGCCTCAAGCTAACTAACTTACACCATGAAGAGAAACCTGACCTGATTTCATCCGAATCTGAAGGAGAAATGACAACTCCTATACCATCGGCTGAAGGTTATTATAAGTCTACTACGGTAGCTAAATTTAATATTTCTTTATCTGGCGATAACTCTTCGTCTGTATTAGACTATTGAGACCACAAACACCTCACTGCTATGGTTGTAAGAGACAGGGTGTAACTCTGTACTTCTTGTCCACGTTGTAACTCGGGAAACTAATTTCCAAGTCATCGGACCGAGTCGAGGATGGCTTAGAAGATAAACAACGATTTCTTTTGGACTTTGGTTTGGTAAGTGTTAGGGGTGACAAACGTCCTTTTTTAAATATTACTGTTCTGGGAATTCCTTTCAAAGCACTACTGGATTCTGGAGCGTCACGCACTATTCTGGGCTGAACAGGGTGGGTGTTCAAACATGAACAATCATTCTTAATCATAACATTTAAATTTAATCTGAACCTCTAAATTTGACAAATATAAATTATAAAATTTCTAAGTTGAAACTTAATAATATAATTGTAACGTAATCCGATAGACAACGTTATAAAATGTATATCAGACACATTCTTTACAACGTTATAAAATATATATCAGCAAATTCTTTACAATGTCATAACATGTATTGTATATTAGCAAATTCTTTACAATGCCATAACACATAAGCAAATATTTTATAATGTAGGCTAACAATGAAATAGTTAAATGTACAACCAAGCAATTTAAACTGTATAAATACTCATCTTTTTATTAATAAAATATCATTCAACATTAAGTTGTTTGATCATTTGACACTTGCCCTAGAATCTGGTATTGTTCAAATATTGATTACCTGGGTAAGTGTCCAACTATTAAGTACGAAACACCATCGTGCTTAACAATGGGAGAATCTACGTAAACGTAAATTTCCTGAACTCTACTCTAGCATAAGAACTTCCTGAACCTGAACGGCCAATACATCGACGCAACGAATTTTATGAAAAATTTCGTTTAGGTATTCTACAAAAACTATCTAAATCGTACGCTAATACTGGTCATCTGTATGTCGTCGCTCTGTTCGTTTCCACGTTGAAGATCGTGTTTGGAAACGTAACTTTGTACTTTTTGATGCTAAGTTAGAACCAAAATTTATCGGACCTTTCCAGGTCAAACGCGTTTCTTCTCCTTGGACATACACGAGCTAGCAAATCACGATGGAGTTTCTCTTGGGATTTGACATGTTAAAGACCTTAAACCTGCTATTTTGGACAACGAACCAGATTCTTCTGTAGACTCAACTTCTCTTCTTACCACAAACCTCGAAAGCTGCTCAAGCATAGTAACTTCTCGGTTTCTCGGTATTTTGACTATTAACGTTATTGTATTGGTCCTAACGTACTCTCGAATTGACATTTTTTCTTCTTCTCTGATTTTGACTATTTGTGAATCGGATATCCTTATTCTTTAGCTGTAGTAACACCTAATATAAGTTCAGTAGTATAGTAATTAGTGCAGTATTCTTATTCTTTAGGAGTCAAAACTCCGCAATAGTATCTTTAGTTAGATTTTTTTTCTCTTGGGTTTACTTTGTTTACTGTTGTTACTAAGTTTTATCCCTTTATTTGGTTCTTTTGGAAGGCGTATCTTCCTGAATTCCTTTTATTTATTTTACTTAGTATGTAAGGTTACTCTCGGATAATTCTATCCCGCTTGTGGGCTTTTGGGATGTTTAAAACACGTTTCCTTTTTGTTTGTTCTACAGTTATAAATTTTGGATATCACAGATTTTACCTACTTTGGGCGGTTGATTGGGCATTAATTATAGATATTTCCATTATACATCGTTGCACAAAACGTGAATGTTTTAAGAAAACAGTTTTAATCTACGCAGACATCAGGTTATGTAGCGTACGATGTCAAAGTAAAAATGACGGTCTGTCGTCTTCTCAATACGGAGGCACCAATGATGCCCGATAGATGGCTTCGAAAAATGGAAAAGTAATTTTAATTCAACCAATATACAGGGTAGTGCATTTTTAAGTTTATGCACGTAACATACCTATTGCAGTAACAACAACGATATATAATTATCGCCTTTCTAGAGCAAGACGGATAGTTGAAAATTCTTTTGGTATTTTAGCTAACCGATTTCAAGTTCTTCTAAATCCAATCAACCTTCGGGTTCAGAAAGTGGAAACAATACACTTGTATGTATAACATTACACATTTATTTAGTTGTGGAAAATGGCAGTTCAAAGGAATAAATACATTTTTTTTACATTTACAAATTCTATTCTTACGTACCGTCAAATGGGGTGACATTGACTTTATGGGGGGACTTTGATAACATATAATATTTTCATAAATTAATTTAAATCTCGAAAGAAAGAAGTTCAGCCGTTATTGTGTCGTGCTAGCGTACCAGTAAGTAGTTGTTATAATATTTTTGTTAATATTCTATCAGGATGCTTCAAACTCAAATTAAATTGACACTGTCCAAAATTATGAAGTATTTCATGATTTTGTATACATTTTTCTTCAGTATCGGTTATTTACGATAGTATGCTTCCTACGTAACCTTACTTCATGTGAATTTTAACACAAACTATGTTCGTTTAAAAAGTATTAGTGTGTGCATCATGTGGGGTCACTTTGATAACACTTTCGGGGTGAGATTGATAGTTATCAAAGTCGCCCCTTAGTTTATAAACGATAATATTTTCGCAATCGTATCTATAAACGCAAAGTTGGAAGTAGAAATTATAAAAACTACAGCGATAAGGATGTGGATAATGCACTAGCAAAGATAGTTGACGCAAACTGGTTCATTAACAAAGCATCCAAGGAATTCAAGATTCCTTACGGAACCCTATTTTATAAATATAAAGGCATGCATGTGAGGTCGTATGGAGGACAACCTGTTTTTACCAAGCAAAAGGAAGATGTAAAGTTCGGTCTGTAGTAACTTGCAGTCACTGGGGTTTTCCGCTTGGTGTAGAAGATTTACAAATGGTTACAAAATCATTCTTAGATAGACAAGGACGCCAGGTTACCCTTTTAAAAATAATATTCCTGACCGAGACTGGGTTTATTCGCTTATTAAAAGACACCAGGCTTGTCTAACACAGCGCCTAGCTAATATAAAACGTCCACGTGCGCTAAACACATTACATGACATAAACTTCGAAAAAACTATAACGATTGCTAAAACCAAAAACTGGCGTTCAAGATCAGAAAAGCGATTGAAATTATTAAAGTACCCAACAACTTTAACAGGGACAATGGTTATGACCATGTGACACCTCATTACCTGTTATTTCCCGATTTTTACTTTATCCATCAAAGACACTATAAGCTACGTCTAGAGTTTTTAAAGGTGGTTTTTCTTTAGACCTTCGAGCAAATGTGGTAGCTAAAAGAACTTACAAAATGTATCAAGTTTTTCGAACAATTGTTTTTTCTAGTTACCTTAGTTTTATAATTGTCATTTTATTAATTGTCAGCTGAAGAAGAACGTAGACCACGTTCAAAAGCTTGTGAGTTTTTAATAAATATATACACCATTTACACAAAAACTATTTATTAGAAAATGTTTTATATTTTGTAATTTCTTGTTAATTCCTCATTATTTTTACCGAAAAGTAAGTAAGTAAGTAAATAAAAGAGCGCCAAAATGGGAGAAATATACACTACAGATGCCCGTTTACATCTGACAAATACGGAAGGTAAACAAATGTAATAACACAAGTATGGTAACAAATATATTTATTGCAATGACAACAAAAAAAGAATAAAAAAGAACAAATCAGTATTCCGAAGTATACAATAACTATATTTATAAAATCATCATTACCAGCTGAAAAAAATGTATCATTAAAATTTGATAATAGCAATTATTAAGCATGTTTTTAGCTGTCATCATTACCGAATTGATACTAAAACTACAATTAATATTAAAACTAATTTATAGTAAAATTATGTGACGTTTCGTTACATCTCACTAATTTTCACACAAAGTTGAACAATTCCGAAAAACCTAACGATCGGTAGTCATCATTGCTTATTAATCGACATTTATTTTTACAGATTTTCAAACTCTCGTATGGATCTAGTTCTTTCCTATTGTTTATTTTTTTAATTAACTTGACGTCTTCTATTTTATGATTATTTTCGAACATATGTAGGGCAACACTGGATTTATCTATTCTCATATATTTGACATAAGCTAAGTGCTCTTTACAACTGGTTTTCAAGGGTCTTCTGGTTTGCCCTATATATATTTGGATACAGTCCTTACAACTAATTTTATATATTCCCGATTTATCGCACATATCTATCGGATCTTTCGGGTTACCTAAAAGATTTTTTATGTTATTGTTAACAATGGTTGTTACTATTTTGTAATCAAATTTTGAGAAGATTTTTTGAAGCCCTCTGGTATATGCGGGATAATACGAAAGTATTACGTATTTATTTTCTTTTTTGCTGTTAATATTTTATAACGTAGTTACATTTTTAATATGTAATTTATGTTTCTGCTTTTTAATGATATTATTGACTATTGATTCCAAAAATCCATTGCATGTTGCAATGTTTAATAAATTTTAATTCTTTCTTAAAATTATCTTTTGACAATGGGAAATTCAATAATCGTTGAATCACAAATTGAAACGCAGCAAGTTTATGAGGCAACCTATGGTTCGAATCATTTGGTATAAATCTCATGGTATTGGTATCTTTGCGGTTTTTATCGCTTTCTTTTTCTTAGGTAAACTTATGGTTTTAAATTTTGAATTTAAGACCTCAACAAATTCTTGGGGGCTGCAAACACTAGTATCCATGACCGCAAAAATATCGCCCACATACCTAAGACAAATTATCGGAAAGTAATTTAAATTGTGTTTTAGATCGGTTTCAAATGTACTCATAAATGGAGACAAGCTGTTGCCCATCGTTGTTCCGTTTTTTTCATCCATACATAATTTTGCTAATTTTACAAAATTTTCTACTTTTGACTTGTCGAAATGGTTCTTAGATAATATATCCTTTAGGTACTCCAAAGTCTTATTAACCACTTGGAAACAATCCACTAACATCAAATGGTACTAACATTTCATGTTCAGTCAGCTCAACGTTTTTAATGTTTTCAATAAATTCATAAAAACTCTTGATGTTGAGATGTGGTTGATAATCCAAACCGTTGAATTTGCTTAATAACCATTTTGATATCAGACATGTAAGAGCGTTGATACCTCAGACGATCGGACACCATGCTTGTATTAAGTACTGTTTAAAAAATTAAATAAAGGAATTAAAAAATAACAGACCTATAGCTCTTTATATTAATAAATGATGTTAGCAACATGAGTGAAATTCGATAACAGAGTTATCTCATAGTGTCTGTCAATGCATTTGTGGAAGTTCTCCCACTTCTGAAGACAATGTTTATACGTTACGGCTTTTTCTCTCAGCTTATTCAAAACGTATTTGAATTACGCGCGTATAAAATGAGCTTTCAACGTTTCCATGTTTATAGCCATAGTAAATTTATACTATGAGATAGCTCTGAATGACTGGAATAAACTTTTAAAATATATTCCACCTATTAGACAAACGTTTTTTTTACTGACACAAAAGGAGACAAAACTCTAGATGGCGGGGAGACCATCAAAGAGGACGAATAAGCTAGATGCTAGATCGTACCGATGGTGAAGTAAATGCAGATGTAGAAATGTAAAATGTTGTAATGGTAGTTTTTTAACATTTTTAACATTAATAATTTATGCAAAAAAGGTATATTTTTTCTTAATTATTATTGATTAGTATAGTTTATTTTTTTTATTTGGAAAAGGTAAAGATAGTTGGTTGTAGAAATAACTTGACCTAGACTGCTTCCTAAAAAACCACAAGGATCTAACCACAGTCTTGTGGATTCGACCATTAACTCAGTAATGGTTTCAAAATATGACTTTGAAATTAATGGCCATTCCGTCAATTAAATGATTCGTTTTGTTTTATTTTAAAAGAACCTTTAAATTCATTGTATCACAATTATTAAAATTTGAAAAAAATAGAGAGTTACTTGTTTTACTTATATACAAACATTATAATTCATAGAAATAAAAAGGTTCATCTATTGCAATTCTCTTATCATATGTGCAGCTTTTTCCCCAATCATCATTGCTGCCGCATTCGTATGAGCACCTGGTACCAGGGGCATAATGCTTGCATCAGCTACTCTCAAATTATGAATTCCATATACTTTCAATTCATGGTTAACAACAGCACCATGTAGAGGATCTGGTCCCATTTTACAAGTACCTACAATGTGAGCATTGGTTGATGCTACTTGTCTTAAATGACAATACCAATAATCTTTTGATAAATATTCATATATTTTACATGCCGGCAAATGAATGTGATATAATTTTACCCCCAATTTTTTAAAAGCTTCGGTATCTAATAATTTTAAAGTAAGCAGAATACCTTCATACATCGTTTCAATATCTTTAAAATTAGGATCTGATAATAATTGGGGATCGATAAGAGGATAATCAAATGGATTTGATGATTTTAATTTAAGATATCCTCTGGATTCTGGGTGCATTAGTATCATTAGAATTGAAAAGAAATTACTGAGACTTCCGGTAGGCCAGCCAAACTGATGTGCTTCGTTATCATAGTTATTCAATTTTTGCATATGTTTTGAAATACCTGATATCCTCATTAGTAATAACTCGATGTCTGCAAAGTCGTCTATTTTCGTTAAATTTGTACGAATAAATGCAATTCCTTTTGTATTAAATGTATTCGTTAATTCTCCAACTCCGTTCAAGTAGTCGATTACGTTCTCTTTTAAAGTTTTAAAGGGTTCTGGAAAGTTAGTTTCAAAATGCAGCATACTAAATCCTACGTGGTCTTGTAAGTTTTCTCCAACCGATAACTCTTGAATAACCGGAATTTCTAAATCTTCCAAATGATGTTTTGGGCCGATTCCTGATAACATCAACAATTGCGGCGATCCAATACTTCCAGCCGATAGAACTATGTCCTTTCGAGATCTGGCTACGTAGTATTGATTATTTTTAGCAAACAATACACCGTAAGCTTTTTTGGATTTTTTGCTTATTAAAATTCGGATTACATGACTTCCCGTCAATATTTTAAGGTTTTCACGATTTGACGCTTCTTTTAATAATGTATTAGCAGTACTTGCTCTTCGACCATTCTCATGATTCAGTTGTGTTATTCCAACGCCTTCCTGTCGAAATCCGTTATACTCAACAAACGATCTATTTAACTCTATATTCCCTTCAATGAATGCACGTTGTTGTATAGTATTTGGGCTTGGGTATTCAATATTTATATATCCATCAGAGCCGTGATAAAATGGATCACCGTTTATATTTGAATGTTCAAATTTTTTAAAAAAAGGAAGAACATCTTCATAGCACCAACCAGGATTCCCTTCAGCGCACCAATTATTAAAGTCTCTTTTGCAGCCTTTTGTATAAACCGCGGCGTTGATAGCAGAACATCCGCCCAATATTTTTCCTCTCATATAAGTACATTGCTTATTGACCATACCTATAACATGCTATACCATTGTTTTTAAAATCAGTTACAATCGATTACCTAAGCAAGATGTTGTTTGTGGCACTGTATAATAATTCCAGGAATATTCTGAACTAAATAATATAGCCATCATACCAGGAATTTCAGTAAAATTTGTTTCATAGCCACCTGCTTCCAAAAGCAAAACTTTTCTAAAAGAATCTTCTGAAAGTCTGCTTGCAACAATACCACCTGCCGATCCAGCACCAATAACGATATGATCAAATATACCATATTCTAATAATATAACATAAATGTGTACATGTGAACGTGTAAATTAAGAAGTACTTACCATAATAATTATTGGTAAATGGTTTACTATCTTGAGCATTAGTTGGTGAATGAAAGGTTTCCGAACGTTGTATTTCACTTTGTATTAACTTTACATAATAATCTACTAAATCGTCCGATTTAGATAACACAGATGAAAATAATACAGCAATAATTAATTTCCGTAAAATAGTCATGGTAAAAATACACTTAGGCGTACTGATCTTGGATATTTATATGTAAACTCGTGTATGTAAAATAATGCTGTGTAGCATTGTTATCTATTTAAAACAAATAGACAAATACCTTTGCTTAAAATATGCACATTGAATGTAAATTAATCTGTTGTAACATCTCTATGTAAGTTTAGAGATGTATAATCACTGCTGAGAATTTGTCGTTAACATAGTACTTAGCATAACATTTAATTAAAAACTAAAATTATTATTATACTAAAATAATGTAATAAAAAATTAGATTTTTTAGAATAAAATTGCTTTGATCGATTATATATTTCATAAAATGTTTTAAGGTAATAAATATTTATTCTAAATTGTATCTTGTAAATTACAGTAGTTCATTAAAAGCCGCCATGGAAATTTTATAATTTCGTATTTCCATTCATTATTGCTTTTGTTTTAGTACTACCTAGCCAGTGTATACGGTAAGGTAGATGATGGTAATATGCCTAGCTTAAAAGAAACCCATAGTAAAAATTAGAAAAGACGGGTTGTAAAAAACGTTTTACTGAATTGAGTATTCTCGAATACCGCTACTCGCTATTTCTGAACGAAATTTTGCAATAGTATGTTTTCTTTACTTTTAAATACATATTTTTTAACCGGCCTTAACTGGGCATATTAGCAACTTATGTTGTTAATATGCCCACCTAGTATATAGAGGAAATAGGGAAATGAAACAAACTTTGGAGTTTTTGGGTTTTACTGTTCAAAACAAACAGAACACAAAACAAACAGTTTACAATCAAAATAAAGAAAATATGTGATAAAAACTCATAACATACGATTTGTTAGTAATTTAAGAGCAAACTGGACAAATAAAAATGAATTTATCGTTTTTTGTAAGTCCTACACATTTTTTCTTCATATACTGTGCACAAACGCATGTCTCTTTGCACTTCTTCTTGGCACATTTTGCAAAACCAAGATTGTTTCGTTGTGGATTTTTGTACTTGTTCTGTTGAGTTTATTTTTGGTCTCTTTTAGTGTTCCTTCGCGATTGTTATTTCTTTTTGATCAGAAAAAATAGCTCTAGTTTTAATGGCTTTTCTTCTGTTCAGTTTTTTTTTGGCGTCATCCTTATACGGTACCTATGTTCAATTACACCTTCGCTTCATTTTTGTTGTTTTCTTGGTTTTCCTGTTCTTTGTCACACGGCCTCTTTTTAGTCTACATTAAAGTGCTGCAGATCTTGTTTATTATTTTTTCCTCTTGTATTGTGTCATTAGAAATTATTTTTGCCACCTTTTGTACTTTCACTTCTTCGACTTCAGCTTCTCTATCTTCTACTTGTGCTTGTCTATCTTCTTGAGATGTAAAAGTTTCTGACACTATATACAGATATCAAATCTTCATCTGAAGTGTATCTTGATGATGATGACCATCTGCCATTCCATTCTTTTTCGTTTTTGTTCTAATGATTTGGGAGTTTTTACAGACATTGGAAATACTGTGTTTTCCATACTTCGTAGGGATCCAGACGGCCCAGGCTATGGCGAAGAGTTTCTCTGCCCTAGACTTTCTTGTTGTCGGTTATTTTCTTTTTGCAACTGCAATTTCGGCTGTAGCATTGGGATTAAATGGATAAATGCCTGTCACCGCAAAACCAAATTTTATATTTTGTGGTGTAACAGTTTTGTCCCAGACAGAGAAAAAAACTTCACCAAATCTTTGTTTAGTAATAGTTCGGTCAGTGTGACGAATCTAATATAGTAGTAACTCTTAATTCCAGTAACGCTCAAAAGATTTAAATACAGCCTTATCCATAGGTTGTAGCTCGTACGTTGTATTGCTCGGAAGCAAAAAAAAAGAGTTGTCACAAAAGTCAGCAGTTATCGAAAGATGCTTTTTTGCATATGTGTTTTGTTTGCAATAATTAAGACATTTGGTTTCAAAATTATACGGAAAAAAAATTAAACAGAGGTGCAGTCCCAACTTTAAAGTTGTATAAAGAAGCATCTGTCGTGCAACTTACAGCAGGTCGGTCAGTATTTGGCATTTACTTTTACTGCGGTTTCTTTTACCAAGATAGATTACTGCTTAGAGAATATACTGTGGTTTTCCTTACTAGTTTAATAAGTATTAGTACTTTTATAATGATGATGTAACTTAAAGGTTCGACAACCACTTTTACAACACGGATAGCTGAAGTTGAGGATTTAACTGATGCAATACCGACTACATCTGTAGTACATCGGTCACGTTTGCAAGGTAAATTTCTTTATTCAATAAACTTTTTTGGTTTAATGTACAGTGAAACTCGTTGATCTATGGTTTGTTTTTTTAACTTTGTTCTAAAAATTTTTATAAAACTTCTACACCCGATAAAAACTTGAATGTATATAAGTAATTTATAGCATTACCACAACTATTAACATTTAATTCTTCTGTCACATTGTTTCTATTTTACATGTCTTATTGTTTTATACACTTGCGTTTTTTTTTACAATTAAAATGTTTTTGAACTTTTATTGTTTGTAATAATGAAAGAATTATTCATAAACATGCTTTTCCTGATAAATAACGTATTATTAAACCGGACGTACTTACCGCTAAAGAGTTCGCATGATTGTCTACGGATTAGGCTTAAGTTTATTGCACTGCCTGAAGCATATTTTTCCTTATGAATAGTACAATAGTAGGTTTATGACTTGTTTGTAAATGCGATACGTTTATTTTATTATATTACATTTATCACTTTGCATTACATACATAATTAGTGTTTAATCTTTTTAGTACTTTCTACTTCTATAACACAGATAGCTGAAGTTAAGGAATTAACTGATGTAATACCAACCACATCCAAAGTAGATCATCAGTCACGTTTGCAAGATAAATTCCCAGCTAACAGGTATTCAAAAATATTAACTAGAAAAGAGAAAAATATGTACCGCCAGTTAGCTCGTGCAAAGAAAAGTATAGTGTATGTAAAAAAACAATTAAATAAGAAGAAAAATATTAGTCTAGATACATCAATATTGCAATCATTTAGTAATTTAAGCGAATCTGCAATTATTTTCTTTAACCCTTAAGCACTACCCCGGGGTCATATTGACTCAGGCACTTCTCTCAACCAATGAAATCTCAACTTTAGAAATAGTGGAAGCCACGAGCGCTTGGTAATTCTCAACTGAGTAATAGACGAGGTAGTCAGTTGAAGTTGAACATCGTGAGTGAAACTAGTGAACGTATTATTATAGTTTTATGCGTGTCTGGGTCAGGCTGACCCGAGGATAGTAATAGAATCGGTAAGTAATATTACTTTACTTTTTAGTTTCTCTAATTAATTCATGTTAAAAATGTATTATTTTCAAATGTGAATTTTATTACCATAACCTAAATAATTTATTATGATAAATTATGATTTTGAGCTACAGTATTTTCAAAAAATACATATTTTTTGAGTGGAAATCAAGTGATGAGCAGGATATTTCTCAGGAAGATCTGTTAGGCGATAGTGATAACAAGACATTAGAAGAGAACAAGAAAAGTTTATTTTGGTATGGAAAAGATGGAACGAAATAATCAAAATCTGTTCCAGCAAGAGATAAAACTAAATAAAAAAACATCATTAGAATTCTCCCTGGTTTGAGAGACCCAGCTGCAAGAAATCCTCCAAATTCTCCTCTTGAAGCTTGGAAATTAATAATTACGGAGTCAATCATTGACAAAATTCTTACTCATACTAATGTAAAAATTCGAGATATGCAAGGAAACTATTCAAATTTAAAAAAAAAACGAAATAGCAGACATGTTTTCTCTTTTTGTTTTATTCAAGAAACAGACAAACACAAAATACTGGCACTCATGCTTTATTATATTTGATGGGATGTTTTAAGTCTGGCCACGAGGATCTTCGATCTTTATGGGCTACAGATGGAACGATTTTCTGTCCTACTTTCCTGCCTTAGATTTGACGACGTTAATACCCGAAAAGAAAGTAAACTAGCTCCTATTTCAGAAATTTATCATGAATTTGTTGAAAACGCAAAAAACTGTTATTCTCCTGGAGAGTTTCTGACTGTTGATGAGATGCTAGTTCCATTTAAGGGAAGATGCAATTTTCAGATATACATTCTAATCAAGCCCGCTAAGTACGGTATAAAAGTTCAGGCCTTGACCGACAGCAAAACTGACTACTTGGTAAATTCTGAAATATATTGTAGAAAACGCAACGATCGACCAAAATTATCTGTTCCTACGGACACTGTCCTCCGTCTTGTAAAACCTGTTACTGGATCAAATAGAAAAAAAACAGGAGACAATTGGTATACTTCCTTAGAGTTAACAAATAAACTGTCAAAACAAAAAATTCTATACGTAGGAACACTGAAGAAAAATAAAAGGTGTATACCACCAAATTTTTTACCATCTAAAAAGCGCGATGTTAATTCATCGTTGTTTGGATATCCATCAACACAAACTATAGTTTCTTATATAGCGAAAGTAAACAAATCCGTAATATTAATTTCCACAATGTACAATGATAATATTGTGGATGATGTAACGAAAAAACCTGATATCATTTTGTTCTATAACGACACAAAGGCAGGTGTTTACTCCTTTGATCAGAAGTGTGCAAATTATTCAACTTCCAGGAAGACAAGGCGCTGCCCAATGGCAATCTTTCATTTGATGTTAGATGTCTCAGGTGTTAACTCTTGAGTTCTAAATCAATTTGCTGGATTAGAAATTTCTAGGGTGGCTAGTGGTTAAGGGTTCAACGTTAAAACATTAAAATAATTGAAATAGAAATAGAATTTTTAAGTTTCCGTCAATAAAAACCTTAAAAAGGGCACTTGCAAAAATAAAATTAAAAACCGGTATAAACACGAAAATTATAGAATTATTAAATTTTGAATCATAAAAAAAAAGAAAATTTAGAATTGTATAGTATAATTATGTTATGTTTATTTAAACCCTAATTTACATTTTTCTGGAAAAACACTTCACGGTTTAGTTGATTTTGGACAAGGTTCTAAAAATCAAGTTGCTGACCACGCATTAGTATTTATGTTGGGTATAAATTCTAATTGGAAGCAACACATATCTTTTTATTTTTCTCAAGGATTTACGCCTAGCATAGTTTTAAAACAATTATTTACAGAAAATATTCGGCAAGCGCATATTAACACTAAGTTTAGAATTCAAGCATCTGTTTCAAAACAGGCATCCACAAACGTAAAAGCAATAAAAATATTATGTGGGAATGATAGTTTTAGATATCAAGTGGAAGATAAAATTAATTTGCACATATTTGACACCCTCCATTTAATAAAAGGAATTAGAAACGTTTTTTTTAAAAAGATGAGTTGTTTGAGGGAAATATAAAAACGATGAGAGATATAAAACGTATCTATGCAAAAGATTCTATGACAGAAGATGGTAGAATTTGTCACAAATTAACCGATAACCATATTTCACCCGTTGGTAGAGAAAAAATGAAAGTCAAATATGCTGTTCGGTTATTAAGTAATAGTGTATATGCTTTTTTAAAACATACCAAAAATATAGGTGGTTTGTATTGTACAGGAACAGTTTTTTTTTTTTTGATTATTTATTTAATTCTTTAAATTGCTATAACAAATCAGAGAAATCTTTAAATGGACCTGTTACTAGTAATTCGCAGCATCATAACTTTTCGGATGTAATGTGAATCTGTGACTCGGAAATATTTTACAGATACCTGCAAGGTTATGTCTGTGTATATGAAAGTTCTTCTGACATTTCCCTCAAAAGACGAAATTCTTAAAAATATTTTGAAATGTTTTGAGAAGTATAAAAAATGCAGGTTAATATTAGATTGTACAGAAATACCTGTGCAAAAAAGTAAGTGTCTTAAGTGTAGAATTCGAACATACTCTCATTACAAAAAAGACCACACAGCAAAAGTATTAATTGGGGTTTCTCCATCAGGTATGCTTACATATCTCAGTAAAGCATATGGAGGTAGAGCCTCTGACAAAAGCATTTTTAACAGAGAATGTGTAATTAGTAAACTAATTCCGGGAGCAGATGCAATAATGGTAGATAAAGGCTTTTTAATCGAGGATGAATGCAAGCAACATTTCATTCAACTAATAAGACCACCTTTTTTAGGTAAAATTAGGAAACAGTTTTCTAAACAAGAAGCTGAGGAAACTGCCAGCATTCCAAGAGCTCGTATTCATGTTGAAAGATTAATTCAAAAATTGAAGTTGTTTGCGATGCTCCGTTATAAACTTTCCTGGTCATTGTTACTATATATTGATGATATGTTAATTATAGTCGGTGCCCTAGTAAACTTATCAGAACCCATATTAAGCAAAGAAAAATTTTAAGTAGGTACACCAATACTATAAAATAAAATTAAACGACAAACACAATGTCATTTACATAATTGAATGCACAGGATGCAACAAATGTTATATAGGTCAAACTAAACAAAAAACCATCAATCGCATTAAAAATCATCAATATGATTGTAAAAACAAGAAAGCGGAATCGGCTTTGGCTTTACATCACATCAATACGGGCCATAATTTTGACTTTTGTAATCCTACGATCTTAGATGTGGAACCTAAATTTAATAAAAGACTTATTGCTGAGATGATTTTCATCACCAAACACAACAACAATGTGAATTTTAACACAGATACTAAATAACCTTAGTACTGTTTACAATAATTTAATCACTAAAATGTCATGACATAGAAAAATTTATCTTACATGCCAACATTTTTCTTTATAATTATTGTTCTCTATCTTGTGTGATGTTAGTGAGTTCTGTTACATGTTAATTTTAAGCTTCACATCTTTTATGTGTTTCCTTGTTTTGAATTTATTGTTCAAATTTTATCGTCTGTGTTGGCGGACTACCACCACTTGTTTCTAGTTTTTTTGTAAGTAATTTGTCTATTTTATATCATTTGACTTGGTTTTTTTTGGTTAATGTTGTTTGTTCATGTAAACGATTTGTATTGTTTTAGTTTTTTACAACTAGTTATTTGCTTAAAAAGTTTGTTTGTTACACCTGAACTGTATTTATGTTTTGTTAATTTTGTCTTTTTTCTGATTTATTAAACATAGAGGCCTGATGAAGTGAACACACTAGTTCACGAAACGTAGCCTACAAAAAACATTTTAAGTTGTGTTTTCTTGTCGCCATCTCCTACAATTGAAGGATTTATACACCTTACTCAAATACACTAATTAGGAGGTTAAATAATTTCATGGTAGGTACACCAACTTTTATTAACTGCTAGTTTTATAATTTCTGTTAACATGCATTTATTTATTTTTCAACTAATAGTGGAGTAAATAATGGGTAAAATTGTGTCGTTTTTTTTTGTCAGCTTAGAACAAGATCAAACCTATTCGATATTGTCAACAATATCATTCTACACATGAAACCTCAAAATATGACCTTTTTTAGTGGTCACGACTTTTTTTATTTTCAAAAAACTGTGAAAACTTCAATTTTTTAAAATCACGTTTTTTTTATATTTGTCCTTTTAATATCTATTTACCTAATTAAGCCATCGACATGATTTTTTTTATGTTTTAAAGTAAACACTTTAGCGCCTATCCCCAAGTTAAAATAGTTGATATTTTTTATTTTTAACATGCCCAAAATATCGGTGTCCTTGACAGTTCAGAAATTATGCAGGCAAATTTTCACTAATCAAAAAACTTTTTTGTTATTAAGAATTTCATACAGCATGCTGCGAAGAAAATGGAGACAAATGATAAAAAAAGTTTTTAGTAACATAATTGTTGTTGTCACTTTTATAGTTTAGGCGCTATGATTTTTTTAAAACGCGCGGAATTTAAACATTCGGTTATACTCAACGACGAATACGTAGCGGCCGGTAATTATTCTAATCGCGCTGGCGTCGACGTGATATGACATGCCGAAAGTGTTTGTAGGTAGGTACATTACATAGATATTATGGTTATAACTTATAAATAATAATGTGTAAGTGTGAGTAAAGTGTGAATACTGTAAGTAAAATAAGTACCGTAAAATGGGGTGAATAGCAACAGTGGGGTGAATAGAAACGAAACTTCTGAAAAAATTCAACATTATGTAATAGGAGGTTAAAGTAAAGCAGACAGGGATATTTTTTTTTTATGAGATGGAAATAAGGTAAGATTTAAGGGAAATGTGATTTTGTGTGGTTGGCAATACTGAGATTCAGATTCAGTGGTGTGACAAAGCAACTTCTGTTTCAGCCGATTTTCATCGTTTTCCAAACTTTACATGTAAGTACCATACCTCATCACCTCACATGTTTGAATTGTACTATTTTTTATACCTTGTATACCTGTAGAAGATATCACATTGTTTAATATAGTGTAAACAAAACCATTTCTTTGTTTCAATTTTTGTTTTAGGTTATGATCCATATTTTGAATCTGTGGGGTGAATAGAAACACATTATTTTGCTGTTTCTATTCACCCCACAAATCGTAAAGTTTTTATTTTGTGTTTATTTTCCAATGTCACAGCTGAAAGACAATTAAATATATAATATACAACCAATAGTTATCCAATTGAGGAATATTAGCTGGCACAAGCTATAATGTGACCGTTTTCTTTCAGCATGCCAAGGAGTTACAAACGATTAAAACCGAAGAAAGTACAAGATCCAGAGGTTATTAAGGCAGCTGTTGAAGACATAACTAATGGCCTTAGCCTTCGAAAGGCAGCGGCAAAATATGACATCCATTATAGTGTCCTCTACAGAAATTTCAAAAAAGGTGATCAAATTAAGAAAAAAGGAGAGCAAACCGCTTTAACAGAAGAAGAGGAAAAAACTTTGGCGAGTAGACTTATTATTTGTGCTGACTGGGGCTACCCAATTGATTCGTGGACTCTGCGAATTTTGGTCAAAGAATCGCTTGACCGCCAAGGTAGAACCATAAAAAAATTCAAAGACAACTTTCCTGGCCGTGATTTTGTCTATTCTTTTTTGAATAGATATAAGGCTGACTTGTCACAAAGGTTATGCCAAAACATTAAACGGGTCAGAGCAGGTGTCTCCCCAGAAACGATCAATGAGTACTTTGACAGACTAGAAGCAGAGCTCAGAGACGTTCCTTCATCAAACATTATTAATTATGATGAAACGAACCTTTCTGATGATCCTGGAAAACATAAAGTAATAACTAAGCGTGGATGTAAGTACCCAGAAAGGGTAATGAACTCAACCAAATGCTCCATTTCTGTCATGTTTTCAGCTGCTGGTGATGGTCACCTCTTACCCCCATATGTAGTCTATAAATCTTTATACTTGTATGAAAGTTGGAGAGAAGGAGGCCCTGATGGGTGCAGATACAATAGGACCAAAAGTGGTTGGTTCGACAACTTTTGTTTTTCTGATTATGTTGAAACCATAGCCCTTCCTTATCTTAGACGTTTACCTGGCAAAAAGTACATGATTGGAGACAACTTATCTAGCCACTTGTCCTTGGATCTCATTAAAAAATGTGCAGAAAATGATGTCTACTTTATATTTTTACCAGCAAACTCCACGCACCTCACTCAACCATTAGACGTGGCATTCTTTCGGCCTCTCAAAATGGCATGGCGTTCAATCCTTCTAGATTGGAAAAAAGGACCCGGCAAGAATGAAGCTACCATTCAAAAGAGCAAGTATCCTAGTTTGCTAAAGAAACTGTGTGAATCATGCAAATCGGAAAATGTAATTTCTGGCTTTAGAAAATGTGGTATTGTGCCCCTAAATCGGAAGGAAGTACTAAAGATGCTACCCTCCTCAGATTTGTCTATTGAATCAACCCAATCCTCAAGAGCCACAACACCAGCACTATCTCCTGTTGCTGCTATTGATGCTTCCTTCAAGGAACTATTAACAGCTCTAAGACACACAGAAACAGTTCCAGCTCGAAAAAAGCGAGTGAAAGTAGATGTTGGTCCAGGAAAAAGTGTTTCTGTGGCAGATTTTCCACCGGATCCAGATCAGGCTGGACCTAGCACATCTGTTGCTGGTACAAGCACTGACAATGATAATTCCACAGGTACCAGAAAACAAAGTGTAAGTGCCAGGAAAAAGAAAAATAAAAAACTCGATTCAGAATCATCACCAGAAGATTCGGACTATTCTGTGCAAGACAGTGACTCAGATCTCACATTATCCGATTCTTCTGCAAATGCCGAACTTTCAAAAGAACTTGACGGATTAATCCAACCTGACGATTTTGTAATCGTGAAGGTATATGGAAAAACTAAAAATGTATTTAGAATGTATGTCTCCAAAGTCACTGACTTTCAAGATGACGGTTATGTTGGACTGTTTTGCAAGAAAACCCTCAGCAGTAATATGTTTTCCTTGACTGATGAAGAATCATTTTTCTCCAAGGATGATGTAATTAAAAAATTGATGCCAGTTGTTCAAACCTCAAAGTCTGCTTCTCGCTGGAAAGACAAAATCTGTTTTCAGGATGACTTAAGTGCCTTCATAATTTATTAGACTAAACTTTGTATTCTCACTTTTGTTCTTTTTGTTTTTGGGTATCGGTTACGATATATTGTAATTAAATTTTTTGCTCTGATTACCACTCGTTTGTGTTTCTATCCATCCCTTAACAATACTTACTCTTTCTATTGACCCCGCTCGATGGGGTGTATAGAAACAGCATGTTTTCAATTTTTTTAAATTTTACCTTGCCATAAAAAGAAAATATGAAGCTGCAGGCTTGTAGAGGACGGGAAGACCCATAAACCGAGGTAGGTCTCAATTCAATATCTCTTATAGTACTTTTGATATTTAAACTTGAAGTTCAAAACTGTTGCTATTCACCTTATTCTACGGTATAGTAAATCATTAAAATGGAGTGTTTATTATGTGGTGTAGTTATGAGTGAAAAAGATAAACTTGTGGTTCAGAAACCTTTGAAGCAGGGTTTAGAGACAATAATTAGTGCAGCGGAAATAAGAAACAATCATTTTGGACAAAAAATTTTGAAAATGAAGGATGACATTTTAAGCGGAAAAGTAAAAGTGAAATTTCATAAAGACTGCAGGAAAATTTACACCTGCAAACACAATATGGAGATACTTCGCCAAACTAATAGCTCAAATAGAGACAGAAACATTCCTGATCCTTTGAAAACTAGGAGTACTATACAATCTTTTAATATACGTGAAATGTGCCTTATCTGTAATGGAAAAGGGACAAAGAAAAAGCAAAAATTGACAGTTATACAAACAGGTTTATAGGTTATTATCTATGTATTTTAGGTATCTCCCCGCTCAGGTACTACAATAATAGCAAATTGGGTTTATCACTTTTAGGGACAGGAAAAAGTACTTACGAAAAAATAATTCAAGCCGCTAAAAAACGGGACGATATTGAAATGGTATCAAAATTGGCTGGTTGTAATGATTTGTTTGCACTAGATGCAAAATATCACAGGTTGTGTTATAGCCATTACATTTCAAACTCTAACATACAAGCCTTTTGTAATAAGTCAAAAATTCACAAAAAAACCACAGCCAAGGACACGCTCTTTTTATTAAACACTGATGAAGTAGGATCAAGAAAGTCTCAGTCAAATTCAGAATCACAATCAGATTCAAATTATTCTTTTGGATCTGAAACTGGTGATGTCTGTGAAGAACAAATTGTTCAAAACGAGTATCATATTTTATACCAAGCAACTGGGATATTGAAAAAAACAGATGCAAAATTTTAAATCTGCGCGAAAAGAATTTCCTGCTCCCCATGATATTAATCAGAGTGAGTTTGTAAAGCAAGTACCAAACATGTTATTGGAATTTATTTCTTGGCTTATCGATGACGATAGTTAAACGGTTTAGAAAAAAATATAAACCCAAAAGCTGCTATTTCTTGCAATATTATTATGGCGCAGTTCGACAAGTCATATAAAAAAAAACTATTTTCAATTTGGGTTAGGGTTACATGTATATCATTTAGTACGAAGTAGAAAACTTTTGGACCTTCTATCTGAAATTGGTATTGACTGCACTTATAATGATATCAAGCAATTATCAACCAATTTCGCCAAACAAAGAATTAATACTGACACAATTTATGTACCTCCAGGTGTGCAAGTTGTTGATAATAAAATCAAAAATTACATACACGCTAGTATGGACAATTTCGATTTAAATGAGGACACTATTGATGGAAAAAATACTACTCATTGTATGGGTATGGTGGTATTTCAGCAACGTTCAGAAAATATTTCACTGGTAGGTGAAAATCTGAATAGAAAAGGTCCTTATTCATTAAGCTTAGAAGATCTTGATTTTTCTTTTGGACGTATATTGACATTTTTGAACCCTCCAACCCGACCAGAACCTGTAACCTTTAAGTCATTTAAATTTAAGAAAGAAAATGATGAGAGGTTTTCAGAAATAAACTTGGCATGGAAACTTTTTTAACATTTTAAAGGCAATACTCCATTTTTAACTTGGTCAGGTTTCAATAATATGATATCCGAAAATATTGTTTCAGCAAGCGACATTTTTTATATGCCATTTGTAAATAATCCCCCAACAGAGTTAGATACAATATACACTTCTATGGTGCGCTTAGTAGAATTAGCAAGTGAACTAAATCAATCTCACATAGTTATAACGGCTGATTTATCCATTTACTCCAAAGCCAGAGAAAATTTGTGGAATGACCCTCCAAAATTAAAAGATAAAGTGACCCTAATGCTAGGTGGAATGCATTTGAACATGTCGTTTATTGCGAGTATTGGATATATTTTTGGTGACGGAGGTCTTGCTTTAATCCTCACCGAAACCGATGTTTATGCCGAAAATTCCTGTAAAATGATGTTGGAAGGCAAGCAATATTCAAGAGCAATTCGTGGCATGACTTTAGCTGCAGATGCGTTATTTAGACTACCTTCCATGACGATATTATAAGTATTTTAGTTGGTTTTAAAAACTCTTACTTTAATAATACAGATTTTGAAACGTTTTTAAAGAAACTTGAGCCATTACAGGAAAAAATTCAGGAATTTATTGCAGAAGGCTCTATTATTTCATTAACATTTAAATATTGGCATTCCTTTCTTGTCAGCGCTGATCTTCTTTGGAGATTATTACAATCAGAAAGAAATGGCGATTTTGAATCTCATATGTGTGCAGTATATGACACATTACCATATCTAGCAGCAGCTGGTCGTAATTTGTATTTACATGTACGAATTTTTAGCTAAAGGAAATTTTGTTGTCAAGAAAACCAGTGAAAAGAAATTTAATTGTGTTGCCTCAGATATGGCTCTTGAACAGTCACTTAACAAAGATTGTAAAAGTATTTCTGGGGTAATAGGATTTTCTCAAAAACCTGGTACACTATTAAGGTGGCTCATAACAAGGCATTCATTGGAAGATTATTCAAAACATTTTCTAGGTATCTATTAATTGTTATTTCTGATAAACTTTTATTAATATTTTTTTTATAGATAATCGAATCATCAATCAATCAAATAATCAAACCATCACACTTTACCGATAACTCTGAAGCTCTAAAAAATGAAAATGATGTGCTTAAAATGGTAAGCAGCTTGGAGAATGAATGGTGCAATCCATTTGAGTTGAAAACATTACCAACAAACCAGTTGATAAACATATGCACAGGAAAAGTTGCTAGTGATGAAGTAGAAAGTAGTTTCCTGGAAACAGCTACAGTAAAGGTTAAAACCTTACTGCAAAAATCTCCTGAAATTAGTTTTTGGAAACCAATGAAAAGAGATAAAGTTTTAACATTCAAAAATACAAAAGCAAAATCCAAAATTACCTTACAGAAGACTTACATCGGTTCCGAATTTATGTTTCGGAGGATCACATGTGCCGCTCGTTTCCAAGAAATGGATTTGTCAAATATTTTATCTTATGAACTTTCCTCTGTTCCGACTTCTATGTTCTATGAAGATGGTTCAATGCGCAAATCAACAAAATCTGATCTTTCGAAAAAGTTAGAGTCATTTACTAATTCTTTATTCGTCTGTCCGCCAATAGATTCATATTTAATTGATGGCATGGTACTTATTCAAGAATTAAAGTCATCTACGTTTTCAACTTTTAACGATCTGCTATTAACAAAAATTTTGAGAAATGGAAAAAAACATGGTGCAAAAAGAATTACAGTGGTTTTTGATACATACACTAATCGTTCCCTTAAAAATGCTGAAAGATCCAACCGTGGCGACACAAATGTTGTTGAATTTAACGTGACTGGTACGCGAAAAGTTCCTAATTTTAACGAATTTCTTAAATCTTCCTTGAACAAAAGAGCGCTATTAGTTTACTTAAGCGACTACTTTCTTCATAATAGTTCAGATTTATTAAATATTCATGAAAAACTAATAATAGCTGAAGGATTTGAAAATCCAAAGCAAGCGTTTCGAATTACCTGCGATAGAGAACCCGAAAACTTGATATCACTGAACAGCAATCAAGAAGAAACAGACACTAGGATCATTCTCCACGTTTTGTCAGAAAATTCAAATAGCAACTCCATTTTAGTAAAATCGGTAGATACCAATGTGTTGTTATTACTTTTACATTTCTATAGTATAACTCCAGAACTTGAAAAGTCTGATTTGTTTATGGAGCTGGGGCACAGCAAGAACAGACGCTTCGTTGCTATCCATGATATAGTTAAGAAACTTGGCCCTCTAATAACCAAAAACCTATTAGCTATCCATTGCTTAAGTGGTTGTGATAATACGAGTGCATTATATAAAATAGGGAAAAAAACCGCCTTTGAGACGTTACAAAAAAACATTGAAAGTCTATCACAGCTAGAAATGCTTCCAATATTATCCGAAGATGAAGCCTTGGATGTTGCCAGCAAATTTATTTTTTTGTTGTATAAAAACAAAGATAGAAGCATTAAAAATTTAAACGAACTAAGATTCCTTCTAACAACAACCTCAAACAAGCCTGCTTGTGAACTTCCGCCGACAGTAGATGCTTTTCGACTACATCTAAAAAGGTATACATATTTATTTCGCATTTTAGCACTTAGCAGAGCTTATTAATATTTTACTTTTGTAGGTGTATTTATCAATTAAAAATTTGATATTCCAGCCATTTATCAGAACCTGTGTATGAAAATCCCGCAAAATTTGGTTGGGTGTTAAAAGATGATGTGTGGATACCACAGTTAACTATGAAAGACCCAGTACCAGCAGACCTAAGAAAACTATTATCCATAAAATGTTCAGACAAAAATTGCAATAGTAGCAAATGTGTATGTGTAAAACAGGAATTGAAATGTATAATAGAATGTAAATGCAAATTATGCAGTAACAGTCTAAGTTTTAATGACGGTCTATCAGTTTCAGAAAATGAAGAAACCTAAAATATACGTCTCTTTAATACTTGTTATCTTTTTCTTCGCAGCCTGTTATTTTCAATAACATAGTGATAATAATATACACTGAACACTACTTAGTTTCTGCAGAGCGCTCCAATATTACACATGTAGCTTTAGATTAGCCGACGAGTAGGTAAACGAATTTTTTAATTCTACGCGCTATAAAAAATCATAGCGCCTAAACTATTAAAGTGACAACAACAATTATGTTACTAAAAACTTTTTTGATTATTTATCTCCATTTTCTTCGCAGCATGTTATATGAAATTCTTAATTTGCCTGCATAATTTCTGAACTGTCAAGGACACCGATATTTTGGGCATGTTTAAAATAAAAAATATCAACTATTTTAACTTGTTTATGTTTACTTTAAAACATAAAAAAAATCATGTCGATACCTTAATTAGGTAAATAGATATTAAAGGACAAATATAAAAAAACGTGATTTTAAAAAATTGAAGTTTTCACAGTTTTTTGAAAATAAAAAAAGTCGTGACCACTAAAAAAGGTTATATTTTGAGGTTTCATGTGTAGAATGATATTGTTGACAATATCCAATAGGTTTCATCTTGTTCTAACGTAAAAAATAAATAATCGAGAAGGAAACGACTTTTGCATAGTTTTTTACTCCACTATAAAGTATCTACTTATGTCTTAACTTTCTCTACAATGTGCAGTACTAAATAAAAGAAAATTTGTATATACACTTTTTATTTTAAAAAATATATAACATAAATTGTAAGTAAACAACTAACTACCATTGTAAAATAAGTTGAAATTAAATGTAATATTATAACAAATATAAGATTCGTCAAATGAACTGTATATAATAAAATCGCATTCTTTTACGTTTCAAAAACCCATTGTCATCTGTACTTGGCAACAATATTTACAATTTTCTTTAAAAGTAACTACCCCTCTTTCAATTTTTAAATAACTTAAGGTGCCACTGTCTAAAATCTGTTGTGCACTTTTCGCCCGACCTGCAATTGGACATTTAATTTCCAATATTTTAATAATATTTCCATTTTCAATTATAAGTCCATCTGGACTACAACCAAACCAGGGCGCACTGGGATGAACAACTAATCCACAAAAATAAACGTCTAGGCCTGTTGCGGTTTTATATGCTTCCATAGCACATTTTTCTTGTTGCAAACCGTAACGAGTTGCTGCATTTCCTTTAAAATCTGACGTCTTAAAATTATCTACTTTATTTTTCCAATTTGGTAGTTTGTTTTTGCTGTATGTGTACAATTCATATGCTCTACTAGCAGTTATTCTTTTTTTACGCTCTTCTTGCCATAGTTGACATTCCGATTGTGATGTTGTTTTACTGCTTAGACGTACACATTCTTCCAATGTTAGAGGAACATTTTTATATACTCGCATCTCTTCCATACTTAAACAATAAATTGGAAGATTGTACTGAAACGGTTTCTGTAAATGCAATTTCAATGCAGTTTCCACTACCGTACAAACAGTTTTGCAGTTTCCTAAAGCTGTAAAATTTTCATGAAATGAGCGGTGTATATGAAAAATGTCATGAAGGCATACCAATTTTGTCAAATGACTGATCCATGCAAGCGACAGTCTCAGCCTTTTCCGTGCTAAAAATATTTTTACCGTTAAAGAAATAGAAACAAACGACATTATAAACTTTAAGACTTGGTGGCCCAAATATTATAAGCTCAACTGCATATCAAATGAAACAAAGATGGAGAAAGATAGAAATTCCAAAGTTCAGTTCACAGTTTCAAATTTTCACCACTTAGTTTATGAAGAAGATAATGTGGTCAAAGCTTCTGAATACATTAATGGTGTTATGTGGAACACTTACAGATTTACTACAGCCTCGAACATCCACATCATGTCTTCAACTTCCTACAGAAAAGGCATACAAAGGTCCATTACCTATAGGAACTGTGAAACTTGACAACATAAAAACGCTATTACGCTGGGTTGAAGAAGAACATAAGGAATATTATCATAATATTCTACTAAACCACCCACCAAAAGATGAAAAAGTCAAAAAGAACAAAAAATAAAATTAAAATAAAAATGTTTTGTGAACTTAGTTACTCATTATTAAAGAATTTCTGAATTTAAAATTTGTTGTTTATTGCAGAAACAATCCATGTGCATTTTTTCAGTAATTTTTAGTCTCAATCAAAAAAATTTTATACTTCATTTTTATCAAAGGTCTTGAATGTAGTTGAAGTATCTAAAAAGGCCAACATAAGTTATATTTTTTATCAGTTTAGAAAATAAAAAGTTTTTTTTCATTTCCTGAAAAGTTTGTAAAATGTCGTTTAACCTGTTTTAACAATAAACGATTCAATTTTAGATAATCAGGTAGAAAAATGTCGAAACTACTTAAAATCCCATTGAGGATTAAAATCTATTTACCTGGCTTTTACAGCCCTCCAATATAAGGACAATTTGCAATCGTTTACTTTTCGTTGCTGTGGTTATTTTCGTTATACGACAAAAGTGCTAATGTTTCGTTAAGGCCGTGTTCGATTTTGACAATTTAAAATGGAAAATGTTTATGAAGGTATGTACAAAAACAGTATATAATTTCAATATTACAAAACTATTTTTTCATTGTTAAAAGTTATACTAAATGTAGAGTCAAATTAGCCTGATTTTAAAATTTCTCTTTTAATTAATGTGGATTAAGTTAAAATGTAAGCCTCCGGGGGCGCTAGTTTTTACGGGAAAGTGTTTACCAATCTGTCTTTTATTAGTTTCTTAAAAAATTGGCTGCGCATACTTGCGCGAAAATTAATTAAACACATTAAAGACGTCCGCGCTCAGTTTTGACAGCTGTCAAGGTTAAGCGCAGGCACCATATTTCAGTGTACGCCAAGGCGTGTTTAAAATATTTTATTTAAGATTTATTTTATCATACCCAAAAGAAGGAACAATTTTTTTTGTATAGGATTTATTAATTTTTCTACTAGATATATAATTTAAAGAAGCATTAGTATAACTTCAAAAGTTTAAAAATACATCATATAATTTTTTTATATTTTTTACAGGACCTTTATGTGATCAAGTCACTTATTTACGTCATCAAATCTTTGTATTACTTCGAGGTAACTTGAATTCTGATTTTAAAAATCAGTGCTTACTTTTAGAGACTAAAATTGAGGAAACTAAGAGTTGTTCTTTTACAATTTCTAAAACTTCAATAACAGTGTTAAGACAAACAATAACTGAGTTGAAAAAAAAAAGGATTCGTGCTCAAAGGCAATTTGACCGTTTTTGTACTGCTAATCAAGAGTGGCTTGAAGGTACAATTACTCTTTGTAATTCTGAGACTAAAATACCAGCTCCGAAAGCCAGCACGCACATCCAGACAATCTGATGAAACCTGCCAACAGTATGGTCGACCTTTATTGGATTTTGAATCAGTAAGTGATCGCAGTAAGCGACGAAAAGTGAGTGGACTTCGAAGTGCATTTAGGACTAGTGAGTTGTCACTCGCCACAGAAATGAATCTTCGAGCATCTGGATCCCATTCTGCAGCCGCGGTACTTAAGGATATAACCACTACTAGTCCAACGCGAGCCGCTCGATACCAGTCAGCATTTAAATCATCTACTAAACAAGTACCCCAAAAAATTTCAGCTGATCCTGCTTTAAATCTGATTATAAGCGGTAAAATGACAAAGGAAACTTATAACATGGTTCGTGA
The DNA here is from genome assembly GCA_035610365.1 of Aquatica leii. Classification (NCBI taxonomy): domain Eukaryota; kingdom Metazoa; phylum Arthropoda; class Insecta; order Coleoptera; family Lampyridae; genus Aquatica; species Aquatica leii. Next base: position 257,758,383 of record CM069432.1, read on the forward strand.
GATGACGAATGAGAATAGAAGCTCTTCAGTTTATCCAAGTTACCATAAAATATTGGCTGCTAAGTCACCATCATCATCAATGAAGGTTACCGAGTTGAGTGCAGAAGTATCGTTGCGGGCACTACTGGATCATACCACATCTAGATTAATTGAAGTACAAAGAGAGGTTATCACAACTTTGTACGATTCTTTACTTAACAACATGAAGTTATTTTTAAAGTGGGGCTGCGATGGTTCTGCTTCTCAGCAACACAAGCAAAAATTTACAGAAACTGAAAGCTCTGACGCTTTTTCTTTTTTTACCTCCGTGGTACCTTTACAAATGGTAGCAAATAATGTCAACTCTGACCAGCAAGTTGTCATTTGGAAAAATCTAAGGTCTTCTTCAATTCGGTATTGCAGGCCGTTACGATTGCAATTTTTAAAAGAGACTGTACAATCTTGTCAGGACGAAAAAAATTACGCTTATGAACAAATAGACTCTCTCATCCCGTTTAATACGGTAATAGGGGGTAAAAATATTGAAGTTAAATATGAATTATTTTTTACCATGATTGATGGAAAAGTAAGAAATGCTATAACTGACACAAAATCAGCGCAAAGATGGTATGTGTGCAATTTAACTTCAAAAGATTTTAATGATGTTCAATGAATTTAAAAAAAAGAATGTGAAAGTTCTGGGCTTCATTTTGGAATTTCTTCCTTGCATGGTTGGATCAGATTTATGGAATGGCTGCTTCATGTAGCATATAAATCAAATGATGGAACGGGTAAATGGCAAGCACGTTCAGCAGATGAGAAGCAAGAAGTTAAAGATCGCAAGAAAGAAATTCAAAGTGAATTAAAAACTGCTTTAGGTTTAGTTATTGATATGCCTAAACCAGGTTTTGGCAGTTCAAATGACGGAAATACAGCTCGGGGTTTTTTTGAAGATATTCCCTTAACTGCAAAAATTTTAAATATAGATGAACAACTTATATCAAATTGCAAAGGCATTTTGCAAACAATATCTAGCGGTTTTCCTGTTAATAGTAATAAGTTTAGAGAGTATTGCTTAAATGTTGCAAAAAGATATGTCAAGCTGTATCCCTGGTACCCGATGCCAACTTCAGTACATGTTGTATTACTACATGGATATGCCATTATAGACACAGCTATCTTGCCAATTGGGCAACTTTCCGATGATGCTCAAGAAGCAAGAAACAAGGATATTCGTCGATATCGTAAAAATTTTTCAAAAAAGTGTTCCCGACAAAAATCAATGTCGGCTTCTTGCATCCTCGGATCCGCTTATTTCCAGTTTACAAAAATTAAATAAAAAAAGTAGTGAACCATTGCCATCTGATGTCATTCAACTTCTTGAACCAATAAAAGAAAATACAGTTCAGGAAGTTCAAACAGCTGAGTTTGATTTTTAGTTTTAATAAATAAATATAAAACTGTTTATGCAAATATAGCTTATTATTTTCTTTTCTATTTGACAAATATTACAATAATATCTAAAAACTATCCGTTTTAACCAAAACACTTTTATAAAGCAATTATTTTTAAATTTTTAAACAAGTCGCCATTTTTGGTCAGCCATTTTAAATTTAAATTTTTTGATATTTAGTTCATTTATAGAAATCTTTAACAACCTGTTTATTAACATTTTTAAAGCAATTTACCAATATTTTCAAAAAATGCATTATTCTTGATCCGCCATTTTGAATTTTTGATATCAAATTCGTGATCAGCGACCCCAAAAACCTAAAAATACCAATTTTCACAAAATTAGATTCAATATTTCGACTTATGTCCACCGAATAAGGCACTTTGGACCAGTGTGCAACGTGACAAAATTCTTCTAATGGAATTACATCTACAGGTTCAGTATTTTTAGTTGCTCCCCAAGTTTGTTCAAGCTCTGTACATGAAATTTCTTGCAATTCGCTTTCTGACCTAAAATGATTGTAGAGGTTATAGCTTATTTCATATGTCAATTATCTTATATACTTACTTATATAAATGTAAAAGGACTGCAACTATATGCTTGCAACGTCCTCCTGCTCCAGCTTTACATGTGCATTGACACAGCCACATCAATGGTTCTAAAATGTAACTTTCAAATAAATTGTATACGTTATACCTACATTTTTATTACCTCCATCTATATTTAACGTGATTTTATGAGGATGGTCAGTTAATTTTGAAGTTTGCAAACACAGTGCTACAATAGCATCATTTTGTTTACCACACAATATTATGTGTTTAGCTTCTAACACGGCTTCACCTTCCGTCAAAGGTCGCACTCCAACACCAACATATATGTTAGTATGTCACTAATACTAATCTTACACATATTTTAAGTTTAGTTTTTTACAAAATATCGCTACGAAAATACAACCGTTTACTATGGTAAATGATACACAAATGAATCAGTTGTCCTCAAACTAGACGCCATACTTTAAAAGAACAGCGCCCTCTTTTGATACGTGCGCTTGCGAATTAAAAAGATAACTACTGCAATTATGCTTAAGTACAGGGCCTTCATTGAAACCCATTTCCCACGTGATCTAGGAGTTGAGCATCGACATTATTTTAGGTTGGTAGTGTGACCACAGCTGTTAACATTTAGTAACATTGGTAACATTATTTGACATTCTCGTTTGGCGTTTTGCGAGTCGTTTTCTTTATTCACTATTTGTATACTTTAAAACAGTTATTATTATAACTACTCAGCGCTATTTGTGTTTTCTCTGAGTAAGTACTGAATAACAACTGTAATTTTGTAATTTTTTTAATTTTATATTAATAGAATTTCACGATGTTTACCGCTGAACAACACACGATTATTGTAATGGCACATTTTCGAAGTGGTACTCGCAATCCTGATGGAACTTGGTCGTATTCTCTTCGAAGTTGCATCGATCAATTCAACGAACATTTCCCAGAAGCAAACTTTATTTATTATCTTTTTCGACAACGTAAACAAGTTTTAGTTAATCGATTTCTAAATAAGAATTGCATTTGCAAGGGGAAACCAACAGGAAGGCCTACTGTACTCACCGCAGCGGTTGTCGAAGACATTCGCAATCGCATGGAATAAAGTCCAAATAAATCGGTGGCAAAATTATCTGCGGCAACCGGTATAAAATCATTTTAAGTTCTACTTTTAAGTTACAAACACTTCATTTTTAGGATTGTCAGTAGGAACCTGCCACAAAGCATTAAAAAAGAACCTTCCAATGTACTGTAAACGCAGATCGTTATGATGATATTTTTGTCCAATTTTTCGAGTAGTTCGAAAATTTAAAAAGAAGAGTTAACACATGTATCGCAGCTGAAGGACAACATTTTGAACATCGGTTATAAATTTCATATAATTGTTATTACCAATTTTTATTTCAAATAAACAGGTATTGTTGTTAATGTGTTATTGTTTTTAATTAATTACTTATCCTTAATTTAAAGGTTACAAATCAAAATTTTCATTTAGTAGTTTTTTTTAGGTTCTACCAATTCAAGCGATGTTGGTTGCCTAACTTATATGTCACGTTGGATCCAATCGTTTATGAAGGCCTACATTGTTACTAATATTAACAAAAAAGACAAATTTATACAATTTTTTGCACCGAAAAATTAATAACGACAATTATATTTATTATAAATAATATCCTATAACTGCATAAAATATTTGTCAGTTCTATTAAAACAAAAAAGGAAAATGTTTCATCATGTTGTAATTAGTGTATAAGTCTGTATTACATTTTAATTTAGCTTAAGATTTTATACATTGCTATACATAGCAGGTGTAAAAAAAGGGCAACATCTAAATACGCAAGAATCGTGGGCTAAATATAATGTATGTAATAGTAATAGCATTTATTTTAGTAAGTTAATTGACCTTTGTGGGTATTGAACTTATACGTAAATTGTAGGAAATTAGAAAGAGGCGTAATTGCATTTCCCGTCTAACGAAATAGCTAAGTCACCTCAATAAGAATCGATAAGTTCAATTCTTAACCCTGCGTCCGACATGTGGGGTGTGACAAACGTCGAAAATTGCATGTAACTTTTTAAAATTTGCACTTTAGAGTCGGAAATGCTCGGTAGCTTCCGTTTATAGTTGCCTCTGCGGTATTAGCATTTAAAATCAGTGGCCGTTGAGCGCGTGTTTGACTCAGAAGCGTTTTAAGTCGACTGGGGCGTACCATACCCCACCTGTCTCAATAGGTTTGAATATTTTATTCTCACCAAGATAACCAAATCAAGTTGTGACTTTAGAATTCAAGGTAATAAACGTTTGTTTAACTACTATATTTGTCTATATTTAAAGTATTTTACAAAATAGCAAAATGGGAGATTACGAAAAAGAAATGGAACGTCTTCAGGCGTTATGGAACGAAACACAAAGGGATGACGAAATCAGTGGATCTGATGGTGAAGAGGAGTATGATAATGTAAGCATTGGTAGTGACTACTCAGATTTTGAACAAGATGCCGGAGTAGAAAATTTAGATAGTGTAGAAGAAAATGAAGACAACAGCAGAAACAACGAAAATGAAGAAAATTCGGTACAAAGAAATACAAATTTCTATGTCGGTAAGGATAACGTTAAGTGGAGAAAGACGTGCCCTACAAAATCTGTTCGAACAAGGTCAGAAAATATCATAACGCCCTTACCTGGTGTAAAATTGTTTGCAAAAAATGCAAAAAGTCCTCTTCAATGTTTTCTACTTTTCATAAACAATCAAATGATAACCGACATCGTGATACATACAAATGAAAGGATCATTGAGAAAACAAGGCAATCGAAAGAATCACCGCATTATCAAGCTACGAATTAAGTCGAGATAAAAGCTGTGTTAGGCTTATTATATTTATCAGGAGTTTTCAAAGATAGCCGCCGTTCAGTGAAAGACTTTTGGAAAACTAACGGAACAGGGATAGAAATCTTTTGCACTACGATGGCGCAAAGGCGCTATGAATTTTTACTTAGCTGCCTACGTTTCGACAACAAAGAGAACCGCCCCTTGCGACAAAAAAGTGATAAATTAGCTGCTATTAGAGCTATAGTGAACAAGTTTGTTGATAATTGTAAAAGTGCTTATACACCGGGCCAATATTTAACAATAGACGAAAAATTAGAGGCATTTAGGGGTAAATGTCCGTTTCGTCAATATATGCCAAATAAACCTTCGAAATATGGCATAAAGGTTCATGCCCTGGTAGACGCCCGAACACACTACCTAGTCAACATGGAAGTTTACGTAGGTAAACAGCCAGAAGGTCCGGTCTGTGCAAGCAATAGTCCTAAAGATATAGTTGTTAGGCTGGTGGCTCCCGGCCCAAGAACAAATAGAAATAACACTCTCAACAATTGGTACACAATCTACGACTTCTTTATCAAGTTGCGCTAAGCGCATGTCGTCACTGCTTTAGGAACCATTCGCAAAAACAAAAGGGAGGTTCGTACAAACTTTGTAAATGCGAAAAATCGAGATACATACTCAAGTCTCTTTGGATATCAACAAAATTATACATTACTTTCCTATGTATCCAAAAGAAGCAAAGTTGTCCTTTTGCTGTTATCCCTTCACCACGAGGGCTAGTAGATAATTCAGAAAAGAACTTCCTGAGATTGTGTCGTTCTACAACTTGACTAAAGGGGGAGTAAATACAGTTGATCATTACCAGCTTTATGCAATGTATCACGTAATAGTCGTCGGTGGCCTTTGACTATATTTTTTTTCTTGGTCAATACTGCTAGCATAAACTCCCAAATTATTCATAGAAAAAATACTAACGGAGGAAACACACAAAAAAGTGACTACTTAACTCAGTCAGGATTCGAATTGACAAGCGATCATCAGAAGATGAGGATGGTAAATGACAGACTACCTCGAGAACTGCAAAATGCGATCCACAAAATAAGAGACGAAACATCAGAGCCGCCTACCAAAAAATTAAAACCAAATAGGCAAGAAAGATGTCAAGATTGTCCTCGTGTCCGTGATCGCAAAACAAAATACGTTTGTGATAGGTGCAATCGGTTTATATGCCTGGAACACGCTAAAATGTACTGCGAAACTTGTACAGAAGTGAATGAAGTTGATAACCAATAACTTTTTTATTCTTATTACCAGTATATACATATTTTGTATTATAGTTTTCTAATGATTTATTTTTAGTGTTTTCAAGTTATTTACTTATTATATTAATGTTACACATGCAAAAAAATTTTTTAAAGCAACCTGTTTTCCTTGGTTCAATAAAAATCACTTTTTATTGTAAAGCAACCATACAATATTATGTGCTTGTTTTGCAAATTAGGCAATGTTTATTTCGCAAACGGGTTATTATAGAACATGAAAAAAATTAGTACTATTCCTAAATCTGCAAATTAAAAATTTTGTCTAAAAATGTTACACAATTCTACCTGTCGGACGCAGGGTTAACAAAGTTCAAGTAGTATTAGAATGGTAGTATTAAGAATAAGTTGTATTAATATTTAAATAAATGGTAGTAATAAAAGGGTTAATAAAGGGTTTTAATTAACGAACCTTGTACCCTAAACTAGGTACATCACATGGCGACCCTGCCACATCCACACAAGAAATGCCATGACATCACGTCACAACCGGGCTATGCAAGAAAAAACCAAAATAATTAAAAAGACAAATTGAAAAGAAAAAAAATGTGTGGTCCTCAAACAACTAACGAAAGGATAATTGACGAAGCTGCTGGTTCGGGGAATAACAATGCTGCTCAATCCGATTCAAAGCCTCTTTCCTTAGTAGAAATTGGGATAATTTTGGTAATTATTATGCCTAAACCATCCGGATCATCTTAAATTTAAAGTTCTACGTCCACATATCTGTGAGTGTATATTTTGTCTCGTGAAATGTTATACCAGTGCCCGTGCAGTTTTCACAGTTGTTAGAAATTTTTATAAAAACTTAATAAAAGATAATGCAGAAAGAAGAAGACACGTCCTTACTATTAATCGTAAGTTAGAGTATTTAAATAAATTTAAAGAAAAATTAGTGCAGATTTATAATTGCTTTAATGAATAATATTTTGATGCAAACGTAGTTTTAGAAACTAAGCAATGCGTAATTGCTTTAATGAATAATGTTTTGATGCAAACGTAGTTTTAGAAACTAAGCAATGCGTATCTAATATAAATCATTATATAGCGGAGGTAGAAAAAATTTTAAACGCTAGGTTAGGTATGACCGAAATTGAATACTGTAAAGTTAAAAACGAGGGAACTAGTACTGTTACTGAGGTAGATAGTCAATTAGAATTAATAAATATGGGAGAAAAATTTGATTTAAGAACGGCAGGAAGTTTGCTTCCACTTGGATAATTCAGAAAATACAGCAAAACAACTCATTGATGCCATTGAATTATATGATGTATTATTAGACGAAACCGGGAAAAGATTATTAACAACTTTTGTATTAAAAACGCGATTATCTCAAAGCGCAAAAATAAGGTTAAAAAAAGGTTACCCCACTAATAAAGAAATTAAAGAGAATCTTCTCACAAAACCGTCCATATCTGCCCTATCTAAAAAATTAACTAGTGTTAGGCAAGAAAATAAAACAGTCGAAGAATTTGGAAAAACGGTTGAGGAATTACTTGTTAATTTAACTATAGCACAGGCTGATGATATTTTACCCGAAATTTTAAAAAATGTTAACGAAAAAATCGCGATACATTCATTTGCTAGTGGTTTAGAAAATCAAGAATTGCGTACAACTTATTATTAACTTTTCAATTATGTTACTATGTTAAATAATTTATTATAATTTCATCTAGTATGAGTTAACTTTAATTATGTAATTATTGCCTGAAGATGGCCTCAATTTTTATTGTTTCGGCCGAAACATGTCGCATACATTAATATTAAACGTTAATTAGACGTTTTAGTTATTGGTTATTTTGACCTTCACTTCATATTTGAATTATCACACCAATAACATGGATCCCTTCAAACATTTAAATAAATATTAATGACGATGAAGAGTGGGAAAGCGAAGATGAACTTCCTCTTTCAGTTATACGAGAAAACGAACTAAAAAGACGCACGATTTGGACTAAGTCTACTGAATACTGCATAAAACAGAAAAAGCAATTTAGCGAAACAGTGGGTCCAAACATTCCAACAGAAATATCTACTCCTATAGAGATATTTCTTTACATTTACACTATTAGGTGCTCAACTGGAGGTACCAAAAAGAGGAAGAAAAAGATCGTCTTCCTGTGACCAATAATTTCAAACCCACAGTACCTCTCGAAATAAGATTCGACAAATGTGCTTACATGCCGATCCATGGAAACCCACGACGTTGTGCACATTGCAGTACTCGACGTGAACCACATCGATCAAAATGGAGCTGCTCTACTTGCAACGTTGGGCTTTATATCAACAATAAGAAGAACTGCTTATTCCATACCACACAAAATGAATTCGTGTATTATCTTTTGTTTATTTCTTACATTACCTTTATGTATGTTGTATTTTCGTTACTTATGTTGTGTTACATTTACTTGTATGTTGTACAGTGTGTCCAGAAAGGGTGGGGGGTATTTGTATCGGCGTTGTCTGAGTAATGGCGCGATTGGTGGGGGGGGGGGTGTGAATAGGATAGCTGCTCCGCCATTATTTGGAGATTCAGTAACCATAGAAGCGTACCCGGGAAACCATCGTGCTTTTTGCATACGCGCTTATTATCGCAATGGTGATTCGATAGTGTCAGCTCAACGTTTATATCGTGCAGAATTTAATGTACGGAATGCACCGAAGGAAGATACCATCAGAAAATGGATTCGAATGTTTGAGAATACCGGTTCGAGTGTGAAAATTCAACATCCAGGTCGCCCACGCTCTGTTCGAACCTAACAAGCAATTGAAAAAGTGAGTTTCAGTGCGTCAAAATCCGTCTCAATCAGTTCGCAAACGAGGTCAAGGCCTTAACATTAAAAAATCGTCGTTGCACACTATTTTGAAGAAAGATTTACATCTTACAGCCTACAAAATTCAGCTCGTGCAGGAACTGAAACCTACCGACTATCCTCTTCGACTGAATTTTGCAAATGAAATGCTTCAACGCTTCCCAACGTTTGAAAACATCCTGTTTAGTGATGAAGCGAATTTTCACTTAAACGGGCACGTAAACAAACAAAACTGCCGCTTCTGGTCCAACGAAAATCCGAGAGAGAAACATGAACGACCACTACATAGTCCAAAGGTTATCGTGTGGGCTACCATGTCTGGGGAAGGCATCATTGGGCCGTATTTTGTTGAAGACCGGCGAGGGCGAGCACTAACGGTAAATAGTGAGCGGTATTGCGACATGTTACGGAACTTTTTGGCTTCACAATTACAGGAGTTTGATGCGGAGACATGGTTTCAACAAGATGGGACAACTTGCCACACTTCAAACCAATCGATTGCGGTTGTCAATCAACTTTTCCCAGAAAAAGTGATCTCTCGTAGAGGAACCATCAACTGGCCTCCGAGAAGCCCCGATCTGACACCCCTTGATTATTTCATGTGGGGATACCTTAAGCAGAAAGTGTACGCAAATAAACCACGAACTCTACTGCAACTGAAGCACAACATCCGCACCGAAATGGCCGCCATTTCCGGAGAGATGTGTAGACGCGTGGTGGCTAATTTCCGATTTCGTTTAGAGGAATGCCAGCAAAGCGAGGGTCAACATTTGGACAACATAATATTTGCCAATTAATTTTCCAATATCTTCTATAAAATTTAATATATATATATATTTTTTTCTGACTTGTGGTTTGTTTTTAATTGAATTTACAAATACCCCCTACCCTTTCTGGACACCTGTATTACATTTGTTACATAACTTTTTTTTGTCATTACTTCACTTGTATTAGTTCTGCCTACCAAAAATAATAAATGTAGCTTATAAATTAAAAAAAATAGAGTACTCTTTTTTTTACTACAAATGCCTGGTGGTTGCAGGGTGAGACCACGGTGTAACGGCCTTAAAGCACTAAAAAAATTAAAAAATTTTGCCAAGATGGCTTTTTTTTACTTAAAAATATTGATAATAAATGGTTATTTTTTAAGTACAATAAAATAAATTAATTCCGGATACAAAGGGTTAATCCAAAAAGTATTGACCAAATAATAAGTATAGCGCCAGTTGCTTCACGGTTTGAAAATCTGCTCAACATTGAGTTAAATAATTTAGATGCAGAATGGCGTTTGCTAAGAAATTATGAAGCAGTATCCAGAGAATTAAATTTTCTAGAATTCCGGAAAACAATTAGCTTGAAAATGGTGATGGTACTTCAAGTTTTTTTTTTACTTATACGAAAGTTGGAGATTTTTTGCTTTGGGTTGGCACTTTTTTAAGAATGCAGTGGGCAAAATATTATTTTTGTTTTACTTCGGGATTTTACTTTATTATTTTATTAACTTCATTAATTTACTAACTTCCTTTATTAGACTTGATCTACATCAATGTACATGCTTGATGGTGTCAATGCACCTCATGACCCTGAATGTGCATTGTTGCCAATGCTAACATCTTTACATAACACGCTCTTCCTTACAAAGTAACATTTTTCCTGTACCATTATAAAGCTAACTAAAACAATATTTCATTATGAAGAAAAAAAACAAGAGAACTTAAAACCTAGTTAAAATAATCTTTATAACTCATATGAATCCAAATATTTTGGTTTTCCTACCAACCTACCACTTTTTGTTTGTGCAGATGACGTATTTAAATTTACATCAACTGGAACGTTAGTAACACTTACTATGTCCTCACTATCATTTCCCGTCATAACATTACTATTATCTAGCTTACTACCTACTAAATCATAATCTTCATAAATTAAACTATAGTTATAATTTACGTCTACTCTTAGTGTTGTTGGTCTTAAATATATTCTATTTCTCCTGTATTCCCTGCCATTTACATTTCTAACAATATATGACCTATCATTATATATACCTATTACCTTTCCTTTTTCCCAAATTGAACTATTCTGAATTAACACATTCTGACCTATATTCAGTTTCGTCAGTGTTTTTACGTTTTTATCGTAATCTCGATTACGTTTCTGTTGATTTACTTCAAATTTTTCTGATATTAGTTTAGAGTCTATCACTTTAGTCATAAAATGATTAGCATGTGCTGGGAATTTTGTTTTTAATGTGCGGTTTAGTAGCAATTGTGCTGGAGAAATTCCTATTGCTAATGGAGAATTATTATATTGCATTATATAGAGATTTAAATTATTCGGATCTTTAGTCTTTTTCAAGATGTTTTTTACAATAGAAACAGCTTTTTCAGCAGGACCATTTGATTTATGATGGTATGGGCTAGAACATTCTAGTTTGAAATTAAATTTATTAGCAAATTCTTTCATTTCTGAACTATTGTTATCCGCATATAAGATTAGGCCTATTTGGTCTGTTGTGATTGATGATTGGTTCTTTTTGATTGGACTTCTGATGTCGTTGACACATTTAACAATTTTTAACGTATTTTTCTATGTCATCATTCATTTTTTGCCATATTAAACAGTGCCTTGCCCTTGCTTTGCATTTAGAAACTCCAAAGTGCCCTTCATGAATTAATTTTAACATTTCCTGTTTTAGACTTTCAGGTACGACAACTTTTTTGTCTATTAATAAAATTTCTTGTGATAGATAAAGCTGATTTCTAAGATTATAGTAATATCTTAATTCACTATTTAAATTTTTACTTGGCCATCCTGTTTCTAGGTAAGTTTTAACTTTAGATAGAATTTTGTCTTTGGATGTTTCTGTTGTAAAAGTGATTTTCTTTTGATCACTCATTGGGATATGATCTACTAAGGAATGAATAGTATATTGCATTTCAGGGCCATCCGGAGTATTTTCGTTAATATATGCTCGAGACAACGTATCCGAAATGTACATTTCTCTTCCCGGCAAATATGTTAATTTAATTTTGTATTTCAGAAGTTTAAGTAACATTCTCTGTAACCTTGCACTAATTTTGTTTAAATCTTTCTTAAAAATTGCAATCAATGGTTTGTGGTCAGTTTGAACAACTAGCTCTTGACCATATGTGAAATAATGAAATTTTTCAAAGCTGAATACGATTGCTAGCAGTTCTTTCTCTATTTGAGCGTATCTCATTTCAGTTTCACTAAGAGATCTTGAGGCGTAAGCGACTGGTAAGTTATCCTGTAATAAACAAGTACCCAATCCCTTGCTAGAACTGTCACACTGTATTGTAATTTGTTTTTTAGTATTAAATATTTGTAAGATCGGTTTATTAGTTATTATTTGCTTTAAGTAATTTAATTCATTTTCATGTTCATTACACCATATAAATTCAACGTTATTTTTAGTCAGGTTTCTTAAATTATTTGTATTCTTTGATAAATTTGGAATAAACTTGGAAAAGAACTTTAGCATACCTAATATCCGCAATAATTCTTTTTTATTTTTAGGGCTTTGTATTTCTTGTATAGCTCGTATGTTTTTATCGTCAGGTCCTATACCATGTTCAGATATAATTTGGCCTAGAAATTTCACTTCTGAAAGCTTGAATTAAAGTTTAGCAAAATTAAATTTAATGTTATTTTTAATAGCTCGGTTAAACACTTCTTCAACTATTTGATCATGTTCAATTTCTGTAGGGGCAGAAATTATGATATCAATTAACACCATTTATATCCCCAAAGATTTGAAATAATTTCTTTTGAAATATTTCAGGTGCTATCGAGAGTCCAAAAGGCATTCGCAAAAATTTATAACGACCATACGGTGTGCTGAAGGTACATAAATCTGAACTTGTTTTATCTAATGATAGTTGCCAAAATCCTTCTTTCATATCAATTACAGTAAATATATTTTTACCAGTTAATTGTGATGTAATTGTTTCTGCTGTTGGAATTAAAAAATGTTCTCTACAAATATTATTGTTTAGAGGTCTAGGATCTAGACATATTCTTAATGATTTATCGCGTTTTTCGACTAACAATAGGTTATTTACCCAATCAGTGGGATGATAATTGACTTTTTCAATTATTTAATTTTTTTCTAATGAATCCAGACAATTCTTTAAGCTTTTATGCAGTGTGTATGGAATTCGTTTGTTATACTGTATATTTGGTACATGATCCTCTTTTAATTTAATATTTACTGAACCTGGTATTTGTCCTATTCCCTCAAACACATTTTTATACACATTTAGCAATTTATCTTTTGTTAACATAGTTTCTTTTACTACTGAATGTATTTGCCTAATTATATTAAATTTAATGCAATGCAAATCGGTAAAATTATTACATAAATTAGAAGCCAGCGATGAACTAGAAATTAGTTTGTTTATGAATACAATTGGAGACGATGGCATTGAAGTATTTAATGAATTACCAGAAGATAAGCGAACCAAAATAAAAGACATTTATGATGAATTTGACAAAAAATGGGAAGGAAAGAAAAATATAACTATGGAAGCACTCAAGTTTAATGCAATCACTTAAACCTAATAATGGTTGACAATCACAATCTACAATCATAAAATTAATTTCCTGTTCAACATTATTGCATTTACATAGAACATTAATTTGACCAATCGGTTTTATCTTAAAATTACCAAAAGCAACTAATACTGACTGTGTCTGTTTATGTTGCTTATTTATTTAATTTTTTTTTCTTATTTTAATTTATTTTCACACCTGACACCATGTTTTACTTCGGGATTTTACTTTATTATTTTATTAACTTCATTAATTTACTAACTTCCTTTATTAGACTTGATCTACATCAATGTACATGCTTGATGGTGTCAATGCACCTCATGACCCTGAATGTGCATTGTTGCCAATGCTAACATCTTTACATAACAATTTTAGACCTGGCAAAGCTGATAATGTGTGCTACTGCCCATTTCTCTGTTATCTCCTATGCGAAGCCACTTACCAGAATCAAGATGAGAATGGTGAACAAAGTGACGATTAGAGGCCTCCCAAAAGAAAACGACCACAAATTGCAGGCGTCAAAAGCGTTATAGACGAAAAGATGACTGACGCTAGCTCGTCAGACTTTTATTGTGCTCTGGTAAATAACAATTTGTTTAGATACGTGACTGAGCAAATCTATAGTATGCTACATACGTGATGACACAGAAGATATATCCAGTTTATTGTTTATAGAGTTGATTTGTATTATTTCTTTGAAAATAAAATACATGATTAAAATAGAAATTAGTAAAGATTCTGTTAAATTATTCAATGTTAAACGGAAATATTAAATTCAAGGCTGTCTATTTAGTATAATAGCAACATTTTATTATAATTATGTGAATCACTTTTTAGTAATTGGCAATAGAATAAATGTACTTAAGCAGCTCCGTGACATATGCGGGCGACGATTACTTGCAGATTTGAGCAGCTCCATGGACGTTACAGGCACGTAACTTTTTTGTTTATTTAAATATTTTAACTCCGTATATGTTACGACTGATATTAAATATTATTATAATAAGATTTCCGGTCCGTATATGTCACGTTGGTTGCTAGATTATTTTTATTTATGAGAATTTTTTTCTTCCTTTCTTGAACTTTATAACTGATTCAATAATAAAAATTTATTTATTGTTTTTCATGAAACGTACGTCTGGCTCTTATGCACTCACAGCGTATCATTATAAATCTGACTTCTTTCACATGCGAAGGTATATTATGTATATGAAGTGATATTGGAAAACTACAATAAATTTTGTACGGCAAAGAAAACAAAAGTTGAATATCTTGTATGAGGTAATTTTTTTTTATTTTTTAATTTTTAGAAATTTATTATTGTGGAATTCTACACACAAATGTTAGTGCTAACATCGATTCTATCGTCCCGATTCTTATCGGGTTTTCAAATGACATCATCGATGTTCTAGTATCATTTGCGTACAAAATACTATAATTAGAAAAAAATATGTCTGACCAAGAAGATTATGAATTTGAGTGGAAGACCAATTTGTTTGAAAGCGGAAGTGACGATAGTGATGTTGAATTTGAATTTGGAACAAAGTGAGGATAACGACCAAATACCTGATATATCTGGCAACAAATAAGTACAAATATTTTGAATCCAGCACCACCACGTTTTCAGTTTTCTGATACCTCTGGTTGTACATTTAACGCAATTAATTTTGATGTTTTGGACTACTATCAATTATTTTTCGAAAACATGTTAAATTTATTAGTCACAGAGTCAAACCGATATTCAGAACAACAACCGAGATCATCATCTGATGTTTTATCGCCGATAAAAACAGAAGAAATGTACATTTTTTATTCAAAAGTGTTTGATGGCAGAGCCATCTCATAGTATAAATTTACTATGTGATTAAAATTAACTGTAGATAGCTATAAACGATGGTAAATACGTTGAGTTAGTTTAACACCCGCGAAATTCAAAATAAGCTTTGAAAAATTCGTCGGGATAAAACCACAACGTAAAAGGACATTGGGGGTGAGCAATGTCAATGCAATTGTGTAAACGCCACCAGAGTGAACTACTAGACAGCTGTTTCGCCCTTTTGGGGCTCCTCAGTAGTAGGAGATACACTCTAATGTTGTTCCCACAATTGCATTGACGCCCCTTATAGCTTTATAATTAAGTTCGACTTAATTGAATTGAACGCCCCTTATAGCTTTATAAGTTATATAGTTAATCATATTGCATTCACTAGTGACGAGCTCTGACAAAAACTGATACTTTAGAATTAACTAATTCTCTCTGTAAAATGACAAATGAATAACTTTAAGAAAATATTTATGCAACATACTCATCTATTTGTGGTTTTACAATATGATATTAAAACTTGTTTGTGGAACGTTTGTGTTTTTCTTCAAATATGCATTAAAAAATCTTAGGGGGCTAGGGCCCGTGACGAAGTTTGGCCGAGGGCCCAAATAGCTGCCAGACCGGCACTGATCAAACTTACTATATTTTTCTTTAAAAGCAGTTCGATTTCGACTGTATCTAATGACGAGTAAGAATAGAGCTACTATCTACTAGGACATGCAAATGTGGAAAAACATGACTTGCACGCACAAAAAAAATCATAAAAATAAAATTCATGCAAAATAGTTTAAGGGGAAGGAAAAGAAGGTCAAAGTCATTACAAATGATAAAAACAGTTTACCGATTGACGTTAAATTATAAAACTGATAATCATTTCAGTGAACTTCGCCGACGGTAAGTTTTATGTAGGATACAAAATAAATCGTGTTTAGAATGTGTTCACATAGTCACAATTGGTAGTCATTTTTAGAAAATGAACAATATGCAGAACCCATTTAAATATTTCCATATTTTAGTTTTACTTATTTATCTAACAATACTTATCAAATTTGTTAACGATTGTTTGTTTTTTGAATTTAGCGCTCAGCGCTCTTGTTTCGGGTTAGCTCTGGTATTGCCGTTATCTTTTATCGTTTTATTCTAACAAAATTGATGGGTAAGAATACCGTTGTTAAATTTAACTGTGCATTGTTTTATATTAAAAGAATTCAAGTCTGTAATGCGTTCATATACTCAGTGAATTTACCTCGGACGATATGTGCCGCAAGTAAATGCAATTTCGTATAGTCGGTCTTGCAAAAGATTTAACAAGTGTTCCAGCGGCTTCAGGAATTATAATTAACAAATTATTAACAATAAAATCCACTAAAAGATTTAGGAATACATTTGTTAAAACCATTTTTACTCTGGTAATAAGATAATTACGCTGCAGTTCAGTTGTCATGTTATGTTTTGCAACACGAATCAAAGATAAATAAATGCAAAGATTCAAATTCTTACTCCTGCCAACTACGCTTACGCTATTGATACCAGATATCACAGAGAAATTTCAGTTATTTAAAAAGCAAACCGTTAAAACTTTTAAACTCTTTTTTAGGGTTGTTTTTACTTTCCTATAAGAAAAGTATAGCAATCGCAATTTTTTTTCAAAAATTTTTTTTGCTTAATTTTACGTTTCAAGGTCTCCTGGATCAGAAAAATGTATTTATGCGAAAAATCCGTACTCAATCGGTTAATAATTAAGCTGAAAAAATGGTCTACAAGAGTGACAAACGTATGTTTAAATATGTGTAGGCGTTCAGAAATACTATAGTAATATAGAACAATTGCTGATTGTTGAAATACATTCATGATCAACTTCATTTTATTGTTTTCTTTTCGATACAACTAGAATGCGATATTTCTATAGCAAATAAGTGATTTTAAGTTTAGTATTGACACTTAAGCTTGTTCAAGTTAAATTTTAATTGTAACTTTATTCCAAATTTTTAGTTTCTTTTCTTTATCTTCTTTTACATCGCCAATAATTTTTCGCGCGACCAATATGGTACCAACATCTTTGTTAGAAATACTACGTTAGCTATCTTTTATCTCCACAGGATATTATTATTTGTAACATGAACGTGTTGTTTGTCGGAACAAATACACGTGCTTATCACAATAAATATATTGTTCCGAATTTATTTATTAAAAACTAATTTATTTAAACGACTAAAAAAATACGTTTACTTATTCTAGAAATATGTACACTTTTAAATTAACCGAACTAATTAAATGTAATAATATTTAATGAAAACACTTACACTAATTTATATCACTTACAAGAAGATAAGATAACGTCCGCGGGTAGCTTCACAATCGTTTACACTAAAAATCACGTACACGATTATTCTCGGTCAATTTATCTAGACACACGCGTGCTAACGATTTATTTCCACTTGATAATCTTCTTAACACTGTTGTATTCGCATTCCAGCAATAACTGACCTACGAATTGTTCCGTCGGTATATATACACATTCGGCGAATCCTTCTCGAATGTTCCCTACTTTTCGCTATATCTTCTAGAAAATGGATAACAGCTCTTGCATTTGCAAATAACTTCTCGAACGTTTCAATATGATATCGTCGGTTAAGATAGTAAACCTGCTAAGTCAAGTATATCTATTTTTTCAGGATGTGATTTAAACTTTATAAAACTGTTATTTACTAAGGGATTGCAGTTTGTAAAATCTAAAAATCATTTCTAAAGAGACAGGAAAATAGCCCAACAAAAGTTGCATCAGGATTTACTTTGAAGTGCAAATCCTGATTGACATGCTTTACAACGGCATAAGCATTTCTAGAAAGTAAATGACTAAACTAATGCGTATAACAAGAATGCGTCTAAAGAAATACTAATTAGATTCTCGTATTAGAATAGCTCTTTTTCGTTTACGTTATCAAGCTATTTCTTTCAACTAATTTAATTTATAATTTTAGAAATCAATATCCTATGTCTAGATAAATATAATTTAACAATTATTGAAATTAATAGCAAATACTGTAAAAGCTGCATTTGGCTTTTGTTTTTATGTTACATCAACGTCACACGGATGGTATACATTTAGTAAACACTTATAAGATTTAAATTTAATTTTTTTAAAATAACATTTGCAATTTTCATAAATACTGCATTTTAAATTTTTTAAATTTAAATAAGAGATGTTATCCAATACGCTTACAATGTTGTTTGATAAAAAATCGTGTTTTTTCTAAAGTACGTTTACAAAAATAATTATTTGTAAAGAGTTTGTTGTAAAGAATCCTATGATTTAAATTTTCATATAAATTTTTATTAGTTTGTGAAAGTTTTCTCTCGTTTGCAACATCTGTAATAATACATACAAGATTTTAGTGAGCTAAAGGGTATAATCCTTTTTAAGTTTATGAGCATAACCAGAAATGCATTTATTGTACTACAATATATGTATACATAGATACCAGTTTTCTTCAAATATTTTAAATAAAAAAAGTTTTGTATTTTTGCATTTCTGTGAATATGGTAATTTTCATACTCGCAACGACAGGATACCTATTGTATAGCAATGGTCATTGTATAATCGGCTTAAGGATTTAGTTATCGTTGACAAGTTTGCGCTGTAATTTTTGCACTTTGTATTTACCCGCTCACTTTAATTTTTCACGATATTTTCTTTCTTGTGCCGCATGTCCCCACTCCTACTTCATTAGCAAACAGCACATATAACATCAGCGATAGCAAGTGTTTCAGTGCTCGAATTTTTTATTCGTTTACGTTAACTACTTTTTGGCTTTTTTAATTAGGCGTTTTTGAATATTGTACATTTTAGTTTGTTTTTATAGAGTGTGTTTAAATTTCTTCGATTTTATTTTGTTTTGTGATGGATCGTTTATCGAACCGTGTTAATGTCTCCATGTATGATTTTGGTCTGTATTTTGGTTACAGGGATACTCCAGAGGAAAAAGAAGAAGCCAACCGACAAGGGATTGAACTGTTTCAGCACCTGCAAGTGGTTCCAGATCGCCATACTCCGAAAATATGCCCGGTGTGTGAAGTGGAAATGGGAACGAGTGAGATGCTGGGTTGGCGATATCGGTGTCCCATACCACCACATCACAAGAGAGAGGCAACTGTCAACACTTTCTGGAAAGAGTCGGGCTACGAGAAGTAGGAGCACACACGGTATTAATGGGGATGTACCTATGGGTAACAGGTGTTAATTTATGTACCATGATTTCCGCAACGCGGTAGCGTGGTACAGCTATTGTAGAGATGTTGCCAATAAGGTAGCCTGGCACGAGTTGGGACGAATTGGAGGACCAGAAGACGTCATCGAGATAGATGAGACGCATCTCTTCAAGCGGAAGTACAACGTAGGAAGAATGAATATGTGGCGCCAGTACTGGCTGTTTGGAGGCATCAGTAGAACGACGAAACGACGGTTTGGTGTGCTTGTTCATCGAAGGAACGCGGATACTCTCCTACCGATTGCCCAAGATTGTATCGACCAGGAATCCGTTATATGCTCGGACGACTGGCGAGCTTATAATCAGCTAGGAGAAGTTGTTGCAGCACACTTAACGGTAAATCACTCGCAGCATTTTGTAAACCCTCCGCAGGATGAAGACCCTATATGGATTCCTATTGAAAGACTTTCCGAAGAATGTGTGGACAAGACATGGATTGGCCCTCCGCCACGGGCAGGTGTTGTACCATTCCGTATTCACACCAACACTTGCGAGAGGTCTTGGCGGGAGCTGAAAAAGACTCTGCAGTCCTGCAACTCAGTGGATCTCGCAGAAAACTATATAGGAGAATGGATGTATAGAAAAAACATTCAAGGAAGAACCGCAAAATTTTTAGGATTTATGGAAGACGTCCGAAGAGCGTATCCTGGAATTGGAAGAAATCCTATGAGGCAGATTTGGCAAATTGCAATTGCCATATATTTGTAAATTAGGTTCATAAAATTTTTGTATGAATTTTCTGTTTTTTCAGCTTTTTAATCGTTTTTCTTTTTTTTTTCTTAGATTTTAGTTTATTAAATTTAGATGTTTTATTCATTTTTCTTTTTTTTTTCTAAGCTTTTTGTTTAGTAAATTTAGATGTTTTAATCATTTTTCTTTTTTTTTCTTAGCTTTTTAATAATTTTTCTTTTTTCTTAGCTTTTTGTTTATTAAATTTAAATGTTTTAATGAATTTTCTGTTTTTTTCAGCTTTTTAATAATTTTTCTTTTTTTTCTTAGGTTTTAGTTTAGTTTAGATGTTTTAATCATTTTCCTTTTTTTTCAGCTTTTTAATCATTTTTCTTTTTTTTGGTTAGGTTTTTGTTTATTAAATTTAGATGTTTTAATGAATTTTCTGTTTTTTCAGCTTTTTATTTATTTTTCTTAGCTTTTTGTAAATTAAATTTAAATGTTTTAATGAATTTTCTTTTCTTTCCAGATTGTACGAAGGGGAAGATACTGGCGCAATCGCGTAAGAAGAATGAACCAAAACAAACTACCATCTTATGAAAACAAATTGAAAACCAACGTCTACCGGATTTGACCACTTCTACCTCTCAAGAATATTAAACGTGCAGTGTCAGAAAATGTAAAGAAAAAGAAGATACTTTCCTTTTTTCTCAGAATTATAATAGTTTTTAATGTATGTTAATCACATTTAATTCATTTTTTTTGTTGTATACTCACTGTTATACCGTAGTTAATAATTTTTGTTTGCTGCAGCCTAAGAGTTTTCTTTTACGTTCTTTCTCTGTACACATAGGCATTGTGAACGTAGTGAACTAAATAAAAAACATGATACTATGTTTCGATTTTTAAGTACCCAAAGCTATAGTTATGCTAAAACTATTTAACTTTTTCAATCAAAGCTATTGCATAGCGTAATTTGTGAATATTCACTATTAAGATACTAAACGAAGCGTGAAATGCAATTATGAGCAGTAATGTATATAATGGTAAGAAAGACAATGATTATCAAAATTAACGACTTTATTTAAGCACGCAAATAAATAAAACATATGGGAAAGGCATAAACTTAATTATTTACAATTATAATTTAAATCAAATTTTGTGTAAAAAAAACTTTAGAATGAATGATACAATCTTTATTTAACTATATTTACCCTTTAATTTTCGTCTTTTTGGCTTAAAACTATCGAATAAATTATATTATTCGGACATACGAAGTAAATTGTTGGATTCAGAATTAAAAATTTAGTGTTCATCATATCTCCGTTTACTATGTAATTGAAAATTAGATTTTATTAAAATAGGAATATAAATTAACATTGGGCTATCTTGTATACATAGGCAACCCAAATAACAACACTACATTTACAATAACCTTCTAGTTGGTAGTTAAAGTACGCTGTTGTAGTTCAAATCGTACAAATCTTCCGTGACCCAGGAGTCCAAAGCCAAGGCTGATTTGAAGATCATAGATAGTGGCAACGTATTTTGCACAATATGTAACAAAAGGGTAAGTAGTGACAAAATTTCGTTTCCTTTTAAGATCACAGGTCCTAGTACCCTACTCTTTTGAAATGATAAATAATAGTTTGCCATATGAAATATGTTCTTTGAATAACTAATTTGTTTATTTATGAACTTTAACTAGTATGTATTTCTGCTTACAGATTGCTTGTGAAAAGAAGTTTCAAATAGATCAGCACTTAGGAACGGTCCTTCATAAGAGGAAAAAAGAAGACTGTGGTTCCGGTGTGCCAGTTCAACAGTTACTAACATCAACACCCGATTTTGAACAGGAGTCACTATGTACGGAATTGTGTAGTGTCTTTGTTAGTTGCAATATTCCTCTACATAAGTTAGACCACCCTATTATGAGAAACTTCTTAACCAGATATTGTGGCATTCCAAAGAAGCTGAACATTCCTTAATCTTCAACAATACGAAAGAAATATGTGGATAAACTTTATTCGACTACTGTTCAAAACCTAAAAAACGTAATTAATGAGAAACCAATACGGTTTTCTGTAGATGAAACCACAGACACAACTGGTAGATATGTTGCTAATTTAGTGTTAGGGTCGTTGACAGACAATGAACCTGGTAAAGGTTATTTGGTGAGCGTAAAAATATTAGAACAAACCAACAACTTAACAATAACTACATTTATTAATGATTCATTAAGTAACTTTTATTTACCTGATAGAGTGCCTCACAATAAAGTATTATTAATGCTCAGTGATGCAGCACCATACATGGTTAAAGCAGCATCAAATTTAAAAATATTCTACCCTAAATTAATACATTGTACTTGCTTAGCACATGCACTAAATAGGATAGCAGAAACTGTTCGAATTGAGCATCCTTTAGTTAATACTTTAATCTCTAATGTAAAGAAAGTTTTTGTAAAGGCACCTCAGAGAGTGCAAGCTTATAAAGAAAAGTGTCCAAATTTGCCTCTGCCACCTGAACCAATTTTAACGAGATGGGTTACCTGGTTAGAATCCGTAACTTTCCTTAATACACATTTTATTGAAATAAAAAACGTTATTTGCGAATTTGATCCTAATTCTTCGGTAGCAATAAAAAAAATGCATTACCGTTTTCAACAATCCTACTATTGTAAGTCAACTGTCAGATGTTAGTTCCAAGTTTTTTTGTATTGCAATAGATATAAAAAAATTAGAAACACAAAAACTTACATTAAGGGAAAGTTTAGAAATTGTGCAGGACGTGAAAGATGTTATAGATAATGTTGACGGAGAGGTAGCCAAAGTAGTACAACATAAAATGAATAAAACTTTAAACAAAAATGAAGGATACTACAACTTAAAAAAATAAATGATATTTTAAATGATGAAACATCCGAAGAAGTTAGTAAGGACAACGTAGCCTTGTTTAGGTACGCACCTATAACCTCTTGCGATGTTGAACGCTCATTTTCTGCATACAAGCATTTATTATCAGACAGGCGACAGAAATTTTCACCTGAAAACTTCGAAAAACATTTAATTATTTATAATTTTCATGCTATGTAAGTAGTTTTAATTATAATTTATAGCACAATACTATGTTAAATCTCTTATGTATTTTGTGTTTGCCGCCTTGTGTTAAGTTTGGTGGGGGATTTTTAGTAATGTAAGAAATATGGCAGATAGACGTGTGTTTGCTACTAAAGCACAAGTATGTAAATAATCAAATAAAACGAATAACACACAAAAAAAGAGTTAATTTCTAAACATTGGTCCTTCGAGCCGGATAAGAAGTAATTAGCAACCACACTTACGAAAACAAGAAGAAATTAAGTAAATCACAAGCCAATCAAGCAATTTTCACCCTTACAACATTGAAGCAAGCGGCAGCGAACAAGGTCACGCAGGTGTTCAACAAAATTAAGGAAACTCAGCTCGTGCACGTGCATCAACAGCAGCAATAACAAAGCAAGTAAAATATCCTTAAATTTAAAATTCCTTTTATTCTATTAATTTAAATTTGTGTAAAATGGCTACTGAACTTAAAACATTACGTTTCAAACGAGGAATATTTAAACAACAATTAACAAATTTCGAAAAATATTTACAAAGCTTAAATAAAGAATGTTTAATTACTGAAGATTTCACAAACTTAAAGAAAAGATTAGAAAAGGTTGAATTAATATTTGATCCTTTTGAACAATTTCAAAATGACATTGAACTTTTAACATTTGAGAATGAGGATGAATACACTCGTGAATGTAACGAACGCGAATCATTTGAAAACTCGTTTTATTTATTGACAAGTAAGGCAAATTCATTTTTGGACAATCAACAAGTAAATGTAAATTTAACAAGTTTTAATGAAACTAATCAATTGCAAGCAAGCTCTTCTATGCAAAATAAACCAATGCTAGCAGTAAAACTACCTCCAATTAATTTACCTTCTTTTGACGGAACATTCACAACGTGGTGCAGCTTTTATGACGCATTCAATTCTTTAATTCATCTCAATAATGAAATTACAAATGTTCAAAAGTTAACTTATTTAAAATCGTCAGTAAAAGGTGAACCACATGGTTTAATTGCTACTCTTGAAACTACAGAACTCAATTATGAAATCGCATGGGATTTATTAAAAAAAAGGTACGACAATAAACGCAGAATTATTTCAAATCATGTACAAACTATTTTAAATATACAAAACATAACAAAGGATTCCTCATTACATTTAAGGCATATAATTAATACCGTACAAACGCATGTAAATTGTTTACGATCATTAGGGCAGCCTGTAGACTCGTGGAGTGCATTACTAGTTCCTATTATAACATCAAAATTAGATAATCAAACCATAAAGGATTGGCAAACAAAATTAAATTCTGAGTTTGTAGATACGTCAAGTATTCCTTCTTTAAATAACTTATTAGAATTTTTAAATTGCAAACAAAATACACTTGAGGTAATTAACCACAAATTAGTGGAACATACAAGTAGTTATCAACGATCAAAGCCAGTTCGGAATGTCTTTGCAACAATAAATTCAACTTGCATTTTTTGCAACCAAGCGCATGCATTATACGAATGCGATAAGTTTTTAAAATTAGATAGTAGGGCTAAAAATGAAAGAATACGCGAACTCAAAGTTTGCATAAATTGTTTACGCAAAGGTCATTACATTAGTGACTGCAACTCAAGGTCAAATTGCCGAAAATGTTCAAAAAGACACCATACGCTACTTCACATTGATAATATATAGGCTAATATTACTAATACTGACAAGGTCAACGAAGCATGTACCTCAGACGCAATCGATTTAGTCTCTAATTGTTCATCACTAAATGAAATTTCACAAACGCTCTTATCAACAGTTATTGTACTAGTTAAGGATTCACAAAATAATACGCATAAGGTAAGGGCATTACTCGACTCGGCTTCGCAATCAGATTTTATTACGGAATCGTTGTGTGAAAAATTAAATTTACGTAGAAATCCAATAACATTAAACGTAGTAGGAATTGGCCGCGGATTATTAAACATATCTGAATATGTAGATGTTACATTCAAATCATGTCATAATAATTACACAAATTCTTTAAAATGCCTAATAGTCTCACAAATTACAAAATGCCTTACCATTAAATTCGTTTAATAAAAATCATTTCAATTCCACCCAATATTAAATTAGCAGATTCCACATTTAATGAAGCAAATCCGATAGACATATTAATTGGTGCAAGTACTTTTTGGTCATTATTATGCGTAGGTCAAATTAAACACAACGAAATAATAATGCAAAAAACTAAATTAGGATGGATATTATCAGGTGAAATAATAAAACATACTGAATTACAGAACACAGTACAAGGTTTTTATACTTCAATTGAGCAATTAAATAAAAATATAGAAAGATGTTGGGAAGTAGACGAATTTGTGTCACCTAAACTAACATTTAATGACGATGACAACTATTGTGAAACATACTTTTCTGAAACAACTAGACGCGATGAAGCAGGAAAATTTGTAGTAAAAATTCCATTTAAACCAAACTTAATTCATATAGGTAGTTCATACGAAATTGCAAAAACGCGACTTATTAACTTAGAAAGGAGGTTTGAAAAAGATCAAGAATTAAAGGTCAAATACACAGAATTTATTAATGAATATTTAACGCTAAATCATATGACAAAGGTAAATTCAGATCAAATCGATGAAAAGGCTTTCTATTTACCGCACCATTGTGTACTAAAAGAGTCTAGTGAAACCACTAAGCTTAGGGTAGTTTTGATGGTTCATGTAGATTACAAGATGGGTTCTCAATAAATGATGTTCAGTTTAAAGGTCCTATTCTACAAAATGATATATTTTCTATATTAGCTAGATTTAGAACATATGAGTATGTAATAACAAGCGATATTGAAAAAATGTATCGACAGATTTGGATATGTACATCACAACGCAAATATCAACAAATACTGTGGCGCGAAAACACCAACGACGACATTTCAGTTTATAAATTAAATACGGTTACATATGGTACCACATCAGCACCGTACCTTGCGGTTAGATGCTTAATGCAAGTAGCGCTTGATAATCAACGAGAATTTCCTACAGAATCTGAAATAATTAAAAATGATTTCTATGTCGACGATCTAATCACAGGATCAAACAATTTAAAGAAACTTAAATTAATTAAACTTAATATTTGCAATTTATTAAAGAATGCGGGATTTATTTTACGTAAATTTAGAAGTAATGTTACTGAATTAATTGATCAAACCTCGAATATGTTGAAATTATCGGACAAAGACAACAAAACGTTAGGTGTAAATTGGATTCCATCAGAGGATAAAATTACATATACATTTAAGTGTTTACCAATTCAAAGTGAGGTTACAAAACGTACAATATTATCTGATACAGCTAAACTTTATGATCCATTAGGCTTTTTATCTCCAATTATTTTATTAGCAAAATTGATAATTCAAGAACTATGGCAGCTCAATATCGGTTGGGATGAATCAATACCAATGAACCTGCATTCAAAGTGGCTTAAATTTAGAGAAAAATTACACTACATTAACCCATTAGCGCCTAGTGGTGCCGTATGGAACCACCCGGTAGCGCTCTTTATTTAACGTGGTAGGTACATGTGGAGGTGGTTTTCGCGGTATCTTTTGCAGGTTATGTTTAATACAGACTTTGGTGAACCTCACGCTGTATTATTTGGGTGTTTTAGTTAATTTGTTGTGTTGTGATATTTGTTTTAAGTTTCTCTGGGCGGTCGTCTCTGTAAATAATGGACTTTCGTTTAGTGTAAGTATATTTTGAAGCATTTACCTTTAGAGAAACTTAATTTTCCTAATTGTATCTGTTGGTTACAACCTAAGGCAAGTTATTTTCATCACTGGTATTACAGTACAAGCGGTATTTTTTTATTACGGCCCTATAAAACACGCTGTTCCCATATGGAACCGCTAGGCGGTTTGCATGTTAGAATGATTTTCTATATAAAAAATTATATTTTAGAGGAATTACACTGAAAGAAGCCTTAGATATAGCGTACGAGTCTGATAGCGATGTACAAATCGGAGATATATATATATAGAACCACCCGATTCTCATGCCCTTACTGATGAGGACTCTGGTGACGATGAGGAGGGTGGTTTAGTGGACAACCTTACTAGCCGTCAGCTTTCTGCCGAAGCAGAAATTCGTTTCACAAATAACAGAAGAGTTGGAGGAGTAGCAGAGGAGCTTGTGAAAGATTTCTCAGGCGCCCAAGCTGTTGATACCTCGGTTGATACACCTACAACTTCAAAAATTGCTGCTAAAAAATCACTTACTCTAGACAGTAAGCCGTCAATGTATTCGTTTTGTGAAATGGGTGACTTAGAATCACCTAAATATCCGTTTCCACAGGGGGACTACACCAACTATAGCCAGCTAACGAACGTTGAGTTATTTGAGTTATTCTTTACGCATGAATTATTAGAAGAAATAGTCCAACAAACTAGAAATTATGCTCTTTTTAAAAACTGTGCTGATCCCAAAATTTCAGTAGAAGAAGTAAAAGTGTTTTTAGCAATTTTGATACTTAGTGGCTATAATCGGTTGCCCTCGAAAAGAAGTTACTGGGAAACGGAAAAGGACATGCGAAATGAGATGGTTTTTGAGGCTATGCGAAGAGACCGGTTCCTGCAAATATGTCGTTTTATTCATTTTGCTGACAACAATAAAATTGACAAAGAAGACAAGATGTACAAGTTAAGATTTTTGACAGATTCATTGAAAGCTAAGTTTTTGGCTCATTTTGTTCCTGAGCAAAATTTATCTTATGATGAATCGATGATCCGATACTATGGGCGCCACGGATGCAAGCAGTTCATCCGTGGAAAGCCCATAAGATTTGGATACAAAGTGTGGTCTCTCAACACACCTAGTGGCTATATGGTTAACTTTGAAATATATCAAGGAAAAAATCCACGGGCCAACAATACATATGAACAACTGGTTGGAAAAGCCGCTGCGCCTCTTCTGCAAATGATGGAGGATTTGGACGCTAATAAGAGAGTTCACCGTTACAACCTGTTCTTTGATAATCTTTTTACGGGTGTCAATCTCCTGTGCACGCTGAAAGCTAACGGATATGGAGCAACAGGAACAGTTAGAGAGAACAGAGTTCCGCGTGACTGTCCAATAATGGCCAAAAAGATCATTATGAAAAAGTTACGCGGTACATATTCTACAGTGCTAAAAAAGAATACTGGCATTCAGTTTATACGATGGATGGACAATAGCGTAGCTACTATAGCTAGTACATCCTTTGGAGTTTCACCACTTAAAAACGTTGATAGATATTCCCGAAAAGATAAAAACTATTCCCATTTCGAGACCTGATGCATTTTTACAGTACAACAAAAATATGGGCGGAACGGACCAGATGGATGAAAATGTATCTAAGTAAGCCGTCTATATACGTTTGCGTATTGCTTGTAAAAAGTATTTATTTTAGTTACCGTGTTGGAATACGATCAAAAAAGTGGTACTGGCCGATTTTTACCTATTTGGTTGATGTTTCCATACATAACGAATGGCAACTCCGTAAAAAAAGTGGTCAACCTATAAGTCAACTTGAATTTAAAAGGAGTATCGCACAGGTAATCCAACTTTTGTTTGCATAATATAATATTATATTTGTCTGTGTCAACCCTGATGGTTACTATTTTGTCTTTTTATGTTACAGACTTACTTGAGAAGATATAAAAATCTTCCAAAAGGCAACGGCAGGACTGCTAAACATCCTGGAGACAATACGCGAGGGCTGATGACATTCGGCTTGATAACATGGCTCATTATGTTATTCCAGTACCAGATGGGAAAAGAAAACGATGTGCTGGAAACAACTGTAGCAGCAGGGGACGAACAATGTGCGACAAATGTCAAGTTGGACTTTGTGTCGAATGCTTTAAGGGATTTCACACTAAATAGAATATTTGAATAATGTTTTTAATAGTAAATGTAGACATATGTTGGTTTCTCTTTTCATTTTTTTTAATAAATCGTTTTCTCCTGTAATGCGCCTAGCGCGCCCAAATGGGAACACCTTATTACTAAGTGAACTTTGACCTAATCTTAAAAAAAAAGTATTTTCTCACTATATTACATCTAAACAACTAAGTTATGAAAGAAAATACAAAAAACTCAAAAAAAAATTACTCAGGCGTTAATGGGTTAATCAAATTTACGTTCCGCGATTTGCTTTAATACCTAATAAAGACTATGTTGAATTACACATTTTCACAGATGCCTCAGAACGTGCTTACGGCACTTGTATATATTTGAAGTCTTACAACGAATTATATCAAACCCAAACAGTATTATTAGCAGCCAAATCACGGGCAGCACCCACAAAAAAAAGTAACTTTACCACGGCTTGAGCTTTGCGCAGCAGTTTTGGGAGCACAAATGGCTGACAAGTTCAAAAAAATCCTAACAGTAAAAATAAATAAAGAATTTTACTGGTGTGATTCAGAAATAACTTTATGCTGGATTAGATCAGAATCGAACAAATGGAATACATACATAGCTAATCGTGTGGCAGAAATACAAAGATTGAGTGAAATCTCAAATTGGTATCATATCGATTCTTCAGATAACGCAGCAGATATAATATCAAGAGGTACTTTACCCGATCAGTTAATAAATAATACTTTATGGTGGACAGGTCCTCAGTGGCTACATGAAAATGCTGATAATTATCCTACTAGATTAACCTCTACGAACATACTACAATTACCAGAATTAAAACGTACAGCTCATGCTTTTAACACACACGTACAAGATTCATTTCCAATAGAGAAGTATTCAAATTTAAACAAACTAAAACGAATTGCAGCATATTGCCTTAGATTTAGACATAACAGTTTACATCCTAAAACTAAACAATTAGGTCCTTTGACAATTTCTGAATTAACAATAGCTTTCAGAAGATTAATTGTAATCGTACAGCAAATGTCATTTCCCCAGGAATACTATCGGATAAAAAATAATAAGGAACTAGATTCTAAAAGCAAATTGTTAAGTTTAACACCGTTTTTAGATAACCAAAATTTATTAAGAGTAGGAGGGAGATTGAAATTATCTAATTTTACTTATGACAAAAAACACCCTATATTACTTCCAAATCACAATCATTTTACTGATCTTTTATTTAGAACAGAGCATGAAAAACTTCTTCATGCAGGTCCTAAACTTTTATTAAATTCTATTAGGGAACAATTTTGGCCAATTAACGGAAGAAATATTGCAAAAAAGATTGTAAAAAATTGTTTAAGGTGCTTAAAATTTAATGCGAAACCTTGTAATCAAATTATGGGCGAATTACCAAAGGAACGTACACTCATCATGTATCCATTTCATAGTACGGGCGTAGATTATGGCGGTCCTTATGTAATAAGGGAAAAACTTGGTAGAGGAAATAAAACTTTAAAGGCTTATATATGTTTATTCATATGTTTTTCAACTAAAGCAGTACATATTGAAGCAGTTACAGATCTAAGTACAAAAACATTTTTGCTATCACTCAAGCGGTTTATTGCTAGAAGAGGGAAACCTTTAAATATTTTTAGTGATAATGGCACTAACTTTGTAGGCGCCAATAATGAATTTCTTTTAAAGAACGATAATTATCTCACAAATTCATTGGCCGATGAAAGTATAAATTGGTCTTTTATTCCTCCTCATTCACCAAACTTCGGTGGGCTTTGGGAATCTGGAATAAAAAGCGTTAAAAACCACTTAAAAAGATTACTTACAAATATAATACTTACCTACGAAGAGTTCAGTACGTTATTAGCACAAATTGAATCATGTCTAAACTCTCGTCCCTTATCCGTTTTAAGTAATGATCCAAACGATCTTAACATTTTAACTCCGGCACATTTTCTTATTGGTCGT
Organism: Aquatica leii; assembly: GCA_035610365.1. Taxonomy (NCBI): domain Eukaryota; kingdom Metazoa; phylum Arthropoda; class Insecta; order Coleoptera; family Lampyridae; genus Aquatica; species Aquatica leii. Next base: position 257,789,651 of record CM069432.1, read on the forward strand.
CAATTTACAACAATTGCTGATCCAGACGTATCAGATGCACCTGCAAATAGATTAACAAGATATGAGTTATTACAAAGGCTTAATCAAATGCACTGGAAGCAGTGGTCACAAGATTATATTACTCACCTGCAACGTCGAACAAAATGGCAGAAGAACAACTACAAATTTAAGGTTGGCATGTTGGTAATCATAAAAAATCAACAACTTCCACCATCAAAATGGTTTATTGGCAGAATAATTGTTCTTCATCCAGGAAAAGACAATGTTACCAGAGTAGTGACTATACGATGTGCAAGTGGTATAGTGAAAGTTCCAGTAAACAAGATTGCTGTCTTACCTATAGATAATCAAGAAGACAACTAGATGGCATCATGCTAGAAGAATCATGTTTATTTAGTTTATATTAATATGTACCATTTTTTATTTAAGATGTACCTAGTTAAGTTATGTTAATATTGTTTCATAAATTTTTAAGTTGAAGTATTTTACAACACTTCAAGGCGGGCAGCTTAAGTTAAATCTCTTATGTATTTTGTGTTTGCCGCCTTGTGTTAGGTTTGGTGGGGGGTTTTTAGTAATGTAAGAAATATGGCAGAGAGACGTGTGTTAGCTACCAAAGCACAAGTATGTAAATAATCAAATAAAACGAATAACACACAAAAAAAGAGTTAATTTCTAAACAACTTGTAAAATAAATTTTTTTGGTAGTATACAAAATGTTTTATTTAAATATTTTAACTTTAATAATGCATATTATGATGCATATAAATTCTATTTTATACTGCATTTCGCATGCATATTTAGCTCTTTTTTAGGGCATATTTTCCGACCTTTAATGATGTTTATGTAAACATTTGCAAGTACACGAAAGAAAGACGTGATCACAGCATAAATAATAATCAGCAGTGCAACTCTCAATAGCGGGAAGGATTGGCGCAAATTCTCGCGCATACCCCATTTTAGTATAGCACATGATGATTTTGTAAATCTTATTACAAACGCGGAAATAATTTTTCAACATTATTTTCAAAGTTTCATTCTCAAAGACAACATATGCGAAAACTTTCTGGAAATTTGTAATTCATGCAGATATTATCATCCTTGTTTAAGTTTTCCTAAAATGTATGTTTTAAGATTGTATATTAGAGTAAGGTTGTATTAAGGTGCGATTCCGGTCCACGCGGCAGACGGCGATAGCATGTGCCGCGACGGCATTACTTTGCAGTATTAATTTGTACGAGACCGATTTCGGCATACGAAAATGCCGCACGACAGGTCGTGATTTGTTTTGACGCGTAGCTGCAGACGGCACTCCCGTACAAACACAGTACTGCCGTTGAAGTTCAACATTATGGACGTATCGACAAACGAAGAAATCGAAAATTTTATTAATTTAGTGTCTAAACGTGCGTGTTTAAGCAAAACTTTCTCCTGTAGCTATGAATCTGAAACAAAACCACTACATTTTAATATTAACATTACAGGTGAAAACTGTAAAAAACAGTGGTAGACAATACGCGAAGGTTATATGCGTTTTAAACGAAAAAATAAACTTCCCATTGGATCAGAAGCTCCAAAAAGCAATCGCACGAAATGGAACTTATACAGATTATTGTCTTTCTTAGATAACGTTTCGAAGGACCTGGCCTTCTACTAGTAGTGTAGATGATGAATCAGTATCATCACAAAACAAGGCTGAAGAGTCCGCAGAGTCGGAAAAGAATAACATCCAGCAAGGCACTGATGCCACTCTTTCTGAAGCTAATACCCAGCAAGGGAATGCAATCATGAATACTGAACGTAATATACCTGCTCCTACTGCAGTTAACCAACAAAAAATAAACAAAAAACGTCCTCGAAGCAGTAGAGATGTTATTTTATGATATATGAGAGAGAGAAAATTCACGTCTATCGCTAATGAAAAATATGTCTGGTACTGATGATGAGTTCAAATCAATTGCTAACCATATTAAACAAGTTTTAAAGAACTTGCCCACAAGATTACTTCAAATCAAAGCAAAACGAGAAATCTTTGAAGTTCTCACCAAGTACGAGATTCTGGCGGCAGACAATAATACTATATCCAGTTCTTCAACACCATCTACTTCAAGAGCTGGTTCAGCCATGACAAGTGTTTCTGATGACAGTCAGTACACAATTTTAAATCCTTATTCTCCAATTAGCAGTTATTCGGAACCAACCGATTTAACATATACACGTAATGCCGAATTTCGTTCAATATGTTCGGAAGCAAATGATTTAACACCTCAAACAGAAAATGAAAAATTTCCTTTTATCTCAGAATTTTTAAATAATTATTTTACTTAGTTAACTGACCTTCTCTACTATTATTATAAAGAAATAATTTTAATTAGCTTACCTTAATGTTAAGAATAATTTCTCTTCTGGCGATATAGTCTCCCGCAATGTTTTCGGAGCAAGATCATCATAAATTAAAAAGATTACAAAATTAAACTGGTTTTTATTTAAACGGCAATAACTTCTGAAAAGGTGTTCACTATCATTTAAGTGTCTTTTTATCAAAGTTTGATAAGAGCCTTCTTCGAGTCTATTTAAGTACAATGGCAGTATAGGTTTTCTACTTAAGTAATAATACAATAATACATCATCGTCGTCTTCTTCTTCTTGCAATAAAGCTTGCATGATTTGATTATTCATAACTATAGTGAAGACACAACCGCAATTTAGTAATGTTGCGGCGTAACTGCAGCGCCTGCTGCCGGCTTTGGAATCTATACGACTGCAACTGAAGCCCGATAGCATTTGCTGTCGGACGTCTGCTGCTGCCGCTTGCCGTCTGCCGCGTGGATCGGAATCGTACCTTTATACTTTAAAAAATATTAGTAGGAATTTTAAACATATTAATAAAAATAAATTGATTATATGGCGTCACAATTAATAGGTTTGTAAATTTTATATTTTTTATGTACCGTCATCTGGAGTGAATTCGGACAGGCGGGGCGAAGACGGACACTCGTACAGTTCGGGTCATTTTCGCACAAGTGGTCAAATTGAGTCGAGTAAGACCGAACTACCATACAATATCGTCTTAGTAGTAGACGTACTTCGGTGTGGTGTAGTTGTTTGCCGCGAAATATTTCGGTTGCAACGTGCAGGTAAGCTTTTTAAGAGTTGCAGTTTTTTCATATTTTATAAAACTTGCCAAAGAAACTTCTGTGACGGAAATGTTACAAAAGCTATACAAATTTTACTCCTGGTAATATATTCACTACCCCTTTGGCAACAACAATCTTGAAATTAAATATCAAATTTTTCTTATTTTTTATAGAAAACTATTACTTGTAATATGCGTAAATCTGGTGGCTTTAAAAAAAGGGAAAACGGCTACCAATCTTAAAAAAAACGAATTATCGGGAAACCTTAGTCGCGTCCAAGCTAGCTCTCTCTCGGAGGATGGTGTGAGTCTTGATAAAAAGTGATTTACGGGCGCCACAAGAGTTTCTTCTGCGATGTCGGTATCTTCCAGACCCTCTTGAAGTTTGGAAAAACTCCACGATAATTATAGCCCTAAAGGAGGAAAAAAAAGAGAGGGAAAGAGAGAAATAATAAAAAAAAACAACAATAGGTATGACGGTACGCCTTGTTAATCGACACACACCTTGTATAAACTTATACCTAATTATAACTAAACAAAATGTCTTTAAAGCGATGTTTAAAAACATAAAAAAAACTCAAAAAAATCTCGATGGCTTATTACACGTAATGCACAATGGTTAAATTAATGTTATTATGTAGTAACCTGTATATAAAAATTTAATCCACAATAAAAAAAAAGTTAATCAATTTTAGATTATATTAATTTTTGCTATCAAAGTTGGCAGCGATAAAATAATTCTTTTATTTGATTTTATAAAAAAAAGGTTGGCAGCAATAATTAACTGAATTATAACCTTACTACAACAAAAATGAATCGTGTTTTGATGAAAGATATTTGCTGTAATATGAAAATTTTGTTACTTGTAAAAAAAAGTTTAACGACTAAACTGCAAGTTATCGCGCAAGAAATTATTCGACAACTAATTATTCTTTACTTCCCTGCGGTAATTAAAACAAGAAAATTATAAACAGGTCCCTGATATTCGACGTGTTTTGGTTAAAACGATATCGCTTTTTATTCCGATCGTCGTTTGGGTAAATATCACCCCAGGTATGAATGTCCCCTTAACTTTAATTAGCTTACAGAATCGTCGATGAACAAATTTTTAATATACACGCCAACGATACTAATAGAAAATCTGAATTCAAAGTAAGCAAGTTACTACGTAATTGTATAAACGAAAAGAATGTTTGTATGTATATCGATTTGTACGATACTAAATCTAATAACTAAACTACTAAAAATTAATTTATCTTATCTGCTAGATGTTTTCGAAAGTAAATTGTCCGGAACTGGAAGGTAACCTTGGCACTTGAGGTTGATTGACCTTTCTTGTATTTCGGTGTCAACGGTTGGTGATTCCAAACTTCCGATTCACAAGAAGGTGAATGAAAGTACGGCAAATAATCGATTAAATCGAGTAAAACGAGTAAAAAAAACAAAAAAAATGGAAAAAAAAACGAAAAACCCCTTAGTTGTTGGTCGGGGCTCTTAGAAGTAACGGCAACTCAAGTCGTAGATCCGACGATTGTCGTAGAGGAAGTTAAGATTGAATAAACTCAGAAAGGTAATTACTGGAAATCTAATCTCTCCCCTGTTGCTTCCAAAATCAGTTAAATCCGTTAAACAATAACGAAAGTGATAATCACTAAGCACTAATTAGGAAAACTTGAGTTCTGTTAAGCAGTTATTGCAAAAGTGAAGTCAAATTCGAACAAAAATCCCCTCTAAAATCGAAAATGTATCGTGTTATCAGGGTCCAATGTTGAAAAATTTGAACTCTGGGGTCAAAGATAAAGATTATAAAAGTACAAAGCGTTGTTGGTGGCCTATTTTAAGCGGGAAAAATTTTGAAATGAATTTAAAATTGTTGGTAATAATTACAAATATATAAGGATTGTTACAGTTCCCCCCTCACTTCCGTGACGTAAAATTCCTTAAATTATTTCGTCCAATAAATATATATAAACGAGAAAAGAGAAAAAAAAAGAAAATGACTTAGATGATAACTACTAAAACAATAAATCATTCTAGGATTTGTCTACTCAAAGCTCGGAATGGAATGGCTTTAAGTCCTTGGTATTCCAGACTCCGCAAGAGGTACCTCCGTCATCTTGAAGTTCATATGTCCATAATGACAACTTCTTCCTAACGGTGAAGGGACCTACATATCTAGGGGCTAGTTTTTGGGAAAAGAATCGATCTGCCTTTGACAAAACAAAATTCTTGCGCAGTACTCGGTCTCCAACGTTATAGCTAACATCCCTATGTCTTAGGTCGTAATAATGCTTGTGTCGTTGATACGCCGCTATCAATTTAGTACGCACACTCGCAAATAGATTTGGTAGTCGATCTGTAATTTTGGTTTGATCATCCCTCTCAAACTTCATGTTATCGGCATTAACTAAATGAGGATATTCTGTCCCTTTCAGAATCTGCCGTCGACCAAACAACAAACGGTAAGGTGAATAACCTGTGATTTCGTGCTTGGCTGTCCTAATAGCTGTTCCTATTTTAGGTAAAAGCTTGTCCCAATTCCGATGATTTTCCTCAATGTAGGACATCAGCATCGTTTTCAGGATGCGATTTATCCTTTCGCTAGGATTCGCCTGAGGATGGTACAAAGGTGTTCGCTTGTGTTGAATTTCGTAGGTCTGACACATCTCTTTAAATTTATGGCTGATAAATTGTACGCCATTGTCCGTTATAATGGTTTGAGGGACGCCGTAAATTAGTAATACGTTCTCCTCGATTGCCTTACAGACTGCAGCACTAGTGGGTGCTCTAAGAGGAAAGAATAAACAAAACTTTGTGAAGTAGTCGGCGACAACTAGGATGTTCAGATAACCCTGGCTAGAACGAGGTAGCGGTCCAACTATATCCGCTGACACTAACTGCCACGGACGATTTATGGTGGGATGACTCACCATGAGTCCACTGACCTTCTTCTGTACTGGTTTGCATTTCTGACATATGTTGCACGCTCGCACATACTTAGCTACATCGTTTCGCAGCTTAGACCAGTAGTACTTTTCGGACAAACGTGCCACTGTCTTGGTGACTCCTACATGACCTGCTAGAATAGGATCGTGGTGTTCTATTATCAGTTTTTTTCTTTGTTCCTTCGGCACAACTTTAGCCCATTCGTCTCCTGGTAAGTCTGACTTAATTTTCTTATACAAAATTCCTAATGTAACTCTCCACAGTGGGTAACGTTGAGGATTTTGAGCGATTCTCGCCTTCATTGTCTTAATCCATGGGTCGTCTGTTTTCTCTTCAGCAGTTACGGCTGCGATGGCTGGGACGCTTCTCGACAAAGCATCAGGCAATAAGTGTTCCTTACCTTTACGGTGCACCATCTGGAAATTAAATTGCTGTAAGCGAAGAGACCATCTGGCTAATCGGCCTTGCGGGTCCTTTAGATTGTTCAACCACAGTAAAGAGTGATGATCTGTCACTACTGTAAATTCCGAACCCTCCAGGTATGCTCGCAATTTCTCAATGCACCAGATAACCGCTAGGCATTCCCTTTCCGTGGTGCTATATTTACGTTCTGCGCTGGTAAGCGATCTACTTAAATAGCAAATAATCACCTCATTTTGGTCTTCGTCTAGTTGGGTTAATACTCCTCCTATGCCATAACTACTTGCATCTGTCTGTAAAGAAAAAGGCTTATCGAAATCCGGACAAGATAGGATCGGTGATGTTATTAACGCAGTCTTGAGTTGTTCGAAAGCGGTTTCGCATGTCGGTGACCAAAAGAACTTCACTGACTTTCTTAACAGTTGAGTAAGCGGTTCCAGCAAAGTAGCGTAATTAGGGATGAATCGCCTATACCAGCTTGCCATGCCTACCACTCGTCTGACTTCGGCCACGTTCTTTGGTTCGGGTACATTGATGATAGCGCTCACCTTGTCTGGGTCTACTTGTACGCCGTGTTCGGTAACGAGGTAACCTAAGTATTTTAATTCCTTAAGACAGAACTGACATTTGTCTCTAGATAGTTTAAGATTTGCCTGTCGTAGCCGGGAGAAAACCTCCTGAAGAACCTCTGCATGCTTCTCGAAAGTTGGAGTAGCTACGATAATGTCATCGAGATAGACAAAGACGTATGGCTCTAGTTCCGGTCCTAGCACACGATCCATCAGCCGTTGCCACGTCGCAGGTGCATTGTGTAGCCCGAATGGCATCCGCGTGAAACGGAATAACCCTCGACGGGGTACTGTAAACGAGAGATAATCGCGGGACTTTAGAGCGACTGGTACTTGCCAAAACGCGCTTTTAATATCCAGCGATGAAATATACTTTGCATTTCGCAGCTTGTCCAATATAGAGGAAATGTAGGGCAGGGGATATGCGTCTCTTTTCGTCACAGCGTTTAATTTCCGGAAGTCGACGCAGAATCTATACGTACCTTCCTTTTTACGGACCAATAGTATCGGTGACGACCATCCAGAGTACGACTTTTCTATTATACCTTCTGCCAACATCCTATCCACTTCGGCGTCGATGTGTTGTTGTACTTTGGGAGAGACGGGGTAGTAACGCTGTTTAATTGGAGCAGAATCGGTTACAATGGTGTGTTCTACCAGGTTAGTGTGAGACAGTTGTTCGTTCACTTGACTGAAATGGTGTTCAATTAGTTGGTCTAGATGTATGCGCTGTGCGTCCGTACAGTTTCTTACGAGCGAGAGAACTTCAGGTATGGGTTCGACACTGGAGAATTCCCAAACGTTTCTTCTCAAGTCCGGAACTACCGAGAACTCCTTCCAGAAGTCGACTCCGAGTATCAAGCTGTGAGGTAAGCTGGGTACTACGAGCATTTTTACAACGGCACATTTATCTAACAACTTAACTGGTACTAACATTATGCCTAGAATACAACAGAATTCTCCGTTTGCTAATTTTACTCCGTCTAAACGCGTTTTTTCCAATTTAAGTCCTAAATGACACATGAATTCATAGCCGGGAGTACCTAGAATAGTATTAGAAGCTCCTGAGTCCAGAAGTCCGGAAATCGATTTTCCCAGTACATCTATACTTAAATAAGGTCTCTCGTCGCCTGTTGCTTGTGCCAACACGTAGTCTAAAATTATTTTGTTTTTAGCTGACGGTCCTTGATCAAGCGTTTCAGCATGCCGTCGCGGTGCCGAGACGCTTAACAGTTTTCCGACGTCTTAGGCGTTCCTGCTGAATGTTCCCCTCCGGGTTTTGTCTTCGATGGACAGTCTCGAGTGTAATGACCTCTTCTCCTACAACGGAAACAAAATGCTCTACCCGTCTTCGTATGTGAATCTAGAGAAGTTGACGCAATCTGTCTCTCCAAATAGGCTAAGTCTGGTTCAATTGAATGTATTATGTTAGAAGGTGGAATAAAGTTATCAACCGATGTTTTTGAAAATTCCAAACGTTTACAACACGCTTTTAAGTCTGAAATCGTTTGAATATCTTTTAGTGCTAGGTGTGACTGATAATATGGCAACACGTTGCGCGTAAGAATGCCAACCTTTAGGTGTTCTGGTACTGGACTGTCTAATCTGTTGAACATGGTTTCCATTTTGGCGAAATAAACTCCAATGGACTCGTGTCGTCCTTGAGTACGATGGCGGATCTCGTCGTACAGTGTCTCGCAGTAATTGGGTGGGGGAACTCTTCCTTCAAAGCTCTGCACAGCTCTCTCCAAGTTGAACAAGAGGATCGGTTTGCCCTATACCAGATTAAAGCTTCATCAGAAAACAGATCTAGCGCTGATTGAAACAAGTCCTGTGTGGACAACCCCCTTGCTACTCTAAGCTCCTCTACGCGCTCGAGGAACGCTCCTACAGACTCTTTCCGCTGTCCTGCAAACTTAATCCCCCATTTGTAGACTGGCACGTATTTACTACCATAACCAGCTCCAACGGCGGTACTAACGTGGTTAACCTTCGGTGATAGGTTAGTGGCAACTGCTTCTGGCTCAGATGACTCTGATGAGGAACTAACTTCTTCCACAGAATCGTCACCTTCCTCCACTGGTTCCGCGCTGACATCAAAGAAAGCCCTGGGTGCTATAGCTACTGTTGACCTACGCCTCAATGATTTGACACGATCTGAAAATTTAGAATCGAGACTGAGGATTCCTGCAAGCAACGATCGTTGTGTCACTTCCTCTTCAGGTGTTGTAGGTTTTGCACGTTGACATCTCTCTAAGATATGCTGAAGTTTAGAAGCAAACTTCTTAGAATAAGAAGCAACTGTTTGTGGACTCAAGTCGGCGATTAACGCAGTCAACTCCGCAATTTTTGAAGTGATTGCCTGTGTATCTACTCCAAATGCTACTTGGTACTCCGGATAACTAAAGGAAGTACCTGCTTTTTCTGCCTTAAACAAACCACGAAGAGTTGCACGCATTTCGGTAACATTACCAACATTCTCAAATCCTCTGACAAGTAACTCGTACTTTAGTTCATCCTGTGAAAGTCTATTTATTTCAAACCTTGAAGTAGCCATGCCTGTTAAAGAAAATAAACAATACCACACCAATAAACACTAATAAAAAAATAGTTAAACTCTGTGTTCGATTTAACAAGGACGAAACGTACACGTCAAAGAAATCAAAAAAAAACAAATATCGAGCGTACGCCCCACGTTGGGCGCCACCTATGTAATATGCGTAAATCTGGTGGCTTTAAAAAAAGGGAAAACGGCTACCAATCTTAAAAAAAACGAATTATCGGGAAACCTTAGTCGCGTCCAAGCTAGCTCTCTCTCGGAGGATGGTGTGAGTCTTGATAAAAAGTGATTTACGGGCGCCACAAGAGTTTCTTCTGCGACGTCGGTATCTTCCAGACCCTCTTGAAGTTTGGAAAAACTCCACGATAATTATAGCCCTAAAGGAGGAAAAAAAAGAGAGGGAAAGAGAGAAATAATAAAAAAAAACAACAATAGGTATGACGGTACGCCTTGTTAATCGACACACACCTTGTATAAACTTATACCTAATTATAACTAAACAAAATGTCTTTAAAGCGATGTTTAAAAACATAAAAAAAACTCAAAAAAATCTCGATGGCTTATTACACGTAATGCACAATGGTTAAATTAATGTTATTATGTAGTAACCTGTATATAAAAATTTAATCCACAATAAAAAAAAAGTTAATCAATTTTAGATTATATTAATTTTTGCTATCAAAGTTGGCAGCGATAAAATAATTCTTTTATTTGATTTTATAAAAAAAAGGTTGGCAGCAATAATTAACTGAATTATAACCTTACTACAACAAAAATGAATCGTGTTTTGATGAAAGATATTTGCTGTAATATGAAAATTTTGTTACTTGTAAAAAGTTTAACGACTAAACTGCAAGTTATCGCGCAAGAAATTATTCGACAACTAATTATTCTTTACTTCCCTGCGGTAATTAAAACAAGAAAATTATAAACAGGTCCCTGATATTCGACGTGTTTTGGTTAAAACGATATCGCTTTTTATTCCGATCGTCGTTTGGGTAAATATCACCCCAGGTATGAATGTCCCCTTAACTTTAATTAGCTTACAGAATCGTCGATGAACAAATTTTTAATATACACGCCAACGATACTAATAGAAAATCTGAATTCAAAGTAAGCAAGTTACTACGTAATTGTATAAACGAAAAGAATGTTTGTATGTATATCGATTTGTACGATACTAAATCTAATAACTAAACTACTAAAAATTAATTTATCTTATCTGCTAGATGTTTTCGAAAGTAAATTGTCCGGAACTGGAAGGTAACCTTGGCACTTGAGGTTGATTGACCTTTCTTGTATTTCGGTGTCAACGGTCGGTGATTCCAAACTTCCGATTCACAAGAAGGTGAATGAAAGTACGGCAAATAATCGATTAAACGATTAAATCGAGTAAAACGAGTAAAAAAAACAAAAAAAATGGAAAAAAAAACGAAAAACCCCTTAGTTGTTGGTCGGGGCTCTTAGAAGTAACGGCAACTCAAGTCGTAGATCCGACGATTGTCGTAGAGGAAGTTAAGATTGATTAAACTCAGAAAGGTAATTACTGGAAATCTAATCTCTCCCCTGTTGCTTCCAAAATCAGTTAAATCCGTTAAACAATAACGAAAGTGATAATCACTAAGCACTAATTAGGAAAACTTGAGTTCTGTTAAGCAGTTATTGCAAAAGTGAAGTCAAATTCGAACAAAAATCCCCTCTAAAATCGAAAATGTATCGTGTTATCAGGGTCCAATGTTGAAAAATTTGAACTCTGGGGTCAAAGATAAAGATTATAAAAGTACAAAGCGTTGTTGGTGGCCTATTTTAAGCGGGAAAAATTTTGAAATGAATTTAAAATTGTTGGTAATAATTACAAATATATAAGGATTGTTACATACTTAACGGAAAATTGTCAACGTGTGGGGTGAATTCGGACACAATGGTTCGATGTTACAAAAAGAAAGTTGGCAATAGATTCATGAACTATTCAGACGAAAAGATGGAAAATGCATTATCGGACATACGAAACAACAGAAAAATGATAAGGGAAGCATCTGAATGTTACAATGTGCCCAGATCTACACTCACAAGTAACACTACCCAAGTGTTAATTTCCGATTTGCTTGAAACTTTGCACAAACCTTCGTTTTTTAATAACATTAAGATATCCGAAATCCGTAGCGGCTCATACGAAGGTTTTCACATCATAAATAATTATTTAAATGATTAAAATACGCTATTTTAGCTCAAATTATGAATATTGCATTCTTCCTTCAAAATAGATAATTCCTTGCAGAATATGTTTCATTTTACAGAAAAAGAACATAGATGACCTTTCACGACCTTTATTGACCTTGATTTTCATATAAATAATACATTAATGAGTAATATACATGATTACAAAGTACATCCATGTAGTTTGTTGTGATGCGTGACTCTCTATTTCTCTTTCTCTCTTGCTCTCTCACACGCACAGAATGAGAGAGGGCTGAGGAGGTGAGAGGTGGCAGAGATTTTAGTGCCAATGAAACATAGAATAAATTAAAACACTTAGGAATAAATACAGAATGTTTATTTCTGTGTTTATAGTATTTATAGTTTCTAATACATATTAGCAATATATACGTTATAGGGAAGAAAAGTCGTGACGTCACATTATACATTGGTACAACTGGTATGATTCCAAACAAAAGTTTTTCTTACGTTAAAAGCCGTTTTAAATTTTTTAAAGTGCTTATTGTTTAAGATTGTGTGTTTATTAGAAGCGTAGGAATTATTTTTAAGTAGACTGATATATACATAACCCGCCTTAGCAAAAATAGTTCTTCTGAAAGTGAGTATCGGTTTTATAAGTACGGTTTTTGAAGTGAAACTTCTTTATCGGCGTTGGAAAAAAATTTACCGTCACATTTTTCGCTTACGCGTCACATTTTTTTTTTGGTTACGCGTCACATTTTTTATCGTCAAATTTTTTAAATTTAAAATATTTAAGGTTAACCTCAGTTTCTGATTGAACGATGACATTTTAAATTTAATATATTTAAGGTTAACCTCAGTTTCTGTTTGAACGATGACAATGATATTAATAATTCTATTTCAATTAATGAAATGCTGTAATAATCTTAGTAGCAAAAAGTTAAAGTGAAATAATTGTATTATTTGTATTCATGTCTATTATAATAAAATCCTTTTGTTTAAAATTTATCTAATTTTAAATTTAAAATATTTAAGGTTAACCTCAGTTTCTTATTGTAATTAATGGCTTATGGTAACTGAAATATGAAATTGAATCTACAAAAATTAGTTAATTGATTTACAAAAATTTGTATTCATGTCTATGATAATAAAATCCTTTTGTTTAAAATTTATCTAATTTAACTTTATTTAACCAATTTCTGAAAAGTTTTTGTATTCATGTCTATTATAATAAAATCCTTTTGTTTAAAATTTATCTAATTTTAAATTTAAAATATTTAAGGTTAACCTCAGTTTCTTATTGTAATTAATGGCTTATGGTAACTGAAATATGAAATTGAATCTACAAAAATTAGTTAATTGATTTACAAAAATTTGTATTCATGTCTATGATAATAAAATCCTTTTGTTTAAAATTTATCTAATTTAACTTTATTTAACCAATTTCTGAAAAGTTGCATGTAGATCATTTTGCAAAAAATAAGGCCATAAAGAAGTTTCACTTCTTATTTAAACTATAATTCGATTAAAAAATGCATTAGAGTAATTAGTTATGAGTAATTACGCAGTCATTTTTTTAATTGAGGTTAAGTAGGATTATTTAAAACCATTGATTTAGAGTAATATATCAATGTTTAAAACAATTTTTTTTAGTTCAAAATTGGATTTCAAAAATGGTAATGTGCTTTGTACCAGACTGTAAACATTATAGCGAAAGATGAACTTGTTCATTCCATCGCTTCCCAAAAGACCCACAATTAAAGACGAAGTGGCTGTCATTAATAAGGTAAATAGTAACAAAGTGTTTATACCTTTATTATCATTTTTTAACTACAATAGCGGCTTTTGGAATGCTATAGCAGGGTGTCCACTGAGGTCATTTAAAGTGTCTTTAATCACTTTTTTAATTACATGTAACTTTAAGTCATTTTTGAACTAAAAAAGGTCACATTAGGTCATTTTTATTGGATATTTTTATGGTACAATCGTTCTGGCACAAAAAGTCTTTTTTGCAAAGCTCGGTCACTCAATAACTTTTTTTTTCAAAAATGTAGTGGACTCCCTGCTATAGGTATCTTTGTTTTCAGTGTGTAAAATCAGATTTGATTGCACTAATGAGATAAAATATTAACAAGTTAGATAAAACAAAGTCAAAACTGACAAACCTCGATAATGATAAGTGATTATTAGCCCAACTTAGTATTCCTTGGAACTGTTTTGTACGAAAACCGATTCTGTAGAATAAAAAATTAATACAATGCTATTGTAAGCTCCTGTTATTCAAAGTTTCTACTCACACTTATAATCGCATTTATAATGTATTATCACTTGCAGACGAAAGGATAAGATACCAACTGTATACTCAATGATATGTAGCTGTCATTTTCCAAATGGTGACCGAAGTAATTTACCAACAATTTATGAAAGAAATAAACACAAACTATTCACAATGTCTTCTCCTGAAAAGATAACACGAAGGTATTGCAGTACAACATGTATTGAAATATATACATCAAATAAATTTGTTTCTAGGAAAAAAACTGATGTGTCTAAACCTACATTCTGCAAAAATTTATTACAACCTTCAATTTCTACAGCAGAGGTAGATGAAAATCCATGTACTTCTTTTACCAATGATCCTACATTTAAGGCAAGTGCTCAACAAGAAGCAGAATTATATTTTCTTAAGCAAGAGAATGCAGACCTCTGCAAACAACTTGAAAAATTAAGTGTTAGTTTTTCATTTGAACATATAGCAAATAATGACAAATTGATAAACATGTACACTGGAATTCGCAATAGGTATCTATTTGATACCTTATTTTCATTATTTGAAAATTTTGATTTGAATTATACATTAGGATGGACAGTAGAAAAAATAAATAAGAGAGATTAGTTGCTAATGACTCTTATGAAATTAAGATTAAATTTATTACATGCAGACTTAGGCTGTCGTTTTAACTGCAGTAGCACAACTGTCGCTAATGTAATATCCACATGGATTTATGCATTGTACGAAATTTTGGTATGCCAACTATTGAGTAGTGTTCCTACCCGAGAAAAAAATAAATTGTGTTTACCAGCATCATTTAACACATTTACCAATTGTCGTTTTGTATTGGATTGTACAGAAGTTAAATGTGCAAGACCTGGCTCAATGGAAAAACAACGTGTGACATATAGTTCATATAAACATATGAATACTTTGAAAGCACTGATTGCCGTAGCACCCAATGGCGTTGTTACCTATGTAAGCAATTTGTTTCCTGGTTCAGTATCTGACCAGAAAATTGTGAAAGCAAGTTGTATTTTGGACATCCTAGATACTGGAGATTTAGTTTTGGCAGATAAGGGATTCCTTATTAAAGATATATTACCACCAGGTGTTACTGTGAACATACCTACCACATTTTCTTACCAGTAGTCAATTTACACCACAACAAGTACTACAAACAAAGAGTATTGCAAAGGCGAGAATTCATGTAGAACGGGCTATTCAAAGAATTAAATGTTACGCAATTCTGGACATGATTCCAGTGTCATTAATACCACAATCATCTATGATTATTAAAGTATGCGGTGCCCTAACAAATATGCAGTTTCCACTTATTGCAGAAGTGGAACCTCTATTTGATTGACTTATCTTTTGGTAAGAAAAATTGTTAATTTCAAAAATTCGAATAGAGTAGAACATTTAAATATTATGTATTTTAATTATACTACATTATATTACATTAAAATTAAGAATGTTAATTTAAATTTGCAATCTGTCTTCCAAAAAAGGTATATATTTACTGAAATAAAAGTTTTCTAAAATAGTCATGTTCTCACTAAAATCCTCTGCTGCAACCGGAACCACAACTACCTCTTGAGGTGTCCATATTACCAAATAACACAAACTTTTTTTAGTTATGGCAAGCTGTCCTTGTACTTGGAAGTAATAATTGTGGTTTTTGTTTATGATGTAATTACCATCAGTATCAATTGACACAATATAATTCCTTTCCTCTTTTAAAGCGGCACTTAATGAAATTTCTCTATATTTATATGGACACTTAACTTCCACTATTGTGTCATCATTCAAAATTCCATCAGGACTTGCTGCTAAAAATCCACCACTGTGCAACCACATGCCTGTTTCATGAACAGTGCTATTGCAAATCTTTTCGAAAGCATTAATAGCATCTTTTTCATGGTCCTGTCCCCACTGTACAGCTTTGACATTATCTAGAATGTTAGAATGTATGTACCTCAAACCATTACATGTAAAAATGATGTAAACATTTACGGTGGATTTAAGACTCACCCATTATCTGCTTAAACAGAGAAGGTGGAAACCGATTTCTTTTAGAAGCAGCAAGAACAACACCAAAGTTACTAGCTGTTAACCTATGCTTTCTGTATATGAGCCAGCATTCATTTCGAATTTGTCCTACCGTGGCTTCTACCACTTTCAAAATCAAGTCATCGGTCACTTGCAATTGGTGTTTCATAAAGCTTCTTTTATCATTACTTTGTAAGTAATTGTTATTGAAAAGAATTGTTTCAACATCAATGATCAATTTTGTCGTCTTGTTCTCCCCTTCCTCTGCCAGCAGCCAAGAGAAACCCACTGTACCATTAAATAACTTTAATTTAGTTTTAAATAAATTTATCTCATCTTCAGTTAAGTTTCTCGGTGTTGATGTATGTGGTTTTAGTGGATACAATTCGCTAATGTTTTGTACAGTAGATTTACTGTTATTTTTCAAGTTCCACGAACAAGCCTTATCTGTTACAGAAACATTGTAGTGCCCAAATAGCATTACTGCTGCCATACGATGACAGCGCAACTGACCTCTTGGGCATGTACATGTAGCTTCAACAATGTTCCAGTCAGAATTGAAACTCACCTAAAAAAAATAAACAAGTTAAAATTTAACCAAGTAATACAATTTCATTACATGCCTCAACACTATATTGTCTGTCACGCATGCTGGATCCTCGTAAAATGGACAAATCAGCATCAAAAGTAGTCGAATTCAGATGACCCGATTCAAGTGCATTTTCACCTCTGGCAATAAGCTTTTCGTCATCTTTAAAAAAGCTGATGATTGCAGAAATCTTGATAACATGTTTTTCAGCCATTTGATCACAATTCAGAGTACCTGATGAAATAAAATATTAATATTAACATAACCTCAACAACATTTCATTGCATATTTACTTAATTCTGGAATGTATATTACCTGCTTAATTTTTGGTTTAGAATTCACCAACAATACAAAAAATATGTTCACTTTTAAACCGGTTAAAAAGTAGTTATTGCAGTAGAAAATTGCATTTTTAAAATATTATATGTTAAAATGTATACAAATCGAGTTTGTTTGGAATCACGTCAGGTAGTACCAGCCGTAATGTGACGTCACACTTTTCCTCTCTATTACAGAATGAAGTCAACAATGATAAATATTATCATGCCCGCATTTCATTAGAACTGTCAAATTATGAAAGAAAAACATTATGTAGAAGTTTTGTCAAAGTTGAAAAATTATCCTGTAACGGAGGAAATTTTATAGTTTGGATATCGTGATTTGTTAACATTAGTTTTTTTATTATTATTATGATTACTATTTGTCAATATAATTACATTAGTTAGAAATATATTTTTGATGAAATCTCTTTGCGACAACATTTAATGGCCTAAGCAGACCATCGTTGCCATTTGAAATTGGCCGTGCGCTTTTACCGACCGGACTCTTACCGACTGCAGGTGCAGCCAACTTCGCTTTGTTTTGATCGGCGAACACTGCCTGTTTCGCACTTATCGTGGACTGTTACATATCTCCGCGCCGCGAAATTTCAGTCTTTCACATTATGAACGTGTCTCGTCAGTATACAAACGCGGTCTTTATAAAAAAATGGCCCCGTCGTCATATCAATTTTAAAAATATATAAGTGGCGTGCCAAATGGCGTAATTTTGCTCAAAACCCCGCCTCATTGTCCCTAAAATGAACCCGAAAAACATCTTCCAGTTATTGAAAGATGTTTTTGAGCATCCAGTATACGATTTCGACAGCATCATAACAACAGAGGAACGACATTTTGCATCTTCACTGGAATCTTTGATAAAAGACGCCATCTATCATCTATTGGTGAAAACATTTGACACGCTAGCTTCCGAACACGAAAACAAGCGATCGGATCCTGTGATTGTCGAAGAGGAATTCGACAATGACTTTGAGGAAAAGCCAGAGGGCGACACGAAGAAAGCAAAAGTGCCAATAACTACAGAATACAAAACCAGCGCAGTCGAGTTTTGGCGCCAAGGAAAGATAAAAAGTTTAAAAACGGTTCAACACAGGTTTGTATTTCCCGACTATTTTTTCTTTGCTATATTTGGCCCACTATATGATATTTAAACTGCAAATATTTATTTTCAGATTCAAGAAGGTTAAATAAACACTTGCAGCAACTGTACAGATGGGAGCAACAAATCAAGGATGGAGGATCACGACTGGAGAAACTACACCAAGTGTCGACATTTGTTCTTCAGAAGTTCGAGAGAGCAACAGGAAGTGCATTATCGATTCACGATTTGGACATCAGGAGATGTTATTCGACATCTCCGAACTTCTTTTTACTGCATCACCGAAGTGGATCTACAATTTCAAACGTCGACACAAAATTGTTTCTCGGAAAATCAACAAATTTGTAACTCAAAAATCCATTGACAACATCGACACAATTAAACAATCCGCCGTAGATTTCATGCAGTCAGTGAGATCTGAATTGAAAGAGATTGACAACGAGTCAGTTTTCAATACAGATCAATCTGGATTTAACCTGGATATGCATTCAGGTCGTACGATGGCTTTCCAAGGTACAGCGAAAGTTGAATGTCTGGCGCAATCCTTGAATTCATTAACTCACAGTTATACGATTCAGCCAGTCATATCAGCCAGTGGTTCCCTATCATCTCCCCTGTATGTCGTTTTACAAGAAAAAGATGGTAAATTTGGTCCAACCGTTCAGAAAACGTTGTACTCGACAGATAATATTCACGTTTCCGCATCAACATCTGGAAAATTAACTTCAAAACTCGTATGTCATTGGTTCGAAAAAGTCTATTTACCACAAGTTGGTACTAAATCGGTATTGTTGTTAGACTCATGGTCAGGTCAAACTGAACAAAATTTTGAAACCATTGATAAAGACGAAAAAGAAGTGAAACTCCATAAACTTCCTGCTGGTACAACTGGAATGATTCAACCCTTAGACGTTTACTTATTCCGGCCTTGGAAAAATTTTGTAAAACATTTTTCCGACCTTGTTATCGTAAACAACTATGAAATGAATCTGCACCTGCGTAATAACATTTTAAAACTTCAATCATTGACTCACAATCAGTTTTTATCACCGAGATTTAGCGATATGATCAAATATGCGTGGCATAAAAGTGGATACATAGATGAAAAACCGCCTAAATGTTCTACACCGAAAGATTCAAAAATTGCGGTGTTCTTTGCGATTCGTGCAATAAAATTGCAATATTCAGGTGTGCTTGGTGTACAAAATCTAAATGTATTCAGCAATTTTTTGATTCGCAGTATGAAAGTCAACCTCATTTCTGCGAAAAATTTGTTGAGCAATGAATTCGCTCAAGTGCGTTTAATGTTGCGATAATTGTTTGAGAAACATGTAGTTTATGTAATTGTTTAATCTAATGTAAGATTTGTTCACTTGTCGATAAAATTGCTTTACCATACTTGAAGAAGTTAACCGGAAGAAAAGTATTGCTAGGTGATAATCTAGCAAGTCATACATCCCTTTATGTGTTGCAATGCTGCCAAAAATATAACATAGAATTTGTGCTACTGCCGCCCAACGTAACCCACTTGATGCAACCTTTAGACGTCTCATTTTTTGCGCCAATGAAGAAATCATGGCGTAAGATCCTTACTGAATGGAAGCTAAAAAATAGAGGTTGCCTGTCGAAAAACGAATGTCCTAGGCTTTTGAAACTATGCCTTGAGGAGATTAAAAACAAGAAAAACAATGTTATATCTGGTTTTAGAACATGCGGAATTCAAGATTTTCTTAGAGAAAGTAGGCTAGCTACCACTAGTTCCACTCCAAAAAAACGGGGCAAAAAGTTAGCTGTTAGTGCTGGCAAGGGAATAAGCGTGGAAAACTTTAACCAAAGTTCAAGTGATGAAGACGTGGAGCTTACTGAATCAGACGATAAAGAAGATTCTGACGAAGAGGAAATGGAAACTGATCGTGATGATGGCACTGCTACAATCCATGGACCAAATCAGGATGAGAATCAAGGCTGTGACAACGCTGTGCCTGATGACATTAACACTATAAATATAGGGACATTTGTACTAGTTAAATTAACGTGTCCAAAAGAGAAGTTTAAATTTTATATTGGGTGTGTTACAGCTATAATGGATTCCAATAGGTGCCTTGTTAATTTTTTAAGGAAACATGCTTCTCGAAAGCTTGTAAATAATTATTTTACATATCCGACAATCAAAGACGAATCTATTGTTCATAAAACAGAAATATTAGGAATAATCACAACTGTTCAAAATTTAAGAAGAAATCGATACCAATTTCCTCTATTACATAAAAATATTATACTTCAATAAAATTGTATCTTACCTACCTACCTACCTTAGTTTGTAAGGTTTTATATTGGTTTTGTATGTTTTTTTTTGAGTTTATTATAAGAGTATACAATACTGGCCTTTGTTTTTTGTCCTAAAAAGTATCCCTAACTTAAGTTCAATTTGTATTAAAAAATAATGTTAATTTTAGTTTTTAAACAATTTCGATTGTTTTGCGTTCTCAATTAGTTATAATAAAGTTTTAAGTTATCCATTCTGATGTTAAAATTGTGATATGACAAAATATTTTGAAGTGCTGTTTAGTAATATGTAATATAACCAAAAAAATTATATGCTACAAAAAAAATTAAGTCGGATCTGCACACATTATGTCACTGAGTGCTATACCGGAATGGCGTTACATGAAAAAGAAATCAAAATTATTGGAACTTAACAATTGAAATTCAAATTTTGATGCCAAGATAAAATAAAGACGTTTTATTGAAAGTTATTTACTTATAAAGGTATAAAGAGATAATTTCGTACGAGATTGTAAATTAAGACATAAATTTTAATATGTCAAAATGTAAGTGTTGCCAATTCAATAAAATATTCAAGTTTCTCAATGTTGTTTTAAAATTAAACGAATCACTCTACCGCTTCATAAACTAGCCGCTGCGCGGCTCGTGTCTAAAACTCGGTCTCGTGATTGAAGCGCGTTCATTCTGTAACTTGTGTTTTAATATACTATTCTATCGGCAGTCGTAGTCAAGTTAACGTAAAACGATTACACGTTAGACGTATTTTTCGTTAGCGATAAAAGTACTTTAAAATTAAAAATGAAAGAAAGTGAGTCCTCTACAAGTGCTAGTTATACGGGAGAAGAAGACAAACTTTCGTTTATGTCGTTGTATGTAAAACAAGACGTTACCAACACCTTGAAAGTGTGTGCAAGTAAATTAGAATCTTTAAAAAATTGTGAAAGAACATCGAGTACCACAGTTAGTAGTAAAGAAATAATGTTGGGTGAAAGAATGACTGAAGCTATAATTGATATCCTCCAAAACTTTGAATTTAACGAAGAAGATCAATTATTTCTTCAAGACGAAGTTATTCCGCCGGTAGGTTCAGACCAAGAAGAAACAAGAAGGAACTAAGAAAAGACGTCAAGTGTGAATTCCTGCAGCACTTCATTTTCGTCATCAATAGATAGTGATTACAAACCAGAAATTAAAAACCGTAAATTTCAACGTACTGATTATGTTTCACTAGAAACTAAAATTAAAATATTTAATATGGTAAAGCAACATCCCAAGTGGTCACTAAAAACCATTCAAAATCATGGAGGATCCGCTCTTAAAAACAAAGGACACAAAAAACAATTAAGAAATGAACGTATAACCGATTTGTAGAAGCCAGAAAGGAATAAAAGCCTGTAACAACAAGAATGTTAAGAGAATGGGCTTCACAAGCTACTATGCAATTTGAAAACTTTCCGTTCAGAGCTTCTTTATCGTGAGTGATTGATTTTAAATCATCATACAACATTACACAACGGAAAGTAACTCGATATATAAAATCAAAAACCGCGCTTGATTTGGATGCAATATTACAAGAAACCGACATATTTAAAAACCGAATTAGTAAAAAAATAACGCAGTTTGATTTAAATTTTGTCATAAATACTGACCAAACCGGCTGTGAGTACCGAGACTGTCCAGAACTTACTTAAATTATATGGCAATGTGCACGTCACCGCTTCCAAGTCGGGAAAGCTGACGAAAACACATTTCAGTGAATTTGTTACGAATATTATAAAACCGTACTGCAACCGTGAGAACTTTTTGCTTATATTAGATTCTTGGGGAAGACAATGTGGCGCAGCACATTTTAATAGTGTATTCACCGACGAAGAAGGAAACTGTACTTCAACATTAGAAATTATTCCACCACATTGTACACCATACTGCCAACCATGTGATGTGTACTTTTTCCAAGTGAAGCTGTTCCTAAAACGGATACAAAACTCTGTGGAAGCATATACAAAACTCTGTGGAAGCATTAAAAGAAAACCAGCAGCTCTCTTCGCGGGAAGATGCCATACAAATTCACTCTCTTATTCACTCACAATTGTCATCACATCTGTTCAGAGACATGATCGAGTATGCTTGGTTTGCTTCTAAATTAATTACCAATGAAATGAATGTTGAAATATGTTTTCCGGCAAATATTATATCAGAGAAATGTGCATGTGGTGTAACTTTATTCACTGCGCGAACTGTCGTCAGTCCGTATGTTTAACATGTTTTTACAATTTGTACCATCCAAAAATTTGTCGTTCCTGTTCGTTGTAACCATATTATATAAATAAATTTTTGTTTGTCAAAACATTCCCTAAATTGAAATCATTCAATTAATTCGAATAGTTTGTAACTGCAAATTTGATATACTATTCCACATTTAAATTGTATAAAATTTATTAACCAATTTACTTAAATATTTCAATTTTCACATTGCAAATAGAAAAATTAATGTATACCTACCTGCGATTTTTATATCAAACAACCAAAATTGTACGAATATGGTTCTATCAACACAGTTACACAACTGTGATATAAAAAATAAAAATTGTTTTTATATCGTAATATATAATTTTATATTTTTATAATTTTTTATATCATAATATATAATTTATATAATAATTTATTTTGTTTATTGTATTACGATCTTAATTTCAAATTTTTTTTTAAGAATTAAACTTATTGTCATTTAACATTATAGCATGGCAATAAGTAATTAAAAAGAATTATATCGTCCGAGGTACTGAAACACGGACCTTGCAGTTACAAAGCAAACATCGCTACCGCTAGACCACCCGAGTTAGTCGAGAACACTGCTTACAGAACGGCTAATTTGCTAACAACGATTCTAGAATGGTTATTCTACGTTTCATGGTTTACAGGCAAAAAAATTTCTCCAAAACGTGCGACATCTCCCACAATTTTACCTTATATGTATATGTTACAGTTGTGCCTAAGTAACATTGTTGAAAAATTGGATTCATAGAATGTGATCATTGATGTTCCTTAGTGACCCAAAAAAGTTAGGCATATGTTCCTCACTCGTCATAAGAGAAAGCGAATTAATGCGTTAGAAAGCAGTATTCCGTTATGGTTAGTAAAACTATCGCCAAATTGCGTATGACGCGAATTTAGATCTCCTAAAAGAACGCCGTTTAGAAAGGTAGAGATGAAACTAAGAAGTTGGTTAGAAAGAACATCGTTTGGAGGGTTGTAATAACTGAAAAAGATTATTGAATTGTTAATTATGACTATCGTGACGGCGATACATTCTAACTGAAGCAAATGTGGTGGCAAATCGTAGGGTGAGATGCAAAGAAGTTGTGGGCTAATAGGACAACACCCATGGCTCCATTAATGATGTTTTTTTAAAGTGTGTTGTGTAATGTGACTTGCATAGAGTATTATTTTTAGCAAATCTAGTTACTGTGATTGCAAGTATGTGTATGTTGTGATGCTGTAGTAAGTTTTTGATAAGTGTGCGTTTTCGGCGAACACCGCAGGCATAAACCGTACCCATCACCAGCTCCGTTGATACCGAAGCGTTAATTATAAGGAATGTTATTTTAAGGGTCAAGGTCTTTAAAGCAGAATGCGCCTGCATTCTTGGCAAATGACATGTAAACGAATTTGTTCAGAATGGATTTGCAGGCTTTGTTAACGGATTTTAGGATAGGTTCGCGGTTGTCGGGGAATAAGTACATTAAAGATAGGGTAAAGGTTTTGATGAAGGATTTAATGGTTAGGTCTTCGTCGAAAGTAGGTTCGTCGGGAACGGACAAGGTTTCAGAAGCGCTGACGGGTTAGGGTTGGGCGGCGGTTTGTGGGGTATCGGGAATGGATTTCCTGACGGCACAGACAATGGAGTAAGTGGGATGTGGACCGGTACAGTTATTACGTTTGGGAGGTTCTGTGGTGGAGCATGCATGAAAGAGATGTTTTCGCCCGCACTTCGGGCAGATCGTCACACGCGTTGGATAGTCCTCCGCGAGGTGACCTACTTTGGTGCATGTTGAGCAGTACTTTGGGACCGGTGGTGGGATGTTAGATGGTAGGTAAATTTACTAGGGGTTAATAACCCGACGAGGGAAGTGGGTTGGTTAATTATTCGACCTATTGTTGGCTTGGGGAGATCGACGGCTTTAAGGATTTCGTCTTCCGTAATGTCGCGGTCAACATTATGTAGGATCCAGGAAAAAGTGAGTTGGCGGGGAGTTGGATTATTGGGTTTAGGTCCGAATAATTGGGTCAGTGAACCATTGGGATCGCCTTATAGGTGTTAGAGTTTGGTTTGAGTGTAGTCGGGTAGTAGAGTGGAAGTTTTAAGAAGTGCGGTGTGGTCATAATTAAGTTTAAGGTTGGTGAGCGGAAAAGTTCGGATAGAATTATGAAATTCCTTTTGGGTTTTAACGGAATTTGGGATATTTCGGAGGCAGTAACGGGAATTGGAACGTAGTGATGTTGAAGTGGTAGTAGGTTCGATGGTGGTGGAAGCAGAGATAGAAGTGGCCGAGGATTTTGAGTAGGTTTGATTGGTTAAAATCGTTAGCATCGGAGTCAAGCGGAGTAGTAGAGGTATGCGCGATGCCGTGCTGTACCATCGTGAGTCAGTAAAATCTTCTCAAGCAATTTAGGCAGGCAAGCAGGTGTTTTTCGGCGTTCTGTCCGTTAATTCAGCTAAGACCTGGCTATGGTTTGTCCTCGGAGTCGGCACGGCTGTATGCGGGCAGGTACGGCTTAGCTCGGCTTGGGGGTCCGTCTTTTGAACTCTGGGCCATAAACCTACCACCAGTTTTGCGCGGTGAGGATGGTAGTGGGGAGTCGAAGTAACACCGATGTTACCGGGGTGGTGAACAGTTTTCACGATAGTCCGCGCGACACTGGATCCACTTAGGAAACACAAGTACACATAGCTTACGCGCAGTGTATACACAATTAAAAAAAAAGAAATAAACAAAACGTATATTAAAATCTAACAAATCTTAACTACTCTTAGCTTTATACAAACTAAATAAATTGTCATAAAATAATATTACAAAGCTAGATATGGAGAAAAACAATTACAACAATAACTACTAAAACAACTAATGAAACGGCAAGGTAAATGCAAGAATAACTTTCTGTGAGAGCTAGCCCGATCCCCAGTCTCAGCGACCCATTCAGCGTTAGGACACTTGCACAGCTAGACTTCGTGACAGGAGTGACCTTCTGTTGCAAAGGAACTTCTATTTATTCAGTTTGCCGACCGCTAATCCCTCTAAATCGGTTGTCGGTACAGGTTCCGCCCCTTGACTGACGAAAGCCGTCGTGACAGTTCCCCCCTGTTCAAAAGGGTTGGCGGCCGGTTCTGCTTGGTGTAGTGCGAAGGATTTTGTTGCCTTGGATTTGAGGGTGGCGGAATACTTCGAAGTAGCGGGTGGTCATCTACTGGTGCCTTTGGGGCGTTTTCCTTTAGTCTTCCTGGCGATAGCCAGAGGTCGTGTACGTGAACCTTTGCCAGTTCGCTATCTCGTCTTCGGATCCAGTATGCGGTAGCCGTCGCGGTGACTGTGCGCGGTCTCGTCCATTTTCGATAAAAAGCCTAGAACGTTCCAGCATGTGTTGACCGTCTTGATAATGGACTCAAGCAGGCAAAACAAAGCGTGCCCGAAAGCGTTGTTGATTACGGTGCACCATACGAATCCGTTCTTCTCGCGGTTCGCCTTGATTGTTTGTTTGGACCTGTGTTTGGTTTCGCCATTCTTCTGTTCGTGGTAACTTGTAGCTAAGAAAAAGAGCGTGGCTAGGTGTTGTACCGGTGGCGGCGTTTCTTTGAGTAATTAACGTTCCAGTTGAATTCGCAGTCCTTCCTTGATCTCTTTATTTCGTCTTTCCACGGGGTTTGCTTGCGGGTGCGCGACAAGAGTGGGTGGTCCCATTACGCCGTAAATTGCGGTCCGTTGTCGCTGATTATTGCCTTTGGAAATCCGTATATTCCGAACACTTCGTTCTCAAGCTTTTCTTAAATAATAGAAATTTTTAAACTTTTAAATTTATTGGCCATATTGCTTGGGCTTATCAGAAAAAAGGTTAGATTTTCAAAAATGATAAACTGTTAGTTCCGAAATTTCTACAGAGAGAAATGTTAATAAGATTACATGTAGGTCATATAGGTAAAAAGAGAACGGAATTAAACTTTAGAGATGTCTTATTTTGACCAAATATTAACACTAATAAAAAAATTTAACAGACAACTGGGACACTTGCTTAACTTAGAGTAATTCAAATCGCAAATAATAATTCCCCATACAGTACCCAATGGACCATGGGAAAAGCTAGGTGTAGATTTCTATGACTGTAGTTCTAAAAAATCATATTTAGTGGTAATTATTTTTTAAAATTCATTGAAATAGCGCGCTTGAATTCAAAAAACGTTTGTGAGATATTAAAACAGATATTTGCAAGGTACGGGATCTAATATAATGTCGGATAATGGACCATCTTTAATTCCGCCGAATTTTGTAATTTTTCAATGAATACCCCAATATAAATAATAAAAAAATCAAAAGTGAATTGGAAAATAGGCAAAATATAATGAAAAAGTATTATGATAGAGGCACTAGAAATTTATGTAAATTAAGAAAAGTGAAACTGGTAACATAATTGTTAGAAATAGAAAACATTTGCTGTATGAAATCAAATTCTAATTTTGGTAAATATGTCTATAAATTCCCAAATAAAAATGGTCATAGTTCAAATTCTAATTTAAACCAAGATGTCGCAATATTAACCGTAACAAATAAATTAAGTTTTGAACCAAAAGCTTTAAGCTAAATTTGTAAAGTTAGTATAGTATTAAGACAACTAGTTATAAGAAACGTTCATAAAGAAAAAGGGAGATCTAAGAAATGTAAACTTGGCAGCTACGCAAGAAAGAACATGTTCAAGCTGACAACGAAACGAAGATACTTTTATAACAATGGTAACGTTTGTAACTTAATGAAGGTTTGTATGTTTGTACAAAGTGGACACTTTGTCCTCGAAACGTCGCTTAAAAAACACATGAAGTAGTTTGTGTTTTTCTGTCGCCCTCTCCTACACCATTTTGTTCAAAACTCTTAGGAGGTTTAACTTTTATCATCAATCAATTCCATTCCTTCCGGATACATCTACATCTAAATCATCATCGTACACAGAAACAACATGGCATAATGCATTTCGAGCTATCTACAACCATAACACGTACAAACTTATCACAACGTTAGAAAAATCTACCAAAAAACTAGCTACATTACATAACCGCATTGTGTACTTGAAAAGATGCAAATCAAACTCTTCAATGCCTACACACATACAATTTTTTAAATGTACGTACTTTATCCAAGCTGAACACACCCCGTTTAATAAAAAGCTGGATAATTTAACACATAGTTTCCAGGTATCCATTCTTAAATTAGAAATAATAACCTCCTATTGGAAATTTCATAACCTAAAAAGAATAATTGGTGATCTAAAAAACAACTTAATTAACATACTTAGTGTTAGCGCTAAATTGCATTTTGTTTTCCACGTTTTTATTATAAACTTGCTAAATGTGATTGGGTGTGTGCGTACGCAGAAACTGATCTGTGTGTTCGAACCTAATAAATCGATACAGTCCGCTTATATAGTTCATTTCTTTTTTTTCAAAAACGCCCTAAAGAGCGTGCGTTGCTGGTCGTGCAGAACCACGAATATCGCAGTATCTTTACACTTAGCAATGAGGATTTCCAAATACTGATCAGCACACTTGACTGCAAATATAGACAAAACCAGAACTTAAGTGTGTCCAAAGTAGGGTGCATCTACAACTCAACAGATGTACAGTTACCAGAGGATGTGGATCCGTGTCTGGCATTAACTCCAAAATTTGTATTAAACTATTCCAATGACAAGTTACCTATTGCTAATCTTATAACAGACGCCGAAGACATATTTAATCACCATAAAGAAGAGGATCAAGAAAGGTTAAAAGGCAAAATAATCAATGTCATTACCAATTTTGTTAACAGAAGCAACAAAAACAAGTTAAATACTGAAGACCTTTTTATTCAAAAATTGGTATTTTCTACTAAACGTTTTTCTATATTAACGGATTGGTATAGAAAACCGATAGCATCCAACCGTACGATTAATTATTTTTCAAAACATGCTCAAAATCAAAAAATTAACAATCAAATCTATGAAAAATAAAATCATTAGTTTAAGTAGTCCACAATTTCACACAAAAACCTCAACATCTTAAAAAATAACAATTATCCTAAGAATCTAATAAATAAAATATTATTCCTTACGAACAACATCAATAATATGCCATCACCAACGACCCAAACTAACACTACTTCTAATTGTGAGTATACTAGAATCATAAACGTTCCCGGGTTAACTAAAAAACTAATTCCGATTTTAAAACATACAAACTTATAAATAGCGACCTATAATAACAACACCATTTATTCCAAAACGAAAGATAAAACAAAGTTATACAACAAACACAATGTTATATATAGTATCGAGTGCATGGGATGCAACAAATGTTATATAGGGCAAACTAAACAAAAAAAAACAGAATCGGCTCTTGCATCATATTAACACAATTTCGATTTTAGTAACCTCATCATCTTAGATGTGGAACCCAAATACAATAAAAGATTAATATCTAAGATGATTTTTGTCACTAGACATAACAACAATGTGAATTTTAATACAGATGCTAATAATCTTAGTATTGTACACAATAACCTTATCCATAAAATGTCATGACCTCAAATTCTTAATCGTTACCTTTACCATTTTTGATTAGTTGGTTTTTGGTCTTTGTGATGTTCGTGAGTGTGTTGTTTGCTTTTTAAATCATTTACATTTAATGTATTTTGTTATTTATTATTTTTACCAATTGACTGTGTTTGACGAATTCATCGCTACTTGTTTTTAGTTTTTTGTAAGTTATTCTATAAGATCAAAACAATTTTGTAATTAGCTTAAATACCTGTTCAAAATTACCTGGTTTGTAAGCTTGTATTAATTATGTTGTTTTTATTAAATACAGTAGCCTGAAGAAGTAGACACTTTGTCCTCGAAACGTCACTTAAAAAACACATGAAGTAGTGTTTTTCTGACGCTCTCTCCTACCTAGAAAGGTCGATAAAGCTGCAGCAATTCGCGACATATGGACTATGTTCAACAGCAACCTGGAACGTTTATACAAACCACACGGTAGCATAACAATCGACGAACAACTGTTCCCATACCGAGGCCGTACACGGTTTACTCAATATATACCGAGTAAACCAGCGAGGTATGGCATTAAGATCTAATGGGTATGTGATGCTAAAACGAAATACCCTTTAAACGGTGTACTCTATACGGGACAATTGCCTGATCAACCAACCAGCTTAAAAAGATCAAGGCGAAAAACTGTTATTGCTATTGACTGAAAGATACTCAAATTCTGGACGAACCATCGTTACCGAATATACCTTCGCGGTGCTAAAGGTTTAATACTGTAACAACTTAAAGACTCGGGTGCAGATAATAATCCTATAATTGCTTCGCCTGTGCTCAAATATAAGTGAAGAGCTATGAAGGTCGTGGGAATCGTTTTGGGGATATATTTTTTATGTTTTGTTGCTTACCTGTCTAGATAAAATAAATGAACACAAATGAATTAAATGAAGCAAACGTTGTATCGAAACAGGACATTAACAAAACATCGTCAAGTGGAATCAGTACGAACTACAGAAGAAACCACTAACGATCGACATCAAATTACAATAACCGCACAAGATTAATTAACCAATATCAAAGTAGAGTAGGACAAGTACAAATTTAATAAATAACTGTTCACGTGTGGTCTGTCCAGATAAAATAAATGAACGCTAGCAACGGTAAATAGGGCCCCAGTAACTCTTTTTTATCAGGGCAAGAGCCACAAAACCTTGAAGGTAACTTAACCCTTAACTGCTATAAGTCGAGTCTGAGTGATCCGAACAAGATTAATACCACTGTTCATCTTTCCGGTTGTTGCCATTCGTTCACGCGCTCCTGTGTATTCTCTAATTAGCCAGTATTGCTTGAATTATTAGTGGGTTTGCTTCACTGCGTGATCTTGTTTCTGAGATATAGCCGTATCCGGGTCACACAGACCCAGTTATAGTGAATACGTGACTGTTGTGAAAAGGTAGCTTCAGGTAAATAATCTAAAATATGTGTATTGTCTCTTGCTTGGGGTATTATACATTTCCTGTATTATAAATTATTTATGTGCAGATAAGATGGCTGCAAGTGATATGCTATTAGATGAAGACATTGCTGCAATATTTCAATCAGAAGAATTTTGGCAAGATTTGGAAAATCTTAAACCTCAAAGTACAAGTACTTTGGCACAGAGTTTTTCCACCATAGTTGCTGATAAAAGAGAATCTGGAAAGATAATTATTGAAAAAGCTAACGACAGCGGTCAAGATAAAAGTGATGTCAAAATTTTCACTTCGAACTTCGAACAGTGAAATAGAATAGAATAGAAAGACGGGCCAAAATTGGCCCAAAAAGATGTAAAGCAATCAAAGAGAACATCTGTAAGTGTTTTACCTAGTTTGAAAAGCCCTGCTCGGTTAAATTCTGTTAATAACAGGTGTGAATAGTAGAGTTTTCTACCAGTTTTCTAAAAATATAGAAATATCACGTGCTATCTTCATAAATGATTTTGTTAAAGCATTATATTCACCACATATGAAGAGAAGAAAATACAATAACTTTGTTCCTCGTCAAATCCAAAACCTTGCTCCTGAAATTTTACACATTCAAATTTTCAGTCAGTCTGAACCACTTGAAAATGCAGGAGACAAAGAAAAAGATTGCATCCAAAAAAGACAGTAAACGAGTTACGTCGGTGTAAACTGTAAAACGTCTGTGTTAAAGTATTAAAGTTTATTCAAACTGTAAATAGATAAAAACATGTACCAGAAATAATAAAAATAAGTCTGTTTTATCATTTTCTTCGTAAAAGTATAGTCAAAAATAACTAACTTGTTTTTGTTTCAAAAAATATATGATCGGGTCCCTCAAACCCACTTATAGTGTGTCTAGTACGTAAAATGAGTTATAGTAGTTAAGGGTTAAGCAAGAAAAATAGACAAACAGAAACAGAGTCAAACTAGAATTGAATGTAATACCTAAAAGCGTACCTATATACATACAAAAACATAAATAAAAATAAAATTCAAACATCAAAAAACTTACAAACTAAACATATCACATTAAACGAAAAGAGGTTCAAGACCTCTAAAATAAGCATTAATTAAAGCTAAATATTGGAAAAGTCTTCTAGGATCCTGTACAAATCGCCACTTATCGGAACTAATAACTAAACTTACTATTTAAGGGGAGGTTTACTTGGATTTTTTTGAAAAAATAGTTTTTTTTTCATAATGTGTAAGCTACATATGTCTAGAATTTATGTGTGAAAGGATTTTTCAATCCGAAACATATTTATGTAAGTAAAGCGTCTTGAACGCACCGCACCTACTGCACGCGCGCTGAATGACGCTCAGGTCAGTGCAGTTTATCAAAATATAAATGAACGAATATGATTTGGTAATAGTAAAAGAAATTTACGATAACGATAAACAATAGATTTTTAAAAATTTTCAATCAGTTATTCTTTGTTTTACAACTGAACCAAAAGTAATACTTGTATAAAAACATAATAAGTGTCATATAACTCTGAATAAGGGGTGTCATAAACTATGCGGAGATGAAATAAACATAATACAAATAACCGCCTTTATTAGACCTGTGTTTATGAATTCGTCTAAGAATAACATGCCACTGCGGGAAAAATAGAGGTAGATGTTTTCGCGATCAGAGGATCTCCTGGGTGTGAAATATAAAAATTACATTGGCGATGGAGACACGAAAACATACAAAGCTATCGTTGACATGGATCCATATGATTGCTCGGTATCCAAAAAAGAATGCGTGGGCCACGTTCAGAAGCGGATGGGAAGTCGACTTCGAAAGTTAAAAAAGGAAACAAAAGGGCTTGGTGGAAAGGGGTCTGGAAAATTGACGGACCAATTTATAGGAGATTTGACGCTCTAGCGATTCGAAGCAACCCTGAATCAGCTGCCAAGATGAAAGGCGTCATTTGGGCTTCTTATTATCATAAGTGCTCCACAAATGAAAATCCGTTACACCATTTGTGTCCGGAAGGAGGTGAGAGCTAGTGTAAGTGGCGAGTTGCGGAGAAAGAAGGAAAACTGGAGAACTTTGAACATCCTCCTCCTCTCGACGAAAAGGTAGAAAAAGCCATCAAGCCAATCTACGAAGCTCTCTCTGCCGATGATGTGCTGGAACGCTGCATTGGTGCAAACACACAAAACAGCAATGAGTATTTTAATTCTACAATGTGGAAAATGGCTCCAAAACATCTACATTGCGGAGGTGGTCGAAATTTCTACATACATTGCTGCGAGCTTGTTCAAGGAAGGAAGATCGTCTTTGCT
The DNA here is from genome assembly GCA_035610365.1 of Aquatica leii. Taxonomy (NCBI): domain Eukaryota; kingdom Metazoa; phylum Arthropoda; class Insecta; order Coleoptera; family Lampyridae; genus Aquatica; species Aquatica leii. The sequence continues at coordinate 257,822,659 of CM069432.1, forward strand.
GATGATTATAAACGCACTGGGAATCGGTGTTGGCATCGAAGCCAGCCGAAGCCGATGAAATGAGGTTTTTGGCAGCTGAACGGAAAATATCGGCCGCTCCTCGAAAATCCCGCATAGCACAACGTCTGCTGGAAAAGGCCAACCTGTAACGCTTCGAAATCGAGGAAGGAATCTTGTACGGTCCAGGAATAGCCGACTAAGTTTATGATGTGAGTTTAATTTTATTACTTATATTATTCAACCTATATGTTTCACGGTTAAAAAAATGAGTCGGTGTACTGTAGTATGCGGTCTACCGTCACATTTACGCTGTAGTATGCGGTCTACCTGAGTCTTGACATTTTTGTAAACATTACTCAATAAATGTGCTGCAAGTACCTGATATAGGTAGTTAATGATTGTTTCATTAGAGAAATGCAGGAAATTAGTGTAATGAGGGATACAAAAGTGTTTATTATTTTGAAACGAATATACACAACGTTTCGATTGCTGTGTAAGAAAAATTCAAACCCAAAACATGGCTTAGATATGTTGACGATACCTTCGTAATTTGGAACCACAGTAATCGGCAACTAGGCCTTTTTCTACAACATCTGAACAACATCAAACCATCCATCAAATTCACTATGGAAAAGGAAAAGGAGAACTCACTTCCTTTTTTAGACGTTCACGTAACAAAGAACAAGGGAATTATGGAAACGACTGTCTACAGGAAACCGACACACACCGGCCGATATCTTAACTTTGAATCCAACCATTCCACATCTACGAAGAGAGGAGTAGTAAAATCTCTAATCGACAGAGCGTACAGGTTGTGCATCACAGAGAAAGGGCTACGAGAAGAAATCAAAAACATTAGAAACGATCTAAGGCAGAATGGTTATTGAACACCATGGAACAACCTAAAACAGAAGAACTGCCCAATTCACTGCTGAGCATCCCATATGTCAAAGGTTTATCAGAATCAATAAAACGTATAGGAAAAAGCTACAACTTAAATACAGTGTTCAAATCATCGACCACCATTAGGAGTATAATTTCCAACACAATGCCACAAACAAGTCGAGATTCCCAAAACTGTATTTACCAAGTTCCATGTGAATGTGGCAAGTCATACGTGGGGGAAACCAAGAGACCACTAGACGTCAGACTGAAAGAATATCAGACGCACACACAGAGGAGAGACTTCTAAGTCCGGCATCGCGCAACATTCGTGGGATAACCAACATCGAATGAAATGGTCGGAAGCAAAAATCATACACAGAGAGGAACATTGGTACAAACGGAAATTTAAAGAAGCTTAAAGAAGAACTTCACTAAGTAATTTTGTTAATTAATCTGTTACGCTAAGTTGATTTTGTAAGCTTGAACGCTTCATCGAACATGTCTTTAGTATATAAGCTCCAGTAGTTTCTAAGTTTGTTAGTATTCACCTGATGACGATTGCAAATACCACAGCAATCGAAACTTTGTGTATATTCGTTTCAAAATAATAAACAATGAAAGTTCAGCAGAATGTTATTACTTCGCAAATTCTCTGTTTCTTTTGCAGAAATCAATAAGTTTTTCTTTTAAATATCTAATGTACAATAAATAAAAAACACATACCTTTCAAAGTTTCAAACGTTTTAGGACAAATGCGCTGCATTGCATTGGTTTCGACGTGCACAAATATGCAAGTTTGCACTTGTTAGAGCCATCCTATATGTCGGCATATCTGGGTTAAAAGTTAAAAGAGTTTGTGCATGAGGTTCTTTTGTCAAACAATTAAAACTAAATAGTTAGCAATTCAAGATTAAAACAACATGTTATTAACATATCTATATAATATCTATGATCAAACATACGTGTAAATTTAATTTTAAATACTTTAACATACTATAAATTCTAAAAATGTAATAGAGATGTAAGGGATTACGCCTACTTAGGATAAGGCAAAATTGCATTGTTTAAATGCATATCATCTCAAAAATATTTCCTCAAAATTACATAAGAATGGAGCACACGTTTAAGTTATCTGCGTTTAGAGAGCGCTAGCTGATAACGTTTTTTCTACAGATAACGTTTTTGTGTGGCTCGAGATTAAATCATTGTTTAAAATTTGCCTGACATCAAAGTTAATTTTGCTTATTGTGTTTCCTCTACATTTACTAAAGTTTTTGTTATAATTATGGTCGGTTGAATAGTAAGATTATTGGGGTATCTGTAGGGTAACTTTCCTCGCTCGCAAGATGCTATTTTTACCTGTGTTTGTGTTAAGAGTCGAGTAGATACGGGCGCGGTAATCGATTATCGGGCGTATAAATGTTTTGTACGTATGTTGTAACGTTTTGGGGTGACATCCTTTGATTCGTCCGCGAAGTGCGCTTAGCAGGTTTGTGCGGTTTTTAATTTTGTTTAAAGAGGTTTGTAAGTCCGAGTTCCAATTTAAAGTTTTGTTGAATGTGACGCCAAGGTAAACTATTTCGTCTTGTAGTTGTATGGGTGTGTTCCATAGAGAGTGTGATATTTTGGTGTGCTTGTTGGTGTTTTTGGGAGAAATTGGGGTGTCTAAAGAGAATTGCTTGCTTTTTGTTTGGATTAGGTGTTATTCGCCATTTATTGGCCCATTTAGAATTGATCAGGTAGGATTGAATTAAATTAGACGCTTCCTCGCTACTGCGGCTTGCAGCCCAACAAGCTGTGTCGTCGGCAAACAGCGAGACAGCCAGGTCTTTATGGGTTGATTGGGGAGCGTACGACGCAAAAAGTAGGTATAATAAGGGAGCTATTACTGAGCCTTGAGGAACTCCAGCTATTGGCGTAAAAGGTTGCGAAAGTGTTTTTCCGACTCTGACGTTTGCAGACCTATTAAAAAGGAATGACGAAATGCAAAGGGGTTCCTAAAGAGTGAATTTTGTAGATAAGTCCATCATGCCAGACTTTGTCGAAGGCTTATTGTATGTCTAGAAAGACGGCTAGTGAACATTTTCCTAAATTTAACGCTTTTGATGCGTCTGTTTTAAGAGAGGGTCTTGTGTACATCTGTTGGACCTGAATCCGTATTGAAAGTTTGGTAGAAGATAGTTTTGCTCGACAAAATTTCTAAGTCGCGCTGTCAACACTCGTTCGAAACATTTGCCGATGCAAGATAATAAAGAAATCTGGCGGTATGAGTTAGGAAGTGTTGGGTCTTTTCTAGGTTTGAGGATCATAATTGTAGTGGCTGATTTCCACTATGTGGGATAATAACATAAAAATAAACATTTGTTAAAAATATGAGATAGTAGAACTAGGGCTTTGTGTGGAAGTTGTTGTAAAAGCTGCCTGTTAATCCCGTCTTTGCTTGGAGCGGTATTTTTTCATGTTTTAAAAATGTTTGCACTTAGATCGGAAGTAACAGGTTCGAGAAAGGGAGAACCGTTTTCAAGTGTAATTTCGGGTTGTGGTGTGGTTGTTTATTGGAGTACTAGGTGTTCAATTCTATCTTTAAATGTGTTGTCGAAATTCGGGTGTGTTGAAGTTTGAAAGACGGATTGCAGATGTTGCGAGAATAAATTGGCTTTGTCCAACGGAGAGGACAAAATGGTGCCATGGGGATCTATTAAATGGGAAGAACGTGATGATTTGCGTTTTGTTAAACAATCGAATTTGTCCCAAAACAGTTTGCCGTTACGGTAATCTAGATTGGATATGGCTTTAGTCCAATTTTCTTCTGTGATTCGAGTACTTCGCGTCTGATTTGAGCATTTAGTCGGTTGAATTCTGTTTTAATTGCGGGATCTCTGATTTTTAGGAAACGACGAAATATTTCTTTTTTTTTCTTTAATGAGTTTTAGGATGTATGCCGGAAGTGGTTTTCTAGATATGTTTATTGTTTTTTTAGTAACAAATTTTTCAGAAGCTTGCGAAATAATGTGGTTTAGTTGTTTTATAGCATTAGATTGGGGTCGTCAGCGAAGTGAAGTGAAATGTGGTCGGCAAATTGCTTCCATTTGGCGTTTTTAAAATCTTTGATTTCAATAAGAGTTGGCGAAGGTAAGTGTGGTATACCGAGAGAAGTTTGTAACGTTAAAATAAGAAATTAGTTCAATTCGCGAGTAGGGAAAATGTCTCGGTAGGTATTATGAAACTTGTCAGGACTTTTCTGCTCTTGCGCCAGACTGTCACAATTGCGACAGCATATTCGCAGTTCACTTTACATTAAATCTTTGTCGAGTTCAATACCTGTATGCCCGGGTTAACCTTCACCGTTAAATTGTGTCACTCTGCAAATTTATAATGCGTTTATTTGCGGAAGGTTGAAACGGGGTAAGTGGTATACAATTTTCTTTATTGAGGGTTTAAATTGACACCTACTAATTTTCTATAGCGGATTTTGGTAGTCACCAATTGTCCGGCGTTATCAATTAAGATAACCAACAGGTGGTCGTATTCGGAACATTCTATGACGTCGAAGTAGTGGTACGATAATATCCACCGTCGAAGCTTGAGAACCGCCAGGACCATCCTTTTCTGTAATGAAGTCAAACATGGGGAATTTAATCGATTAAGTCACAGGGAAACGCTGCGCACTTACATTCGTAATCATTGGATGCCAACCAAACCTTTTTTTAGTTGTGTTAACAGCATATGCTCGTTCCAATTTGGGTTTCAGATTTTTTTTTTGGTACACCAAGTTCGGAGGTTAGCTAACAGTCCGAGTGAGGTGAAGCCTGTAAGTATTACTACTTTAAATTTCTTATTTGTGTTTCGGGGACTAGGTCGTTGAGGACCGTACGTGCATGTTAACTTAACACAATTAATTGTATTTTTGCGCTTCGCGAATTTATCGTTTGTGCACACCGAATCTCGAAGGCTTAATTTGCTTGATTTGTCTACGATTTAAGTATATGTATTTATCCATTTAGACGCTATATGTATGTCATTATCTAGTCCGACAAGGGCAGTTTGTTGTACGGTGTGTTGCTCGCAACTCGGCGCAATTTCTAATTTAATCAACCTACGTATAAATGTTGTCAAGAATTTACATTTCTATGCTTATTTCTGTTATGTAAAGATGTTAGCATTGGCAACAATGCACATTGACAGTGATGAGGGACATTGACACCATCAAGCATGTACATTGATGTAGATCAAGTCTAATAAAGGAAGTTAGTAAATTAATGAAGTTAATAAAATAATAAAGTAAAATTCCGAAGTAAAACAATTTCAACTTCTGTGATACAATAAATATATATATATATATATATATTCGGTGTTATTATTTTTGTAGTGTTATTTATTCTTCGCTTACTACGAGGAAAGTTAGACGGTATCCCTCGACTTTAATTTTTCATCGTCTTGGCGCCTTTTTTTAGATTCACGTTGTAATCACATATTACAAAGCCTGCGATCCCTCTCCGAAGAAGCTGTGCTGGCCGTTGCTTTGTTTGGTTATGAGAAGACCGGTGGAACTTTTTATTTTGACAGCTCAACTCTAGAAACCCGAGTTTCTCGTTACAAGTTTGGAAGGTGATCTGAGGTTATGGTAGTTCCTATATAGCAATTTGGATCGAAATATTGAATTAGTCATTCTGAGCATATGATAGACGTCCCTTGATGTCCGAAAAACGTCGATTTTTTCTTGAAAAAGTAAATTTTTGATAAGTGGGCTTTTATGGCGTACGCCGCAGGTATTGACTGTCCCAACAATCAGTTTCATCACTGCTCGTTTGTGAGGTGATAGCGAGTTAGTAAGATGGTGAGTTTAAGTGTTGTCTTGCTTGAAAGTGAAGGCGACAGCGGATTTGGCAAAAGACATGTAGACGTTGCAGTTTAGAATAGAAGCGGTGGTTCTGTTGGTGGCTTTGATTATTTCGTTGCGGCGATCGGGGAACAGGTACATGAGGGAAAGAGTTTGGATAAAGGGTTTTAGTCTGAGATCAGTGTCTGCAACGTCATCTTCGAAGAGGGAAGTAGTTTCGGATTCGCTATCAGTGTCGATAGCAGTTGGCTGAGCGGTAGCTTCAGCGGCTTGGGGAAGGGCATTGCGGACAGCGCATGCAAAGGAATAAGTTGGATGTGAGCCAGAGTAGTTGTTGCATTTGGGTTCGGTGGATGAGCAAGTAGAAGAACTGTGGTTTCTCCCACACTTAGGGCAGGTCAGAACTCTAGTCGGACATTCGTAAGAAAAGTGCCCTACTTTAGTGCAGGTAGAGCAGTATTTGGGGACAGGTTGTGGGATGTTGGAAGGCTCGCACAGATAGTGTCTGCCATACATGTAGACGCCTCTGGCCAGTAGGTAGTCGAGGGTGGTTTTGCTGGGAGTGATTAAGCGGATTAGCGTAGTCGGTTGTTGGGTGAGGCGGGAAATAATTCTGATGGTTTTTGTGAGTTTTGGAAGGTTTATAGCAGTTAGGATTTCAGGTTCGGTAATATCTTTGTCGATGTTGCGCAAAACGCAGGTAAAAGAATGGGTATTAGCATTAGCGTTGGAGTTAAGCGGTCTGGGTCCAGATAATTGAGAAAGATTGATGTTGGGTCGCCGTAAAGGTGTTGGATTTTCCGTTCCGTGTCAGTAGGAAGCAGAGTAGAGGTTTCGAAAAGCGCAGTCCGGTTGAAATTGAGCTTGAGGTTAGTAAGCGGAAGCTGTAAAAATAGCAAGGAAGTGTTTTGATGTTAGTAGGCAAGTTACGGAGACAATAGCGAGCGTTTGTAGGTCCAGAAGAAACATTAGAAGACACAGAACGATTTGATGAAACGGAAGTGGTGCGAGATCGAGCAGAAGTGGACGGGTTACAAGGGTTAGGTGGCGACGGCAGAGCCGGTGCAAGACCGTGCTTCACCATGACGGAAAGTCACACAAGATAAAGAGTATTAGTAAGTAATAATTTATTCAACTTATCTGTTGTTGATCCAACGATGAAAGATCCGCAAAGACCTTGCTACGGTCTACCTTCGAGTCGACTTGGCGGTATGCAGGCAGTGACGGCTTAAAAAACTCGGTGGTGCGGACACACTCGATCGCAACGGTTGCAGAACTGCAGATTTAAATACCCTATTGGCCATCCTATAATACCCATCGGACATGAGCAATGTTTAGCGTTGTCACTAAATACCGTTAAAAGTTTAATTAAATGTGGTGCATAGACTTTACCCCCATCCTCGTATATCCCAACAGCGTCAAGATACAGCTGAGTCGACTCCGAGGACGGCCCGTAGCTAGGTCTCAGCAGAACTAACGGACAGATCACCGAAAAACACAGCTAAGTTTTTGAACCATTTATTTTTGCTTTTTGCTTCCTGCTTGCTTAACTTGCTTTGAGACGCTTACTATCTCACGATGGTAAAGCACGGCGTCGAGCATGCTTCCGCTACCCCGCTTGATCCGGATCCCGACGCGTTTACCTTAGTTACCCGTTCACGCAGCAACTCTAGATCCTCAACCACCTCTTCTTCCGCTTCCACCGCCATCGAACCCACCGTATCAACATCTCGACCTCTTAACTCCCGTTACTGCCTTCGAAATATACCCAACACGACCAAAACCCAAAAAGGATTTTATAATTCTATCCTTTCGCTCAACCTGCCGCTCACCAACCTGAAACTAAACCAAACTACAAAACACACTCACAAAACAGCGTCATTAACATTGCCTTATTAGTTCACAACTCCTTTGCATCTCAACCCTACGATTTACCACCACATTTAGTTGATCTAGAATGTATCGCCGTCACGGTACACTTTGCTAACAATTCCATAATTTTTTTCAGTTATTACAACCCTCCAAACGACGTTCTTTCTAACCAACTTCTTAGTTACGCTTCCAAACAGCGTTTTTTTAGGAGACCTTAACTCGCAGCATACGCAATTTGGCGACAGTTTTACTAACCCTAACGGAATACTTCTTCCGAATTCAATATATTAAACACACAAATCAGACGCGAAATCAATCGATTTACATTACAAAAATTGTATTAAAGCAACCGAAAAACTCGATTACCGAAACGAAAAACGTTTTTGGAACAAATTTAACGCATAGACACGATGTAAAGCCTTCATCGTGTTTAATCAATCCTCAAGGAAACTTTGTTTCTTCTCTGCAAGACAAAACCACCTTATTTGCTCAACATCTACAATCGGTTTACCAAATCCCAACGCATACAAACTTTGACAACAATTACAAAACTAGAATCGTACAAATTTTATGCGGATTTTTATCGCAACCCCAACCGGAAATAAACTTACAAAACGACAACACTTTTCTCCAACCCTTTACTCCTGACCTCATTTCAAACACCCTAAAAATAGGAAAAAATTCTGCCCCAGGCCAAGACGGTCTTAACAGGCTGATCTTACGACAACTTCCACATAACGTTCTTTTATTTGCTATCCCACATCTACAATAAATGCTTAACGACTTCTTACTTTCCTACACCTTGGAAAACTTCAAATACAATCATGATCCCGAAACCAAATAAAAATGCATCACTTCCAAGTTCATATCGACCGATCTCTCTGTTGTCTTGCCTCGGCAAATGTTTTGAACATGTGCTAGCGGGGCGATTGAGAGAATTCGCCGAAACAAACAATTTTCAAAATTCAATAGAACTTTTAGTTGGAATCCGGACCTCAATTCATCTTTAAACAAAATTCGCAACAGGACAAATCTCCTGAGTGCTTTTCGCGGTCGAATTAAGGGTTGTCATCCAAAAACCCTACAACATACTTACAAAACTTTTATTCGCCCAATTATCAATTACCGTGCCCCACTATACTTGACCTTAACTCAAACACAAATTAAAGATATCGCGTCCTGCGAACGACAAATTGTTCGAAAGATACATAGACTCCCTTATAAACACCTTAACAATCTAACAATTCAACACGCGAAAATAACTCCAATCATCGAAAGACTAAAAATTCTTCAAACAAATTTCACGCGACGAATAGTCTTCGGAGATTACCAAGCCACCAAAAATATTCTTCTAACACCCTTCAACAACAACAAAATTCACGAAAAAACCCTGCTCCGCGAACCCAAACAAAAATTCTTTTTTTCTTTTTTTTTGTGTTATGCATGTTCTATTAAAAAACCAACCTAATTATAAATCGGCTAAGACTGAAGAGGAGCTAAAATCCTGAGCAGTCGCAAATATAAAATTAAGTTACCATCTAAATGAAAGGTTTTTTGACTTGACTTGACTAGGATGGGATCTTGCAGTCGAGCTCTTTTGCTTTTTTAAGCAAATTCAGCACAGTCTTTTATAAGACAATTGGACTAACGTCGCAGCCGCCACCACCACGACGATGGAGTTTCTACAGGAGCAAGTGAGGACGCTCACTGAAGAAAACCGCCAGCTCCGTCACCAGCTCGCCGAGATGTCGAAGAAGCTGGATCGCCTTCTTGACGCCCCCCGAGCCAAAGAAGAAAAAGCAGCCGATGCCTAGCCCGGAACAGATAGAGACCCCGGCAAAGTCCGGGCGTACCACCGCGTCTGAAGAGCCCATGGAACAAAATCTACCGTGACTACCAACAAGAGGAAGCGAGAAGCCGGAAGCAGCGCACGCTACCGAAACGACTCGCAAGGATAGGATTCCTCCGATTGTCCTTCGTAACCAGAAGGATTACGGTAAGGCGATGCAAACCCTACGCGAATCAAACGTAGATGTTTCCACGGCGGAGACCACCCGGAATTGAGTCGCCATTCACGTCGCCCCTCCCTCGAAGACTTCCGGACTGCGACGTACGTTCTCCAAGAGGTCCGCCAGGATTTCCACTCTTATCAACTGAAGGGAGATCAACCGCCGAAGGCCGTCATCAGAGGGATGCCGCATTGCGACACGTCGATCGACGACACCGCCGCATACCTAGGTCGCAAAGGTATGAATGTTTTTAATATAACACGAATAGCTTCAGGACGATCCAAGCGACCAACGCCGCTTTTTCTGGTCCAGGTCAGGAGGACCCCGCAGGCGAAGACGATCTTCGATATTACCAATATCAGAGTCGTCGATGTCCTCCACACCCTAGAGGCGACATCGGGCAGTGCTATAGGTGCCAGCGCTTCGGTCACTCTGCGAGAGGATGTCGAAGAATCCCTCGATGTGCGAGTGCCTGGAGTTCCACTTCAGTTACGAGTGCCTGAAGAAGCGAGAAGACGGTCCGGCTACGTGCTGCAACTGCAGGAACGACCACCCGGCAAACTACAACGGATGTCCAGCCCACCCAAGGCAACGACATGTAAGTAATCACTACACTAATCGTTAAGCTCCTATTTCAGCAGCCCCGCGAGCACCCGCTAGGCCGGTGAACCCAGCCGTTTCGTTTGCCCAGGTGACGAGACCGGTTATGCCCACCGGAACGTGCCAAACAGCACCGCCGGACAGACGAAGGCGCAGGTCTGAGGACCATAAAAACAAATACATAAGAGATTATCGATGGGATAAATTTGAACAGAGAGATTATCTAACACAAACCTTAGTACTATCGAAACCGATATCTTTTAAAATACTTGTAGATTCAGCCGTCGTTAGTTGTTGGAATTGACGACGAAACAATTTTGTTGAATCGTAAACAACACGATGAGAGTTTAGGAAATCTAAAAACCGTAAATTTTGTGATTGCAGCGTATACAACGGCACACGCAAGACATTTCTACAGGTATTTGTAAGTTATATTTTAATACAGATTATTTGATTTTTACTGATGAAGGGAACGAGTGGAAACATGAAACGAGAATTTTTTGGGCAGATGACTGATAATATTTTAGGTTACGGGCCTGACTGTTACACAACAGAATCTGTAAAAACTAGTCCAAAAAACTACAGCTATAGAGTATTCTCACAAGGATAAAATACAATTATGATGGTGTTTACTACCTTGAATTATAAAAACTGGCAAGTAATAAATTTTAATGAAATGCGCGATATGATCTTACACGACACAAGTACTGTGGTAAACAACGAGAGTAACATTGCAAGAACTTCTGAATACGATGTTGTTACTAATCCCGAAAACAAAAATAACGTACAGTAAAAGACTGAATGCTTTTCTCAGTTAAGGTAACCAAGTCATTCTTCATTAGTCCCCTTGTTTTTTATATGAGTCAACGTGGTAAAAGAAGCCGATATGGAGGTCCAACTAGAAGCCGAGAAAATAACAAAAACCAAGATGATTACGAAATTCCATCTATAAATCACGCCTCGAAAGTGATGAGCAATCAAGGCAAGATATAGGACGACATGGCGTTAGCAAACTAACCAAAGAACGATCTAATAATACTCCAACCAACGTCTGAAAGCATCTATTCAGCGAATTTTCCAGTCTGGCGGAATCTATGAAAACCGGACATGTGGAACACCAAATTTATTCGTTACAAATTAGTTCTGCCGTGCGTGGTCTGGGAATTACGTCCAAGCCTAAATTCCGGAAATAGACACTCCTGTCCAAAAGCTGTTTCGTGTAGCGCTTCTACATTTAGCTTCAAACATGAACAGTGCTACTAAACAAGCAGCTTTAGAGAAGTCGCGAAGGAGTTGGCGAAAAATTTGCCATAGCAACACAATTTACAGTTGTAATAAGTGTAATATACATTTTTGTGCTGTCAACATCGCAAACATCAATATTCGTTCGTTAGTGTAGTTACGTAATGGGCGAAAAAAGCTCTAGAGTGGCAAAATGAAAACTAGGAATCCACATAAAATTAAGTGTTCAAAGTCAATTATTATATTAGAACGAGTATGCGACAGGTGGAAAAGTCATTTAAAAAATCTTGAAATTCAGTTATAATTAAAAAAAAAACGATGTTAAAGTTAATGTCAAATCTGACAGATTTAGTAATAAATGTAGTACCGTAAGAATGCATAACTTCGGACAATATCCAAACTTCGGACAAATGGCGCTATTTTAAATTTAAGTCGGGGTGACATCTAGCAGAGAATTTCTAAAACTACTGTATGTATGAATTCTGTTACAATACGGTTTCTACAATAGTTTGTCGTAACTTACACTAACAACAATGTATTAAGTTTGCTTCTAGCACGTGTTGAATCTATCTCGGTTTACGAATTTTAAAGTTGCTACGTACTTTATGGGTAAGTATTGTGTTCTTTTGTAAATTTTGTAAATTAAAATATAACGTATCTTAGAACAAGGCATTCTTGTTACATAAATCTTTTATTTTAAAGGAAACTTAATTCTTATACTTGTACAGTCATTTTACGTAAAAAGTTAACCTTGCGTCCTAAATTCGGACATCATTTTTTGTTGAATTTCCTAATTTCGGACGGTCCATTTATACAGCTGTTTCCTTATTTGCAGTTGAATTATGGCCCCTATTAAGAAAAAAGTAGCAAAAAATAAAAAGGAACGTAAACATAAACGCTTAAAATACCAAAATCATTCAAATGTCTTTTTGGAAAAAGCCTTAACGGATGTTGTAAACGGCAAACTTTCGCTACGGGCTGCAGCAGATAAGTATCAAATCCCCAAATCAACCTTGCATGATAAATATAAAGGGTTTCATGGTTCAAAAATTGGGCGACCAACAGTTCTTAGTGCAGCCAATGAAAAACACATTGTTTCTGGAGTATTAACGGCGGCAAAATGGGGATACCCCCTAACATCATTCGATTTAAAAAACATTATCAAAAGTTTTTTAGATAGAGAGGGAAAAGTAGAAAAGCGTTTTTTTGAATAATATGCCAGGGCCCAAATGGATGCGCGGTTTCATGCAACGACACAAAAATACATTATCTGCACGTTTAAGCCAAAATATTAAGCGACAAAGATCTGCCGTATCGAAAGAAATAATTGAGGAATTTTTCGTAAGTTTAGAAGAAACGTTGGAAAATGTGCCGGTCACCAATATAGTCAATTATGATGAAACTAACATGACAGACGATCCCGGACAACAGAAAGTACTCGTTAGACGTGGGGCAAAGCATGCGGATAGAATATTAGATTTCTCAAAAACCAGTGCTTCTGTTATGTTTGCCGTTTCCGCTTCTGGCGAACGTCTTCCAGTGTATGTTGTGTACAAAGCTGGCCACCTGCATGACACATGGGTAAACAGTGGTCCTAAAAGAACGTTTTATAACGTTAGTAATAGCAGGTGGTTTGACTCTTTCATTATTGAGGATTGGTTCGATAAGGTGGCATCCCATACTTCAAAAAATTAACTGGACAAAAAGTTTTAATCGGAGACAATCTAGCCAGTCACACATCGATTAATATAATTAACAAATGCGAGGAAAACAACATTAAATTTATATTGCTTCCCGCAAATTCAACTCATCTATGTCAGTCACTAGATGTGGCATACTTTAAACCTTTAAAACAGTCATGGAGGAGCATCCTTTTAGACTGGAAAAGAAGGCATCGCGGTGCCATTCCTAAACAATACTTTCCTTCCCTTTTAAAAAAAGCGTTGGATTCGCTTTCAGAATCGGAAGGTAATAACATAAAGGCCGGATTTCGAGCATGTGGAATAGTTCCACTGGACAAAAAACAAGTTCTTAAAAGAATTCCAGAAGGATTAGTGGTCTGATGGCTCGAGTTAGAACGAAACCCAGTGCGTTTTCCCATTGGAATAAGCTTTATAAACATGTTACTGTCGATTATCCAGATTTACGGTCCGAAGAAGATAATTTGAGAGAAGATGTTTCAAAATCCGAACGGTCAAAGATTTTGTTTAGATTTCATGACGAACCTACTGCAGGACATTTAGGAATTTTTAAGACTTTAGAACGCATTTCTTATCAGTATTATTGGCCTAAGATGAAAGCAGATGTGATAAGATACATCAACCATTGTAAGACTTGCATAGCTCATAAACCAAAGCAGAAACGTCCAGCTGGACTGATGTTTCGTCATCCAGTTGTTGACCGCTCTTGGCAAATGATTTCCACCGATATCGTGGGACCTCTTCCTAGATCCAAAGAAGGCTATTTTTACATTTTGGTCGTTACCGATTATTTTTCTAAATTTGTTTTGTTCTTTCCATTACGTTTAGCTACAGCGAATTCAGTTGTCAAAAATTTAGAGGAAAATGTATTTTTAATGTTTGGAGTTCCGCAGTATGTTTTGTGTGATAATGGTTCACAGTTTAAGAAAATGGTAGCTTGTTATAAATCTAAGATCATATATAATGCTAATTACCACCCTCAAGCTAATCCATCAGAAAGAGTAAATCGAGTCTTAAAGACTATGTTATCTTCATATATTGAAGACAATCAAAGAAATTAGGACCAGTACTTAGTCAAGGTTGCTTGTGCTGTTCGTACTGCTGTTCGTGAAGTGACTGGTATGACTCCTTTCTTCGCCAACTGTGGTAGGGAGATTCGTTTAGACGGTTCTCGTCATGGTTCTCAGACCGACTCGGAATCCATCGATGAGCCCATTTCTACCGATCGTGACCAATTAGCTCATCGGAGCTCGTCATTTAATGAAGTATTAGTGACATTAAGAGGCGCTTAAATGCGGCCTATATTAAAAGTAAAAAGTATTATGATTTACGACGTCGTCTTGCACCTTTTCAGGTAGGCGACACTGTCTGGAGGAAGAACTATGTTCTCTCCGACGCCTCTCGTTATTTTTCAGCAAAATTAGCACCCAAGTTTATTGGACCCTTGTACGTTAAACGTAAGGTTTCGTATCAGACTTATGAGTTGTCTGATGACACAGGAACTTCAAAAGGCATATGGAATGCAAAGGATTTAAAACTGAGCCCGACGAATGGTCGTTAGTTTTTCTTTGTTTTATTAGTTAGTTTTCTTTTGGTTCCGTGTATAGACGGACTAAGAATACTCTCTCTACAGTGGGGACACCATTTGTCGTAAGAGGCGACTAAACAATGGTTCTTTCATTTCCATTTTTCCTTCTTCTGCTATCTTGTCTATTCTATTCTTTATTTTTCTGTAGTGTTTGTGGCTAGGTGCCATCGCTCGGCGATGGCTTTAGTTGTGGGAAAAACGCAATGTGCGGATCTCGTGAAGCGCAGCGCGCCCTCTTCTATTGTGCAGCATCGAGTGATCCGCATCGAACCCAAACATGCACTACCCTTCTTTATAGTTTAGTTTCGTTCCGTTTTATTTTGTTAGGGGTTCTCAACGATTGTGAGATCGCGAGATCCATTAAATTTAGTTTTCATTTCGTTTTATCGTTGATTTAGTTGTTAGTTACATTATCGTCTTTGTTTTGACGTTTGCAGCACTCTATTTGGGATTTGTTGTAAGGGTAAGGTGTCTTTGTGTTGGACGTTGTTTGGTTGTAGGATTTGACAACAGGCGGATCTCGTGAAGCATGGTGTGCCTCCTTCCTTTTCAATGTCCAATGCATCGTGTCGAGCCTGACATTCCTCAAGTCTTCATCAGTTGTTGCATTTTTACCGATTTTGACGTTTTTTTTTAAATTTTTTTTGAATACCGGATTCGACAATTCTTCTCTTCCTTCTCTTCCACTTTTAGCGTCTACTGCTTTAGTGTGGAACCGTCGTGAAGGGTTGGGGTCATTTGGTCATATCACAACGGTGGGGTCTATTTTCTTCTCTTTCTAAAGGTAACCATATTGGGTTTGGGTTGTTGCAGAAAAAAAAATGAATGTACGACTTGCAGCGCAAAAACTCAGTAAAAGCGTTGCAGATGCTCTAATATTTTGTGAAAACTTGAATGATGCATTTGATTTATTAAATTGCATTGTTTTGCAAAGTACAAATATGCTTTGCCTCTTTCAGGCCACACATTAAATAATTTTATTTTAAAAATCAATGATATAATAGAATCTATTAACAACTTAAAATTAAGGTGTGGGAGTCTTTTAACTGAGTGGAAGAAGAAACGTGGTTGAATTGTACAAATACCACAAAGAATTTAACGTATAAATTAAGTCAAGATCACTTGGAAATTTTCGTTAGTGTTGTACGTAACCGTACTGGTTGAAATAATAATCCTTCTGCACTTCAATTTAAGTTTGCGTCTAAAAAACTATATTAGAACTCAAATTTCAGATTCCACGTACGGAAATTGTATTGATTTAAAAAATATTCCTATTTTAATTGTTAATATTTGTATAGGAACTCAAGTAGAGGTTTAAATTTTTTAATAGATCAACCACATCAAAAAGATCATGATTACTCACCATATATAGAAGACGTATTGCATATATTTCAGGATTCATCTATAAACAATTGCTGAAAAAAATTGTTTGTAACATTTGTAAAATTTAGTTGCTATCAGATGTATGTTCTTGAAGTTTACAGGAAAGGTATGAATATGGTAATTCAATAAACGTATTACTAGATGTTAAATTTGTATGTAAAATTGCTGAAAGGCAGTTACGAGAAAATCGAAAGTTTTTACAAAAGAAAAACATGCTTTTGATTTAAAAAAATAAAACTTTTCAGTTAGTAAATGAATAGATATTTTTATAAGACGAGTATTCTACTTATGTGGTAAATCATAATTTATTTCATAATCATCGATATGAATTAATTCATTTAATTATTGTACAATATTTAAATATAAAACGGCTGTTACAGATAGCAGTTGACTGCTACAAGAAAAACTGCCCACACTGTTACTTATAGCGCCCTCTGAAGAAAAAAATATTTAGCCTTATTTATTGGATCGACAATGTGATTGTTTATGGAAGGTTAAATCACCGCATTATAAAAATAAAGTTAAAAGGAAAGCAGCTATCTTAACCGTTTACGATGCCGAATTGCAGTTCTGCATCATACCACTTGAACTTACAGAATCGTACAAACAAACAAAAATAACAAAAAACCCAACCGTAGCTATGCAAGAGTGCCTTTTGAACAACATTTATCTGTTGATGAACAGATGTGTTCAACTAAAGCCCGAAGTACACTAAAGCAATATTTGCCCGACAAACCCCACAAACGGGGCTTTAGCTGTTTGTGATTTGTGGCGTAAGTGGATATGGTTACAAGTTTGAAGTCTACAGTGGTCAGGAGAATATATGCATGGCGAGCCCCAATTAGGTGCATCGTCGAATGTCGTTGTCCGACTTGCTAGAGAGATACCTAGCAATCAAAATTATCGACTGTTCTTTGATAACTGCTATACATCCTTACCGTTAATTGAATTTTTATCACGCCGTGGGATTTTCGCCTGTTCAAAATACAGCCGCTTGTCGATGTACTACTTAAAAGATTTCAACGTTGTAATATTCCTGGCACAGAAGTGTGTATTGATGAAACTATTGTTCCTTTTCGAGGACGATTATCATTCAGACAATACATAAAAAATAAGCGGACTAAATTTGGAATCAAGCTGTGTATAAAAGATGACTATATATATATAACATCAAATTTTTTTGTGGAAGGAAATCTGGAATCGGGAACTCCAGTTTCATCCTCGGTAGTCATGACGTTGATGGAAAATTAATTGGACTGTGGAAGAATTTTATTTACCGACAACTACTATAAAAGTCTTCATTTGGCTCATGTACTTCTTGCTAGATCAACTCATCTGGTAGGAACACTTAGGGGCAATCGAAAATTGAATCCAAAGGAAGTTGTAAGCTTAAAATTGTGCAAAGGTCAACAACTGGCACAGGAGAGTAACTCAAAGGTCGTGGTGCTAAAGGGGAAGGACAAAAGGGATGTTTTGGTTCTAAGTACAATACACACAGAACGTCGAAGACAACTCCCAAATGGAACCGAGAAAACCGAAATAATAGTTGACTATAACAACAGCAAAGCTTTTATAGATCATATTCAACTGCTTTACGAAGAGAAATTAAGTGGTTTAGAAAACTAGCTATAGAGCTAATTACAGGTTCTGTACTAGTAAATGCTTACATTTTATATAAAAATATAACAGGAAAAAACTGAGTATTACCAAATTCAAAGAAAAAGTAACTCTAAAACTTCTACATGCGGAGGAGACCGTCGAAAATGTGGAAGCAACTTCTTCAGCAGCAAATTCCGCAGCCCAGTGTAGTTTACAAAATGTGAAAATTCGACGAAGATGTGTTGTGTGCTACGAAAAGTTGAAAGAGGAACATGGACGTTTATATGCTACATCAAAGTGCCTATGAATGCGCAAAATGTGAATCCCATTTCTGTGTGGAATGCTTTTTCTATAAGCATATGTCGTATTCGAAAAAACATAGTTATAGTCATGTTTTTTTTTTGTAATGTTTGGCATATTTTTTATAAATTTGTTGTTACGGACAAAATTTTCATTGCGTACGCCTATGTATTTTGACTTGAAATTAGCTTACGGTTTGGACGCCCTCTACCGATCCTTTCTCGTGACTATCATTCGACGAAGAAAACGTGAAGCTGTAAACGACAGTAACGGGCCGGTGCCGAGATTTTTTTCGAATTGATTCTTAAATTTTTAAGAACATCACGTGTGATGAACATAAATTTATAAATCGAGGGAAAAGGTAGTACGATTCTTTCGGCACGGGCCGGTTCCGACCACGTTGTCTACCATTTTGGAATTAAATCAACAATTGGGATGCATAACTACTATTAAGGAATAAATCTACCGAGCATATCAGCTGTTGTGAGGGCTTGCTACTTAAGCAACATCGGGGTCCAGTCGAACGTTGTGTCGGGGATGTTGATTTGGAATTAGAAGTCGAATGTGTATTCAGCCACCTGTCTTGAATTGCTACTTACATCGCTCGATACCTTGGGGTTCAATAATATGATTAATGAAGAAGTCGAATGTGTTATCAACCACCTGTGTTAAGATTATTTCTTACAGTACACGATACAACGGGTTTTTATATGCCATTTAATTATTTATTAATACTATCTTTTGTAGCTTTTGTTCTGTTTGAACTCGATTGTGATCCGATTTGTTTTTCACTATTGATTACAGGCCACTGACGAGAAAACGTTTTCTACGTGTAAGTGGAAACTGGATGTTAGGTGAGTTATTTATTTGACTTTTTATATCGAGATCACCAAAGTTGTACACAGAATTATATTTAAATGTTAATGATTGTAACTGCGTTATTGCTTATATACCAATAAGGTAATCTTAAACATGTCATACTTGTATCGCATGCTGTGAGGGAAAACCTAGTTATTCGGGGACTTTGGATGCTGTCCTTTTCGATATAATTTTCTTATGTGATGTGAGTTGCCGATACTACAGGCATTTATGTAGGAGGATTGTGATATAATCTAGAAAATTTTATGTACTCCTTAATCAAAGTTTCCTTTAATTATTAATGCAAATTGTTACTCATTTTAGAAGTTAAGGTTGGCGCATAAGCAAACTGTGATAGGTATTAATTCTACCTGGAAAACATTAAATTTCATATCTTCTATTATTATCCAGCGTTAAGCCATTAAATCGATTATACTTGTTAATCTTTCTTGATATCTTTCCTGCTCCTGTGATTATCGTTACCTATTAATTACTTTTGGCTACTCGAACAGCCGAGTATAAGGATTACGAACCTAACATCGTGTTACAAGTGTGAACCGTTCTGTCCTGAGCAAGATAGAAAAATTACTTTGGGATAAGCTCTGGCGCCCTAAAACATCTTTTATATATTTCTTGTGAACCTACCCATCTCCGACTATTATGAGTTTGGCCGTGCAAGGTTCGTAAAACCAAAAAGCTTGTAACATTGTGTTAACTAATTAAATTTATGTTTATTTATAAAATTACCTTATTCTAACAGTATTGTATAAATAACATTGGTAGTATCTAAAAAAGCAATGAAAAAATAATGTATTTTTTTAAATTATTGCAGTTTTTTAAGGAATAATCAGAATTTTACGCTAAATATACCAAATTGTCTCTGGCGCCACAATTGTTCAGTTGCCTATGTGTGACCGTAACTGTGCGAGCTATTTGTAATTCACACGACCTGTAAACCAAATTTAATATGGAGTCAAATGAAACTCACGCGGCCCCTGAGTCAATGGGGAGTACGAGTTGTATTTAACTCGCACGGCGGTTAACGTGTTAAACGTCCCATTCACCGAGTATGCAAATTATTAATTTTTATTGTAAGTTTTATTTTGGGAGAAACGGGTTATTTCTTTGTGGCGAATTTTTCTTTGTTTTGTTTACAGAGTATATTTATACATATAAGGCCTTACATATATAGGATTAATTTTTTGTATATAGGAACCGATTGCGTCAGCCATTGACGTAGAGGTAAGCTGAGCTACCCAAAAAGGTTTTATTTTGCTATTTAGTTATTACGTATTCGATGGGTTGTGGTCTTTGGTGTGCTTAGTTAGGGATTATACAGTTACTTAAGATACTTTTGTTTTGTGATACAATATTCCTTTTAATTGTTATCATTCATTCTTATTTTGTTTTCTGTTTCTTTGCAATACATATATAGCCAAACAAGCATTCTTTTTTTGTTTTAATTGCGTGTAGGTTTGGGAATTGGATTGAGGCTTTTGCGTTGGCCTTCCCAGAGCTGTCTCGTTTCATTAAGCTTGGCGCCCTCAATAATTACCATCAATTCTATATAGGAACCCCGCCCAGAGCTAGTTTCGGGGAAGAAAACGTAAGTTTGCCACCAGTTCCCAGATTTTACGTGGCAACCTACCCCGAAAGACTTCAACTGTGTCAAAGACAGAATCGTTGAACGACTCCCTCAGAGTTACACCAAGTACCGAATGCATCTACAAACCATACTCCTGTAAGTCATTTTGACAGTTCCTTAAATTAATTTGTAAAGTATACATTTTGTCGAATTTGTGTTAATTAATGCAAGTGATCCGCGATAGATAACCTTGGAGACTTAGAAATAATCTGAGAGATTCTGAAATTAGGAACGTATCCAGAAGTAGATTAGAAATTAGTAGTAGCCTTAATAACTCGAGAGAAAAACCGACAGTACGAAAAATTTATAGATTCTTATAGAGATATAACTAAGGGTAACAAAAACAGTTCTTACAAGTTAGCATTAGAATTATGTACCGCTAAACGGTCAGGCGCGGCACGAGAAACATTAACTATTTCAAATAGCAATACCTGGTCAGCCGTAAAAGCTTCATTATTAAACCGTTTTGGCGATCAACGTAACGAAACTCTCTTAGAAAACGACCTTATTACGTGTTTTCAAAATTTTGGAGAACATTATTAAACGTATTATGAATGACTAAAAGCAAAATTGCGATTTTATTAGAACACGTAAACCTCAGAGAAACAGACGCAGCCATAAGGAACTTACAAACAGAGCATGTATCAGCAACGTGCTCAAAACACCTTTTGCGCAGGGTTATTAGAACCATACAGATCATACATAACTAACTTATCAGCACAGTCGTTAGATAACGCGTTAGCTCACCTCAGAAACTACGACAATCAACAACAACAAATAAACCGAAATCGCAAAAACCATTACAACCTCAAAAAACTAGTCGCATCAGACCACAATCTTAAAACCCTTCTTTTAATAAAACCCCGGCGTATAATTTCCATCAGACAAACACCTCGCAAGAGAACCAATAACATCCAAAATAGACCGATACAAAGGCACTACCCTACGAACTCGCAAGTGTTCACAGTAAGAAACCGGAGCCAAAACCTACCCAGATGTCAATTCGAATATCCCAACGAAAATTTTCAGTCCAAAAATCCTCTACGAAATATACTTTGTGGAGAAATACTTAGAAAATAAACTTACGACCGTCTGTCAACAACTGTTTGATTCTAGCGTTAAAATTATAAAATGTGGCACCCTAGCAAGAGACGTGGATGAAACCAGCGAACGATATAAAATGTAAAATTACTATCAGAACAACCATAACGGGATTAATGAAACGTATAACCAGATAAAAACAAGGTACTACTTACTGGTCGAACTGAAAAGAAAAAATAAACAAAATCATCAATGAATGCGAAATTTGTATTCTAAGCAAATACAACAGAAATCCCTATCAACCCCCGTATGCGGGTCCACTACTTGCTAAAAAACCGTTCGATATTATTCATGTAGACGTCGTTGGATTTGAAAACAAAAAATTCTTGACTGTTATCGATCTATTTTCAAAATATGCTCAAGCGTACTATGTCAAGGACACAGCTATAACTATCTTAAACAAGTTAAGACATTACTTCAACTTCAATAGTTATGGATACTTCTTAGAGCACCTGAGTAACGCGAAAACGAAAAGCCATTGCCACAAATTTTATTTTTATTTTAATAACAGTGAATTTATAAATTATTATCTAACATAGCTGTAATAAAAACTAAATCGCTAAACCAAGAAAACAAAGTACTAATAGAGTTTCTCAAACAAAATTGCAAAACAGTAGATCAATTACTAAAATATAACTTAAGACCCAAGCGTTCGCTTTTCGACGGATTAGGTACTGCAATAAAGTTCATTACCGGAAACCCTAACAATAACGACTTAATTGAAGTAAATTAAAATTTGGATCTGCTA
The DNA here is from genome assembly GCA_035610365.1 of Aquatica leii. NCBI lineage: Eukaryota > Metazoa > Arthropoda > Insecta > Coleoptera > Lampyridae > Aquatica > Aquatica leii. The sequence continues at coordinate 257,845,029 of CM069432.1, forward strand.
TTCCAAAACCAAAACAATAGACTTAAACAAACAAGAAAACATAATTTGCAAACCACATAACTGATAGGTATTCGAAAGATATCTTTATAACAGAAAAAAATATTAACGCATCAATGCGAGCTATAAACGGATTAGAAGATATAATTGAAACTCAACTTGCTATTCAATTCAATAATTATATGAGTTCCAAACTGTCAGAGATATTACGAAAAATCGAAAGAATGATCTCATTAGCCACAGCGGGTCTTGTAGACGCGGAAATAATATATATGTATATCCTGCAACGCAATATGCCCACTTTAGTATTGATAATAAGCATCTTGGGGATAGCATACTACCTAAGAATCTACAAACCTCGACAGAAAAAGGAAGACCCTGTCCATCTGCAACAACCGAAACAAAAGAAGAAACACAGAACGAGGACGCTCTTTTCTAAAGGAAGGAGGAATTACGTCGCGCTATCTCAAGCGTCATATCAGTATAAACATTCTTAACTATAATCTTATTATATAGTAGATAGTTAACAATAAACTCTGTATTCATAATATAACCTTCAACTTTCATAGTTTGATATTGGCACCAACGGTACTACATGACGTCATAAATATCGATGACGGACGTTGGATAACTTATTACATGACCTCTATCAACATTAATAGCTTGATAAAAATAACGCGTTTAAACGGTATTAAAACTTAAGTAAAAATTTAAAAAGTTGATAAACGCAGTAGTGCATTTATAACGTAGTCATTTTGATTACGAAATAAGGTGCGGCGTGCGGATAAGATAATATAATAATCAGCGTGGATTTTCCGGCATTTATATTTTGCATTTGTATTCATAAAATACGTGGAATTTTTTGGTGAATTTAATATAATTAACACTTCGTTAATCAGAAAGGGTAGACAGTTAAGTAGTGTAACGATAAGAGGAGAAAGGAAATTATGTCGGATTCCGAGGAAGGGTGGTCTGAAGGAAAAAGAAAAAGGCAAGGAGGTGTTCAGGAAGAGCACCAGAGTAAGGAAATCACCGGTAGCGGAAGGAAAAGAGAGAAAAGATGGTGAGTTAGTAGAAATGTGTAAAGAACTGTTAAAGGAGGTAAAAAGTATAAGAGAGGAACAAATTAAGATGGGTAAGAAGTTGGAAGAGAATAATAAAGAGGTAAAGGAGATGAAAGAAGAATTAAGAAAGTCAAATGAAGAATGGAAAAGGAAATTTGAAGAAATGGGAGAAAAGTATAGAAAGTTGGAGGCCAGATTGGAGAAGATAGAGAGAAGCTGGGAAAAAACGGAAAAAGAAAAAAGGAGAACAAACATAATCATAAGAGGTATGGAAATGAAAGATGGAAAGAAGGAGCAAAAGGAACAAGTGGAAAATTGGATCACTCTCATCGGCAGTTAATGATGCTATTTTAGCAACAGTAACCCATCGCTTTTTTAAATTGCGTTAGGTTCCACAAGACGATAAAAATAAAGTAAAACAATTATTAATAAATGAAGTAGAAACAATATTAAAAAACGAATTACGCATCCAGAGAAAGTAGTTTGTAGTTCAAGCGCATTAAATGAATATTTTATGTTCTGCGATGATGGTGGGATTCTTTTCCAAACAATTTGGATTTGTCCAATAGTTATAATCTTCAAGTGTGCCAATACCTTCAAGATAATGATAAAAATATGTCAATGTTAAATAATTATCTTATTGTAAAAGATTTATTTTTAAAATATAATACTCCTCTCCCCTCATCAGTTGGAGTGGCTGTTTTCCTATGCTGGGATGATTATGCAACCAAAGTGGAGGTCAATGAGTGATGATAGAAAATGGATAAATGGTTAAAAACAAGAAAGCTTAACAAGGATAATAGTGATAATGATAAGGTTAGCGACCAAGACAATGAGTCCACACCTGGTACAAGTAAAGATACTTCTTGCTCCAAAAAATACGTTGTTCATCGGAAATACAATGATGATTTTTTTGAAATTTGGATTTACCTCTAGAATAGGAAATGACAAAGTGCGTGATATGTGGTTGTAAATTATCAAATAATGCTATGGTTCCGAGCAAACTCCAACGTCATTTGATGACTAATCATCCTTCGCTTTCAAAAAAAGATAAAAGCTACTTTCAAAAGTTTTCAAAATCCAAGCAAGTAAAAGTTTTTGAAAAACAAATCGGTGTGTCTGAAAAGGCTCAAGTAGCTTTTTATGAAATAGCTGAATTGATAACTGTTAAATTAAAACCTCACAATTTGGCTGAAGCAATTATATTACCAGCTTGTCGCAAAATTGTAAAAATAATGATTGGTGGATCAGCAGATATTGACATTTGTAAAATACCACTTTCAAAGACACAATCCACCGCAGAATTAAAGTTATGTTGCAAAATATTGAGCAAAATACTGCAAAAACTCTTGCAAATTCAAATTTTGCTCTACAAATCGACGAAACAACAAATATTGCAGGAAAAGCTCAATTAATTGCATTCGTTAGATTTATTCACGAAAATTCATCGAGAAGCACTTGTTACAAAATATTTGCCATCAGAATTGAAAATAGTTCTGGAACAATGTGTTAAAATGATTAATTATATAAAATCAAGACCATTAAAAAATATCTTAAACTCAACCGATAAGCTGGTGGGATTCTAAAAACAAATAACTTTATGGAAGAATAAAACTCAGAAAGTCAATTTAGAAAAGTTTGAGTCAGTCCCATAAGATTGTTATAAAACTATTAAAATAATTGTTTTTGACCATTTGAATATATTAGAGGAGAGAATAATTCATTATTTTCCAGAATTAGATATAAAGAAATTTGATTGGGTTCGTAATTTCTCATGACGGATACTTCTGTATTTGATTTAACTTTGAATGAAAAGGAAGAACTCACTTTGCTTTCCAATAATCGACATTTAATTTTAAGATATTCAGAAGAATAAATTAATTCATTTTGGATTAACATTAGATGCGATTATCCAATGATAGCCAAAAGCTAAAAACATATTCAGCCCTACGCAGTAAGCACATTGACTTTATTGTCAATGTTGAAATGAGTTCAATAAAAGTTGGTTTTAAATTCAATATTGACAAAAATTAGTATGCTGTATGTACACTTGATTTGAGATTATTGAAAAATTAAAAGATTGAAACTAATGTCAAGTTTTCATTTGGCAAAATAGCGTTTTTAAAACTACTAACTTCATTTTGTCACATCATCACCTTACTTTTAGTAGCAACTTCAACTCCTTAGCCTTACTCTTAGTTCTTGGCGCGAAAGTGTATGACATCATTTTTTTATTAAGATTATATTAATTATTATTAAGAATTATTAAAATTAAGGTGTGCAGGTAGAATTGGAGAAAAAAGTAAGTTGTAATGTTGTATATTTCGGTAAGTATTATACTTACCTAACTTTTACTATTTTGTTTAGATGGCTTCGAAAAAAGCGACACAACAGCAGTATAAACTGCTAATTGACGAGGTTTAATATGTTAAAAACAAACTGACTTACACTCCAACATTTTTATTATGCTATGTTGATGACATCGTTGCATGTATTCCAGAAACTGAAATTAATAATACCTTAAACGTTTTTAATAGTTACAATCCACATTTGAAATTTACTTTTGAAATAGAAACACAAGGATCTTTACCATTTTTAGATGTTAGACTGATCAGGGATGTTAGTACTAATACGATAATTACTGAATGGTATACTAAGCCGATAGCCTCTAATAGAACGATCAATTATTTATCTAAACATCCACACCACCAAAAGATCAATACTATTAAGGCCATGAAAAATGAAATTATAAGTTTGAGCAGTCCTCAATTTCATGAAAAAAACTTTAAGATTCTAAAGAAAATACTTAGAAACAACAACTACCCTAACAGTATAATAAAAAAAAATACTGCTACACACTAACACAACTAATATTATTCCACCACCAGTTAACCCACCTAGTACTAACCTTAACACTACCCTTAACGCTAACCTTAATACTAATATCACTTACACCAAAATCATAAACGTCCCAAATCTAACACAAAGAATCATTCCGATACTAACAACACCTAACATCAAAATAACTATGTATAACATTAACACCATTTACAACATGCTGTATAGTAATACTAAAGATAGAATTAACACTATAGATAAACACGACGTAGTGTGTAAGCTTGACTGTACTGGATGCAATGCGTATTATATTAGTCAAACTAAACAGAAGCTAAAAAATCGGATGGCCAACCATAAATATGATTGTAGCACAAAAAAAGGCGATACTGCATTGGCCATACATCATATAGACCCCACACAATTTCAATTTTATCAATCCCACAATTCTAGATGTGGAAAACAACTTGAAAAAGCGTTTAGTTTCCGAAATGCTACACATCAATATGTATAATAATAATATTAATTTTAACAACGATACCAACAATTTAAGCAGCGTTTATAATAATTTAATATCCAAAATTGTGAGATAGCTATTTAGGTTGGATTTATCGTTATTCAGTTTTGTTTATCTTTTTATTCTTATCTTTCCCTTGACATTCATAAATTTTTGATTACACAACATTTGTCAATTGTTTGTTGAATGTTTATGAATGACAACCTTACTACCGGTCGTGAACTTGACGTCAAGGACCACGGGCGGTGTTAATTTGTTTTAATGCTCACGCGCGATCACGGGTGGATATTCTGCCGGTTACGGTAGCCGCGGAAATATACTTTAAACACTAGCGCATAATTTGTTGCTTCCAGAGTCTATGCTGGACCTGCTTTAATCTTATATTCTATGTTACAAGTTTTTTGTGTTATGTAAATTATTTGATCTTGTGATTATACCAGTGGCGTAACCGTCGAATGGCTCTTTCCGTTCCGGAATTGGCTGTTAATATATAGATACTCAATAAATGGTTATGGTTTATTCTCGCTATATTTCTTTTGGGGGACCTCGGGTCTAGGATCTCCTTATCTCCTACCTAGACTGTTTATCTTCGACAAAAATTCGAGAAGAGGTGGCGCATTCGGGCATTTCGCTTACCAAAAGAAAACTCTGTTCCTTTCGATTTTCTTTTACCCGACGACCATCTACGGTGAGGCTAGCCGAAAAGTAAGCGTGACATCTTGGTATTTAACTTAATAATTTTTTTTCTTTCTTTTTCTCCACCTCCCCCATTGGAACATAACAGATGCATGAGGGTAGGGTTGTTGGTCTTCCGGTTGATACCGTAGGCTACTTGAGTCTGGACGGAGGATTGGCGGTTGTTGTCGACGATTCCTCTTTACAGGTTATGTTTGTGTGCAGTTAAGGAAGAGTGAGCTTGAGGTGTTTGTGGTCTCTGTGTACTGTCGGTATGGTCCCCCTTCGAGAACAACGGAATAGTGTTGCATATCCGTTGTAGAGCGCCTTACGCGTGTGATCAAGTGAATAACTAATGATAAAAGATTTTAGTGCAGCTGAGTAACTGCAATACTAAGACAAAAGTACTCATTAACAAACAATCGAACAGGCGCCATCCAAAGTTGAGTGCCTCCCCGGGGCCGAAGACGGACACCGAGGACAGGGTCACATCTATAGGGTGAAATAAAAATCCCGGTCCCGGCCAAACCTCAACTATGCGATACCCCAAAGACTTTTAGTGAATCTCTACCCATAATGGACTCCCCGCCACATACAGAACAGATCGGCGCAAGCCAAACACCAGTGAACATAGAGCGCGCAAATGCCGCAATAGAAAACACACCAGCAATCAAACAAATAAGAAGAACGAACCTTAGATTAGGAAGTGTCGACCTAAACCACAAAACGACGAATAACAGCTTAACCCTAGGCAATGATGTTGAAAGACCTGGAATCCAGAAACGAATTCGGGATAGCCGGAAACCTACTTTACTACATTTCCACATTGGAAAGTGAAATAATAAAATTAGGCTCGAGCTGCTCCTCAAAACTAACCAAGGAAAACACAAAACACCTAATGCTCATGACAGGCAAAATAAGAAACAAAGCCATGGAACTAAGCCTAAACCAAATAAAATTGGAAGGCAAACTAGAGCAAGCAAATCAATTTAAGAAATCAAGGAACAAGGCAGAGGAAGTAAGAACCCATAAAAAGACATACGCAGAAGCAACAAGCAATAAAAGCACCACAGCGATAATGATACCCCAAAGTATCCCGGCAATAAGGTGGCAAAATCAGGAATTCGTAATTATCAAAACCAACAGTGAGTCGACAATAAAAACCAGCGAAGAAATCAGAAAAGTAGTTACACAAAACATAAACCCTACAAAGGAAGGGATAAACGTAAAAAGAGTCAAAGCAACTAGAAACAACGGGCTACTAATTGAAACAAGCAGCGCAGAGCACACAAAATTGATCATGAATAATAAAAAACTGGCCGAACTGGGCCTTTCAGTTGAAAAACCTAAAACTTCAAGCCCTAAAGTCATCATATATGGAGTTAACGCCGAAAATACACCGGAAGAAGTAGAAGAAGCCATAATAAAGCAAAACTTCAATGAAGATGTAAGTAGTAACCTCAACCTCAAAACCAGAATAAAAGCAAGCTTTAGAACCGTACGCAAAACAAAGATGTAGTAAACTGGGTAATCGAAGTGGACCCAGAAGTAAGAAAGCTCTTAATAGAAAGAAGAACGCTATACGTGAATTGGCAGCGATGCGAAACAAAAGACTTCCTAGGCATAACAAGGTGCTTCAAATGCCAGGAATTCGGGCACCCAATAAAGTACTGCAAGGCAAAGGAAGAAACATGCGGACACTGCGCACAAAAAGGGCACGCATACCAAGACTGTAACAGAAAAAGTGAAGAACCCACATGCGTAAACAGTAAAAACCATGGTAAAAACGACGCTGACCACGAAGTAGTTGACAAAAATGCCCGTCATATAAGCACGCGTTAGAGCAGGCCTTATTAAAGATTGACTATGGATATACGAAATAACAAGCATAAAAAGAAAGGCAGCAAAACAATACGCATGGCACAAGTAAACATGCAAAACGCAAGAACAGTCAGCGACGAACTAAAAGAGGTTCTACTGAAACATAACATTATATGCGTGATGGCACAAGAACCATATAACTACTTCGGAAAGTCGTTAAAAATAGCCCAAGGATACACTAACCTTGAAATAAAAGATTTCGGAATAGATAGAGTGTACGCAGCGAACATAGTGCAAGATAGACAAGAATGGGTATACACCTTAATAAACAAATACACAGACAGCACTAAAGTATGCACAGAGATAAGAGGCCCGAACTTAAGAATATATGCAGTAAACGTATATTGCAAATTCAACGAAAGCATATTCACATACATGGACTACCTAGAAAGCCTTATAGAGGAATTAAAAGGAGCAAATATAATCATAGCTCTAGACGCAAATGCCAAGTCGACGCTCTGGCACAATACTCACTCAGATGCCAGAGGGAGACAATTGGAGGAACTGATCGCTAGATACCACCTAAAGGTTCTGAATAAAAGCGGAAATCCAAACACATACAATCACCACGGACAAACAAATATAGACGTGACACTCATCAACGAATACTTCGAATACGACGTCACAAACTGGGAGGTACTGGAAGAAGAAGTTAGCAGCGACCATCGACTTATCACGTGGGAAATAAGCCAAAATACAGGATATAACGCAGATACAACTAAAAAATTCAACGTCAAGGCCGCCAACTGGCAAACATTCGACAAAACAATCATAGAAAAAAGCACAAGAAGCGTGCGAACTAGCAATTCCGTATAAAAAATATTGAAAAATAGGAAAAAGCTGGTGGACCCCATTGCTGACACAGCTGAAACAAGAGACGAACAAGGCCAAGAAAAAATGGAAACAACAAAGAAACCAAACAGAAAGGGAAAGACTGCACGAAAACTACAAAACCAAACGAAACAAATACGTAAAGATGGTGAAAACGGAAAAAAGGAGAAGTCTGGTCGACCTCGTGACGACAGAAGGAAACAAAAATCCATGGGGGCTAATATATAAAATCTGCACCAACAAACAAAGAAAGCAAGCCACATACCTAAGCAGCGTATACAAAGATGACGGCAGCGAAACAGTAAACACTAAAGAGACGATCGAATACCTCATACAAGACCTCATACCACAAGACGACATAACAAATGAAAGCGAAGAACATAAACAAACGCGAGCGAACACTAACAAAACATACGACGAACCAGACGATCTCCCAATCACCGACGACGAGATCGCGGAGGCCATCAAGAAGACAAAAAACAAGAAAGCGGCAGGCCCAGACCGACTACCCCCAAAGACATCAAAAGGGCATATCAAAATATGGCGCCACAAATAAACAGCTTAGTGAAAGCAAGCTTAAGAATCGGATATTTTCCAAACTGCCTAAAAGAAGGGGAAGCAAAAATTCTACCAAAACTGGGGAACAAAGACCCCAAAAACCCCAGATCGTATAGACCTATAACGCTGCTACCCATACTGGGAAAAGTAATAGAAAGGATCATAGCTGACAGATTAAACTACTTTCTAGAAGCAACAAACTATTACTCTCCGTAACAATATGGCTTCAGAGCAGGCAGATCGCCGGAAGATGCCATTAAGGAAGTATACCGAATAGTGGAAGAAGAAGCCGACCAAAAACTGGCTCTGGGCCTAATGCTTGACATAAAAGGAGCTTAGTAAACTCATACCTACAGAACAGGCACATAAGAATCAAATACGCAGACGTAAACACGCGCAGGGAAATCACCAAAGGCTGCCCGCAGGGATCTATCCTCGGTCCCACCCTATGGAACGTGGTTTTCAACAACAGCACGATGCAGGAAAACGAAGTCCTCTTTGCCGATGATAGATTGACCATCATAAAAGGAAATTCGAGAAAGGAATTAGAAGCAAGAGCCACGAAAATTGCAAACAAAATTGACGAATGGTGCAAGCAAAACAAACTCGAGACGTCAACGGCAAAGTCGGAAGTAATCCTATTGAAAGGAAGACTAAACATCAACCGCCCGCCGCTAGTTAAGATAGGTACAGAAAGAATAAAAATGGTAAAAATAACCAACTTTCTAGGATGCAGAATACAAGAGGAGTTAAAGCCATATGCCCAGATTGCACTAACAAAGCAATAAAACTCACGCAGAAACTAACCTGGGCAGCTAAACCAACGTGGGGGATAAATGGCAGAACATGTAAAATATTATACAAAGGGGCAATACAACCAATCCTCACGTACGCGGCAGACAGTTGGGGAAGACACTTAACCAACACCCAAATACAGAAACTAAACCAGGCTCAAAGGTACGCATTACTTCAAATCCTAACTTCAACGGAAACCCTACAAGTAGCGGCGGGACTCATCCCAATACAACTGGCAATAAAAGAGAAAATCCAGAAGCAAAACTATAGAAGAGGCAAGCAACTAAAAATAGGAGAAGAAACCATCAACCCAAATCACATGACTGACAAACTCGAAAGAGCGCACCCCTCAATACCTCAAACCCCAAGACGAGAAGAAAACGTGAAACTAAGCAAAAAAGACATATACGATAATATACGAAAACAAACGTTAACAGACTGGCAACACAACTGGAACAACTCCAACAAGGGCAGGCTAACATATAGATTCATCCCAAACATCAAATCAAGAATGGAAAACGATAAAAACTGGATCCCCAAGAAAAGTACCATACAAATGATCAGCGGGCACGCTAGGATGAACAAATATCTCCAAAGGATAGGGAGAGCAGATTACACTACGTGCAGCTGCTCATTGGAAGAAGAAGACACAACACACATCATGTGCACGTGCCCACTCCACAGAGAAGAAAGAAATGCTCTAATCATAGACCTAAAAGAGAAAAACATAAAATGGCCAGTCCCAGAAAACAAACTACTCGAGAAAAATACTAGACAATATTTCGAAGAATTCTGCGGAAAAATACTCAGTAAAAGATACAACCAATAAATGCTAGATACAGACGCGCCGTTTCCTCGAGGCCAGGGACGTCAACGAAGACCGGGTCACACGCATAGGGAAATAAAAATCCCGGTCACGGCTAAGAGCTAAATCGGCTCTATGGCATTGCAACAGTACGGACGCAAGGGGAAAAGCATTAGAAGACCTAATAGCCAGAACACACCTTCAAGTGATAAATGCTAGCGGCCATCCTCCCACGTACGCGCTCCACGGAGAAACTAACATAGACGTCACCTTGACAAATGAAAACTTCGAATATGAGATCTCAGACTGGGAGGTGCATGAAGATGCCATCAGCAGTGACCACCGCTTAATCACTTGGGCAGTAACAACAAAAGAGAGAATAAAAACAAGGCACCTAACAGAAAAATACAACACCAAAAAAGCGGACTGGGAGACCTTCGATACAATCACAAGCAAAGCTAACGCAGAATTCCGCCCAAGTACACCGGAAAACTTCGATGACATCGAAAGAAACGCGGTGGCGATCACCGAGATAATCTCTAACGCCTGCAAAATATCTATACCGGTAAAAAGGGGCTCGAGGCAAGGGAAAATGCTGGTGGACGCAGGAACTCACCAATCTCAAAATACACACAAACCAGGCATTAAGAGAATGGAAGAACCAACGAAATCAGGAACAAAGAGAAATCCTTCACGAAAAATATAAAGAGGCTAGGAACAAATATACAAAGGAGTTAAAAATGACTAAAAGGAACAGCTTAAAAACACTTGTTGAAAACGAAGGAAACTCTAACGCATGGGGCCTAATATACAAGCTAAGCAAAAACAAAGGAAAAAATAAGGCCAGCTACTACAATAGCCTGCAAAAAAGAAACGGACAACAAACTACATCCTTAGGAGATACAATAAACGAACTGCTCGATGAACTTCTTCCGAGCGACAATAAAGAGGGAGAAGACCTATGCCATGCAGTGGCAACGGATAAAACCCACGAGCGATACACGGCACCCGACGAACCCGACGCAACAGACAAAGAAATAGAAAGAGCGGTCGCAAGAATTAAGACGAATAGAGCAGCAGGCCCTGACAACTTACCTCCCGAAGTGATAAAAAGAGCGTACGCTAACATGGGCACACAGATAAACACCTTATTTAAAAGCTGCTTGAGACTGGGGTACTTTCCAAATATCTGGAAAAGGGGAGAGATCAAAATATTACCTAAGGCAGGGAAAAAAGACCCAACAGAACACAGGGCCTATAGACCTATAGTACTGCTTCCAATACTTGGGAAAGTTCTGTAGCGAATAATAGCAGCCAGGCTAAAGTACCACCTAGAAAGTACAGGCTTCTTCTCGAACAAACAATATGGCTTCAGGGAAGGGAGATCAACAGAGGATGCTATAAGATAAATCTATAGATGGGTCGAAGAGGAGGCCAATCAAAAATTCACACTAGCAATCATGCTAGACATTAAAGGAGCATTTGACAACCTATGGTGGCCAAGCTTAATAAACACATTAAAGGAAGCCAAATGCCCGGGCAACCTATTTAAAATTATTAATGAATATCTGAAGAACAGGGAAATGCACATAAGCGCAATGTCGAACACGATTAAAAGAACCTCGACGAAAAGTTGTCCGCAAGGATCCATCCTAGGACCGATCCTATGGAACACAGTATTCAACCAAAGCGTCCTAGACATCCCAGAAGTTTTATACGCCGACGATAGAATCACCATAATCCAAGGCAACTCCAGGAAACAGCTGGAAGAAAGGGCAGCCGAGGCCATCAACAGCATCACAGCGTGGTGTAAAGAAAACAAATTGGAAATCGCGCATAACAAAGCCGAAATAATGCTGCTAAAAGGCAAATTAAACACTGGCAGACCGCCTTGCATAAAAATCGATGGCAAGCAAATAAAAATGGTCACAAACACAACCTTCTTGGGTATAAAAATACAAGAAGGATTAAAAGCCCATGCGCAGGTAGAAAACTGCACAATGAAGGCTAAAGCATTGTCACAAAAACTGGCATGGGCAGTCAAACCTACCTGGGGACTAAACCCAGAAACAGTAAAAATCCTATACGAAGGCGCTATAAAGCCCCTATTGACGTACGCCGCGGACAGCTGGGCAAAAAATATAAGCAAAACGCAGCTAAGGAAAATGTCTCAAGCACAAAGACTAGTGGCACTACAAATGCTGAGAGCATTCAGAACGACAGCAACTAGTGCCCTACAAGTAGGAGCGGGTATCACCCCCATAGAAATAGCAATACAGGAAAAAGCACAAAAACAGCAGCTCCGAAGAAACAAACAAATAAAACTGCTAAATAAAACAATACAACCGGACGAATTCGAAGCAAAAATTCTCTGCCATGAAAAAGGGCACCCGAGAACCATCCAGGAAAATGAACAAAGCGGCATCACGCCAAACAACCCCGAAGTGCTTACAAGAAACAACATTATAAAACTCATAAAGGAGGACACGGTTCAAAAATGGCAGAACGCTTGGGACGCCACGGAAACAGGCAGAACAACACATAAATTACTGCCCAACATTAAAGAAAGAATAACCACTCTCAGAAAGTGGATACCCAGGAAACACAACCCAGATCATAACCGGGCATGGTAGATTCAACGAATACCTACACCGTATCCAAAGGGCAGAAACGAAAACGTGCGACTGCCAATGGGAAGAAAAAGACTATCACCACCTAATTTACAACTGCCCAAGAAACTCAACAGAACGGGCCCAATTAGAGAAAGCAGTCAGAAACAACAGACTAACCTGGCCACCAACAGAGAAGACACTAGTAGACAAGAAAATCATAAATAATTTCGAGGAATTTTCCCACAGAATATTAAGCAAACGAAGGCCGGGTAACCCCTCGAGGGCAATAAAAATCCCGACCACGGCCAAGAGCGCTCCAACAAAACAAAGCACACGCACAAAAAGCAGCAAAACTCACACTCATAAAACATCAACATCACCATCATCTTTCACGCCTTAAAACACAACTCGAATCAGACGCACAAACAAATCAGAATTCAAAACTCCACACAGCACACAAACACCGGGAATAGGCGAAAGCCTGCAAACCGGGGTGACACTCGTCCCCAGGACGGCACACTCACCTACACACACACACCACACTGTCGGTATGGTCCCTTCGGGAACCACGGAACAATTATCGTATTGTCCGTTGTAGTGCGCTATACGCGAGTGAGTTTTATGATATTAACGATCAAAGCGATTTCTGGCAGCTGAGTAATCTACTAAGTTATAGACAAAAGTGCTCAATTAAATCCCAGACTTATCGAAGGCGCCACCCAAAAGTTGTGTGCCTCCACGAGGCCGAAGGGGGACAACGAGGGCAGGGTAAGACCTTCTACGGTGAAATAAAAACCCCTGCCGCGGCTAAACACAATTTCCGCGAAAACTCCCCTTATAAACTATACAGTGATAAATTTCTCCAAAATGGAGTCCCCTATTCTAAATGAACCTGCGAGTGCAAGCTTCGATAACGATATGGCAGAAGGCGCCAGAGCGCTCATTGAAAATACCCAGCTTTATACAGCAGGCTAGTAAGCATCGACGTAAACCCCACAAATATAGAACACAACCAAACATTGGAAACCCCGGCAAAACTAAAGGACCCAGCATACCTAAACGAATTTGGAATAGCTGGCAACCTGCTGCACTACATATCAATGCCAAAAAGTGAAATTATGAAACTTGGGTCGACTAGCTCGTCCAAACTAACCAAAGAGAATACCAAACAACTTATGAGAATGACGAACAAAATTAGAAACGAGGCAATGGCGCTAAGCTTAAACCAAGTGAAGTTAGAAGGAAAGCTCGAGCAGGCGAACCAGTACAACGATTCTCGAAATAAAGCTGACGAAGCGACAAAACAAAAGAAAACATACGCAGAAGCGACGAACAGCAAAAGCCCCTCAGAAAAAATCATCCCACAAAGCAGCCCAGCGCTCAAGTGGCAAAATCAAGATGTAGTAATAATCAAAGCAAACCAGAACTCTGCATTAAAGACCAGTGAGCAAATAAAAAAGGCGGTGACCGAAAGCATCAACCCTGTCCAAGAAGGAATAAAAGTTAAAAGGGTCAAAATAACAAAAAACAACGGCCTACTAATAGAGACTACAAACGCAAGTCAAGCGGAAGCAATTATTAAAAATCCAAAACTAGCGGAACTGGGTCTTACGGCGGAAAAACCAAAAACTACAAACCCAAAAATAATAATATATGGAATAAATGCAGAGGCAACACCTGCCGAAATAGAACTTCAGCGAAACAGAGCACCAAAATCTAAACCTCAGAGCCAGGTTAAAGGCAAGCTTGAAAGTAGGGCGCAGAGATAGAGAGACAGTAAACTGGGTATTCCAGAATGACCCAACCCTAAGAAAAATGCTTAAAGATAGGAAAATAATATACATTAATTGGCAGCAAAAGACTACCTAGGCATAACCAGGTGCTACAAGTGTCAAGAATTCGGGCATCCCATGAAATATTGTAGAGCGAAAGAAGATACCTGTGGACACTGTGCCGAAAAAGGTCATGAAGAAAATGAAGAGTCTAAATGTGCAAACTGCACCAAGCACGGCAAAAACGACGCAAGACACGCTGTTGTCGACAACAAGTGCCCCTCCTACAAACATGCTATAGAACAAGCTTTACTAAAAATTGATTATGGCCATACAACCATATAACAACAAAAATAGTAGCAGCAGGCCCCTGCGAATGGGCCAATTAAACATGCAGTATGCAAGAGTAGTCAGCGACAAACTCAAGGAATACCTGCTAAAATCGAACACAAACTGCATTATGGCTCAAGAGCCCTATAACAAATTTGGAAAAACGGTGGTAAAAATAGCTCCAGGATATACTAACTTAGAGACCGCAAATACAGGAAACAAGGTGTACGCAGCCAACATCGTCCTAGACAGCCAAGACTGGGTATACACCACAATCAGCGAATACACAGACAACACCAAAATATGTACGGAAATAAGAGGCCCCAACACCAACTTACACGCAGTAAACTTATACTGCAAGTTCAACGAGGATATCTCCCCGTATATAGAATACCTAGTTAACCTTATAGAAGAACTAGGAGAAGCCAATCTAATAATAGCGCTAGACGCCAACGCAAAATCCACACTCTGGCACAGCGCTACCACAGACACAAGGGGCAGACAATTAGAAGAGCTAATAGCAAAACACCACCTCAACATCATAAACAGAGACAGAAACCCATGTACTTATGACCATCATGGCCAAACTAATATAGATATCACGTTAACCTATGAACACTTCAAGCTTGAAATACAAAACTGGAGAGTCCACCCCGAAGCAGTCAGTAGTGACCACCGCCTCATTACATGGGACATAACCCATGAAGAAACAAAGAATGTGTTACGTTTTTTTATTTAGTAACGTTCTCAAATGAACGCACCAGTTAAGAATTTATTCAGTAACGTTTTGCAACGTAAATATAAAATGTGCCTAAACAATGAGATGCGGGTTTGAACTAAGTCCAAAGTTTAGCGCATGCGTTACTTGTATTTCGCGCCTTCTTGTCAGCTTGTCTTGTAGTTGCTAAGCACGAAGTTTTACGCCGCTATAAAAATTTAGTTTTAAATGGTCAACTCTTAGCTTGGTAAGTTTTCTAATCCACATTTTATTGTTGCTAACTTAGACAAATATATACAGAGGGTTTTTATCTTTCCGATTTTCTTTATTTATCTTGGCTGCTTGTTCCTAAATGTAACCGTTTACGAAGAATAAAAGGGTACAAGATGGCGGGTGAAAGTCAACCTCGCACATCTCTCTTGTGTCGATGCTAAAGATGGCGACGAGTGCCGTTATGTGTTATAATTACGATGTCTCATTGAGACAATTTATCTAATCCTTACTGTTCGATTTGGAATAATTACGGCGAATGATCGTTTCTACCGGCTTTTATTGGATGCAGCCTATGGAAATTTACAATGCTAATTTCCTTTTCTTAAGTTAAGTAAACGTAACTTCAATTATCAGCTTCTAGAAGTAAACTAATACATTGTGGTAATTTTGCTTATGTGCTAACCTACATTAAATGTGAAGTGTGGGAGTGCTGTCTTACTTTTGTGTGTTTTAGCTACTTTCTTTTCCGACCACTAAGGACGAACACTTGGACAGAGCTCTGGACTAGTCGATCGATCGGTGTATGTAAAACATTCTTACCTGTGATGGTAAGGTAGTATCCTGCTTATTTTTTTTACATTTTATGTAGTGTTATTTGCTTTAACGATTCATAATTGGTCGTGTGATTGTGACTAGACCAAGTTTGCTTAAGCCTTTTGATTGAGTAGACGTTTACTTCACTTTTACTTAAATTTTACTACATATGATTTAATTGTGTTTAATCGTACTTAATTTTACTTAATTTGTTTGGATTACTCTACGAGTAATAATCAAAAATTTGCTTCGACGATGATTGCACCGAGGGAAATTACTCCCTAACGGTAGAAATTACTAAGTTTCTTTAATTTGTGTTCTCGACTCGTATGTATTTAGAGTCCATATTAACTTATGTCTAATTTGCTTACTATATGTATATATTATTCTTATATCTATTCTATCCTTAAGTAGTTAAGTATATTTACTGTATATGTACTTCTTTGATCGGTTTTGGTAATTTAGCCAGAATTACACCTGTTAATTCAAAATAAACTACCTGGCGCCTGTATCTCTGGGTATTTTCTAAATCTCTTAAGTATCAAAGTGGATATTAATTTTATTATTATATAAGCTATCTCCAAATTCGGCTGCATTATTCTTTCTAACCTACTTCCCCTCTCCTGAGCTAGGGCAATATTCTTTTGACTATTAATTCCAATTGGAATCTTTCTGCATCCATTATTACTACCCCACTGCAGCTGGTAGGGGTTGGTAATAAATGAAGAAACGTCCCCGAAGCGCTTTAACACTAAAGCAGCTGACTGGGACAAATTCGACAAAATCATAATCCAAAATAGCATAGACATAAAACAAGAAATAAATACAGCAAAGGAAATTAACACCTTAGCCCACCAAATAACCAAAACAATCAAGGATGCATGCGAACAAGCGATCCCACTCAAAAGAAATGGAAGAAAAGGGAAAAGCTGGTGGACCCCACAGCTGACACTCCTCAAGAAGGAAACAAATAAAGCAAAAAAATTATGGAAATCACAGAAAAATCAAGAGCAAAAGGAAATGCTACACACGAACTACAAAACATCACGCAATAACTACACGAAACACGTAAAAGCCGAAAAACTAAAGAGCCTCAAGGAACTATTCACAGACGAAGGAAACAGAAACCCATAGGGTCTCATATATAAAATCAGTACAAACAAGACGCATAAACAAGCTCTATACCTAAGCAGTATAAACAAAACAGATGGAAACGAGACCAAAAACACTAAAGAGACTATAGAATACTTACTAGAAGAACTTCTTCCTCACGACGAGGTAGAGAACGAAACTCATGCACAAAAAGAAACACGAGCCAAACTGAAAGAAGACTATCTCGAACCAGACGATACAATTCCAATATCAGACGACGAAATTGCCAAAGCAATAAGCAAAACTAAAAACAACAAAGCAGCTGGTCCGGACCGAATACCACCAGAGGCTGTCAAAAGAGCCTACGCCAACATGTCGACCCAAATCAACCTATTAGCAAAAGCGTGCCTAAAGATCGGACACTTCCCAGAATCGTGGAAAGAAGGAGCGGCAAAAATACTACCTAAACCTGGCAACAGAGCCCCCAATAGTGCGAGATCGTACAGACCGATCATATTACTACCTATACTGAGAAAAGTTGTAGAAAGATTAATAGCCAACAGACTGAACTACTGCCTAGAAATGAGCTCTTACTACTCCCCAAAACAATTTGGGTTCAGAGAGGGGAGATTGTCAGAAGATGCCATTAGAAAAGTGCATGAGATAATCGAGGAGGAAACTGAACAAAAACTCGCACTGGAACTCATGTTTGACATCAAAGGAGTATTCGACAACCTCTGGTGGCCCAGCCTCTTCGTAAGCCTGAGAAAAGCGAAATGCCCAGGTAACCTATACATAATCATAAAATCTTATCTGGAAAACAGAACTGTAAAAATAACAAACGCAGACATAACTACATGAGGATGCATCACGAAAGGCTGCCCACAGGGTTTCATCTTAGGACCCATACTTTGGAACATCCTATTCAATAACAGCACGACGATGGAAAGCGAAATCCTATTCGCAGATGACAGACTAACCATAATAAAAGGAAACTCTAAGAGGGAAATCTAAGAAAGGGCCACCGAAGTGGCAACGCAAATCGACGACTGGTGCAAACAAAACAAGCTGCAAACC
Source organism: Aquatica leii (assembly GCA_035610365.1). NCBI lineage: Eukaryota > Metazoa > Arthropoda > Insecta > Coleoptera > Lampyridae > Aquatica > Aquatica leii. The sequence continues at coordinate 257,863,395 of CM069432.1, forward strand.
TTACTAGAAAAATCAGAAATGATAATACTGAAAGGGAACATAAGCAAAAACCGCCCACCCACGGTCAAATTGGGAACAAATCGTATAAAAATAGTACAAGTATAACCTTCCTTGGGTACAAGTTACAAGAGTGTCTAAAACCTTACGCCCAAATCGATGAATGCTCCAGTAGAGCAAAACAAGTAACACAAAAACTGGCATGGCCGGCCAAACCTACCTGGGGACTGAACCATAAAACCTGTAAATAACTCTTCACAGGCGTGATTCTCCCAATCCTAACATACGCAGCGGATAGCTGGGGCAGGAAAATCAGCAACGCACAAACAAAAAAGCTGACACAAGCTCAAAGGCACTCCTTATTATAACTCTTAAGAGCCTTCAGAACTACAGCGACGGAATCGATCCAAGTAGTGGCGGGAATAATCCCAATCGAGATAGAAACAAAAGAAAAATTACAAAAACAAAATTACCGAAGAGGAAAAACAGTGAATATAGGGGAGGTTACAATCTCACCCACCCAAATGACAAAAAAACCGATGTCATACAAAGGGGACATCCATCAAATCCCCATCACATCAAAACAGATACAACACTAAAAATAAACAAAAACGAAATATACAGGAGATTGCGCAAAGAATCCATAAAACAATGGCAAAAGAAATGGGAAAGCTCAAACAAAGGCAGGAATACCCACAAATTTGTCCCAAGTATAAAAACAAGAATCAACTCTCTCAAACACTGGATACCGAAAAAAGCCAACACCCAAATGATTAGCGGGCACGCCAGATTAAACAAATATTTACGAATGATAAACAGGGCAGAGGTCAATACCTGCGAATGCATAACTGGAGGAGGAGGACACCGCTCACGTAATTTACACATGCCGGAAACACAAAAACGAAAGAGATGAACTCATATCAGAGTTAGGAAAAAACAATATAATCTGGCCCGTCCCAGAACATGAAGTATTAGACAAAAACGCAAGAAAGCACTTCGAAAAGTTTTGTAAAAACGTACTGAACAAGAAATACATTAACTAAAAACTAGATAGCAACGCGCCGCCTCCACGTGGCAAGAGACGGTAACGAATACCGGGTAACCCATCTGGGCAATAAAAATCCCGGCACGGCCAAGTGCGCGAAACCACACTAAAAGAAGGCAAATCTTAAACTCACCCATCACACAAGTCATCACCACTTCATTAATCATCAATCACTAATCATCATATAAACAACAAATACAAACCAAAACCAAACGCAGAGAACACACTACACACAATAGCAAGCATACACTTGGCATAAGCCGAAGCCTAAAAACCGGGGTGATCAAACCAAAGGATCACAAGCTCACTATACACACACTGTCGGTATGGTAGTCCTATACAACCATATTTGGCGTACATTAGAGAGGTATTGACAGGAATGTTTGGAGTAACGTAACAGTGGTGAGTGGTGTTGGGCCGATCTCTTATGTAACGATACGAATCCAGTAATGCAATTTTTTAGGAAATTCACAATAATTATTTGAAAATTGCGCGTGGACTTTCACCGTATCGTAGGTCCCCACCAAATCCGGAACGATGCGCACGGTGATCCCCGCTACAAAGGCAGCCAAGCGGAACCACCGGGGTGTATAAAAGCGGCCACGCAAGCTAATCAAACTTAGCCTTCTCCTCCGAGATCCGTTTCCAGAAACTCCTCTCCGAGAAACCTTTGCTAAAACCGAACCTGATTGTTACCTTTGTGTTTTTTTGACAACCGCTATTACCTGGACTACTCGAACGACCTGTTAATTGATTTACACCGACTACGCTGCGACTCACCTGGACCTGTTTCATTTCGTTCATCTCTCATTCATTAAAATCACCGTCACCGCCACGAACATCATTCAGAGTAAGTGTAAAATTTGTAAAGTCGTGTATCCGTTTGTTCCTGTTGGAGGTGTTAATTCTCCAGTGGTTAGGTATTTGCCTGGCCCGAGCATTAGCACTAATTAATCCAATTTCCGAGTGGTTACATAAAGGCCCTTGTTTAAAGTTTGCGATCTTTTTGTGGTTGGGTAAACCCCGGCTCGAAGATTTAATAATTCAAAGAAAAGAACTTTATGTAACTGAAGGAGCTATAAACAAACAGCTACCGTAAAACTCTAATTAGTAACGCGCCGTGGAATCATATTCACCTGATTATTAATTGTGCATTAAAGCTACCGTAAAACTTTAATTAGTAACGCGCCGTGGAAGCATATTCACCTGATTATTAATTGTACATTGAATTTACCTGTCAAGCTTTTCCGAGTTCACCGAATTTATTTAGTTTCATTGAACAATCGAATTTAACGTTATTGACCTTGAATTTTTATTCAATCAAAGGTTTTAATTACATTTTGTGATCCATTCACGATCCACTCAATCAAAAGTTGTTCGCAATAGCACCGTCCACCGACCTGTAAAATTTCATAATTATCGGAGCCGTAATTACTTACTTTTAATGAAATTGTTGGAATTAAGAAACAAGAGGTCAAAGTCCGCCGTCGATTCTTCAAGATTTATTAATTGCTTACCTGTGTGTTTCCTTAACTGCTTTTAATCCCCGTTCTCCCCTAGGTGAAATAAAATCACCACACCTCACACTTAGCCTGGCAGTAATTAAAAACCAACAATTTAATAAGGTAATAAAATACGCCATATTAATACTCTGTTGTAGGACTGATAACCGAGTTACCGAAACCGTCAATAGAGGGTAGCCGTTCCGGATCGAAATAAAACTAAATACAGGGTCAACCGACCAGAAAAGAAGCCGTTTATTTTGTTTATTATTGAGTAATCACTTGTTAATTAGTATAATTACTTTATTTTATCCGTTGTTATTATATTAATACGATTTATTTTGTATTCGGTGGTAATAATAAGTATATGCATTGTAAGTTAACAATTATTTACTTCAGTCTCCACTTAGCTACCCGAAGCACCTTAAAGATAAAGTACCACCCAGCTAGAGGGTTGGTACACTTTGAGACGGAGTGGATGGTGCATGAAGACTGGATTGGTATTAGCGACCATAATGCTATATCGATTACGGTCAAACGTGCTAGACATGAGCGAGTCTCTTTGAATGAAAGTCGATGGTGTAGCAGGAATGTTGATTGGAATGCCTTCCGGTATGTCTTGAGATTGAATGTGGACTGCTCGGTGGAAGATTTCTTTTCCCTGACAGTTCCGGTTATGTATGGTAAGTTCATTGGTTGGGTTAGACAGTCGTGGGATTGTCTGGAAAGATTAAAGAGAAGCGCAAGAGCTGCGAGAAAGAGTTTTGGATCACTTAGACGTGAGTACATGAGGAGTATTCGTGAACAAAAAGAGCGTAACTGTCGAGAGTTTGTAGAGGTTGAGGGGAATGCGAATGCTTGCGGTCAAGTCTATAAGACTTGTCGTGGTAGAAAGATACTTATGGATCTGTGTAGTATCGTAGATGAAAAGGGGTCTTCGTTGACCTGGCGTGAAAGTGCAGAGAAGTTGTTGGGTGCGCAGTTTCTCTTAGATGTAGTATATGATGATCGTGTGTATGGGCGCGTCGAGGTGACGCTAAGTGTATTCACGTTTGAGGAGCTATGGTATGCTGTAAAGCGTTTGAAGACTGGCAGGGCCCCCGGCATTGACGGTGTTGTGCGTTTGCTAGCCAAACATGTGGTGGGAAAACTTGGGGCTTACTTTCTGGCGCTTGAAAACGTCTGCCTACGGGCAGCTATTTTCCCGGAAGAAAGGACGGGAGTGCTGTTAGTTCGTATAGGCCGATTTGTTTACTAAGTGTTTTCGGTAAGATTCTTGAGAGGCGTCTGAAGGAGATTGTAAGCATATCCGAGTACAAATACGTGGTATATTTTTGGACTTCAAAGGGGCGTTTGATAACCTTCTTTGGGGTAGTGTGATTGAGCGACTGGCTTAGGTTGGATGTAAGGAGCTAAACGTGTGAAAGGATTGATTACTTCAGGGAGCGCATCATTTGGCTCCAGGGAGTAGAGGATGTTGTTGAGAGACGGGTTATGAAAGGATGTCCGCAGAGGTCGATTTGCGGGCCGGCGGTATGGGATATGATGATGGATGTTCTTTTGGAGAAATTGAGATGTGGCGGGTGTGAATGTGTGGCGTATGCAGACGATCTATACTTATTGTGAAAGGTACGAGCAGAGCAGCGTTGGAGAAGAAGGGGCAAGAGTGGTTAAATCTGGTTAGCGAATGGGGATTGAGTGTCGGCGTGATAGTTTCGCGACAGAAGACCGAGGTGTTGATGATGAAGGGATCCCTCGCGGTCGCAAGACTACCGGCGATACGTCTGGAGGGCAGCCAGGTTAGTTTATCTACCTGTGTTCGCTATCTAGGCGTCTATGTCGGAGAGTGGATGAGCTTCAATCGTCACATGGAGGTCGTGCGAGGTAGGATCGTTCAGTTGGGTGGGTTGATGAGACGAGTTCTCAGGAAAGAATGGGGCATAATGTCGGCTTGCGCTTTGTACGCGTCGAGTGTGTCTGAATCTTCAGATAATGGTTGTTTTGCTAAACCGTGCGCAGAGTCGTCTTGCATGGGATGCTTCCGGTCCGTCAGACGGTGTCGACTGAGGTCTTACAGGTTCTCTTTGGCGTCGTTCCGTGGGAGCCCGTATGCGAGGTGAGCTGTATGTTGTGTGTAAGCGGATCCCGCGCGATCCGATTGATTTGTTGAGCGATGAAGAGAGAGCTGAGATTAGGAGTGTTGTAAAAAGGGTATCGAAGGATAGGATTCTCGCGTATTGACAGGATCGGTGGGATTCGTGTGAGAAAGGGAGAGTGACTTTTCGCTTCATGCGGAATGTGCTGACGGTGGATAGGTGTCCATGGTTAGATATCGGTTGGACAGTTGGTTGTTTCCTTACGGGACACGGTTGTTTCAACGGGTATCTGACTCGTATCGGTAGGGCGGAGAGTGCTTTGTATTCGTGTGGTGTTGAGGATTAGGATTGGGAGCACGTGTTGCAGAGGTGTGTTTTGTATGAGGATCTTCGTGTGAGGGCTGGTTTGAGGTCTCCCTTAGAAGAAGGGGAGGTTAGTCAGGATCTTGGTTGGCTTTTGGGTGACGAGGCGACTTGGCAGATTTAGGGAGTTAGTTTGCTGAGAGTGCGTTGGAACGAAAGAAGGCTGTGCCTTGAGTCTTGTGGTTTTTGCGCTTGTTTGTGTAGGTGTGTGTATCTGGGATGATGAGATGAATGTATGCAGTATGCAAGTAGGGAGAAGTGTAGAGTGGCTAGCGCCAGCAATATCCGTAGTTCCCTTGCGCACAGCCCCTTCGTGCTCGCACACCGATAGACGCGGCACTGCTGACCTCGAACAGGCTTGGCGAGTCTACAGAACTCTAGCTGGCGTCTAGTACGCCTCAGGTTACAGGACCTAAATAGGTAGGAGTCCGTTCTTGTCTGTTTCAAAAGGAACGCAAATGGGATAAACTGTTACGGTCGAATTTTCTTTATGCACGCCTATGTTGCTACGGACGAAATTTCCTTGGCGCACGCCTATGTATTTTCAACGTAAAAGTAGATTCGGGTTTACGCCCTCTAACGTTCGTTTCTCGGCGCGATTTATTTGATGGAAAGTCGTCACACGGGCATGGTATAAAATGGTCTGTACGCATGGAATAGCTATGTTATATCTTATCATCTAGAAAACCAATTCTAATTAGCAAAGGATCTGATTGCTTCAACGCGTTACAGGGTAGCGATTGTCGTCTTTTAGTAACAATTTCGATCGTAATTCTGTTTTCCTTCTAACAGCCATTTTACATTCCTTTCGTTAACATCTGGTACTTTATCGATATATGGCTATCGTAAACGACTGCTAAATACGTGAACACGTTGCCGTACACGCGCACCAGCGTAAGGCGATTTCACGCTACGAAATTGGGGGTCTTGCGGAGTTTTCCCGGCCAAAGATTGCTACAGTATTCGATATCCATGTACGAGGGAATGAACCTTGACAAAGATTTGGATGAACGATACTAATTTCTTCTTCATACAGCTTATGGTTATAACTAATTAAACCAACGAAAAGGGGTATAACAGCATCCGATTTTCGGGTTGTGTTATGTGTATACTTTTAAATTTAAGTAATGACTTTGTAGATTTGGATTTCGTGAGATATTAGGTTGACACGAATTGCGATTCAAATTGCTTACAGGGTTATGTGTCGGGGGAAGTACTTCCTTTGCACCTGCGGAAATTCCTGTATTGATGGTAAGTGCTTTTATATGTTTTTCTTTCGTCGTCAACGAGGTTACTCACGAAACTGTCACTAATAGTATTTCCGTACTGATTACCGTAATGGTGGTATCATTTAATTAGTAAATTTGCTTATACTACGTATGCTGTATCCTACCCTAAATAATTGTGATAATTTAATGTTAAGGCCATACTTGTTATCAGTGTTTCATTGTCAGTAATGCCATACTACTAATTATGTAAACGATATTTACTACAAACTATTCTTCGCTATATATTCTTACTGTAGTTTACTTATGTACGGTGTGTTGCCTATGCTACTGGCATTTCTGTATTAAGAAATCTTATATTCTGTGATAATCATCAGCGATTCCACATTAAAATTGTTATTGTGGTTAGTTATTCTTTTATGACAACATACCTGTCTCCTGTGGCTATCGTTACCAACTAATTACTTTTGACTACTTGAACAGTTGAGTAGAGGAATTACGAACCTAACATCTTGTTACAAGTGCTACCATTCTGTTGTGAGCGGACAGACGTCGCTTTTGGGATAAGCTCTGGCGCCCTTAATTATCTTTTATGTATCTATGAACCCCCTCTCTCTCCGACTATTGAGAGTTGGCCGTGCAGGTTCGTAAAACCAGCAAAGCTTGTAACAAAACTTCTTTTAATTATCAACATTAATCGTTGCCTTTTAATTTGAACATATTGCAACATAATACAGGCATTCAAAATAGATATCTTTTTGATGCTCTGTATGGATTATTTGAAAATATTGATCAGTGTTATTACTTAGAATGGAATGTACAAAGTGTAAATAAGCAAGATCAATTTCTACTTACTTTGATCAATCTGAGGTTAAATTTATCTAGCTTTTAGATTCAGTTGTAGTGTCACCACGATATCAAACATCATTTATACATGGATATTAGCGCTTTATGAAGTATTAGTTTGCCTGCATGTTTTACTACATTTACTAATTTTCGAATGGTAATAGATAGTACTAAAATAAAATGTGCAAAACCATCACCTATGGAAAAGCAGCGTTGGACCTACAGTTCATATAAGCATATGAATACTTTAAAATTCTTAGTTTCAGTGGCTTCTAATGGAGTTGTAACTTTCATAAGTGATTTTATATCCCGGATCCGTGCCCGACAAAAAGATTGTAAAACGTGATATTTTAGAAGTACTGTTTGAACACATAATATGCAGTGCTACGAGCAATTCCGAATCGAACCCCACATGCTAAAAAAGACTCCTGTTTGCTAATGATTGGTTCAAATCGTAAACAGGACCTATTTTTCCAGAGGAATTTCAACATTATGAACCAGATTTGGTTGATCCATTGCAATAATTCCGTTGGCCAAAATGTTTGTTTAATTGACTTTTCTCCACAACAAACAATTACTTAATACCGTTTGTTGAATTATAGAGAATTTCACAAGAGCGTACGAGTATACACCGTGGCACTTGAAAATTGCAAAGGGAATACGAAGGACAATATTAGGTTATGTTCAAAGAACGGAAAGGTTAGGTTATTTAGTTCTGAAATATTCTTGTTTAGAGACTTTTCGTTTATGGACAGCACTTAGTCATACATGAATTTTGAGTTGTCAGCCGATTGACAACTGTTGTAAATGTAGCGCTGTTAGACTTTAGATCTATCGGCTGAATGCACAACATAATAACAACGAAACATCAAGCCCGATTCAGACTACGCAATTATTAAAAATCGAGTGCAATTTTGTTCCAAGACTACTGTTTCATTTCTTCGGTTAAAAATCGACTACATAGGGATCCTATAGTGTTCCCTCATTGCTATTAAATCTAATACCTGTACCATCGTCTTCAACGCAATAGTTTTTATGATTAAATGGATTATAAAGTCTTGGAAACAATTTATAGTTTTTTATTTTACCAAGGATCAAGAAAATTTCAAATCTTTAAGTTTTAACCAATGAAGTCATTTCCAACCTTTAAGACACATCTATCGAGGAATACTGCAGCTGTTTCACAGTTAATTCAAGCAGACCGTTCTGATAGACCTTGGCCCAATTTTTCATGTAAATCATAAAAAGGTTGTTCTTCATGATCCACCACATCTTCTAAAAAATATCAGAAATGCTTCTATTATAATATTCGGTTTGACAAAGTAAAAGTAGCTAAGTGGAAACACATCATCGATTACTACAAAATTGATTCAAGGAACAGATTTCAATGTTTATTATGTTAATTTAAAAAAAATCCAATTAAAATGAAGATTTCTATTGCTGCTAGCACCTTAAGTTATTCAGTTGCTTCTGCACTTCAGAGTGCTGTTTCTAGTGGAAATTTGCCATCGGAATCTGCTCACGCATCAAAATTTATTGGTCTTATTGACACTCCCTTCGATAGTGTAAATAGTACAGCAGTAAAAAGAATTCACGTTCATGTTGCATTCTTCCAAAAAATTAACGGTTGGACTTTCATTGATAAAGAAAGTCTGAGGTCGAATTTGTTTCGAAAATTATAGGTAGGTATCCGAAATCCTAGTACGTTTACACTGCATCAACCGAATTTCACGAACTTTATTTCCAGGCTAAACTGGTAGCGTACTTTTCATTTCTGAAGTCGGTTAGTCGATGCCTCTAAAGATGGCGTCGCGGCGGGCGTCGCAAGTTATCGGAAAAACAGGGTCTCACAAAAAAATCGTAACTCGGAAACGACACTAGCTAGGAAACTTTTGAAACACTTTTTGGATAGAAAAAAGTTGGCGATATCGACTGGTGAAAACGCCAGTAGCCTGCCACGTTTCGTTTTAAAAATATCGGCCCTTAAAGTCAACATATTATAGCATGTTTAATCTTTGCATACAGGTATTTTATTTATAAAAGCATTCTAATTTTAGTTGTTCTGAATTAGTATATTATCTATCTATAGAAATGATCTGGAGCCTTTAAGCTGTACCGACATCGAGCAAAAGTGAGGTCAGAGAAAAATCCACACTATAACTGATGAAACGCTGCCAATTCAAGAGTTTTGCCATGTCAAAAAGCGGGAACTTCCAAATGATGTTGATAAGGGATTTCTTCAGCCAATGACTGCTAAACTGTTATGTGGTAAGAAATCTAAAAACTCAGATGTTAGAATCGAAAAGTACAATGTCGTACTTGTACTACGTTGGTATTTGGTAATTGAAATTCATAAGTAAATACATAAACTTTCGTGTATTTGTATTGTACTAATTTTAAGTTATATATATAATAATAGTGAAATACAGCTGCACCATAGTTTGCAGCTGCTGTGAGTCAGTCGCATAGTCGAAAGCAACTACTTCCGCCACCTTCAAATGAAGAACATCCGCATGAAAACATAATACTGCCAATTTTAAATCATGCTCAACGGCCATATTTTGATGATACCGTTAAAATATCTATTGATCAAGCAGTAAAGATTGATATTAATACTGTTGGACAAAACAACGATTTATGGAAAACGGAACGACAGTGTAGAATAACTGCATCTAGATGTTATCATCTGTACACGTATTGCTCCAACAACAACCCAAATTGGGATAAGAAAATAAATTCCTATATTATGCCATCATTCAAAGTAAATAGATTTATGGGACAACATTTGAATATTCTACAAAAAGGCGGTATGAAAAACAATTTGGGAAAGTCTATAAAACTGGTGTAATTGTTAATCCTTCAATGCCCTGGTTTGCTTGTAGTCCAGCCAGATGGATTAAGAAATTCTACCGATTAGTAGTGCACTTTCGGAAAAAAAATCATTTTGGAAGTTGTTAACACTTTAGTATATGTAAAAAATAATATTTCAAATCGTTTTCCATATTATTTAAATCCAAAACATGCATATTACAGTCAGATTCAACTAAGCATGGCTGTTTTAGATTTATTATATTGTTATACACAAAAATTACAGATAAAAATATGTATGGCTTCTGTAAGTTGTAAGAAATAAAGTTAAAAAGCTTAGAAAAAAACACAAAAAGTGCAAAACCTTCAATTCCTCAAAACTACGCATCATGCAGATACGTCGTTCTTGCTTAGCAGGGCAGAATTGCTGATTAATGTATAAAAGCTGATTTGTATGTAATGGTACACATAAATGAAAATCGTTAGCAAACTAAAGACCAAATGAGAGAAATTACTGTATGTCGGCAAAATGGCCACGCGCGACCACTAGCGTAATTTAGTCAGCGACTAACGACGGGTTAAAGGATTAATTAAAAAAAATTCGGGTGCGCATTACAGGGTTAGAAATAAATCTCTCTATTTCCGAGTTCATTTATTAGTTTGCGTTAAAATCAGGAGACAAATATTTTTTAATGTATGTATATATATAATATATACATATATACACAATTTTTTTGTTTTTTTAATAAACCTTTTTTTACAGAATAGCTGTGGAATGCTTCTATTTTTTAATACCTATTTGTATGTATAATGTATATAATATATAAATACATGACTTTGAAGGTGAAATAAAATTGTAAACATAATACGTTGAAAAATATACGAACGCAAAATGAACGTTTAAAATTCTCATAAGATAGTCCACTACTTTGGCTGTATATTTAATCAAAAATTATGAAGAAAATATTTTACCACGTTTAATAGTTGCTTGTTCTACGTACAAAAATAAATTTAAGGACATTCTCTAATTAGATGTGCAGCTTTTTCACCAATCATCATCACCGCCGCGTTTATATGAGCACCAGGAATCAAAGGCATAATACTCGCATCGGCTACTCTCAAATTTTGAATTCCATATACTTTCAAATGATGATCAACAACAGCACCATGTAAAGGATCTTGTCCCATTTTACAAGTACCTGCAATGTGCGCACTGGTGGATGCTGCTTGTTTTATATGACAATACCAGTAATCCTTTGAGGAATATTCAAACTGTTTACACGCAGGTAGATGTATTGGAAATAATTGTACACCCAATTTTTTAAAAGCTTCAGTATCTAATAATTTTAAAGTAACCATAATACCTTCATATATGGTTTCGATGTCTTTAAAATTAGGATCGGATAATAATCTGGGGTCGATTAGAGGATATTCAAATGCATCAGGTGATTTTAGTTTAAGATTGCCTCTTGATTCTGGATGCTGCAGAATCAGCAAAATTGAAAAAAAATAAGTCAAATTTTCAGCAGACACGTTAAACTTATCTTCTCCATATAAAGTATCAATCATATTTGTAGTTCGCATTAGTAATGTTTCTACATCTGCAAAATCGTCAGTCTTTGTTAGATTTGTGCGAAAAAATGCAATTCCTTCTACATTCAATGGATTAGTAAACTCTCCGACTCCATTCAAGTAGTCGATTACGTTGTCTTTTAAAGTTTTAGGAGTTTCCGAAAAGTTAGATTTAAAATGTAAAAGGCCAAAGCCTACGTGATCTTGTAAATTTTCGCCAACCGATAAATCTTGAATAAGTGGAATTCTTAACTTTTCTAAATGAAGTTTTGGTCCAATTCCGGATAACATTAACAACTGCGGTGATCCTATACTACCAGCCGATATTACTATATCCTTTCGAGATCTGGCTACGTAGTATTGATTATTTTTGGCAAACAGAACGCCAAATGCCTTTTTCGTTTTTGGATTTATTAAAATTCGAGTTGCGTGACTATGAGTCAGTATTTTAAGATTTTTACGATTTGCCGCTTCTTTCAAATAAGTATTACCAGTACTTGCTCTTCGACCATTAATAATATTTAGTTGTGCTATTCCTACGCCTTCCTGTCGATATCCGTTATAATCTACATAAGAACTGTTTAATTCAATATTTGCTTCGATGAAAGCACGTTGTTGTCGTGTGTTTGGTTGTGCGTATTCTATATTTATGTATCCCCCAGTCCCATGATAAAGTGGATCACCGTTTATATTTGAATTTTCTAATTTTTTAAAGAAAGGAAGAACGTCTGTGTAACACCAACCAAGATTCCCTTCAGCACACCAATTATCAAAATCTCGTTTGGAACCTCTAGTATAAACGGCGGCATTAACAGCAGAAGTTCCGCCTAATATTTTTCCTCTGAAGTACGTGCATTGTCGGTTAGCCAAACCTGTAAAAACGTGTATCAACCATTCAAACAAATAGCTTTAATTGCTTACCTAAACAAGCAGTTGTTTGTGGTACTGTGTAATAATTCCAAGCATATTCCAGTTTGAAAACTGCACCCGTCATACCAGGAATTTCAGTAAAATTTGTTTCAGATCCGCCCGCTTCTAACAGTAATATTTCTCTAAATGGATCTTCTGAAAGTCTGCTTGCGATAATACCTCCAGCCGATCCAGAACCAACAACAATGTGGTCAAATGTACCATATTCTATATATGTTAAAGTTATAGTTCACAGAAACAAAAATAACAAAAGATTACCAATGTAGTTGCTGCTAAATGGTTTGCTATCTTGAGCATTACTTGGCGAACGAAACGTTTCTGAACGCTTTAATTCGCTTTGTATCAATTCCACATAATAATCGACTAAATCGTCCGACTGACATAACACATAAACAAGTAACAATGCAAGAGTTAACTTCTGTAATTTAGTCATGGTAGAAATACAGTAGTTTTAGACGGTTTTAGTTATTTAAGTAAGACTTTGTCGTTAAAATAACGTGTCGAGCAGTTTATTCAACAAATATTTGAGAATTGAATGCAAATCAACACATTATATGGTACTTCCTAGTAATTCAGATGATGCTGAGAATTTGTCACTTTTATGGACTCGATATATGTATGTCAAGTTTAATTAAAATAATTCATATACGGTGGAATTTGCTTTAAAAATTAATTATTCATACAGTGAAATAGTTGAATATATAAAAAATTCTATTGCTTTGATAATGTGTATAATTACAAATGTAAATAAAATTATACATTTCTAACTTGGGAAATTTTTTATAAATTGTTCGCATTATATAATTAACTGAGTAAGTTAAATGCTGAAATGTCAATGAGCATGAAAAACCTATAATTTTAATTATAAGTATGTACATAACAAACTAAACTTTTTAACCTCTGTTTTTTATTATTTATTATAAATGCTGATAACAAAAGTGCAAAAGTTACAATAATGGTTTTATGTTGAGTAATCAAATTCTTAAATACTTAAAAACTATAATAAAAATATTTATTTTTGAATAGTAAGTGGTTTTTTTATTCACAACTTTTTTTTTACTAAGGCAAAATAACATTTATTTCTTTTTTCCTAATTTGGTTCACATAATTCTGAAAAAAAAACCAAAATAAATACCAACCTAGAAAAATTATTAAGCCAAGTCCCAATTTTTTCAAACGTAAAAAAACGTGCTGTAAAGCAATAAATCAAATTTTATAACTTTTTCTTGTAGCAAACTCTGAAATATTATTTGTTTACTTAAGCTTAAGCCCGTATGACACGATGCTAAATTTTACAGATAATTTAGCTGTCAAATTTTATATAAAATTTAGCTGCTAAATATTCGGTAAAATTTAGCATGTTCGCACATTTTGCTGTATGCACGTGCTAAATTTTACAGTAAATTTAGCACAGGTGCATGCTATTTAAGCTATTTCATTGGAAACACCGAAATTCACCCCTCTGTCTGGAGTTCCACAAGGTTCACTTCTTGCTCCTCGTCTATACATCAATCTCGTTGTTTGCTGACGACACTGCCATATGGGCAACGAGTCGCAACAGCGAAACAGCAGCTCTCCTTCTTCAGTCACACCTTAACAGATTTTCAACATGGGCCAATAAATGGAGAATCACTCCAAATCCAACCAAAACACAAGCGATTTTGTTCAGACATCCAAACTTTTCTAAGAAACCTCACCAATCCAACGAAAACGTTAAACTTTCTTTACGGGGCGAACCCATTCATCTTCTAAACGAAATCACCTATCTCGGTGTTAAATTCAATAGAACCTTCAGTTGGGGTCCGGTCCTCAACTCATCCTTAAACAAAATTCGCAACAGGTCAAATCTTTTAAGCGCCCTTCGCGGCCGAATTAGGGTTTGTCACCCAAAAACCTTACAACACACCTATAAAACTTTTATTCGCCCAATTATCGATTACCGTGCTCCATTATACTCGACCTTAACTAAAACACAAATTAAGAACATCGCGTCCTGCGAACGGCAAATTCTGCGAAAAATACACAGACTACCCTACAAACACCCTAACAATCTAACAATCCAACACGCGAACATAACCCCAATCAACGACAGACTAAAAATTCTTCAAACAAATTTCACGCGACGAAGTTTTCGGAGATAAACAAGTAACCAAAGATATTCTTCTAACACCCTTCAACAACAACAGAATTCGCGAGAAAACTCTGCTCCGTAAACCCAAACGAAAATTCAAATTCCCCCCCGCGGTACTTACACAACTTCTGGACGATCTGCCAGAAGAATTCGACACACTGCTCGACACAACACCATATTGTCTAAGATAACCAAATCAACACAACACTTACGACAACTACACGCCTCCTTAACGGTCAACAGCGTACTACAAACCTTTTAATTACAGATCAACCAACAACCACCAAGGAGCTGTCGACCCATACATACAATCATCCAACACCACCGGACGTCACCCTAAAACAACCAACCAGCAACCAGCATCCGCAGAACCAATCAGCTTACTTACCTGCAACATCAACACATACACTTTCAACAGCTACATTAATTGACATATCTTAAGGTTTTTTATGGTTTCCCTTAAGAACGGAAACTCTTCAAGTTTCCGGGCAAATGCTATGTCTCACAAAAAAGCGGCCATAACCGCAAACACCTAGACACCGACTATTCACATTAAACCTATTTTTTTCTTTTTTTTTGTGTCACGCATATACCAATCAATTGTATAAACAAATTAATCATTATAGACAAAGACTGAAGAGGAGATAAACTCCTGAGCAGTCGCAAATATAAATTTAAGTTACCAATAAATAAATGAAATGTACATAGCTAAATAAAATAAACGTTTTTTGACTTGACTTGACTTGAAACACCGAAAAAAACTCTCCCTTAAGTTTTAACCTTTAATTCATTCATAGATAGTAAAACGCTTTAGTAGTAATAATAAGTTCTGTCTTGGTCTCGGGAGCAAGTTTCAATCCTTTTGAGCGAATATCAAAAATATCCCTGTTTACACGTCATTAAGTCGAGGGAGTATAAAAACAAACACGCTCGTAGTAGAGCTTTAGAAAATATACTGCAAGTAATAAAGGTTGTAAAACCACAGGTGTCAATTGTGGACATAAAAACTAAATTTCACGGTCTTAGAACCAACTTCTTTATTGAGCACCGAAAATATGAGGCCACTTTCAGAAGTGGTGCTGGAGATGATTTAAATTAATAGTTAATTTTACATTTCATAAATTAATACCAAATGTTTATAGGTTTATCATCCAACATTATGGTACTATGAAAATATGATGTTTATTTTAGAACATTGCATTCCACGGGCAAGTGTGGATTCCATAGGTTCTTCAGATAATAGCCCCTCGATGGAATTAACGGATGCTGAAGAAGTTACATATCAGGTAATAGATATGATGAATAAAGTAAAATATTTCTTAACACAATTGTTGTAGAATGAAGAGAATTCAGAAAATGTTGCTGACGAATCGGTAATGAGTAACCAACTAAAAAATAGTGTATTTTATCAAGTATGACCTTTTATATTTGATCATTTTAGTACAATTCTTCATATTCAGAAGTGTTTGAATATGAAATACAGGCTGACCAAACATTAAAAGTAATTCCTCCAAAGGCAAGCCGTTCATCACCAAAAAGAAGTTGGCATGTAGCGAAGTATAGAAAAACCGATACAGATGATGGTTTTTTAAAAGAAGCTGCAGGCAGCATAAGAGCGATATCTGCTGCAATAGAAAATAAAACCCAAAGCAAACAAAAAGATTAATTTGAAATTTTTGGTGAATTTGTGGCATCAAAACTCAGATGTATGAACCCAAATGTAGCAGATGATGTGGAAGAAAACATAGCAATACTTTTATTTGATGGAATAAGGAAATCAAAACATTAAATATAAATTGTGTATTCAGCATTTCATAATGTAAATATACACTAAAATATATATAAGTTTTGATAAGTTATACTCAGTTTAATTTTAAAATACTACTATATTATTGGTTGTTGGTTTTATGCTAACCAATAATGTCAGTATTTTGAAATTATACTGAGTATTACTTAACTGAGGTTTATACCGTGTTTGTAAAATCGACTCTTAATGATTTATTAATACTAATTTTGTAGCTTACTATTCTTCGTGAGTTGGTGTGTGACACGATTTGCTTTTAAATAATTATTACAGGCCGCTAGCGGGGAAAACGTTTTCTTCGCGGAAGTGGAAACTGGACTTCGGGTGAGTTTATTTACTTAATTTTTCTATCGTTGTCACGAAAGTTACTCACAGAATTTTGATTAATATTAACGACCGTAATTATATTTATTGCTTATATACCAATAAGGTAACTTTAATCATTCACTTAACTGTATCGCATGCTGTGTGTGTGAAAAACATATTTACTTCGAGATTTTCTGTGCTGTTCGTTTCGACATAACTTAAATGTGTATTGTGTGTTGCCGATACTGCGGGCATTCATGTACTAAAACTTCGATATAATCTTGTAAATCTTATGTGTTGCGAAATCAAAGTTTTCTACACTTGTTAACGATAATTGTTAGTCCTTCTAGTATTTATGGATTGAGAATTTAATGCATAGCTGTCAATTTGCTACGCTACTAAGTTAAAGCTGTGATATTTGTGATATTGTTAATATTTGACATTCACACATTAAAGTGGTTATATTTGTTAATCTTTCTTGTTATTTTTTCTCTCACCTGTAATTATCATTATCTATTAACTAATTTTGGCTACTCGAACATCAGAGTAATAAGGATTACGAACCTGCAATTTAGTTACAAGTTTGGACCGTCTGTCGTGATCGAGGCAGAAGTGTTTATCTTGGATCAGATCTGGCGCCCTTAAGCATATTTCCTGTGAACCTCCCCTATCTCCGACTGTGTGAGTTGGCCGTGCAAGGTTCGTAAGACATAAAGCTTGTAACAAATTTTTGTGGGGAAAACAGGATTTTATTCCAGAAGTCCATGAATACGACAGTAGTAATAGCGGAATAACCGACGAGACTTTACGTGGGAAAAGGGAAATAGATTTTTTCTTAATCTTTTTACCGAAGATATTGCTACTACCATTGTTGAGGAGACAAACAGGTATGCAATTCAGCAGAATATACCACGATGGACACATATTGACTTGAACGAATTTTTTGTATTTGTTGGTATAACTATGCTGATGACAAGAAATAAAAAACTTACTTTCAAGGAGTTTTGGTCCAGATACCTGCAAATTCAAAGTAATTTGCACTTTTGCGACAATGAGATAGCTCCCCCAAATAATCGCCTCTATAAAGTAGACCATATTCTATCACAAATAAAGGAGAGGTTTCAAACACAATTTCGTCTGTTTCAGGACCTTGTCATTGATGAAAGTTTAATACTTTTTAAGAGAAGATTGAGCTTCAAACAGTTATAAAGAGTAAAAGACACCGTTTTGGGATTAAGCTGTTTGTTTTGTGGACTGTGAAACAGGAATAGTATTGGACTTTATAGTATATTTGGGAAAAGGCACAAGTGGGGATCAATCAAGACCTCGGTATATCGGGAGCTGTTGTAACCAAGCTCATGGATCAATATCCAAACAAAGGACACTCGCTTTTTACAGACAACTACTACAGCAGTCCTGCCTTGTCAACTTTCCTATTCAAAAATAAAACAAACTCTTGTGGAACCGTCCGGCCACATAGAAAGCATATGCCAAAGTTCAGCGTCAAACTAAATAAAGGAGATGTTTCTTGGTATTCTAGTGATCATCTATTGGTATTAAAATGGAAAGATCGTCGAGATGTCCATATGATAACCACTATGCATGCAAATGACATTGTGATTCTACCAAAAGTAGACAGGATCACTAAAGAAAATGCACGGAAACCCAGATGTGTAGTGGAATACAATTGCAAAATGGGAGCAGTCGACCGTACTGACATGATGATTTCTAGTATTGACTGTATGCGTAAAAGCATAAAATGGTATAAGAAGCTGTATTTCCACATTATGGATGTTTGTTTACTCAATGCCCATGCCATGTTTTTGACCACAGATTCTAGAAAAATTCCGTTAGCGACATTTCACTTAGAAGTCATACGTCAGTTATTTGAGAGGTTAGTAAAGGTTTTCATTTTAGGTAGTTATAATTAACAATGTTTTATGTATAGGTTTTCCACCAATTATCTCCTAACAAGACCTGATATGAACCTTAATTCTGTAAGATTAATCGAGAGACACTTTCCGATATACGTTCCAGAAACAGAAAAGAACAAGAATCCTTCAAGAAGATGCCTGGTTTGTTCGCACACAAAAAAACGAGAAAAGAAAAGAAGAGACTCTAGATACATGTGTAAAGAGTGCAATGTTAGACTTTGCATTGTACCCTGTTTCCAAATTTACCACACCCAGGCTAACTTTTAAATTTTTTAACATTCCCTTTAGCTATTATAATATCATTTAGGATGTATTTTTTAGGGTTCATTTATATAAATAATTTTATTTGCTTTATGAATAAACATGCCTTTGGTATAGATCTATTGCTATTTTCTAATTTAAACATAAATTCGAGTTGAACAAAACCTAACCTACCCTCATTTTACCTATTTGGTATTTGACGGTTATATCCGTCACTCGTCTGTCGAGCACTGCAATTCCGTCGTCTGGGAGGAAAAAACATCTGATAATCGAGCGGTACCGAAAGGGTTAAATGGCCGAAAAATTATTATAGGCGACAATTTAGCCTCGCAGTTTCTATTAATTTGACGGAGTTGCAAAAATATAATATCGATATGGTATTTTTACCAGCCAATTCCACGAACCTCGCGCAGCCTTTAGACGTCGCATTTTTTCGTCCTCTCAAAATAATGTGGCGTCAAATTTTACTGCGATGGATAAAGGGCCCTGGTCGCACAGAGGCTAGTATCCCAAAAGTTATATTTCCCAGGTTGCTGAAAGAATTAATGGCAGGAGTTATGCCTAATGTCCTGTTTACCTGTGCTCTACTTACCTGTAAACCGAATTAACTTGCCGAAATCCAGTAACGTCGAACCTCGCACCGTCCATTGATATTTCTCTGTTCGTTTTACTAATTAACCAGACCATCCGCTATTTACCCTGATAATTCTCTAACCTATTTATTTAACAACAACCGCCATCTCTCCTGAAACCGACTACTGTTACACCGAACTAACCTGTTGAAAATTAATAATCCCGTTAACACCGAACCTCGCACCGTTCCTTGATTAATTCTTTTCGTGATTTCACCGATTAACCTGACCAAACGCGATTCACCTGGCTTATTCCTTCGATTGTCTTGTGTTACGATAATATCTACGTACTGACCAGATTTCTTGTATTTCATTCACGATCGTTGACCTGTTAGTAAGTTCACCGTTCAATTAACTTCAAGTCTAGCTTTATACCGAAACCAGCAGCATAGCAGTGCTAGAACAGTAGGGGATTAAGTGTACAAAGTAACTAAGCCTTGTGTATCGAGGATTCGCTACAACTGCTTATTTACAATTGTCGACTTACCCTCGTAAAATTCTGTTACAGACTACAGTTAACTCGGTACGTTTGTAATCGTATTTAACCACCTATATTTGTTCAAAGTCGTTGGTTTACCCACCTGCAACGTATAGTTTCACGAGAGCTAAATCTTCGAGTAATATTTTAAAACGACAATCACCTGAATTCAAGTATCGATCGTAGCCCTGTATGTTTATAACGATTTTTCCTGGTCTAATTGAATTGTAATAACTTCGTGAACAACCCGTGTACTCAGAATTAATTACCTGTAGAAATACCGTTTGCAATTAAGCCCGCAGTTTATTAAATACTCACCTAGCAGTCAGCATAATCCACGTGTTAGCATTAACCTCAACCAGCAATCAAACGAACTTTCCGTAATATTATCGGCCTAATCCAAAGTAAATATTGTAAATCCAGTTAAATTGCACAGTAATCCTTTCCCGTAATTATCCAATTAACTCCACGCGTTCTTTATTTTATTTATTAGTAGTTTTATCGGCACTAACCCTGCAACTTACAGATAATAACGACCATAGCGCCCTTTACGTGGAAGATCCCGGGACAAATAACATACAATAATTTTATTATACAATATACAGTGTATATTCAAAATAAACTCAATTGTTAACATTGTAAATTAATTAACTCTTAAATTAATGCTCTACCCTAGCTGAGCTACCAAACCAGTAACCGGTGCAAGTACGTGACGGTATACAACCTCAGGAGGCAGAAGCTATTAATACGTCCATAATTGACTTGTTAAAAGAAATGAGATATTCCGACAAACCAACGCGCAAATCTAAGAACAAAAAGCTTACAGTCGTAGCCGGGAAAAGTGTAAAATGTGATTCAAGTACCAGTGACAGTGATTTAAGCGATATCGTCACGTCTCCGTTAACGATAATTTCAGTGAAAGTGATAATTTTGACAATAACACTGGTCAAGATGACTCTAGTGACTCCGTTTTCGAAAGAAAATAATACAAGAACGTGAGAACGGTGAGTAGACTCCGCATCAAAAGCAGCGAACTCTTCTATGTTTCTTCTTGATTTTTAGACGAAAAAGAGTTAGGTATTGAAACAAGTGTGTCTGATTCGGAAGACGAAGTTATTGAACATGATGTTGAGCCGGCACCAAAAAGAAAGAAGAAAATTTCGGATATACTTTTCAACTGGACCAAACAAGATATATCGAAAACTAACGCAGATAAGGTAATTTTCACACCGGAAACTAACTTACAAGCATTTAGATTTTTGAAATTAAAGCTTCTGTTATTATTTGGTACAATTTGCTTAAAACTTAATAAAAAATGTAAAAGGGATCGTCTCAGAGAGCACAGTGTATTGTGATTTAACCCGTTTGAAAACTAAAACTTGCGAACCAAATAGTATACAGTGACACTTCGATGTGGTTGTGATCGTCAAGCTACTCCACCCTTCTGCTATGTTAGTTACGATAGGTGGGAAAACTGTAAAAGTTAAATCAAACACACAGTTAAAAATAATTGATGGTTTTTATGCAAGTATAAATTGTTAAATTTTGATTGAAAGGTTTTTCTGTTTGATAGTACATGTAGTAGCATGGGAAAACAGGCGAAGAAACTCCCCCGGTCCTTCGAAAGATGTCCTACTTTTGACCAACTTTTATATCATCAAATTATAAACGCACAAAAAAACAAATAAGTTATGCATAATTTGAATCGAAGCTAGATATTAGCATTTTTAAATTTTCAATTAATAACTCGAAAAGAAAATAATTTAATGAATTAAAAAAAATTGATTCTAAAACCGTGGACAACAAGCTACTACTCTACAAGTCGGTGATACGGCCCACCATGACCTACGCTTCGCCAACGTGGTCGCACGCGGCGAAAACACACATCGAGAAGCTCCAGCGGACCCAAAACAACGCGCTACGCCTTGTCACCAATGCACCGTGGTTTGTGAAAAACAACCAGTTTCACCGGGATTTCAAGATGCCCACCATAAATGAGCTACTCCGAGAGACGGCACAAGAAATACCGACGCATCCCAACGAGGAAATAAGAAAACTATGGAGATACGATTCGAGGATCGTGCGTAAGTACAGGAGACCGAAACACGTACTTCAGTAGATTAGAATAAAAACGTTCTCGGGTAACCGAAAACGGCCATGAAACCACCAAATATTATAATTTAATATAATAGTAAATTTTACTGAAATATTAATGCCACTTAAGTCCACAGTCTACACAGGCACTCCAGCCCCGGCGTTCAGGAGTTCTCCCATTCAGTCGAGAATAGGTCGTAGGCGAGTGCGTATACTTTTAAATAGCGTTTTTCATTCGTTTGATAAAATTTGGGTTCGAGGAACCCGGGAGTAGTTTTAAAGTAACACTATATTTTTTACAGTCGACTAGATTTATAACAGGTAAAACTAAAGTAACTATTAATTTATTAAACATATAAATTTTTATATTTTATATTTTAGTTAACGTAATGGCCAACAAACCATTAACGGAAGAAGACTTAAGGGAAATAGTAAATAATGCTGATTTTTGGGCAGACTTAAGAACTAAAGATGGCCAATCATCTGACGACGAGAACGGCCAATCATCTGACAACGAGAACGGCCAATCATCTGATAAGCAGAACCGCTTTTCCGCTTTGTACCAGAGAGTAAATTTTGGCAATGACAGTGATTCTGACAAAATTGATAATGAAGAAGAAAGTGGTCACTATACAGATAGTGAAATAGAGTGGCATCCTTAAGACCCGGATCAGGTTTCCGACGATGAATCTGATGCAAAAGAAGACGAGAACGAAGAAATGGGGGTGGAGGGAAATCAAGAGAGGCGTAGAAGAGATCGTCAGGCATTTTACGGTAAAGATCGCACCAAATGGTCGAAATTTCCACCCAGTCGAGGAAAAACGACATCCAAAAATATTATTCGTATATTACAAGGCCTTAGAGAAGCAGCCAAGAATAATCCTCCTTCTTCACCTATTGAAGCCAAGAATTTGTTATTTTCTGAAGATATGTTGGATGTTTTAGTTCGATATACTAATCAGAAAATTAAAACCGTTCAGGGTAAGTACAGTAAATTTAAAAAGCCTAAGAATTCTCGACAGTCATTTAGTCCGTCATTTATCCAAAACATTAATAAAGCTAAGATCAAAACTTTTATTGGCTCATTATACTTATTGGGACTATTCAAATCTGACCATGAAGATTTCCCCCCTTTTTTTTGCTTGTAAGCTGGGGCCCCGGACCGACCATGCAGCGGGGCCGCGGGAGGGATCGTTACGCCACTGAATAAAAGCTTGATAAGTTATCAGCCGGTCATCCATTTTTGATGGACATAGAAAACCTTGTTACACACGATGTCATAAATTGTTTAATTATTAATATTATTCATCTGTATAAAATAAGGTAATTATTTTAGAATTTCGATCCTGGTCTCATACCTCTTAGATCATCCATAAAAGGCCTTATTTTGATATATTGACTTGTAAAGGACTTCTTGTTTTTACCTGGATGGTGTGCCAATTGCCATCCCTTCCCCCAGATTCTAGTTACAACTCCGAGGGACCGCTTTCCACACTGAAAATCGAACACGGACTTTTTGACCCGGGCGTTTTGCCTCCGCCAGTTTGACCCCAGATACGCTTTATCCCTAGTCGGTTTGACCCCAAGCCGTTTTGCCCCCGCGTCGATAATTGCTTTATAGCGGTAAGTAATTGGTATTGAAAAGCTTATCTACCTATACAGTTTTGTGATATATTGCAAACTGAAGGGCGTACGTTATCTGAAATACAAAGAATGCTCTTTAATGGGGTTTCTAATCCAATTTTAATGGTATACTTTGTGTATTTCAGAATAACTCGTTAATTTGTACAGGTAATTAGTTAATGATGATTTGATTGCATTCTTGTAGCACTATTAGTTTTCTAAAAATGAATTAGCTAATAGGCATAAATACACCGGTCACATTAATAATAAGTTAGTATATTTCTGTTTCTACCTACATCATTATGGATGAAGTAAAATCGAAATGAAATCGGCAAAAGTTTGCCCACAATGGCTATTTATACTGTTTTTCGAAGTTTAACTGTGATTCGACCGTTAAGTTTTGGCGTTGTGATAAGCGTGTTTCTTACGAGTGTAAAGCTATAATTCATACGTGCGCCGCTACTAATCGCGTTATTAAATTAGTTAACGAGCACTCGCATGGAAGTGATATTGCTGAAGTAGAAGTTGAAAAAATTCGAACTGCAGTGAAACGGCGTGCAGAAGAAACTGCTGAAATTCCATCAGTTATTCTTAACGATGTTTTGCAACGTATTCCGGATGCAGTAAAAGGAAGGCTTCCTAATAAACATGCGATGGTAAAGGTAATTCAGCGGAAGAGGCTAAGAGTACAAGCTGCTCCTCCACAGCCGTTAGATCTGGCTGCTATAGTAATTCAAAATCAAAATCCCAACTATAAAATAGGTTAGGAACAATGTCAGTATAATTGTGAAAAACAACATCAGAACTAGCGGACAGCTGTTTGATTCTTTAGGAACTTGTCAGCGCTGGGATACACCGATGTGTTTCCACAACCATACAGTATCCGTACTAATTTATAGTTTTCTATATTATTAGATATAATCTTGGCCGTCGACATGTGCGATATAAAATTTGCGGATTCGGTATGGCGACGTAACTATACGCTTTCTGACGCCACAAGGCATTTTAATGCCAAGTTAGCACCTAAGTTCCTGGGACCTTTTGTTATTAAAACGGTTAAATCTCCTTGGACGTACGAGTTAGTCACTACTACTGGACAATCGGTGGGTATCTGGCATGCTAAGGATCTTAAACCAGATCAAGGCTCTTCGGACTCTGATTCGAATGAGACTCCACACCAGGTAAACCGTCGGTCTGTTAACGTGTCGTTATTATATCCTCGTCGGCGTAAATGACGTAAGCTACGTTCTAGATCATCTGTTGCTTCTCTGGGGGAATAGCTTTGCTTTCGATTTGGGTTACTTTCTTCGGTTCTTTTGGATTCAACAATTAACGTTAGGCAAATGTAATGTCTGTGACATATGGCAACGATAACGAACCAAACCACGACGCAAAGGGTGAGTGAAAGTTTTAAGTCTGTTGAGCCCTTTCCAGCTGTTAATCTAAACCTGAGACCACCCGAACCCCTAGTATTGGAAGGAAATATATCAGAAAATTGGTCAAAATGGATAAAAAGATTTAATATATTTCTAACTGCAACACAAGCGGTACATAAACCAGACGAAGTAAAAGTCGCAATATTATTATACAGTGTTGGTGAAGAAGCTCTTGAAAAACTGGAAACATTTGAACTAACAAAAAGTCGCAATATTATTATACAGTGTTGGTGAAGAAGCTCTTGAAAAACTGGAAACATTTGAACTAACAGCAGATGAGTTAAGTGAGTATCAAACAGTTGTAGATGCTTTTGAAAAATATTGTGTTCCGAAAAAAAATGAAAGTGTAAACAGACATTTATTTTTTCAACGAACGCAACACGACGAAGAAACATTTAATGATTTTATAACTGATCTAAAGAAATTAAGTTTGAATTGTGCATTTGGTGATTTAAAAGATAGCCTAATAAGAGACTGAATAACTAGTGGATGTAAAAATAGAAACTTAAAGGATATATTGTTACGAGAAGATGACATAACCTTGGAAAAATGTATAAGAATATGTAAGACAAGTCAAATAACCGAACAACAACTAAAAACGTTACAACCACAAGAGGCAATAAATGTAGTTCAAAGAAAGGAACCAATAAGAAATAATAGAACAAGGAAATGGGAAAACACAAAACAGGAACATAAAACACAAGTTAAGGTGAACACCTGTAAACGATGTGGATATATGGACCAAATGAATAAATGCCCCGCATGGAATAAACAATGCAAGTATTGTAAAAAATACAATCACTTTGCACAGGTTTGTACAAATAAAAAGCAACATGTATACACTGTTAATACAGATGTTAATAATTAGGAAATGTAAATGTTGTAGCCAATGGAGATAAAACGAGAAAATGGACAGAAGAGGCATTCTTGACAAATTATGGTGTAAAACTTACCTTTCATTTGGATACTGGTGCTGGTTGCAATGTGTTAACGGAAAGAGATCTGCTACGTAATCAAATGTTAGTCCGGTTAAATCCGACGTTGTCAAATACGTTTTATATATAAATGGCGTAGTTGCCATATGTCACATTGAACCACAGCCAAGTTGTAGTAATATTGTAGATAGGGATAATAGTAACAGTGACGATGAGAATAAGGAATTGGATAAAGTATTAGATAATAGGGTTTGACGTAAAGCATTCTAAAAGTGGTAGGATAATTAAGAGACCTAGATATTTAAGTGACTATGTATAAAAAAAGAGAAGATGTGGCATATGGCAACTACGCCATTTATATATAAAACGTATTTGACAACGTCGGAGAGGGCATCCATTGTAGTAACTGAAATCGTTTGTACAGTATGTGTTCCTAACCATGTGCTACAATAAATAAGATTAAGGCTTCCCTGTTGTTTTATTAGTAAAAGTACATCTAGATGTTACATGGCGCAGTCGGTATACATAAATAAGAAAAAAGAAAAGCATCTGTGTACTCTCGCAAAATAAAGAATCATAAAACAAGGTTACATACGTATTAAAACGTGATTAGAAAATGGATGCCCTGTCCGACGTTGTCAAATACGTTTTATATATAAATGGCGTAGTTGCCATATGTCACAATGTCCGTCTGTGTTAGTGTTTATTAGGTTTACGTACATTCATAGTGGAGAACGAGGTTTTGTAGTCACTCTAGTCTTTAGCCTGGGGTTTAGTGACTGATCGGATGGACGGTTCATTTCTTTACTCAGAGTAATACGACTTCGTGGGCTGTAACCAGATTCCTTATTAATGATATTCCTTCGTTGGTTTTAGTTTGGAGCTGAGTGGTCTTTGTCAGACCTCTCATAAGTTTAATTTATTTTTTTTTGGGATTTAGTAGGTTAGGAACTTTTAGTTAGTTCGCCTAATAAGGGCAACTTGTCATGGGTTATTATTATTTTGGGTTTAGTTCTATTTTTGGGAAGAATATCATACCGTCTTTCGACGACTTTACAGCACTATATCTCTATTCAAGTCTAGTGTGAGTGAGTTCTCTGCACTATGCATTGTTTCGGTGTTTTTGGTTTTCTTGTCTCTTACTGCATTTTGGGCGGTTGTTTGGGCAGTAGGGTAGGTAACTCGGGGTCGGCTATCTAGGGAGAGGTAGTCGAGCCGTACAACACCATCGTACTCTCTTTTCTCCTTCTGTCTTCCTGTCTTTCTTTCTCTTCTTTTGATGTCACCATGAGTGGGAAGGGGGCTTGTTGTAGGAACCTGACGGCTATGCGTTCGGGAAGGTTGGTTGTCTCTGACCCGGTAGCCTCAAGCTCCGGACCAGGCAAAATATCTTTCGGGGGCCGTACGGCGGACTTGATGGAGCTTGGCAGGGGTGACCAATTCTTCTTAACCGGCGCATAGGATGTTGTGGTTGTACAGCAGGCACCGCTTCCGGCTACAGTCGAGCAATTGCGGGCTATAGTCTTTTTCATTTTGGATATTAGGGCAAAATTATGGGATGCTTCATTTATTTTTTTCTTTTATCTACTTTCAGGGTGGGGGGATCTCCTGGGTCTTGTTCCCTCTGGTCGTGGATCAGAATCCATCCTGGGTGGGAGTAAGACTATGGTGGGCAAGCGTGTACTGGTTGCGGTGACGTGCGCTTGTGTGGGCTAACGTTGGGGGGCCCAACGACGCGCTTTGACATCTTGTCGTGAAGGCTTGAGGTGTGCTTAAGACTTCGACGCCATACAATCGTCCGGCACTTCAACGAGGAAATCTTAGGCTGCGATAGGATTCCTGGGGTGTTTCCTAATCTCGTGGTTGTGGGTACCGTTCCTTTTCCATTTTCCTATAGTACTTTTGTCCTTTTCCTGAATGGTTTCCTAGGGATTTATATTCAAGGCGGGATTTGTATTCATGGGCTGGGGTTTCATGGGATTTTAGGGCATTGTCCTTGACCGTGGTCTAAACTTCTTTCTTTCCTGTATTTCTTCTTTTTTTCTCTTGGTTTGCTTAGTATTGTCTGTCAGTGAGGTCTATGAGACTGCGTTCTTTTCTTGCTTTATAGCGTAACGACTGTTATCGACTTTCAACGAGTACCTGTTCTGATACTTCTCCTCTGTTGGTTGAGTTTTTGGTTCTTTGAAGTATCATTCCGCTTCATGCGACTTTTGGACAAATTTGGTTGGTGATGCTTGGCAAATTAGGAAAACCTCTTTCATCTACGTTTTTTCTTGGGTTGGGTGTTATTATATTTGGGTTGGTTTTGGATTTTAGGGTTCTGTCCTTGGCGTATGCCTAAATTTCTATTCTTGACTTCAGCTAGTGTCCATTTCCCAGGTTTTTATGTTTCTGGGGGTAATGTTAAAAAAAAAGAAATTAGTAGTTCAATTCGCGAGTATGAAATTTTCTCGTTAGTATGAAATTTGTCAGGAGAATTTCCCTACTCTTGCGCCGAGACTGTCAAATTTTAGACAGCATTTCGTACTTAATTTTGCACTAGATCCTTTGCGAGTTTGGTACTTTTACGCCCGGGTTAACCTTCATCGTTCGATTGTTTCACGCTGCTATCTTAATATGCAATTGCATTTGGAAGGTTGAAACGGGGTGAGTAGTATACAATTTTCTTTGAGGGTTTAAATTGACTCTGTTAATTGTCTGTAGCGGATTTTGGTAGCCACCAAATGTTCACCGTTATCACCGAAGATAACTAGCAGGTGGCCTCGTTAGAAAATTTTTATGACGTCGCAGTATTGATAACGTAATTATCGTATCCACCGTCAAGGGTTGGAAACAGGCAGGACAATCCTTCTTTGCTAAGAATGATTAAGACAAACATGGGAAATTTAGTTGGTGAAGTCGAAGGGAAACGCTTCGCACTTGCGTTCTTAATAATTGGATGCTAAAGAAACCTTTTTATTTGTGTTAATATTAGATGCTCGTTCAGATTTGGGTTTAATAATACTTTTTAGGTGCATCAAGTACGGAGATTAGCTAATGTCCGACTGAGGTAAAACCTAACTGTGAGTATTACTATTTTCAATTCTTTCTTTGATTTGTACTTCGGTGATTAGGTCGTTTATGACCATAGGTGCATGTTAAATTAACACAATTAATTATATTTTTGTGCTTCGCGAACTTATAAGTTGTGGGCGTTGAGCCTTGAAGGCTTAAATTGTTTTGTCTACAATTTAAAGATTTGTAAATATAAATTCATACGCTATGTTTATGTAACTATTTAGTCCGACAAGGTCAGTTTGTTATATGGTGGTGTGTTGCTTGCTATTCGGTGCAACTTCTAATTCAATCGGCCTACGTGTAAATCTTGTCGAGAACTTACGTTTATATACCTTCTTCAGCTTCTGTGATATAATAAATATATATATTCGGTGTTATTACTTTTGTAGTGTAATTTATTCTTCTCTTTCTACGGGGAGAGTTAGACGGTATCTCCCGAATTTAATTTTTCATCGTCTTGGCGCCTTTTTTTTAGATTCACGTTATAATCACACATAACAAAGCCTGCGATCCCTCTCCGAAGAAGCTGTGCTAGCCGTTGTTTTGTTATGAGAAGACCGGCGTAACACTTTATGTTTGGCAGATCAACTCCAGAAGCCTGAGTTTCTCGTAACAAAGTGGCAACATGAACAACCCACAGGATTCCACAATGGAGACCGACGACGCTGCACTGGCTGGACATAGTTCAATCAACCAACAGAATTACACCATCGGTGATTACGTCTTGGTTAAATTGATAGTAAGAAACACTGAATATCGTTATGCTGCAGTAATCAATAAGATAGACACGGAAGAAGGCAAACTAATAGTAACCTTCTTAAAAATTTGTGATGACAAAGGTCACACATTCAGAATCGACGAAAATGATGTTTCCGATGTGTCCTTTGACACAGAAGTTACCAAACCCAAATATTGCCCTAAAAGGGAAACGAATATTTTATTATCTTAATATATCTGTACCTGTTTTTGAGAAATAAGTCTGCATTGATAAGTAAACAAGGCTGATTCTTAGTACCTAAGCTTAATTTTGATTATAATTATTTTAATTCGTTACTTAGAGAGCTAAGGTCGCAATTTGTTCCTGATAAATATAAGTATTTAAATTCTGTATGTGTTACAGTAAAAGAGAATTTATTTCATTACATTTAATAATTAATATTGTTTTTCTTCATATAAACATTGACATAAACAGTTCTCTAGGTGGAAAAAACAGTCGTCTGGTTGGCAAAACAGTCCTCTGTCGCATTTTTTTACAAAATCGCCTATAATTCAAAAAATAAGGGAAAATTAAAATGGTTTCTTGTTTATATGTATTTATATTATAACTATCTATCGACTAACATAATGATTTAACAAATCGATTTCGTTCTTTTCTTTTTTTTTGTGACTTAAAAACTATTCTTAAATTACATTTATTTCTACTCCTATCTTAAAATTTGCATATTTCTTCATTTGAATTTTCCTCTTTTAATTCTCTTTTCAAAAATCTTCTTTTCACAGGAAGTTTGATTACTTTTGAATAGCACTAGGCTTTTCCCATAGTTCTTATCATTGATTTTGTTTCCTTTTGGACAATTGTGCATGGTGGTCTTGAGGTACTCGTGTAAACCTTATTTTGGGATTTATTCAAGCCATCCTGTTATATTACGTGAATGTGGTCATTGGAATTATTGGTTTAAATTACGTAGACCCATTCACACTCCAGATTTTCTGGGATTTGAGCGCATTTTGTCAAACCACTTTAAAGCCACCCACCACCTACGGTAAGATTTCATTTATTTCCACCTTTTAACTTTATTCATTTCATGTCTTTTAGGCTTTGTAATTAAACTACTAAACGTAAAATTCAGCTTCAGCAGTCAAGTTTATGTTTCAAAAAAAAAGTATGCTATCATACATCCCCTTTCATGTATCGTCTTCATTCTACCCATGAACAGCTCCAGTATGGCCAGAGGTTTGTATACATATATATCATATATTTAATCACTATTACATGTTGGCTAAATATATTAAAGACTTAAACAATGTTCATAAAATATTAGAAATGTAATATTTGATTCTAACATTTATAATACATTTATAAAATATGCAGATATCAAGTGTTTTTTATATGCAATATTTTATCGGAAATATTTTCTAAATATTTTGATTTAGTTTTTTTTACAATTTATGGTTTTAAATATTTACAAGATTTGTGACTTGCGCGTGCAAAAGCAAACGGTGAATTCTTTGTGAGAATGAGCGTTTGTTTATGGTTTGTTATATAGTTTGTTCCGTTTGTTCACGTTTCTTTACAATAAGGTTTACAGCAATTGTGGATAATTCTAATGTTCTACCGTTTCTTGGAAGTTTTGCAGTGATTATTCTACCTAAAAGGTGGTGATACTTTAACTAAAATAATACATGGAATTATGAAAAAACTTTTAGATCATGAAGTAGCTGTACTCTATTCCGGAGTGGGCAAGAAACATAAATTGCCATTCTGCAGTTTAAAACTGTACAAATTATGTAAGTATAAAGAATTAATTTTATGTTTCTTAAATGTTTTTATTAATTTTAGTCGTCGTTAAGAACTCGACTTGAATCTGCATCTGAACATGAAATTCAGAAGTGTGATTACATTGTCCAGAGTAAAAGTAGATTCAGAAAGAAAGAGAAGTAAGTAGTTTTTATGCATGGGAATTTATTTCATTGTAAAATATTCTTGGAAATTTAAGATGTAAATTTAATGTTTTGCCATTTTGTTTTGAAATGTTTGATATCTTTCATGTATTTTGTTTTTGTATTAGTAAATCATCCGAAGATGAATTAGCAGTGCAGTAAAATACTATACCTAATTATGTTCCATATAATATATATTTTCAATATATTATAAATATTGTTTTTATATGTCTCTTAAATATATTTTTTCAATGTATAGGTAATATTGAATTACTGCATTTAGTAAATATATAAAAAAATGTTGAATATACATATACGTATATAAACATTTCTCACTTTTGACATTTATAAAATGTTGCAAACGAAATATTTTATAAATATTTGGTGCTACTAAGGATTGGTTAAGTTCTCGAGCCCTAGCAGCAATTGGGTTCTTCCCTTTACTCATTCTCCTGAAGGCGGCGTTGTCCCTTTTTCTACCCTTAAGATATTACCACGTCGTTACTGGATGGCGCAGCGTGTTTCAACTGGAATAAAATTTACCGATTCCGTAACTTTCTTTGCAATTAACAAGGAACCAAGGCGCTACTGACTATAAAAATGCATGAAATCGTTGAACCCTACTTTAACATGGGTATTTTGTCTAATGTTGATGTCTGTTTATACAATTTTAACCTTTAAATTTGTACTCAAATTTTATTTTACATTCTTTCGTTCTAAGTATTGTATATTATATTATTTGTATTGAAAGCGTTTGTGACTTAAACTAGTCATTACTGATAGATTTAGTTATAAAAATTGGAAAATTAGATCTGATAATGTAATATTTTGCTTAACCTCAGAATCTGAACATAGATTATGGATTTAGTTAAACACGTTTTTTCGGCCAAGGGTCGCTTTCGTAATATTACACTAAGCATCTGAAATTGTTTTTCATGTAAACAGTGCCTGAATCAAAACCGCCAGATTTTGCTTATTGAAATGATTTGCTTGATGTCCTTAGACTTATTCTTACAGCGGTGGAACGAATCAAGGTACTAGTTGGACACCTGCAGAATGTGGTGGTTGATTGTGTATGATAGCGCTTGACTGATAACAAATAACAACGTTTTTTTTGTCACACATACATGTGGTTACTTCGGCTTCATTTTATGGGATTCTCACTCTGTCGGTCCGTTTCAGTAGTTGCAATAAAATTATCATTATCTTTGTTTTGTTTGTAAATAATCAGGAGGAAAATCATGAAATACAAAATACGATTTTGTTGTATCATTAGGTTATGTAGGTACAAGAGACACAGCATCTCTGATTATTAGTTAAGTAAGGTAGATCATGTAATACGTATGAGCCTGTATAACTGTATAAAGAATTATTATTATGAATAAACGGATTTATATCAATAACAAAACAGATTTCATCGCTATTGTGTTCAAGTTCGGGAGCTCGTGTGCTTGGGACTGTATGCTTGTACTGCATGCATGGTGAGCAAGGGGATTATTATTAAATTAAGCCTATTAAACTAATGACAACTGTTACAATCACTCACTTGATTTGTAATTTAAAATTAACATTTATTTATTTAGTAACAGGTAAAATGGTTTCAATTGCAAAACTTCATGTACATATTGTTCAACGTATGAAAATATTTAGAATTTGCAAAGGAACAATATTGTGGACACTATTACCTTATATGGATAATATAATGATTGTAACTGCTGGATTAACAAGTTTAAGCCCTCCAATTTTAGCTAATTCAAAATTTCAAAAATAATTAATCTGTAGATAGATATATAAATGAAAACTTACCAGTCAGTATATTGATCTTTACATGTATATTTTATTGTTTGTATCTTTGTAAAATGCATTTAAACAAAAAATCTTTATGTAACTATATTCTTTATTATGCTAACAAAAGAAGTATCTATATTAGTATTACTAATTCTTAAAATCTAATGAAAATTTTGGCAATAAAAAATTAAAATAAATTGAATCCTTTATAAATACTTCATCTCTTTTAACTTCAATAACTACAATCACAGGAGCTGTGTAAAACAAAATCACATCTCTAAATTTAAAATGGCCATAGACAACTTCACTTGACCATAATATTTATGTTTTGTGTTCAATCAATATGAAGAAGGTTGTGTGAAATCACATTTCACATATGGCAAGGTATCTATGATATCTTTAATGTTTTGCTTATAACCTAAGAAATGACATTTAATTTCTATTAATCGATAAAAGAAATTTTTATACATTTTCAACTCTTCAGAGGTGCATGCAAGCCAGGGAAACAATGGGTTTATTATTAGTACTACTTGGTGAACTTTTCCAAATTCATTTTCATATGTA
Source organism: Aquatica leii (assembly GCA_035610365.1). NCBI lineage: Eukaryota > Metazoa > Arthropoda > Insecta > Coleoptera > Lampyridae > Aquatica > Aquatica leii. The sequence goes on from CM069432.1 coordinate 257,897,487, forward strand.
GCTCTTGCTTCAGGTTCATAAGTTGTACCATGTCTTGTATACTTGTTCCCCTTAAATGAAGCTCGAATGAAAGAAGTAATTTTCTTTTCCCAATCTGGACTTTTGTTTGACCAGTAAGTATACAACTCATAGCACCCTGATGAAGTTATTCTGCATTGTCTCGCAGGCTTCCACACATTGTTTTTTGATCTATTGTTTCTTATTGCATCATTCATACCTAACTTTACATTAGCATTAAAACAAAGTTTGTCATTAGAATTAGAATTAGTGGTAAATTCCAAAGACACTTAAATGTTAAATTTAATGTCAGAGCTTTTTTTAATAAAACTTTTTCGTTGGATTATTGTATATGTAAATCCTCAGGTAAATCGTGCAATAAAGGTTTACGGCACTGGCTACAATGTAATGTAGCTTCTGAGTTTAGGGAACCTGCATATCTTTAACAGCATTTCAGTTTAAAGTATACACAATATACTTAACTGCAAACGATAAGATGAAACTCCAACGATACATACAAAACAAGCTAACAATTACATAGGACGATTACGGATGTTTAAAATCAGAACAATCTATGAACAGCACTCATTCATTTATTCTTTACTTTATTTATATGCATGCATATAAATAATGACTATAACTAGTGGCATTACTTCTTACCAGACAGGAATTTTTTTTAAATGTTTTCTAGAAGCTTATTGTCAACAGTTGAAGCGTTAGATGATGTTTTTAGTTGCTTAACAGGACAAAAGTTTTGTACTGGTTGCATATTTTTTAATTCCATTATCTAGAAAAAACTCAACCGAAATAATTTCAAAGCTTAAATAGGTGTTTGCTACACATGGCATCCCAAAGCAAATTATCAGTGACAATATGCCCTTCAACTCTAATGAATGTAAAGAATTTTCCAATGAATGGAACTTTGAAATTGTTACAAGTTGACCAAGATACCCGAGAAGTAATGGCCAAGCTGAAAGAAGGCATAGCAAAAAAGATGTTGCGTAAGTGTAAGGATAGAGGAATAGATATCGAAACAGCTCTTCTAGAATTTAGGAATACTCCAATGAGTGGATTAAACGTGTCCCCGGCTCAATTATTGTTTAGTCGTCGAACTAGGACTAAATTGCTAATACACTCAAGTCTCTTAAAACCAACCATAGTAGTAGGGGCACATAAACAAATAGAATCAAGGCAACTTCAATATAAACAGTTATTTGACAGGAACACTGCATTAAAACCAGGGTTAAATTGTGGTGATACTGCAGTCATGTATCATAATAAAAAGTAGGAACCTGTAAAAGTAATGACAAAAGTAACAACCCCAAGATCATATAAGATTCTAAATCAAGATGGAGAATTACTAAGACGCAACTCTTTGCATTTGCGAAAATCATGTAATGAATTTAACGAAAGTCGCAAATCTCTAGATGATCAATTGACTAGTGTTGAAATGGATAGTCCCACCACAAATAATGTCAAGTTAAATCTAAATGAAAATTGTGGTGCCAATGCATCTGGTAGTAACTCTGTAGTTAATAGCACATTTCTTAGATGCACAGCGTATTTCAAATACGGATGAGAAAATTTGGGTTGAGTATCTCAACTCAATCAGGAACTCAGAAAGTATTTTAGAGGGTGATACAGCAGAATGGGAAGTTAGTGGTAGTAAGATGCTTACATTTACGTTACTTTTTATTCAATTTTTTTTTTATTATATAAATCAAGAAATTTATAACACACCTAATGCCAGGGGTGTGTACCAAGACGACCTCAAAAGTTGTAAGTTTAGACCTCCTTTACCATCAAAATTAAACGCTTTAATGTCCAGCGACGTTGAAGAAGAAGTGCTTGAAACTATAAGCATCTTATCTGAAGGAATTATTAATCAACATTGTATTTAGAAAATAAATAGAAATTTAAAAATATGACTATGATTGGCCAGAGCTATGAAGATGACTATAACTTGGATAGTGTAGGTAAAAAACGTTTACATTTTTTTATTGCTTTAGTAGTTATATTATTTCTTAGATGCACAGCGCATTTCAAATACGGATGAGAAAAATTGGGTTGAGTATCTCAACTCAATCAGGAACTCGGAAAGTATTTTAGAGGGTGATACAGCAGATTGGGAAGTTAGTGGTAAGATGCTTACATTTACGTTACTGTTTATTCAATTTATTTTTTTTTATTGTATAAATCAAGAAATTTATAACACACCTAATGCCAGGGGTGTGTACCAAGACGACCTCAAAAGTTGTAAGTTTAGACCTCCTTCACCATCAGAATTAAACGCTTTCATGTCCAGCGACGTTGAAGATGAAGTGCTTGAAACTATAAGCATCTTATCTAAAGGTATTATTAATCTACATTATATTTAGAAAATAAATTGAAATTCAAAAAGATGAGGATGAATGGCCAGAGCTTCCTGAAGGTTTTATGGAAGTATTAGATGCAATAGATGAAATGTTCGAAATTAATCTAATTTAAATGTTAAATTAAAAATAAATAATTGTTATTTTTTTTATTTTACTCTTATTTACATTGAATTATTATTAAATTTAATCTTTTCATTCAGAATTTTTTGTTAATGAAAAATTGTTAAACATTATAATTTCGAACCAGATGCGTGTTTAAATAAAGTTTTTAATTTTAATAGTTATTTTCTTTTTCTTAAACGACATTTTTTGTTATCGAAGAAGCTCGGGTTCGAATCCAGGTACATCCACAGCTTTTTTTAATAAAAATGTTTTATTTCTTCCTCGAATCATGAGACCTGATGACGCATAAAAAATTTCCGGTTACGCAATGACGTAAAATGAAAAAAAAAAAAATTTGAAAGAGAAAAAAAAACTTTCACGAAAAACACCTCGGTCTCGTTTACGACGAGGTCAATGATGATTCCATTAGAAAGTCATTAGTAATAATTATGCCCTTAGGGTTTGGTTTCCTAAGTCTTCTACTAGTGTCCTACATAATAATTATACATTCGATTACTTTCTTAGAAATTAAAATGAAAAAAAAAAAACTGTTAATTTATCAAAATTTCGCACAGGAATCTGTGCTTGCACGTGTTGTGTGAATTTGGTTGGTGGCAGTTAAAATTTTTTTAAATACATAATTCCTTTTTCTTATTAAAATCAAAAAATTTAAAGAGATTTACAATTACATGTAAAAATATAACTTGTTGCAAGATTAATTGGTGATGATGCGATCGTGGAAGTGAAATATTTATTTTCGTTATCGAAACATCAGGAGAAAACTTCAGAGACGGATGAAAAAGGCTTCTCTAAACTTATTATGAAAGATGCATATAACCCACAATAAGCACCGCAGAGGCTCTGTTTTTGTATGGGGATGCATATCAGCCAGAGGAGTCGGTTCTTTAATCAGGATTGAGGGGCGTCTTACTGCCGAACGCTACTTGAGTATTTTAAGGGAGCGTGGAATTTCTGCTGGAAGTCAATTAATTGGAGAAAATTTTATTTTCCAGCAGGACGACGATCCGAAGCATAGTGCGTGAATCGTAAACAAATTTTTTAATTTTGTGGAACTCCATTCTCTCTTGAGATTCCATAAAGTTCGCCACAGATTTTTGTATAAGGACTTGCTGCGTGAGTATTTCTTGGTGACCAGATAGAAAACGAATCGTCTGTCACTGCGTAGTCTTAAAACTTTTCCCACTGCCGGTTGCTGTCATTATTATTATTATTATTATTATTATTAGGTACAAGGAACAACACGTAATCATTCAATATGGTTAATTTATTGCTTAATTCCCCTGTTGTAAATGACCATTTCAAACAAGATGGAAACCAATTAAACTTTTCTCTGGAGTCTATTGGTTTGAATAGGACTTACTGGAATTAAATGGCTTAGCTACAATCAGTTGTATTGGTTTCCATTAGAAATTTTGTAAATGGGAACTCCTGTAAGAAACCGCCTTTATTAATTAAATTATAGTGACAAAATAACAAATATTTTAATTATAATTTTAGAAAAAGGCGTGCGTGGCGCTGCAAGTACAGTCCAGATAAGTAAAGCTTCTCCTACTCTTTAAATCCCTCCTTATTGGCGTTATCACTGATAAGGATTGATAACCGACGGGTATATAAGTAGCCACCCAGCCATAGTAAAAGAAGAATGAGCCGATTTGTGACTCCAGCTTTCTACCTGACCGCTTTTCCTAAAAGATTTCCAAGTTTTTGGGATACCATTAACTGTATTTAGTTGACTTACCGCCTCAATTGTATGGGATACCTACAATTGCCATTCTAGTTTACGAGATACCGTGGACTAGACCCTCCCTTCGATTGTAGAGATACCTACAGTCTCTCGTCCGGTAACCGTCTAGGACCCCGTTACTTGTACCCAACTAGAACCAAATTGATACCGTTATAACCGCTAAGATAAATCGTGTTCAAGTATTTACCTGTGACCCCTAACTAACTCACGTTTGTAGAGTTACTAACTATATCCTTGTACATAATCCTATTCCTTACTTTAGAAACGTAGATCTGAAACTATAATAATTACCAGGACCTTTAGTAATAAAAAGAGGTACTCACCGAGGCCTTCAAAGCTAACGTAGTTGAAGTTACCCAACGCTATAAGCACCTGTCCCTTATTCATTGGTACCGAACGTCGCCTGGAAACGAGACTTATTCCCCAGTAATCTTCCTAAAAGAAAGGGATTCTACGCCGTACAATTTCCGTTCCGATAACCCCACATTCCGGCGGTGCACTTGGTCCAGTACCTGGTGGTAGGTTAATTGAAATTGGATACCGTACACAATTATCCGAATACCTATTACCACAACACATTTAACTCCGGAAAAACACCAATAATCGCAAGGAATGTACTTGTAACGTCAACCGCCATCTTAGACAGGTATAAATACTAACCTTGACGTTTATTTCAGATTCCAGTGCCGTGCCGAACCAGAGGCGTATCATATTTTAATTTTGTAAATAATTTAGCATTTAGGATTGAATTATAATTTAGTCATTTTTATGTGTATAAATAAATGTATTAAACTGGCTTCGATTTTAATCAGTGAACCCTGGCAAAGCTGAGCACCCGATTTCGCAAAAGCGAATAAAAATAACGAAACAAACCCGGCATATAGTAGGTGAGAAGGGTGGTTGTTTACACTCCCTATAGGTTTTGTATTGGCCCCTATTGGTTTTGATTGTGAAAGTAGCTATAGGTTGTCACCAATAAAATTATAAAGTAAATCAATTGGAAATTTCTAATTAATTTTTACATCAGAAGAAAAAATAAACAGTGTGCTTAACAGTGTTAACCATAATATTGGTGAAAAAATCCAACATCTTCTGAAACAAAAAAAAAGGTATGTGGACCATGTTCAGTCCTGCGATGTTAATTAGATGATTTTTGATAACACGACTATTTGTAATATCTTTATAAGTTATCATAGGATTGTTATTTACTGACCTGATACTTTCAACACTGTTGGAAATTTTTTTTATACATATGCAGTCATCAAATTACGGAGTAAATGAGAGTAATTGTGCAACTATTTAAAATTTTATTGAATTTCTAATAAGTTTGGTAATGTACATATATACACCGATTTTCTGTGTATGACTTTCGCTCAGACAGATTTGTATTCTGAATTCTTACCATGAATAGAGGTTATAGAGGTGGTTACCGCGGTAGAGGACGCGGTGGCTTTCATAATGATAGAGATGAGCAAGACGCTCCCCCCCCTCAAACTAGTAAAGCTTCTGTTCAGGCTGACGAAAATCCTGCAGGCCAAAATAGGCGTAGGGACCACGCTCAGAATTTTAGACGTGACACAAACAGTAGAGTGTTGGAGGAGTTTTCCAAAGTGAGCTTGGATAAGTTAAAGAGTGAAGTGTTTAGTGAGTTTGATAGTTTGGCTGATGCCTTGAAGACAGCACATATTGAGCCACAACAACAAAGTGTTAGATTTAGTTTTACGACTCGTGGTCTAGGTTTGACGTTGTTCGAAACGTTGACACGTATCGCTGCACAATTTCCGCAGTTAAATATTCCAATTTTTAGTTTTTATCGAGTGAGTTTATTACAATTTGCTGCGAAGCACGACCTAGTGATGTTAAGCCCCGACGTAAATTTTTGCGACCAGTTAGATGGTGTGAAAGACATTATCCTCCCCATTGATACACGCAATCTTGTTTTGATGAATCCCTTAAATTTAACTCCAATTAGTGGTTTGATCAATTTTTTAACATCATTCACTTGTATTAATAGAGATTTGCATTTTATTTGTCCTATCGGCACAACTTTGTATTCATCTGTTTGACTTATGATTCTAAATATATGAGTAAAAGTAACTTTTCCAATTTTCAATGCCTCTAATAACAATTCCCTACCTAGTAAAAACATTATGTACTGTGTTTTTTATTATTTTGTATATTTCGAGGTATTGCCCAGTATTTGTTTCAATTATAGTGTCATTTGTTCTTGTATACTCTAGGCTGTGAATAACTATGTTCTTATATGTAACATCTAGAAAAACATGTATTTCTTGTAGCTATCATATTGCCGGTACCACTTCGAAAATGAGCCATTACAATAACGGTGTCTTGTTCACAAGTAAACATTGTGACAAGCTATTAATATAAAATTACATAAATTAGATAACCTCAAAATTACTTACCCACAGAAAACACAAATTGACAAATAGTGGTGAATAATTAAGGTCACTTTGAAATTGGATTAAAATGAAACAAAAAGCAAAGCATGTTTCATTAATAAAAATTAGTCTACTCCTTACTTTAAGGACAAAAAAATTTTACTAAAAGGCATTGATAATTTTAATAATAAAACTCGAACCATTGGTTACTGTTTTCTCGAAGTCATACTCAATTCCAGGTCTATTAAACACATATTTCATTGCGTAAGCGACAAATTTCCTATTTCTCATGGTGCTATCATTGGTAAGAATTAATTAATTAAAACATTGGAATAGTGAAAGTCAAACGGACCATGCTGAAAAAGTAAAAGTTAAGAGCGAACTCCAACATTATTAAGCTGTACCTACAATGCAGTCACAAGAAATATATCATGTTGAACCTTTTGACGCATCACCTGGGATCTATTACGAAGATTTAGGAGATATACAATTTTCAAGTAATTCTTGGAGAATAGTAACTTTAACCCGTAACTGCTACCGACGGGGTCTCTCTGACCCAGCACTAGTGAGTTTGTGCGATTCCATTTTAATTTCGATAGTGGGAGAGCTGTATTCCAGGATATACTCTAGTTAGTCAGTCACAATTTAACACGCACTGAGAGTGGACGTTTTTATTTGACTGTTTTCGCTATATTCACGTGGTCGGGTCACTGTGACCCGTCGGTAGTGCTTACGTTGGTAAACTGTATTTTTAGAACACAGGTAATATAACTTCTATTATTTTTCTTTTTTATGTTAGTAAATTTTATAATAAATAATTGATATAACTATTAAAAAATATATATATATACATATTTTTTATTATACTTTTAGTTATTAGAATGGCTTCTACAAACAAATTTCTGACTGACGCGGAATTAGAAGATATAATAAACTCAAATAAATTTTGGGAGGATATGGATGATAACTATGATAGAACGGAAAATATTGCAACAGCAGATGACGAGGCGGAAGCTGGCCAAACAATACTAAACAACGCAGATATAAGTGATGAAGATGAGCAAGATATCGAAATATTTAGTGACCATGATACTGTAAGTGATTTTGAGTATTTATCCGATCAAGAAAATATCATATCTGGTGACAATAAATCGAAAGATGAATCAACTATCGATCTTACCTCTAAGAGATCAAAGCTTGCTTGGTACGGAAAAGATAATACAAAATGGGCCAAAGAAGCGCCCAAAAAAAGTAAAGTAAAATCTCACAATTTATTGCGCATTTTACCTGGACCAAGAGGACCCGCACGTAACAACCCACCTTCATGTCCGATCGAAGCTTGGAAACAGTTTATTACTGATGATATGTTGAACGTTATAGTCAAGTTTACAAACGATAAAATACATACAGTAAACTCACATTATGGCGCTTTTAGCGTTCAAAGTTTGCACCAACATTTACATGTGCTACAGACAAAATTGAAATTGAAGCATTTATCGGTTTGTTGTTTTTGCAAGGCGTGTTTAAATCTGGCCATGAAGATCTAAGATCGTTATGGGCAACAGATGGCACAGGAAGAGATTTGTTTCGATGCACAATGTCACTTGCGCGTTTTCTGTTTTTATTAGCATGTCTTAGATTTGACAACCAACAAACAAACAAGACAAGAGAGAGTAAAAAGCAATAAACTCGCTCCAATTTCGGATTTGTTTGATAATTTTGTTAAAAACTGCAAAGAAAACTTTAGTCCTGGTTCCAACGTAACGATAGATGAAATGCTGGTACCATTCCGAGGAACATGTGCATTTAGAATGTACATCCCAAGCAAACCTGCAAAGTATGGAATTAAGGTTCAAATATTAGCCGATTCACAAACCCACTACATGCTCAATGCGGAAATTTACTCTGGCAAAAATTTGAGTGTCACAAAAAAACCAACTTTAACACATCCAACTGAAGTTGTGCTCCGCACGATAGAACCTGTTGAGAAAACAAACCGAAATGTAACAGGCGACAATTGGTACACGTCTATGGAATTGGTTGATGAATTAAAAAATAAAGGCTTAACATATGTGGGCACTGTAAAAAAAAAAACAAAAGAATGATTCCCCCTGAATTTCTTGCCAATAAGAAACGCGCGGTTCATTCATCAAATTTTGGGTTTACTTCTGAAAAAACAATAGTGTCATACGTACCAAAAAAAGCAAAGTCAGTTGTATTAATTTCCAGTTTGCATCACAATGGTACAGTTGATGAAGTCAGCAAAAAACCGGAAATTATATTGTATTATAACAGCACAAAAGCAGGTGTAGATGCCTTGGACGAGAAATGCGCTACATATTCAACATCCCGTGGAACACGTCGCTGGCCCATGGCAATTTTTCATTGCATTCTGAATGTATCAGGAGTGAACAGTCGCGTTGTCTACCAGTTTTCACAAAACACAGAAATTTCACGCCATAATTATTTGAAGCAACTAGGAATTGCTCTACTTACTCCTCACATTCAGCTTAGGATTACTAACAAAAAAGTGCCCTGGAAACTACGTTGCCTTGCAGCACATATTCTTGGGATTTCTATGGGGGATCAATCCAACCCAGTGCAAGCTCAGGACGTATCAAAAAAAAGCGGTGTGCCATTTGTCCCTCGAAAAACAAATGTATATTGCTCAGTATGTAATATTCCAATTTGCCTTCAATGTGCTCTTAAAATTTGCCCGAATTGCAAAGAGTTTAATTTTTTCTTGTAAATGAATATACATTTATGTTCTTTTGTACAATATTTTGAATAATAAACTGTTGGTTATAAAATTCAGTTATTTATTTCCAAAACTTTAAATGGGTCTGTATGACCCGTCGGTAGTAGTTACGCTAATATAATTGGTCGGTAGCAGTTACGGGTTAATGAGAAATTAAACCTAGTAGAGAAAACACTTTATCGCACTCAATCTTTTTGCGATTTCAATCGTCATAAAGAATGCAACACAACATTAACCATTCTAAGTCATTTAATTCCCTGGATTAAAGCCAAAGATGAAATCCTTCATTATCTAGTAGGGCGCTTACGAATTAAGAGATCATGGTTTAATGGAATTGGAACTGGGCTTAAAACAATTTTTGGAACTATGGACCAAGATGATTTTGATATGTTTAACTCTGCTATTAATAAACTAACGAACGATGAAAAAGAAACTTTGAAATTACTCAAAAGTCAAACTCAAATAGTAAAAACAACTATAATAAATTGTAATAACCCAATAACTAATCTATATAAAAACGAAGAAATTTTTGATAAAAATCTTGATAACTTAAAAGTTACTCTGAACAAGTATCAACCCAAGTGAATAATATAGATAGAGCTAGCTAAACAATTAGATCTTTTGTCTCTAATCACAACTGAACTAGATAAAGAAAATTCAACCGCCATTGATGCAATCCTATTAGCCAAACAAAACATCCTACATCCCATATTTATTTCTTCAAGACAATTAGTAAAAGAACTTCGAAAAACAATAGTGTATTTACCATCAGGTAATGAATTTCCAGTACCGATAGATAAAAGACTTAGAGTAACATTGTACCAACCCTCTGTCTGGGTGTTACTTTATCTTTAATGTGCTTCGGGTAGCTAAGTGGAGACTGAAGTAAATAATTGTTAACTTACAATGCATATACTTATTATTACGACCGAATACAAAATAAATCGTATTGTACTGATACGTACTGGTTCAGGTTACTGGTTGGGTAGCTCAGCTAAGGTAGAGAATTAATTTAAGAGTTAATTAATTTACAAAGTTGACAATTGTATTTATTTTCGGTATACACTGTATGTAGTATAGTAAAAGTATTGTATGTATTTTATTTAACCGCTCCTGTAATTCCCAAGTAATGGTGGCGCTGCAATCGACTTCCGTTTGTATCTGAAAGTTGTAATTTTTAGTGCTGAGAAAATACGAATAAATACAATAAAGAACGTGGTGAGTTAATCGGATAATTACGGGAAAGGATTACTGTGCAAATTAACTGGATTTACAATATTTATTTCGGATCAGGTTGACAATAATACGGGAAGTTTGTGTGATTGCTTGTTGAGGTTAACAACACGTGTTTTGTACTAATTGCAGGTAAGTATTAGACGGAGATAATAAACTACAGGCTTAATTGAAAACGGTATTTCTACAGGTAATTAATTCTGAATACCAGGGTGATTCGAGAAGTTAATACAATTTACTTCGACCAGGAAAACGTATTGAATATACTACAATTGATACTTGAATTCAGGTGATTGTTGTTTTAATATGCTCGTAGATTTAGCTCTTGTGAATCTATACGTTGCAGGTGGATAAACCAACGAGTTATAACAAATCTACGCTACGGTTCCCCAATGCACTATTTTTGTTAAACTCGAGAATTTACCTTACGCTAGGTGGTTAAACGATTACAAACGTACCGAGTTAACTGTAGTCTGTAACAGAGTTTGTCGAGGGTAAGTTAACAATCGTAGCTAAGCAGTTGTAGCGACACCTCGATACAAAGGCTTAGTTACTTTGTACGCTTAAACTCCTACTGTTGTTCTAGCACTGCGATGCTACTGGTTTCGGTACAAGGCTGGACTGGAAATTACTTAAACGGTGGACTTACTAACAGGTCAACAATCGTGAATGAATAAATACAAGAAATCTGGTCAGTACGAGGATTTATCGTAACACAAAACAATCGAAAGAATGAGCCAGGTGAATCGCGTTTGGTCAGGTTAATCGGTGCAATTACTAAAGAATTAATCAAGGGACGGTGCGAGGTTCGGTGTTAATAGGAATATCAATTTTTAACAGGTTAGTTCGGTGTAACAGGTTCTGGTAACAGGAATAATTAGTCGGTTTCAGGAGAGAAGGCAAAGACGTAGCGGTTGTTATTGAATAAACGGATTAGAGAATTAGCAAGGTGAATAGCGGACGGTCTGGTTAATTATGAAAACGGACAGAATTATCAAGAGACGGTGCGAGGTTGTCGTTACTGGATTTCGGCAGGTTAATTCGGTTTACAGGTAAGTAGAGCACAGGTAAACAGGATTAAGGCTAAGTAAGGCTAAGTGAAATTTGTTTCAGGGGATCTCCTTTTATAGCGGGTTACGTACGAGGACACATGAGTGGGGTATGGCGCGCGCTTCGTCGGTCAGGAAGGGGTTTAGATGCGTAGGGTTCTAAGTTCACGCGTAATTTGATTGAAATTATAAAAATTTTTGAATACAAATATGCGGCGGACTTCCGATTTATTACATACCACCCTCTCCTGGGGGAAAAGACGAATACAGGGGTTGAGGGAGAGACATAACTAGGTTTCTACTTACAACTTTTCTCCGGTCTTACCACGGCGGTTCTGGTAGTAATCGAAAAGATACCTCGGTGGTTGTGTTGTTGTACTGGGCGGTACTCGATTAGTAACTGCGACTGGATCAATCCTCGCTGTTTCCAACGCCGGCTGAGCGAGGGTTTCCTGAGTGTCGGAGACGCACTTGAGGTCTTTCACGTGGACACGGGCTATCGTCTTGCGTGAATCTGGAGGCCTCAACTCGACTATTACTGGCGAGAGAATGTTCTTAATTATAAACGGTCCGGAATACTTCGGTGCTAATTTGGCTGCAAATCCCTTGGCTTTGTCGGACAGGGGTCTTTCTTTTTTATAAACGGCATCTCCTACTCGAGGGCGATACGGTCGGCGTCTCAAGTTATAATAGTGACTTTGTTGCACGAAGGCTTGCGTGAGTCGATCACGAGTAACCTGAAATAGATCTTGTAACTTGTGGATTACCTGGGCGTGTTCAGAAGCATCGGGCTCGCCTGTCGGAACATCCGGATTCAGGGTTCGGTGCAGGGCGTTCGGTGCTGTCAATTCTCGGCCAAAATTGAGCAGCGCGGGAGTAAATCCTGTTGACGTATGGTGCGACGTATTTACGGCGAACGCGATTTCGTCCAGGCTTTGGTCCCAGTTTCGTTGATCCGGACCAGTAGTTTGAGCGATCATGACGCCTACCACCTTATTCATGCGCTCTACTGGATTCGCTTGCGGGGTGTACGGGGGTGTGAGGCGAGACTCGATGCCGAAGGATGCTAATTCCTCGCGGAAACTTTTGCTTGTAAACTGCGGTCCGTTGTCGGTGATTATGACTTTAGGCGTGCCAAATTTGTATAGGATCTGCTCTTTCAGGGCTTTGATAATTGCGGTAGTGGTAGCAGCTCTCAATGGTCGCAATTCGGTCCATTTCGTGAATTTATCCTGCAACACTAATAAATGGCAGTTACCTTTCTTTGACCGCGGAAATGGTCCCATCAAATCACCGCTCACGATCTCCCAGGGTTGGTGACTCGGGTAGAAGTGCATTTTTCCGGCTGGCTTTCCTACTTGACCCTTATATTCGTTGCATTTCTGGCACCGACGTACGTGGTTCCGGACGTCGCGAGATATACCTGGCCAATAATAATTCTGAAACACTCGTTTCAACGTTTTGGCGATTCCTAAATGTCCAGCCGTGTCTGCGTCGTGGCACTCTTCCAGGACCTGGCGTCGTTGTGGCTTTGGGACACACAACTTCCAACTAGACTGTAGCCCTTCACTAACTTCAGGACTCACCATCGGGAAATTCTTATACAACTGGTCGTTGTGTATTTTGAATTCTGGCCATTCTCCCGGTTTCTCCTGTACTTTTCGAAACATCTGCTGATACCAACGACCTGGAGACGGATCCTCGGACACGGTGGCAATTTGGTGTGGCTTCTCTTCTTCTTCATGTAGACGGGACAGGGTGTCGGCTACAACATTCTGGGTTCCAGGGCGATATACGATTTCGAAATCGAATTGTTGTAGTTCCAGGATCCATCGGGCGAGACGAGACGTGGGGTTTTCCATGGTTTTAAGCCACTTGAGGCTTCGATGGTCGCTGCTTACCTGAAAACGATACCCTTCTAAGTATCCTTTTAGTTTTCTTATGGCCCAAACCACAGCAAGACACTCTAATTCGATAATCGAATAATTCTTTTCGGCTTTGGTTAGGGCTCGGCTAATATACGCAACGACATGCTCTTCTCCTTCGTGAACCTGGATCAGGACGGCTCCCAAACCACTAGTGCTTGCATCGGTTTGGAGTAAAACGGCACTTGGAAGTTCGGACACGTCAGGACAGGAGCTGTAGTAAGTGCTTTCTTTAATTCTTCGAATGCAGTTTCTTGCGATTCAGTCCACCTATACTTGGTGCTTTTCTTCAGGAGTTCGGTTAGAGGTGCGGCAAGCTGGGCGAATCCGGGTACGAATTTCCTATACCAGGAGGCCATTCCCAGGAATCTTCGCAGTTGTTTCGTCGTAGTAGGAGCAGCGAGTTGAGTAATCACGTCCACCTTTTCCGGATCGGGTTTGATACCTGTATTATTAACAAGATGACCTAAATACTTTAACTCGGACTGACAAAAGGAACATTTGTCTTCCTGCAATCGAAGTCCTCGAGCTCTTAAGCGGTTGAAGACCTCTCGTAAGTTTTGGAGGTGTTCTTCGAATGTGGAACCTAACACAATAATGTCATCTGGGTATGCGAAAGCTTTAGCATCCATCTCTGGGCCTATCACCTCGTCCAGAAGACGCTGAAATGTAGCAGGAGCCGAGTGTAATCCAAAAGGCATTACTTTGAACTGGAATAGACCACGGCCAGGCACGGTAAATGCGGTGATTGGTCTACTTTCTGGATCCATCGGGATTTGCCAATAACCATCTTTCAGATCTAACGTGCTGATGTACCTCGCGCCACGAAGTTTGTCCAAAATGCCCTGGATAAAAGGTATCGGGTAGGCATCTTTGACGGTGAGCTCGTTAACTTGACGGAAGTCGATGCAGAATCGATATTTCGCCGTTGGTTTGCGGACTAATACTACTGGTGAACTCCAAGGGCTTCGAGACGGTTCGATAACTTCGTCACGCAACATTCGATCAATCTCCTGGTCCATAATTTGTTGCATCGCCGGGTTCCGAGGGTAGTATCTCTGTTTCACGGGTTCAACGCCTGGTTTCAGCGTTATTCGGTGAGTGATACCTGAAGCCGGTCCTGTTAACAACTTAAATTTATCTAATTCTTCTTCCAGGAATAAATTGAGAGCGGGTAGTTCGGATTCTGCAATGCTACGGATGCCTCCGAGGCCTGGATTATTACTATTATTACACGGGACTGGTTCGTTATTTAAGATGACAACGTTTTCTCTTACTTTGATAAGGGCGTCGTGAGCTAACAAGAAATCCCAGCCAACAAGGACGTCGGTAGTCAAGCCGTCTAAACACTGACAATTGAGCGGTAAGGTTTGTGATCCTACCTGGATTGGAAACGTGTAATTTCCGTTAGTTTGTAGGATGTTTCCATTGGCCAATTGCACGCGGTTGTCTTGTCCGTTTGTTGGTCGCATATCCTGGGTGACGAGGGGTTGTAGCCGGGAGCTGATGTAACTGCGTGCTGCACCAGTATCTACAAGGGCTTGAAAATAGTGTCCATAAATTCGTATGGGCAAGAATAACCGGGAATCTATGGTGGCTAGGGCAGGTACTGTCGGTTTTGATCTGGAAAAGAAACTTTTAATCTTTGTTAACCAGGAGGTCCATTCGGCGGAATTGGTGGAGCCTGGGTTGGCCGAAGTGACTAGTAGCGGCTCTGCTATTCTAGCCGGCCTTGTTCGTTTCCCGACCGGGGACATGGGCAATCTCTGGAGTAGATTCCATCTTTTCCACATCGCGAACAAAACAGCTTGAATTGTCCTCGGCATTGCGTCTTAAAATGGCCTCGTTGGCCGCATCGCCAGCATACTGCTGTGCGATTATACAATCGGGGAGGATCAGGCGTCTGTGGGCTCTGGACAACGTTCATCGGTGGAGGATTTGGTGCAGAACGGGTGGCTTGGCGTTGGACGGAGTTCGGCTTGTGTATTTCTTCGAAGTCGTGAGCTAATTGTTGTAATTCAGCCAGGTTCGTATAATCGTTTCTTTTTATATATAACTTATACGGTGTTTGTAGATTTTCATATATTCTTTCCAGTTGTCTTTCGGGGGACATCTGGCCATGTCTGGTCATAAGCGTTTGAAGAGCATCGATGTATTCGCCTGCTTTTTCTCCTTCTTTTTGAAGTCGACTTCGAATGGTTTCTTCAAGACGGTATTGAAATCGGGGACCTAGAAAACGTTGTTTAAACTGAACGATGAAATCTTCCCATCGAGTCCATTGATCACGGTTATTACGGTACCACAAAAAAGCATTATCTTTCAATAATTCCGGAAGCGCCTGTAATAACATGGTACCTGGGATTCCATAATTAATTTTCTGGAATTCAATTCGCTCGAGGAATGAAATCGGGTCTACTTTTCCATCAAATTTTATTCCCCATTTACGTACACATTCACATACCTGTGCGATAGCTGAAAAAGTAAATGTTACTGGTGGTGCAGCTTGTAACGGAGTCGGTGATGATGGCCGGGAAGTACCTTGGCTTCTGGGGCAGGTGAGCATAGTCGCTGGACGTTCTCCAGTTCGTATGAAATTTATCATACGTGCTTTTAACTCATTTACATTACCGGTGGTTTCTAATTGATGTATTCTCAGGGTTTGGATCAATTCTTCTTTTCGCAAGTTGCAAATCCAATTTACTTGCGCATCGGTTTCTGGGACAGCTTCTGGTAATTGTACAGGCTCAGACATCTTAGATTTTGGATTTTTCGGACTGGAATAAATGCTCGGACGCCAACCAAAATCTAAACAAATCTACTGGTTAATTAATTAGTACTCACTTTTAGGTCACAGTTTCTGGGGTCCCTGCTCGTGGTCGACACTTCTTTGTACTGATACGTACTGGTTCAGGTTACTGGTTGGGTAGCTCAGCTAAGGTAGAGAATTAATTTAAGAGTTAATTAATTTACAAAGTTGACAATTGTATTTATTTTCGGTATACACTGTATGTAGTATAGTAAAAGTATTGTATGTATTTTATTTAACCGCTCCTGTAATTCCCAAGTAATGGTGGCGCTGCAATCGACTTCCGTTTGTATCTGAAAGTTGTAATTTTTAGTGCTGAGAAAATACGAATAAATACAATAAAGAACGTGGTGAGTTAATCGGATAATTACGGGAAAGGATTACTGTGCAAATTAACTGGATTTACAATATTTATTTCGGATCAGGTTGACAATAATACGGGAAGTTTGTGTGATTGCTTGTTGAGGTTAACAACACGTGTTTTGTACTAATTGCAGGTAAGTATTAAACGGAGATAATAAACTACAGGCTTAATTGAAAACGGTATTTCTACAGGTAATTAATTCTGAATACCAGGGTGATTCGAGAAGTTAATACAATTTACTTCGACCAGGAAAACGTATTGAATATACTACAATTGATACTTGAATTCAGGTGATTGTTGTTTTAATATGCTCGTAGATTTAGCTCTTGTGAATCTATACGTTGCAGGTGGATAAACCAACGAGTTATAACAAATCTACGCTACGGTTCCCCAATGCACTATTTTTGTTAAACTCGAGAATTTACCTTACGCTAGGTGGTTAAACGATTACAAACGTACCGAGTTAACTGTAGTCTGTAACAGAGTTTGTCGAGGGTAAGTTAACAATCGTAGCTAAGCAGTTGTAGCGACACCTCGATACAAAAGGCTTAGTTACTTTGTACGCTTAAACTCCTACTGTTGTTCTAGCACTGCGATGCTACTGGTTTCGGTACAAGGCTGGACTGGAAATTACTTAAACGGTGGACTTACTAACAGGTCAACAATCGTGAATGAATAAATACAAGAAATCTGGTCAGTACGAGGATTTATCGTAACACAAAACAATCGAAAGAATGAGCCAGGTGAATCGCGTTTGGTCAGGTTAATCGGTGCAATTACTAAAGAATTAATCAAGGGACGGTGCGAGGTTCGGTGTTAACAGGAATATCAATTTTTAACAGGTTAGTTCGGTGTAACAGGTTCTGGTAACAGGAATAATTAGTCGGTTTCAGGAGAGAAGGCAAAGACGTAGCGGTTGTTATTGAATAAACGGATTAGAGAATTAGCAAGGTGAATAGCGGACGGTCTGGTTAATTATGAAAACGGACAGAATTATCAAGAGACGGTGCGAGGTTGTCGTTACTGGATTTCGGCAGGTTAATTCGGTTTACAGGTAAGTAGAGCACAGGTAAACAGGATTAAGGCTAAGTAAGGCTAAGTGAAATTTGTTTCAGGGGATCTCCTTTTATAGCGGGTTACGTACGAGGACACATGAGTGGGGTATGGCGCGCGCTTCGTCGGTCAGGAAGGGGTTTAGATGCGTAGGGTTCTAAGTTCACGCGTAATTTGATTGAAATTATAAAAATTTTTGAATACAAATATGCGGCGGACTTCCGATTTATTACAGTATTAATATAATAACAACGGATAAAATAAAGTAATTATACTAATTAACAAGTGATTATTCAATAATAAACAAAATAAACAGCTTCTTTTCTGGTCGGTTGACCCTGTATTTAGTTTTATTTCGGTCCGGAACGGCTACCCTCTATTGGCGGTTTCGGTAACTCGGTTATCAGTCCTACAACAGAGTATTAATATGGCGTATTTTATTACCTTATTAAATTGTTGGTTTTTAATTAATGCCAGGCTAAGTGTGAGGTGTGGTGATTTTATTTCAACTAGGGGAGAACGGGGATTAAAAGCAGTTAAGGAAACAGACAGGTAATTGATGAATAAATCTTTAAGAATCGACGGCGGACTTTGACCTCTTGTTTCTTAATTCCAAAAATTTCATTAAAAGTAATTAATTACGGCTCCGATAATTATGAAATTTTACAGGTCGGTGGACGGTGCTATTGCGAACAACTTTTGATTGAGTGGATCGTGAATGGGTCACAAAATGTAATTAAAACCTCTGATTGAATAAAAATTCAAGGTCAATAACGTTAAATTCGATTGTTCAATGAAACTAAATAAATTCGGTGAACTCGGAAAAGCTGGACAGGTAAATTCAATGTACAATTAATAATCAGGTGAATATGATTCCACGGCGCGTTACTAATTAAAGTTTTACGGTAGCTTTAATGCACAATTAATAATCAGGTGAATATGATTCCACGGCGCGTTACTAATTAAAGTTTTACGGTAGCTGTTTGTTTATAGCTCCTTCAGTTACATAAAGTTCTTTTCTTTGAATTATTAAATCTTCGAGCCGGGGTTTACCCAACCACAAAAATATCGCAAACTTTACACAAGGGGCTTTATGTAACCACTCCGGAAATTGGATTAATTAGTGCTAATGCTCGGGCCAGGCAAATTCCTAGCCACCGGAGAATTAACACTTCCAACAGGAACAAACGGATACACGACTTTACAAATCTTACACTTACTCTGAATGATGTTCGTGGCGGTGACGGTGATTTTAACGAATGAGAGATGAACGAAATGAAACAGGTCCAGGTGAATCGCAGCGTAGTCGGTGTAAATCAATTAACAGGTCGTTCGAGTAGTCCAGGTAATAGCGGTTGTCAACAAAACACAAAAGTAATAATCAGGTTCGGTTTTAGCAAAGGTTTCTCGGAGAGGAGTTTCTGGAAACGGATCTCGGAGGAGAAGGCTAAGTTCCATTTTCTAAGCTTGCGTGGCCGCTTTTATACACCCCGGTGGTTCCGCTTGGCTGCCTTCGTAGCGGGGATCACCGTGCGCATCGTACCGGATTTGGTGGGGACCTACGATACGGTGAAAGTCCACGCGCAATTTTCAAATAATTATTGTGAATTTCCTAAAAAATTGTATTACTGGATTCGTATCGTTACAACATTCAGGGCTATGACGTAGCATGTACCAAAAAGTTTACATACATATGTAAACTGCAGTTTACATATAACAGGAACGTAAACGTATCAAGCCCAAATTTGTATGATGTATTAGTTGCTGAGGGACAATAGCGATATCGATGAAGAATTATTTATTAAATATTTTCTATTGAATAAAAATAGGTGCAGAATTTTAATTGAGGATGTAAGACCACATGTCTTACCGGGGCAAAGAAGAACAAAGATATCATTAGAACTTAAGGTAATGCTGTACTTATTAACGCTGCTTAATAAATAATAAAATTTACTCTTAGGTACTGTGTATTATATTTTGTTGGTCATGGTGTATATCAAAAATGTGTCGGAATCAGTATGAGTTTCCCGATGGATCAATTAACTTTTAGTAAAATTCTATCCGAAATAACGAATGTAACAGAGCACTTGGCTCCCAATTATATAGTTTCCAAGAACCCGTAGAGAGAAAAATGAAATAAAAGCTGGGTAACAAAGATGTATTTTCTAATAAATACTTTTTTAATACTTCATTTAAAATGTAAAACATTCTAATTAATTACAAACACAAGGAATTTAAATAGTGAAATACGTGTTAAGGTATACAGTACTTCTTTAGATTTTTTCCATAAAGAACAGTTAAGAGGACATGTTAGGGGTGTTGAGCGAATTTTTAAGAAAGAAATGAAGACATAAAATCCTCTTTGAACCAAGTTATAAGAACTAAAACTTTAGAGAATATTAAATTGGGTAGTGTCTATAAGGGAATTAAGAGTGATTTGATTTTGATGCAACGTGAAAATTCTCATTACATACATACGGTATCGCAACCATTAATGGTCTACATATTCAGTCAAAAACAATTAAATTTCATAAAACAGAATAAATTACATCTAAAATTACAAAAATTGTATTTAGATTCTACGGGCACCGTGGTTAGAAAACCATGTATAAACTCAAAAAGAGTTTTATATTATGAAGGTATTATTGCAAATACGAGTTCTTTCCTATATTTTAAATCGTTTCTGTTCGTCACAATATCTGGCCTGTACTTGTACTTAGCAGTGTAACTACCGATTTTAGTTTAGTTATATGAACCTTGAAGTTTCATGGATGCTCTGATGTTGATATATCCAAACTGATTATATTAAAATTGTGTTGCACTCATGTGTTTAAATAAATTGCCAAAGTACTCGATCCCCTCTTTAATGAAAGCAGTTTTGATAACATCACACTTATTATCAAAAATTAATTTATCTTACCTTGTATAAATATGAACCCGAAGGGGTACTAAAATACAAGCAGATGCTGATAGTCTTACAAAAAAATCTTTATAAGACTACACGGAACGTTTATGGGTTATATTGTACAGAATTGAGCAATCCAGCGCTCTGTCAAAACAGTCTAAAAATGGCGTCTGTAGGACACACATCATAATATTATAGATTTAGGTAGATGTATTTTCTGAGTAACACAGGATATTTTTAAGTAATGGTTTTGTTTTGCTGTGTGGTTGGTTGTGGCAGCAGAGGACAACGTGATGCAGTAAAGTTTTTTAGAATTCCAGCCGAATTGAATTATAAACATAAACTCAATTTAAACGAACTTTCGCGTTTAAGACGGCAGAAGTGGTTGAGTGTTATTAAACGGGAGGATTTGGACGAAAAGAAAATAAAATATGCTGTTGTGTGTTCGACACATTTTATAACAGGTAGGTACATAAATGAAATTTGATTCATTAACCTGACGTTTATGTAGGTAAACCCGCTGATCTAAAGGATTTACTGAATCCAGACTGGGCACCAACTTTAAATATGGGTTACAAATCATACAATGAAACTTCACCAACTACAAAATTGCAACGATATAATCGAAAACGTAGTAAGGTTGGGGTAAAGGTTTATTAATTATATAAAAATCACAAAGGTTCTTTTGGTAACTTAAAAATCATTGAAAAAAAACTTGAGGTTTAAATGATTGTCACAAATAAAATTTAAATATCGAGGTAGGTTTTCCATTGGCAGTCTGCTAAAACATCTCTCTCCTGTTCAGATATAGCTTTAATTTGTAGGCCCCAAGCTTTTCTACACAAGTTTATGTGAGAGAGATGTCCAGAAGGCTGCGATGGAACTGGAAATGTATGTGTGTAAATTTATGTACTTAACACAAAATGATAATATGGTGTGCAAATAATCCAATAACTACTCCTGTCCGTAGTTTCAGATTGGACAGTCATTGTATTTATATAATGTAATTAAAGCACAATTATAATTAGGTTTTAGGTGAAGCATCGACTTCAACACATGGTTCTGATATCCTACAAAAAAGTCAGTTTGAAGACCAAATAGTTTCAGAAAATAAATCTGTTCAGACAGAGTTAAGTAGTGCAGACCTTACTAGACTAAATTTAGATTTAAGTGCTGCCCTAAAAATGCAAGAACAACTGCAAAAACGTGTTAAGTTGTGAAACTCTAAAAGATGATTTTAAATAAAAATATTACACAGGTCTGAGCTCGTACAGACATTTTGAGATAATTATTGAAATCACTCAACCATATATAAACACAACTCCCAACACAATACTATCAATAAATGAACAATTACTACTAACTTTGATGAAACTTCGTTTAAATTTGGATTTTAAAGATTTAGCATTTAGATTTGGTATTAGTCCTACTACAGCATCTGCATATTTTAAAAACGTGATTTATGTGATTTGCTAACGGTTAAAGAACTTTGTGTTTTGGCCTGTAAGAGACATTATATAGAAAACTACGCCACAATGTTTTAAGGAAGTATTTCATGACAATACTACAGTTATTATCGATTGCTTTGAAATAATAGCACAAACACCATCAGACATGTTGACTGCAGCACAGTCCTGGTCAAATTATAAACATTCCCAAACAAAAAAGTACTTAATTGGAATCACCCCCCAAGGTTCTATATGTTTTATCAGCGAGGGATGGGGTGGAGGTGTTTCAGATATAAGTTTAACAGAAAATTCAACATTTCTTAACAATTTACTCCCAGGTGATGTCGTAATGGCCGATAGAGGTTTTTTAATTAAGGAGTTCGTAGAATTATTCAGAGCCACTGTAAAAATACCTGCATTTACAAGAGGGAAAACTCAGCTGCATCCAGTTGAACTCGAGAGGACTCGAGCAATTGCCCATTGCAGGATTCATGTAAAACGGTTTAACCTAACCTAGAATTGGTATGCTAAAACAAAAATATACGATACTAACCGATGTGGTACCAATATCTATGCTAAGCACAGGCGGTGATGATCCTATTTTTGACAAAATTGTATTTGTATGCTGTGTACTGATCAATTTGTGTCCACCGATTATTCCACAACGACTATTTTCAGGTTTTATGTCAATTGCTTTTTAAATTAATGTGCTATTATCATTAACCATTCATTAAGTATTTTTTTTAGATTTCAGAACTGCTTATTTTTATATTCACATTGTATTACAAGTTTCAAGAACAAACTATTTAATAAAACTCCTACAATAAGTTTTTGTGTTTATTTATACTCAATCTAATTATCTTAATAAAATAATTTCATAAAAACTACTGTTTGTATAACTAAACATGTAAAATATTTCGTTTTTACATCATTTTCAAAATGTAAGTATACAAACTAAATAATAAGTAAAGAAAAATCAATATAAAATAGAACCAAATTAGAAATTAAGGCAATGTTTTAGAAGAATTAGAAAACGAATAAAATTTATAAGGTATGAATACAGTGACTACACAACCATATGTCATTTGGTATGTCTACAAATCCAAGACAGTCTAAATGGTACCAAGAAACCAAACACAATTCATTTGCACAACATATCATCGGTCTTCCATCATCTGGTTCGTCACATCAACACCACGTCGGGAGAGTGACGGTAGATCTTGTAAACAGTCGACCCAAAAGCTCTGGCATAATAACGTTTTTATCAAAATTTAAGGCAATATTACGGTGGTGTAGCCAGAAGTCTTTATGGAAATCAACTCTTTCAACAAATATTCCTTGAGGCGACCATATTATGAAATCTCAATATTATGCATGTTTTTTATTCAAACACATTTCGCCTTTATCTGAAAAAGTAAAACAGCTGGTTTTCTTTTGTGCATACTCTTGTAAGCTTATCGATTTTAAAAGGAATGGACACTTTATTTCCACACATCCAACACCTGAACAGGTGCAGCGGACTAATGCATCAAGTGACGCTCCAATTTGTGGAAAGTTAGAGTGGGCTACTCATCCGGGTCGACGAAGGTGCAGTATCTAACAATCCAGTAATAGTGAATAACCCTTTAGTTATCCACGGCGAGCACTAAGGTAATCTACGAACAGAAAACTTCAGGTGTTCAATTAAATTTGGTTCCTTAATGATCCGCCGTATCGACCTGTAAAATCCAGAAACCGTAATTTTCTTACATACAGGCAGTATTTAAATTGCATCTAAAAACTCACCTGAGATGTAAAAACTAACCTATCAAATTTCCCCGGCACTACCTGTTGAATATATCCAGATCAACACACAAGAAAAGGCACCCAATTTAATCTAACTAGGTGTAATACATGTTCATTGTAGAGCGGTACTTCAACGAGCAGCACTCAACACACACACGTTCATTTCTCATCACAAACACGGGAAACTCCAGCGCCGGCGTGGCGGGGTTTCGCCAAGTAAAGCAGGGCAACCGTTCACCTGCTCTTCAGCGTTTAAATATTCAATAATATTCATCAATATCGCCTTCAAGTTTTAGGCGTGTATAGTAATCGCCTAACGCCTCGCCCTGCCTACGGTCAATGACCCTCAAACCGTTCTGTACATTGCAGGTGAGCATGGCTTTTGATCCTTCAGGTTCAAAGCTCACTGCGCTTGTGTAATATTTAGGTGCTTTCTTCGCTAAATATGTTAATTTTGCGTGACACTCAGCCACGTCATCATTTAATTCATTCAACCCATAATCTACGGGGATTATTTCATCCGGATTCATCAAAACTGGGTCATTCGGAAAACCTCTCCAAACTGCACCAGGAATGGGGTTATTGCGGTAAAATCGTCTCCTATAATCAACTGGCGTATTTATATCGCTCAGTGCTTCAACTGTTCTTCGCAAGTTAGAAAACGTTACGTTCTTTGACTGCGGTATGAATAAATGTCTTCTCTCAGTACACCTGTCCCGCGCTATTTTCGGTATGTATAATTTGTCTCCTATCTTTAACTTACCTACGGCCTTCACAACACTTGTTAACTGGTCTGGTAACATCGTAATTCCTTTCACTGCCTGGATCAAGTCCTCATTACTAATTAGTCTCGCATAATCGTCCTCGTTAGTCTGCACACTAGTAATGCTCCTTTGGCATACTTTAACTTTTACTTCAAATACCGCTAAATTGTAGCGATACATTTGGTACACGGATCCTCGGACCGGTACATTATTAAACTCAAATGATGCTGCATAAATGCTAGCTGCTCCGAAACCTATAGCTCGAAACGTTACTGTAAGCGTAATCGCTCGCATAGTATTTACAGCCTCAAGGCGCTCCATTGCATTCTGACCATTCTTTACGCCTGGGAATAACTTTTTGTGTAACTCATCAGCCAAATCTGCTTTAGTTATTTTATTTTGGGATGTTCTAAAATCTACAACCCTATTTCTCTGGAACGTTTGCCTCGATGGGCCTCCTCCTCTACGCGGTCGTCTGCTGCGCTCAGAAGCTCTATTCTACTCGACAAAGCGGCGCGACGCGTCATAACCATTCTCATAGCTGTCCTCAGCTATTGCCCGACGGAAGTCTTCTTTTCCCGAGCGGTAAAACTCATTATTACGTGACATCGCAATTATATCTCAAGAAAGCGACTTTGGGCCCCTGGGATCATAAGACCGAAAATATATAATAACCCTTTAGTTCCCTTCGGGGACAACGGAACAATTGTCGATTTGCCCGTTGTAGTGCGCCAGCGCGTAAGTTATACAGTGTGTTAACAAAAGTGATTAACGGCAGCTGAGTACCTGCCAGTGCATAGAAAGACAAAAATACTCATTAACCAAATAAGAACGTATCGAAGGCGCCTCCCAGGTTGTGTGCCTCCCCGGGGCCGAAGGGGGCAACGGTGACAAGGTCCCGCCTAAAGGGCGTAATAAAAATCCTTGTCCCGGCCAAACCACAACCACCGCGACCCTTATATAATAATAAAGACAATGACTCCCCCCCCCCCCCCCCAATAGAACTCAGTGAAAGTAGTAAAAGTTTAGTAAATATAAGTGCTAGAAATAAACGTGCTATAAGAGACAATATGCAATCAACTAGCCATAATAGTGCCGGACATAGTGAATGTGCTACTCCGCTACGACGAGCAGCTACACAAGACAAGCAAGCTACCAAAAGTAAAACAAAAATGGTCAGACGACCAAGTATTAAACAAGCCAACTTTGACTCTGACCCAGTAAGCGGATCAGAAGAAGAGTACGATACAGACGACACCGAAACCGGCAGAATAAGAGAAAAATCGACACAATCGCAATAAACAAATTGCTAACAAAAATCGACAATCTAGATCTTACACTGACCGAATACACAAGAAAACTCACAAAAGCCTCAGTAATGGAAATACACCAGAGAATAAGAGATGTCAGAAACGAAGCAATGGCACTGAGCATAAAGTACGCAAAACTCGAGACTGAAAGAGACCAACAAAAAGACACGATAAACGTCTTAAAGCAAGATAAACAGCAGACCCAGAATGCCCCAGTAAGTCAAGCGCCAAAACCAAGGACATATTCTGAAGCGGCAAAAGTAATAAGACCCACAAACATGGAAGAAATGAGATGGGAAAAACAGGAAATAGTAATAATAAGACCCAGCGACAAAGAAACCTATAAGTCAAGCGAAGACGTTAAAAACAAACTCGAGGAATTAATAAAGCCGTCTAAAACAGGGGTTAGCATAAAAAGGACCAGACTTATACAAAATAAAGGACTGCTAATAGAGACGAAAACAGGAAAAGACGCGGATCTACTAATAAAAAACAAAGACCTAATAGAAGCGGGACTAGTTACGGAGAAACCAAAGCCGAAAAACCCGAGGATAATTATATACGACGTCAAAAGAACCATCGATGAGCAACAGATAAAGGAAGCCATAATCAGACAAAACATAGCTACCAGCGAAGAAGAAACCATAGAATTGATAAACCAGAACGTAATACAAGGGTGTTACAAAACCGGACCCAAACAAGGAGACAATGTTCATTGGATAATCGAAATAAACCCAAAGGAACGCGAGATACTACTTAAGCAAGGACATGTATACATAGAATGGCAAAGGTGCCGAATTAGGGACCACGTTAAAATAACAAGGTGCTTTAAATGCCTGGGATATGGACACATAGCTAAACACTGTCGCGAAACACAAGACACATGCGGACACTGTGCAGAGACAGGGCACACATACAAAGACTGCGACAAAAAGGGTGATGGCACCACCACCAAATATGCCAACTGCAAAAGATACGGTAAGCCCAACGAGCACAGTACACAAAGCGAAAACTGCCCAGCCTATAAACACGCAATAGAAACCCACCTAAACAAAATTAATTATGGATAAACAACAAACAACAAAAGATATAAAAACGTCCAATTACAGACACACGCAAAAACCTAACACAAATCGACAAAACCAAACTGGGCATGATAAAGTAATCAAAATGGTCCAACTTAACCTACAAAAGGCGAGGAGGACAACAGACGAACTAAGAACGTACATAGAAAACAACAATATAGACGTAGCTCTAATACAAGAGCCTTATAATTATAAGGGCAAACTACCGGGCTATGGCCAACACAATACCGTGATATGCGGAGGCCAACCACAAGCCCAAAAATACGCAGCAATCATTATCAATAACCCGGAATATACAGTGACAAAACTAAACCAATTCTCTGATGAAACCACAGTATGCGTGGAATTAAAAACAAATCAAAAGAGTATTTACCTGATATCCATATACTGCAGATTCGGAGATAATATCGAAAAATACTTAACAAAAATACAAAACATCATAGAGACAATCACGCCGTGCGATGCCCTAATAAGTATGGATGCAAACTCCAAATTAGTACTGTGGCACAGTCAAACTACTGATGAGAGCGGCAAAAAGCTAGAAGAAACCATAGCCCAAACACGACTGGTGGTGCACAACCAACCAGGACAACCACACACATACAGCCACCATTGCGAAACAAATATAGACGTAACCCTATCCACACTAAACATCGCAGGTAGAATCAGCAACTGGACCGTAGATAGAGAAGCAACCAGCAGTGACCACAGACTTATACGCTGGATTGTAAACACCAGAGAAAATGAACAACCCCCAAAGAAAACAGTAAAAAGGTACGCTCTAAAGAGGGCTAATTGGGATGAGTTCAACGTCAAAATAAAAAAGCTGGAACAAAAATACCACACCACTATACCGAGAAATGAAACGGAAACAGAAGCACTAGCAAAAAGCATCACACGCGAACTCCAGAAAGCGTGTAAAGAAACAATCCCAGAAAAAACAATTGTCAAACGCCCAGTAAAATGGTGGGACAAAAATCTAAACGTATTAAGAAAGGAAACAATGAGAGCCAGACACAAAGCACAAAAAGAAAAAAACCCAGAAGACAGGGAAACACATAAATCTGTATATAAAAAAATTAGAAATAAATACTATAAGGAGATCAGGAGAAGAAAAAGGGAAAGCCTAAAAACACTAGTGAACGAAATAGGTAACGCAGAACCATGGGGAATCATATACAAATTAACCAAAAATCAAGAAACCGAAAGATTCCTAAATACAATCAAAACTGACGATAACCCAGAGACCCGAAATTGGGAAGATACAGCCGCGATCCTATTAAAGACCCTAGTGCCAGACGACGACCTAACAACAGACAACTCAGAACAAAAGAAAATAAGAGAAAATGTAGATAAATACGACAACCTAAACGAAGACTGCCGTTTCACTCCCAGCGAGTTGAGAGAGGCTGTCAAGACAATTAAACCAGGAAAAGCGCCAGGCCCAGACGGTCTGGACCCAGAGAGCGTACTACAACATGCCAGAAACTACATTAAACCTAATGAACGCCTGCATGAAAAATAAAGTCTTTCCAACAATATGGAAAAAAGGCAACATCATCATAATAAGAAAACCTGGAGACAGAGAGCCAACGAGCCCAAAATCATACAGACCCATTACCCTACTACCAGTATTAGGCAAACTTCTAGAAAAGCTTCTCTTGGACAGACTTACTTACCACGCCGAGAAACACTCATTAATAAAAAGCAAACAATACGGCTTCCGAGAACAACTATCCACGGAAGACGCCATACACCAACTATACCAAGACCACTGAAAAATATGCGCTAGCATTACAGCTTGACATTCAAGGTGCATTTGACAACCTATGGTGGCCAAGTGTGCTACAACACAACGCAAACCTAGGAAACGTAGAATTAAAATCCGGCACAGTGGAAACAAAAATCAGCAAATACAAATTAGGGCACCCGAGTTGCCGATATGAAACTATAATTCCCACAGAGCCTCCAAAGGGAGAAAAGTACACAGTTAAAATAAACACCACAGATCTGTTAGTAATCACACAAATAAATAAAACAAACCCAAACGAAGAAGACACCACAACACATAAAATATTCGAA
The DNA here is from genome assembly GCA_035610365.1 of Aquatica leii. Taxonomy (NCBI): domain Eukaryota; kingdom Metazoa; phylum Arthropoda; class Insecta; order Coleoptera; family Lampyridae; genus Aquatica; species Aquatica leii. The sequence goes on from CM069432.1 coordinate 257,926,692, forward strand.
AAGAACAAAACAGGAGCCATTCTGTACGCGGTGACAACGGCAATCGCAAAAATCGCAGCCCAAGAAACAAGAACAGTAGACCGACCAAATATAAAAATACAAATCGTAGACCAAGCGACCAAAAACATTCAAACATACAAAAGACATATCTCACATGCATAACAAGGAACCTAATAAGAAAGCACCAAGTACTAATAACACACGTAAACGCCAAACCACAAATAGACACCACAACAGAACTAAGACCACTAAGCACAGCCTATGCAAACAAACTTAGAAAGGAAACACTAAGAACGTGGCAAAACAAGTGGGAAAGCTCCACAAAAGGAAGAGAGCTATTCAGCTACCTCCCAAGCATCGACACAAGAGTTGCTGAAATGAAAAGCTGGATCCCACAAAAAGAAACAGTTCAACTAATCACAGGCCACGGCAGGTTTAACAAATACTTGCATCGCATACAAAGAACGGACAACCCACAGTGCTTATGTGGTGATGAAACAGAGGACGGAACACACGCACTAATGGAATGCATTATGCACGAAGGTCCAAGAAGCGTGCTAAAAGCAGCAGTAGTGGAAGCAGGAATGCCATGGCCACCAAACAAATACGAACTAATGAGCAACAAAATACGAAAAGACTTCGAAACGTACTGTAAACAAGTCTGGGAAACTAAACACTTAATAGATAGTAGAAATTCGCCACCTCCCCGAGGTTAGGGATGGAAACGAAGCTGAGGTCACCCTACAACAAAAAGGGAAATAAAAATCCTTGGCACGGCTAAGGCGAATGAAAGTAACAATTAAATAAAAGACAAGTAAATAACCAACTAGTAAAACCAAACTGGGAAAAATAAACATAACAAGAAATACAATAAAAGACTAACGACCAACACGCCAGGGATAAGCGTAAGCTTGAGCACTGGCAAAAGTGGCAAAGACGCCGATAGAAACAAAAACAAAAAAAAACAATAACCCTTTAGTTATCTACGGCGAGCACTAAGGTACTCTACGAACAGAAAACTTCAGGGTTATCCTTGTTGGTAATTGTCGAACACCTGAAGTTTTCTGTTCGTAGAGTACCTTAGTGCTCGCCGTAGATAACTAAAGGGTTATTATATATTTTCGGTCTTATGATCCCAGGGGCCCAAAGTCGCTTTCTTGAGATATAATTGCGATGTCACGTAATAATGAGTTTTACCGATCGGGAAAAGAAGGCTTCCGTCGGGCAATAGCTGAGGACAGCTATGAGAATGGTTATGACGCGTCGCGCCTCTTTGTCGAGCAGAATAGAGCTCCTGAGCGCAGCAGACGACCGCGTAGAGGAGGAGGCCCATTGAGGCAAACGTTGCAGAGAAAATAGGATTGTAGATTTTAGAACATCCCAAAATAAAATAACTGAAGCAGATTTGGCTGATGAGTTACGCAAAAAGTTGTTCCCAGGTGTAAAGAATGGCCAGAATCCAATGGAGCGCCTTGAGGCTGTAAATACTATGCGAGCGATTACGCTTACAGTAACGACTCGAGCTATAGGTTTCGGAACAGCTAGCATTTATGCAGCATTATTTGAGTTTAATAATGTACCGGTCCGAGGATCCGTGTACCAAATGTATCGCTACAGTTTAGCGGTATTTAAAGTAAAAGTTAAAGTATGCCAAAGGAGCATTACTAGTGTGCAGACTAACGAGGACGATTATGCGAGACTAATTAGTAATGAGGACTTGATCCAGGCAGTGAAAGGAATTACGATCTTACCAGACCAGTTAACAAGTGTTGTGAAGGCCGTAGGTAAGTTAAAGATAGGAGACAAATTATACACACCGAAAATAGCGCGGGACAGGTATACTGAGAGAAGAAATTTATTCATACCGCAGTCAGAGAACATAACGTTTTCTAACTTGCGAAGAACAGTTGAAGCACTGAGCGATATAAATACGCCAGTTGATTATAGGAGATGATTTTACCGCAATAACCCCATTTCTGGTGCAGTTTGGAGAGGTTTTCCGAATGACCCAGTTTTGATGAATCCGGATGAAATAATCCCCGTAGATTATGGGTTGAATAAATGATGACGTGGCTGAGTGTCACGCAAAATTAACATATTTAGCGAAGAAAGCACCTAAATATTACACAAGCGCAGTGAGCTTTGAACCTGAAGGAACAAAAGCCATGCTCACCTGCAATTGTACAGAACGGTTTGAGGGTCATTGACCGTAGGCAGGGCGAGGCGTTAGGATAGTACTATACACGCCTAAAACTTGAAGGCGACATTGATGAATACTATAACATTGAACATTTAAACGCTGAGGAGCAGGTGAACGGTTGCCTTGCTTTACTTGGCGAAACCCCCGCCACGCTGGCGCTGGAGTTTCCCGTGTTTGTGATGAGAAATGAACGTGTGCGTGTTGAGTGCTGCTCGTTGAAGTACCGCTCTACAATGAACATGAAATATACTTAGTTAAATTAAATTGGGTGCCTTTTCCTGTGTGTTGATCTGGATATATTCAACAGGTAGTGCCGGGGAAATTTGATAGGTTAGTTTTTACACCTCAGGTGAGTTTTTAGATGCAATTTAAATACTGCCTGTATGTAAGAAAATTAAGGTTTCTGGATTTTACAGGTCGATACGGCGGATTATTAAGGAACCAAATTTAATTGAATTCACGTAAATCAAACGACAATTAATATTAGATTCGCGTTTTCTATGATTTTGCCAAGGTCGCAAATGGAATCTGAATGAAAATGAATTGAAATACACTTCAATATGTATTTATAAGGTTTGTAACACGACTCGGTAACAAAACGAGTTTCTATTGTATTTTTTTATGGCACAGGTATGAGTTACATAAAGTTAGTGTCGTACAACTCGAGAGATGAATAAAATCACCTTAAACACTTACGGCGAGCGCTAAGGTACTCTACGAACAAATGTCTAAGGGCTACTCATCCGGGTCGACCAAGGTGCAGTAAGTAACAATCCAGTAATAGTGAATAACCCTTTAGTTATCTACGGCGAGCACTAAGGTACTCTACGAACAGAAAACTTCAGGTGTTCGAAAATTACCAACAAGGATAACCCTGAAGTTTTTTGTTCGTAGAGTACCTTAGCGCTCGCCGTAGATAACTAAAGGGTTATTATATATTTTCGGTCTTATGATCCCAGGGGCCCAAAGCAAGTTAAATAATCCCAACCTGAAGGAATTTTTAAGAAAATATTGTAAACTAAATATTCCCGACGAGTCGACCTTATGTAAATCAAGTGTCGACTCAATTTATAAACAAACATTAACTTGTATCAAAAACGAAGTCAATTCAAACTATTTTTATATTGTAGTAGACGAAACCACTGATTCGTGCTGTAGATATATCGCACATGCGCTAATAGGTGTTTTAAGGGAAACGAATCCAAGCAGATCCTATCTTTTTGCTTCAAAAAAACTTGAAAAAGAATCATTGAACAATTTTTTCTTGTCCCAAATTGTTCCGTCAGAAAAATTTATTTTATTTTAATCTGCAACATGTAACCTGTCTAGCTCATGGCGTTAATAGAATGGCAGAATGTATAAGAGAGCTGTTTCCTTTGACCAATGACCTAATTAACAATGTAAAAAAAGTCTTTTTAAAAACTCCGACACGCGTTCAATATTACAAAGAAAATTTTCCAAATCATGCCTTACTTCCACAACCTGTAATAACTCGTTGGTATACCTGGTTGGATGCAGCTATATTTTATGCTGACAATTACGACACCATTAAAAATGTGATTGATGATCTTAGTGACTCTTCATCTACATCTCTTTTAAACGCAAAAAATCTTTTTACAAATTCATTAATAAAGAATAGTTTAATATTTATAAAAACCAATTATAGTATGTTTGTATCTACAACTATTTAAAGTTTTGAAAAATCTTGTGTTCGATTAACAGAATCAGTAGCTCTAATTAGCCAGTTTGAGTCAAATTGTAAGAAAGTCGCTGGACAAATCGGGATCGTCGTTCTACATAAATTCAATTCTGTGGCTCAAAATAATACAGGCTTTCAAATTTTGAAAAATACTTCGAAAGTTTTTGTGGGCGAAAACGATGTAAATATACCTAACTTAGAATTAAACATAATTAGTAAATATAAATATGGTCCCATACATCAGTTGATGTTGAACGAAGTTTTTTCAATTTTTAAACGTTTTCTGACAAGAGACACAGTTTTCTCCTAGAAAACTTTGAAAAACACTTAAATATTAATAGTTTTTATAATAATTGTAAGACGTGACTTATGTCTGTTTAAATACCTATATTGTTTTATTGTTATCTTAGGTATATTAATAATTTTAATAGTATGTATTATTAATAATAAAATCTGATACTTAATATAAATTTTCGTTGTATAATTATTAAATCCTGCCCCTACTCCCTACCATAGTAAAATAATGAAATAATAGCATTATTCAACATTATACTTAATTTCTTGCATTTTTTTCTAAATTCCTTGCATTTTTGTCAATTTTTGATTCATTTAAATGCGTATATTTTTGGCTTTTTCGATTGCATTTTTTCCGTGCTTACTGATAAGACAATTAAAGCAATAAGTCGAATACTGCCAAAGTAACTAGGGCATCCAAAAGACGGGTGTTGACGAGTGCGGTTGACTCCATTGATCTATATGCAGCAGAAGTATGGTTTGAAGTTGGTAAATGGAAGATTGCATGTAAACTGCTAGATAGAGTATAAAGACTTCTAGGCAACAGAATAAGTAGTGCGTACCGCATGGCGGCGGCGTTTTTTCAAAAATAGACTAAGTAATAAAATTCTGTAAGTGTTTTATTTTCGGTCATCCTACAAATTTAGGTGTGGGGTTTGTGAATCGTTTATACTTATAAAGTAAAGCAGCTTATATAATAGATATACATATAATCTGTTTGAAAATGGATGGGGTCGGAGTTAGTGGTGCTGATGGTATGTTCCAAGGGGCTGAAGTCGCTACGATGACACGAAATCAGCAGTTGGGCATAAATGCATCAGTGCAGGATTTGATTTCGATGTTTGTGGTCACGGTAAAGAAAACAGAGTCGTCAAGAGTATCAAGTAAAGAAATTGCGACTTTGAGTTCAGCGGTACACCCGATGAAGATGCAGCCACATGGTTTGCGCGAATTGCGAAAGTAAAGGAAGTACACAATTTGAGCAGCCCGGAAGCATTAGTTTTGTTGGCGACTAAAATGAAAGGATTAGCATTATCCTGGTAAGGCACGAAGAGTTACGAGCTAGTGTGGTAGCTATGTTTAGCAAACGTGAAAATCATATCAGTTGAATCCGGAAATTTGATGCTACGAAATGGAAAAGCGAAAGCATTTCTGTATATTAATCAAGAGAAAGTGATGCTGGACAATCAGTTAAATGTTGTGGAAGAAGATTTAAATGCATATATAACTGATAGATTTGATAATGGAGTATTGCAATCTCAAGCACTTATGAGTCGATTTACGAAATTTGAGGATATCTTAGAGGCCCGCTTTTAATTTTTAATTAATTGTCTGCGCTTTGGTAATAAAGAGACTAGAGAAGTACGACTAGCTGGCGACAGATTAACGCCAATGTTTGAGTTTTGAAATTTACTCATGAAAACTTGTGAGAAGAACTATCGACCAAGTTCGTATGTTACAATAGATGAGCAATTGGTGGGGTTTAGGGGGATGTGCAAATTCCACATGTTCTGAACCTGACAAATACGGTTTTAAAATTATTATGTGTGATAACAGCTCAAAATATATGATTAGTGCTATTCCTTATTTAGGGAAACGAACCACGCCTTCAATTCAACCAGCAACAAACTACTTTGTAAAAAAATTGACATCTATAAAGGGACGAATCCAAACTTGTTCTAAATAGACAAAACTTCATGCTAACGCTACAGAAACAGCTGTGTAGAGAATGGCTGTTAACCAGATGACTTGCTAGATTGAAAACGGTTCATCACATCACATTAATTTTTTTTGTTAAAAAGCTACATCTTTTCTGTATTATACGATTCTAAATTTAAAGACGTGACTCTTCTAGCTTCCTAGAAAAAAAAAACTTTCCCGGACGTCTATTTCCCGATACTGATTTCCGGATAGGTGATCTTTGACGATTGCTAGAAGGAAAACGGTTCATCGCATCCCATTAATTTTTTTTGTTAAAAAGCTGCATCTTTTCTCTATCATACGATTCTAAATTTAAAGACGTGACTCTTCCAGCTTCCGAGAAAAAAATCTTTCTCGGAGGTCTGTCATGAAAAAATGTTTGTTGTTAAAAATGCCTCCTACGGTTTTGTTGTAATTTGATATGCCAATTTTGTTTCTTGATGCCTAAATTGTGTGTTCTAATTTTATAAAATGCCAATTTTGTTTCTTACACCTCGATAAACCGCCTAACTTTAAAAACATTGTTTATGTTTATTGTTAAAAATGGCTCCAACGGTTTTGTTGTAATTTTATATGCCAATTTTGTTTCTTGGTGCTAAATTGTGTGTTGTAATTTTGTAAAATGCCAATTTTGTTTCTTACAACTCAATAAGCCGCCTAACTTAAAAGCATTGTTTATATTCATTCATAAAAATGACTCCAACTGTTCTATACGATTCGTGAGAAGAAAGCTTTATTGAAATTTATAAAAACTAATCACAACCAGATGAAATACAGCACTGCAGATATTCGTTTAATTCTTTATATGCCAATTTAGTTTCTTGATGCTAAATTGTGCATTTGCTTAAATTCTCATTAAAGAAATCCTAATAGTTGACATTCCTTACTATTATTAACAACAGATTAGCAAATATTCAAATTGTTTTTATTAGTTAGTTTGCTTTCAACTGTGATTCTGTCAGGATATCTTGTACAAGAGTTTAAAAGCGAGCGTAGAAATATGAGTTCTACATCGGGAAAAAGTGGTCAAACGCGTGAGGTGATATATAATGTGTACAGTTATTTGAAAAACTTACACCCAAGATATACTTTGAAACAAAAAGAAACCGTGTCTGAAGTACAAAAGTGTCTGTTAGATCAATGGCAAATATTATTAAAGAGGGTGAAGGTCCAACAGAAGCGGGAAAACCAAGATTTTGAACTCCAGACAAGAAACGCCCACGTCAGTCCCATGTGACCGACTTGGAAGATTTCGAAAGGATCCTTTTTCTCAATATAGTATATAATTTTCACAATTCCTGCTCTACGCGAGGAACTCCAGAATGACTTAGGTTGGCATGGTGGTGCTACATCTTTACGTGTTGTATTAAAAGGCCTAGGATTTAAATGGCATCGAACTGAAAATAATAGAAAACTTTTAATAGAGAAGAACGACATAAGGGCTCTAAGAATTAATTACTTACAAAAAATCCAATTATCTACATGGACAAAACATATGTTCATAGTGGACACACAATCAACGTCGTGGAGTGATGGCACAACTAACGGAGTGCTATCTGGAATTTCCAAAGGACCAAGAATGATTGTGGTACATGCAGAAGGTGAAATGGGTTTTTTACCAGGTTGTAGTCTGATATTTAAATCAAGAACTAGTAGCGGAGACTATCACGACGAGATGAATGGTAGCAACTACGAAAAATGGTTACGTGAGAAACTTTTACCAAACTTGCCACCACAATCGGTTTTGGTTATTGATAATGCGTCGTACCATAATGTTCAGGTGGATCGTTCTCCAACAAGTAATTCGAAAAAGGCAGATATGGTGAAATGGTTAATAGAAAAAAGATACCGTTACTCCTTTGATGTACAGACCACAACTTTATGAAATAATTAAACTACACAAAAAGGAACATATAACGTTCTATTCTATATTAAGTAATGTCCATTGCGTTCTTTCGATTCTTTCTACCAATACTCATTATATTTTCCGCGTTTTTTTGTTGTTAGGGTTAATGCGTTTTTACTTTAGTGTTGCTATTAATAAGAACAGTTTTTTTCAAGACTACAGCCAATAGAGAATTAAAAAAGGGTAAATTTTGAATGACGTTATTGTATTTATATCATTTCATTTCTGTATGATTTTTAGCAAATCTGGTTCATCTGGTTAGCAAGTCGGAGCTAATTAACTCGTGCTGTTTTGAAATATCAATATGGAGCAAACTATAAATATCCTATGTGGTGCATAGTACCAGGTTGCAAAAGTCCTACAGTAAAAACACCGAAAAAACTATTTTCCGTGTTCCTGTTAAAGCAAAAAGAAGGAGATTATGGATAAATGCGGTGCGCCGAAATTATTCAGAATTTTCTAAGAGTTCAAGTCTCTTTGTGTGTGAAGACCATTTTCTTGTAAGTATAATAGTTTATAACCACACAAAACACTAAGTAATTATCGTATAGAAAATTTTAATCGCACATATTTACACAATGTTTTTTTTCAGGTACAAGAGGATATGGAAAATTATACAAAATTTAAGCTGATGGGTGGTCAAAAAAAGTTGGAATCTGATGTGGTACCTCACATATTTGCTTGCCAATCTGATCGTAAACGAGCAGCACCAAGGGATCCAAGGAAAACATCAATGAAGCGTTCCCGTAACCAAGAAATCGGAGAGATTTTAAGTATAGCTTCAAGTAGCTCTAGTAATACTGCCACTCACAATATGCAGAATGAGTTGCTAAATTCTAATGAACCAAATATAAGCACAGCTTCACAATATGCACAAACCGACTCTCCACCGAAAAAATGTATTCCTAGCAAGAGTATACTCAATGCTATCCATCAACAACAAGTGTAGCATGCATGGCATTTCCTTTTACTATCGACTGTGCTACTTCTGCATCAGAACTAGAAGCTAAGAAGTTTTCTTCAAAAAGGGTAATATTTGAAGACTTGGCTACTAGTAGCGACAACGAGTTTGATAAAGAAATAAGTATCTATGACACTGATAGTTCATTCCACTCTTATTCAGATTCTGATATTTCGTCTACTGAAATAAACGAAGAAAAGTCAAAAATATTAATTCAACGATTAAAGAAACAAGCATTGGAAACTACGATGCATTTGATTCCATTGAAATGTCGTTTCTACTTAGGTCTTGGCAAAGATGTTTATTTTATTATTCATTTATTAGAAAAATACACACCAGCACCTGTCGTTAACATATTTGTCACATTAAAAAAAATAAGAACTGATGCTACATTTGCCAGCCTTGCTGATGATTTTGGCATGTCAGAGAGCAGTGTTAGCAGAGCATTTTCAAAGACAATTACACATTTAAGTGGTAATTTAAATAAATGTATAAGATGGTATTCAAAACAACAGTTAAAACAATTATCACCGATAGCATTTACAGCCTACTACAGCCATGTTGAATCTATCATCTACTGTTTAGAAATTGAAATTGAAAAACCCAGCAATCCGATTTATCAAACCCTTACATGGTCAGAGTATAAAAAGACAAATACTTTAAAATACCTAATATCATGTACTCCAAATGGTGTTATCAATTTCATTTCAACTGGTTTTAGCGGAAGAGCATCTGAGAAGATAATATTTGAAGAATGTGGTTTTCTTGAAAAACTTACACCGGGTAGCTGCTGTTATGACAGACCGAGGATTCAAACACATCGAACATTTATTAATAGAAAAGAAATGTTTATAAATACGACCTCCAACAGTCGAAAAAGATAAAAAAAGTTCTAAAGCTGATGTCTTGGCAACAAAACGGATAGCCAGCTTAAGAATACACGTTGAAAGAGAATACACGTCGATTAAGAGAATTTAAAATACTCCGGCCACATTCTTGCATCAACAAAAATATCATGCAATACACAGATCATATGATTGTTATTGCATGTGGATTTGTAAATATGCAATCAGTTTTAATAAAATATAATGTAATAAATATAAAAGAATAACAGAATATCTAAAGAGTTCTTTTTTTTAATACCAGACTGGAATAATACAGGAAATACACATTTTCCAAAATTTTTCAGCATTCAACATCACTTCTTGTATGTAATTTTTGTCATAAGGTATTGAAATGTTGGTTAACTTTTTATTTTGTTCAAACTCAGGATCAGTGACCACAAAGATGCAGCTTTTCTTTTTTAAAATGTGCATCTGTAGTTGCACTTGTGCTTTATACTTAGCAGCTATTTTTCCATCGGTGGTTAAGTAGTAACCTATTGCTTTCCTTGTTGAAGGACGCTTGACTTCTACCACATGATCACCGAAAACTGCAACAGGTCATGCGCCAAATATAGGATGCTGCGTGTATAACATAATGACAACATCATCAAACTTGCCTTTTAATTGTACTTCCAGACAATTTAACACTTCTTTTTCAAGTTTTCTTCCCCTTTCCATGGCTTTTGTTTCCCTCACTTTTGCAGCACCGATCACTTGCTGTACAAAAGTGCCAGCATGTAATTTAGAGGTTGTGATTCTACCAAATCGTAGACGATGCCATAAACTATCTTCAGCTTGACTTAACGTGCTCGTGGCGGCTTCATAACAACTATCTTCATTCATTTCTTGAAAACAAAATTCAATAAATTTTTGGTAATATTTTCCATTACATTCCACAAATTTCAGCAATAATGTATATATGCTCAGACAACAGTATTTTGGTTGTTTATAAAACTTGAATATTTCACCTTATGTATTATTTTGTACGCCTAAGCTCACAGCTGCTAAGAAATTATTCTGTGGTTCTTCAATTGGGATTCCCCCTAGTGCCACTACTGTGATAAACTTAATCGATGTACCAACTTTTGATAGCTGTGATTTCTTCCAATAGCACTGAACAGAGGTAGGTGCAGGATCCTCGCTTCTTCGGTGAACCCACATAAGAAATGCTATTGCATATTTACATCCACCTGTAAGCATTCATTTCATTTTCATTTCAACTTTTCCTATAATTACAAATTAAAATAATTGTTACTTACCAGCAGAATCAGCACAATCCAAGCATTCAACTTTTAATACTTTGCTTAGATTTTCATCGACTTCTAGAACTGCGTGGTAATTTTTACTTTTGACTCGATTTTCGGGGCAAATCTTGCATTTTACGGTGCAAATACTGCCATCTTTTCGAATTTGCACATATCCTATTGCTGAGTCACCGTAATTTGCACGAGTAGCTCTAAAAGTAATAACACAAAAGTTATTACATCTTCTATGATACTAATGTGTTTTGATTTGAATTTTTATATACCATATACAAACTTTTGAAGTAAACTTACGGGTCCTCTTTCACTTCACGAAGTTCCGATGCAGAATAACAGTCTGTTGGCTCTTCGAGCAGGCTAGTATGAAGAATAAAGTTTATAGAGTAGAGGCGAAGATAAGATTTCACACTTGTTATATATGTAATTACTTTTGTGTATTTCAGATTCTTTTAAAAAGCACTGAAATTGAAAAATGTTCATGTAACTGCCCAAGAGGTTTAGACATCTGTCATCATATTGTGGCAGCCTTAACTTTGTTTGCCCATTATAATTTATCAATAACCGATAAAGCATGCAGTTGGTTGAAGAAGAAAAGTGTTGACGAAGCAGTGACTGCAAGTATGTGTTTTCCAATATCAAAAGATTACTCAGCACTTGCTGCACCGATAGACGAGAAAGCAGTTAATGAATTATTTGAAGAGCTGTCTTTGTGTGGACCAACTCAAATGAAGTGGCATCACATTTAAAAATAGAAGAAAGAAAAATTGATAAAGTTGCAAATATGACTATTGACCAGTTTGAAAATCCCATGTGGTTAATAATGAGAAAACATCGACTTACTGCTAGTAACTTTGGTCGAATTATAAAAGCAGCAAAGTCATCAAAATTTCCCCCATCGTTATTTAAATCACTAACTGGTAAAGTTTCTTTGTTTTATGAATGTTGCATTGTTAAATGTAATTTACTGTAGGGTCCTATAATCTCAACGGAATCAAACAGATCCAGTACGGTAGAAATAACGAAAAAAATGCGTTAGAAAAATTTGAAACACAATTTAATTTAAAAATTAATAAAACAGGATTGCACTTACATCCATGTGGATATTTAGGAGCAAGCCCTGATGGACTGGTAGGTAATGATGGTATTATTGAAGTCAAATGTCCATACAAATATAGAAATGAGCAACTTTTAAACGTCTTAAAATTTGAAAAAAAGTATATAGTACATTACGAGACGATTAGTAAAACATACATTATTAATAAAGAACATGATTATTATCATCAAATACAGGGTCAGTTACATATTTTAAAAAAAGAAAAATGTTATTTAGTTTTGTATACTCAAGTTGATTTTTTATCAATTGAAATCATGAAAGATGACGAATGGCCAATAATTCAAATTAAGAAATCAAAGCCATTCATATCGAAAGATAGAAGATTAAATGCATCAGCACATCAACCTGAACGCACCAGCAGAAGAAGATGTGTCCTATGCAGCACTAAATCCAAGCCAGTGCGTACGGATTGGCTATGTAGCACTTGTTAGGTGCCCCTCTGTTTGGGAAAACAAAAAAATTGCTTCCAGCATTATCATGCTTAATTACTTATTACTTACTTATAATTACTTATACGTATTATTATTTATAATACTTATTAATTGTACTTATAATACAATTTAAATGTATTGTATCATCAATAATGGATATAATAAAAACTTGACTTTTTTGTACTTATGGAGCGGCGGTTCAAATAGTAAACCACGCTTTCATGAAAACACCCCGTATATTGTGAACACAAAAATTATTAAAAAAACATTTTTAGAGTGTAAATATTATGAAATACCAAAAAAACACAAATAATTTCTAAAAATGGTATGCTCCAGCTGCGTCGGTTAATCATTCAGATTACTGCTTCGGTAAGAGTTAAGCGATTTGCTACTACCGGATCACATTATAATAGGCACAAAATTGGACGCAAACGTGTCACTACAGACCGCGAGAACCGAAAGATAGTAAGAAACTCCTTAAAAAATAGAAGAGATCCTCAGACCTCGCTGCTGAGTTGTCAGTACAAATTAGAAGATCAATTTCTGCTCGATCCACACACAGAAGACTTCAGGAAGCAGATCTAAAAGGCTGTAAAGCCAGAAAAAAACCATTGCTCTCCAATAAAAACAAGAAGGCTCGGTATGAATGGGCTCTAAAACATCAAAGTTTGAGGTAAGTTTGTCAATTTTATGTTCTAAAATGTTAAACAATAAAAGTTTCAAATAATATTAGTATCTAAAAACATTTGGAGATTTTCTAAAACCTTTATTTTTTTTGTACGCCAGAGTGTGTGGTACCGACCGTAAAACATGGCGGAGGCAGTATAATGGTTTGAGGCTGTTTGACGGATTCTGGAATTGGCGAAATGTTCCTATGTGAAGGCCGCATGAACTCGAAAAAATACATTAACGTCCTAGAATCTGCGTTATTGCTTTCATTTTCAACATTTTTTGGAGATACCAACATGGATGGCGTTAAATTTCAGCAAGATAATGCACCATGTCATAAATCTGCTCTCACTATGACATGGTTTCAAGAAAATAACATTGAGCTTCTTAAGTGGTCTGCCCAATCTCCCGATCTAAACCCCATAGAACATTTATGGGCTTTACTAAAACGAAAAGTTTTTTTATTAGAGGAATAGCACATAATTTAAGTTACTAATTACGTTTCTTACAAAAAAAAACAAAAGAAAACAAAAAAAAGATCTAAACACGCCAGCCTTGCGCTGACAGTCTAAGCCTGTATAAATTGCGAAGGGAACTTTTTGCCGATATCTATAAATTTCAAGTAATTGGAGAACTATTCATACTAAAAATAAATTAAATAATAAACACCCCGTTATGATTTAATGTTTGGTTACATTTTCCAGCGAATTTGGTGTGGATGGTGGAGGTTTGACACAAGAACAAGGGAAAGGCAATGGTTTTATATGAAGGGCGTTGCTACTCAAACTCGAAAATATATAAAGCAAATTGCAAATGTCATATTCTACAAAACTGCGTTAAAAATTCTTTGAAAGCCGTGTCAGTTGATGTTAAATTACTTATTTTGAAAGTTTTACAGCGAATTTTTGTTTTTTGCTAAAAGAAGAAATGAACTGATGATAAGTTGCTCAGATGTAAAAATTGAATTTAAAGAAATATTAAGACGTGCCAACTCGTTGGTTATTGTCACTTCCTGCCATAAGCAGAACTCTATCGCTGTGACCAGCTTTAATCTTCGTATATATGGAATCATTTTTGTGGCAGTGGTTCAGGTAAAAATGCAAAATTTCTAAAACGAAGCTGCAAAGCAGACAGGCAGATCGATTTTATGGTAAATCTGCCATGGATTTAATAAAGCAGTTTGATGAACCGCAAAAGATAATCTTGAAAACTGATGTCAATAACTGTCTTACGCGTTATTTGAATTATTTACAAAATGATACAATTTTAAAGATCTGGAATACCAAGCAGTGAAAATTTTATATCTAATGTCACATGGACAGGCATTGTTAGACAAGAAATTTTAAATATTTATCGTGTTTTTTAAGTAAGTATCGTTTTTATATTTCGCCGTAGCAGCGCTGCGGCCGTCCTTTCGCGCATGCGCACTGTGCCTGAATCTATTGGCAAGATTGAGGCGCCATTATGGCAACACTTACCCGTGATTATGTGTGTTAACAAGCATTGAAAATGGCAACGCCGATTGTTAATTAGGTAGTTAGGAAAGTATAAAAACTGTTTATTTTTTAATATTTAAATTTCATCAGTTTGCTTAACCTCTATCACCTTGTAAATCAGGGATGTGATTTGCCTACAAATAAAAAGCATGGAAGCTGGAAATCATCAGCAGTTGCGGAGGGATATGTTGAATTCTCTTTAAAAAAAAAGTAACGTAGCACAAATGCTATCGAATCAGTACCAGCCCGTTGCTTCTACTTCTGCTGTTGTAAGTCATTCTGTACATCAATTCCAATTGCTCAAAACTTGACGTCCAACCCTACTACAGAAAAAGGAATTGATACCGATGGGGCTATAATTCTTAATGACAATAGTCTTAGTGCTCATTCACAATGAACCTAATGCGTATGTCGAACGTAACCGCTAATCAAACATAACTTTAATTTTTATGGCTACTGTTTATAATGAACGTAAGAAATAGCCCAACGCGCATGTCTAGCAACTGTCAAATGTATAAATTATTTGTTTGTTGTCATTTATTATCATTGTTATAAACCTGTTTATTAAAAAATGAATGATCAAATTTTGAATCAGCTTTTGTTATTATTGTTAATACGACGTCGTCGTAATCAACCTTTATCAAGGAATCAGAGACGTTGGTGGGTTAGACCAGTACACAGAATGCCAGTCAACGTGTTAATAAAAGAGAAACTGGAATACATATATATCCCTGCAGTGCTACAACTCCAGATGTACCCAACAGTATTTTATTGTTACATGTGTAGGCTTGGTATTTAAGTTGGTAACAGTGTTTAGTTTTTTAATGTAAGTTGGTAAGACAAGGAGGTAGGAGAGAAGTTTTCACCGATTATTCGTTTTTTTACGTTTTGATCCTGACCGTTTATGTTTTAATGTTTTGTATAAGTTTTGTAAACGTTTAGTAAAATATATATTATTATAAAACCAAGACGCCTTCTACACATGGTATATTTATAAGATTTATATAATAGTGACATAATTTTAGAATACCGACCACTATCCCACGAAGAACTAGAGGACATACCTGCTAATATATCTGACGTAGAGGTAGATGCATACTACGATAGCGATGACACCAGAGATACAGATTATAACGATTCTGATTCCAGGTTGTGCATTGATAATGTCTTAGAACCAGCAGTACATATGTATTTGGTCGCGCAATAAGTCAAAACTTTGCAGATTCTATTTCCAGAGATCGTCGTATGCTACTTATGTCAAAATTATATATCCCGGAAAAACCTTCAAATGCACCGAGAACAGTATGTGAAGAAGGGATATTAGCAATAAAATGGAAACACATAAAAGATGTGTTACTTATGAGTAATTGTCACAACGCCACTATTAATACCACATTTCGTAAAATGAACGATGGTACTAATAAGAATATTGAATGTCCCGAAGCTACGATTTTCTACAATAAATATATGGGGGGTGTAGATCACGCAGACCAAATGATCTCATTATACGATTTAGATCGGAGAAGTGCCACATGGTGGGAGAAAGTGTTTTTTAGATTGCTGATAAGCTGTGTTCATAATTCGCATATTGTCTACCACGAACTCACTCGCAAGAAAGTTCCATTATCGATTTCATAGTAAATGTAGCCGAAGGTTTGATAAGTGAAGGACGATCAGAATCTTTAAACAAACGGTCAAGAAGGCAGGGCCAGGTTTCTAGATGTATTGCAGAACCCATCACGGGTGTTTAATAATAATTATACTGTAGAAAAGGATATGTTTTCTTACTGTTTAATTATATTGTTTAAACTGCTCCAGAAGACTGGAGAATAGGTGCAACAGATACAGGTTGAATGAAGGTAAATTCATTATTCGACCTTAGTCAAAGCAAAAATAAAATTTCCCATTATTCTTTTCTTAGATGGTCACAGTACGCATCTGAATTTACAGCTAAGTAGACTACGTAGTGAACTTCATATTATTATATTTTTGTATTCAAATGCCACATGTATTCTTCAACTCGAAGATGTAGCTGCATTCCAACCGCTAAAAGCGTGTTAGAAAAAGGCAGTAAAAGCTTGGCGAAGAAATGATCCGACGGATTCCCTTTTGAAAGAATATTTTGCTACTATTTTAAAAACAGTTTTAGATAACTCTAAAAATCGAGTCGGAATTCTTAATGGTCTTAGGGCCTGCGGGCTTTGTCCGTAAAATGTTACCGCTTTAGATTTTTGTACGTGTGTCATGAAATAAAAGACAAAGAAGTCAAAAGCCTAAAAAAATTTGATTATTTTACAATACAACACAATCGGCGCCAAAAAGCCAATCAGGCAAATTAACTAAAATGGTAATCATTGCAAATCACCCAGAAATTAAAATAAATCAAAGTAAACGAACCTATATTAATCTCAAAGGCAATAAAAATGATTGCAGTTAAAAGAATTAAAATTCTGTCTGCAACGCACCAATCTGATAACAAAGCCGGCAATACGGCAGTTCCAGTTGGAGCTCAATCCGAAGAAGAGTCCGTGGTCCGAGAGCAGTCAGCCAAACGAAAAGCTCCGCTTTTACGAACGCTTGAAGCCCTGGACAACTTTGTCTTCACTGCAGGTACCCGGACAACTCCGTCTAACAGGAGAGTAAACTCCTCGATCAAATCTGGCTCCCGAGAACCGTACCGTCCCTAAGCTTTCCATTTCAGCTAACCCGTACGTCCGGAGTAAGGGTCACACTGGGGAGACGTAAGTAGATTAATAATTTGTAAATTTGAAATCACTTGAAAGACACTTGGTTCCATACTTTCTCCCAACTCTGTGTGCTTTCTACTATTCATAGTTACTACTTTGGGTAACAAAAACGAAATCCAAAAATCATGCCAACAAAAATTGTGGTAAAAGATTGCATTCTCTAAAAACTAACACTAAAACTGTATCTGTTGCTGCCAGAAAGCAAAGTCATTGTAGCGCTTCAACGTTTAACTCAGAAAGCAATATAAAGTAACGCACATGGAGTAATAGTTTCTCTCATTCAAGATCTGACTAATGTACCAAACTATGTTTTAAATCAGCACAGCGTGTGTAAAAATTATTATGGTAACACTGTGAGCGACTTTAATAATAAAGTAAAAAATCTTCCGGTCTTTTTAGACTTATACAAGGCAAGTAATTGATGGCAAAAAATAATGTTTTTTCTTTTTAAATGTTATACTTTAGGTGCTCTTAGTCTACTTATAAGAAAAGGTAGTTCCCTCGTTGACAATGAAACAAACAATCGAGCAGAGTTGTTTACGTCTATACTGGCAAGATGCAATGGGGGAAAAAGACTGAAGTTAATTCAATTTCAATCTCGATCATATTAACCAGCTGAATGAATAAAGGTATATAAAAATTTGTTATGTATAAGGTAACGTACTATAAGATTTTAGGATTTAATAACGTTAAGGTAATTATTTACAAGTCATCGAATTAAATTAAAAATAATCTCGAACATTATTAAATGCTTTGTTATAATTTCCTTCAAAGAAACAAAAATGTACTGCTGCACTGAAGATTCATTTAGACCATCTCGATTTGGAGTTTTGAAAAGAACAGTGCACGAAGTCTATACTATTGATAAACGAGTTTCAACGATGAAAAAATTAGTACACAAAATGCAAGAAAAATGTGGTTACATTGGTGGACGCAACACACTCAGAAAGCATTTAAAGCAAATTCGTTTTAAATACAAAGAATGCCATAATACAAAGAAACTTTTGATGGAACGCAACGATATTGTTGCTTGGCATTCAAGATATTTACGTAAGCTAAGAGAAAATGATGCTGCTGGTGAAAATAAGATTGTAGTTAAGTATTTAGATGAAAGTTATATTCGTCATTTTTATGGAGTTTACTAAGTAGATGAAGCTGTCCAATGATATATTATTGTACATGCAAGGGGTGCGATTGTTGATAGTTAAATCTAAATCGGGAAATTACCACGATGACATGAATTATACAAATTTCACGGGATGATTAGAAAAATAAATAATCCCAAATTTACCACTAAATGATATAGTTGTTATGGATAATGCATCTTACCACAGCGTGCAAATTAATAAACCACTAACACAAACAGAAAAAAGCTAGTGATACGAGAATAACTTAATAGCAAAGACGTAACAACAACTGACGACATGAGTAAAGCTGAATTACTAGAACTAGTGAAGAAGATTACTTATACAAAAAGCTACTACGTTGCTGAACTCCTCAAGCAACATGAACACAGTGTAGTGCGCCTTCCTCACTGTGATCTCAATCCAATGCTGCTGCAAAGCTGCAATGAAAGATGTGCCGCGAACCAATAGAAACATCGAAAATTTACTAAGAAATGCATTCTTAGAAGTAAATGCATTCGACTGGAAAAAGCACTGTGATTATGTCTATCATTTATCACATGTGATTACAAGATGGACTAGTGGATCTAGCTGTAGTCCCTTTTATCAAAACTTTTCATATTCAAACTTAAATTAATTTTATTATATTAAAACATTTTTTAGTACGATACACATTAAAGTAGGATAAGTTGGAGAGTTCTGTGGGAGTATTCCTCCTCCGTGACCTACATTCAAAGCTTTAAATAACCTAGAGTAACCTTAATCCTCACAGACCTACACAAAAAGCTTTAAATGACCTGGAGTAACCTTACTCCTCCTCCGTGACCTACACAGAAGACGCACACATCAAGCTTTGGTCGTAAAAAATTTGCATTCTTTGTTATGTTCCCTAAATGGGAACGTTGGGGCGTGGATTACCCCCTCTTACCTGAGTATGAATTGCTATGCAAGTGAACACAGTTTGAGCCAGTCACACTTACGTTGCTTATAAATAACCAAGTTGCTTGCAGAATATATTGTGATACGTATTATAATAATAGTTTATGTTAGTGTGGTGTACAGAAAATTGTTATGGATAGTTCTACTTTCTACGGATAAGTTATATCTTTGAAAATGCATCCACTTATATAATTATATATAATTATTATAAGTATATAATTGCATTCCTTTCGTTTTCAGGAAGAAATCCGGTGTATTGCAAAGGTATAGATACCATTCCGATGATACAGAGGATGTAGCATCAACATCCCACAAAAACTTGGGCATAGTCATATTGCCCCCATAGGCTGGCAACCATAATATTGAAAGCGACGATGAGGATATTGATGAAAATGACCTGGACACAAGAGACATGCCATCAGATGTAGCAGGTGAACTTGAAATTCGCGTGGCGGAAAATAGTGATTCAGAAAGTTCAGATGTTGAAGAAGAACCACTTCCCATACGTTCGCGTACTCTGGACCTTCCAAAGTGGAAGAAGGCAGATGATGTATTCCTAAATACTGAACCAAGTAAGCCCTATAAAGTTGGTAACGAACATATGCTGAAGACAGAATATGAAATATTTAATCTTTTTTTCACGCCTGAAATGGTAGAATCAATTGTTATTCAGACAAACCTTTATGCAAATAGAGATAAAAATAACCCCCAGTTCAAAACAACAGATCAAGAATTTCGTCAGTTTTTGGGATTGCTCTTAGTGAGTGGTTATCATAACCTCCCCGGCGAAAAAGATTACTGGTCCACTTCAGAAGATTTACAAGCACCGATATTCTCAAAAACCATGAGCAGAGACGCATTTCAAACAATCAAACGGTACCTTCACCTGGCTGATAACAATAATTTGTCTGCCACAAAAGTCGCAAAAGTCGAACCTTTGTACGAAAGTTTGCGCCAAAATTTCCAACAGTTCGGTGTATTTCATCAGACATTGAGCATCGTCGAACAGATGATACTCTTACCACGGCCACCACTCGTCAAAGATGTTTATAAGAAATAAACCCATACGTTTTGGCTTCAAGTTGTAGGTACTTTGTAGCTCAGATGGTTACCCATACAATTTCGACATCTACTGCGGAAAAAATAATGGAAAAGTAGATACAAGGCCTTTGGGTTACCTAGTTGTTGACAAGATGCTGTCTATCATTCAAGAACCTTCATTACATGTTGTGTATTTTGACTCTCTTTACAAATTATCAATTACTAAGTTATTTAGCAGACCGAGGTATACGTGCTTGTGGAACTGTACGCGAAAATAGAATCACATGTCCGCTGCTTCCTGCAAAGGAAATGAAGAAACAAGGGCGTGGTGCTTATGACTTTCGATCTGACGAGAAAGTTGCTTGTGTTTAATGGAATGATAATTCCATCGTTACACTAGCTAGTAATCACCATCGTGTGACTCCAATACAAAAATGCAAACGTAGAGTCAAGAAAGAAAATAACAAGGAACTTCCTCAACCTCTTATGATCAAGAAGTATAAACAGGGAATGGGTGGCGTAGACCTATTGGATCGTATGCTTTCTAGTTATAGGCCTCGTCTAAGATCAAAGAGGTGGTGGTGGAATCTGTTCGCCAATGGACTAAACATGGCGATTGTTGGCGCTTTCCGATTTTATACGTATCTTCACCCAGAACAGAAAGTTACACACTTATCTTTTCGTCGTTCTGTTGCAATGTCTTTGCTGAAGGTTCAAATGGTATCACGAAATCGCTTGGGAGGACCAACTGCTCCAGTTGTTCAAGATATCAGGTACGACAATGTGAACCATTTCCTTATATCAACTAAACAAGGAAGGTGTGTGGTTTGCGGAAATAACACTCGCCTCAAATGTGAAAAATGTGAAAAACGCTTACATAAAAGTTTCTGTTCTGAGGCATACCATAAAAAGTAATCTTCAAAAATTATAAAATGAATAACATGTAAAATTTCTATCGAAAGTAAAAGTTCCAATATTAGATTTGTGAATTTTATTATACAGTTGGGACGCTGGATCTTTGCAATTATGGCCGCCACAACATTCGTGTGAATCAAGATTTAAAACTGAAGTCAAATTAGCACTTATTTACATAAGTATATTTGTCATTTATAATGTCAAATAAATTTGAGGTTATATTGGAAGTTTGACAGGATAAATAAAAAATTTCTCTAAACATCTAATTCTTTATCAATAAAATTTATCTTTATCTCAATGATTTTGCACACTAATTTTATAAAATTACTAAATTTAAAATTATGCAAAAAATTAAAAATAGGAAAAATTTATTAAATATGTAAACAGATATAAAAAATAAATCTAGCTGTTGTATCCGGAGCCTTAGCAAGTGGTGTCGGCTATTCACAAATAAATGAGCTCTTTGCAACTATCAATGTACTTAGTATGTCAAGTAAAACATATTTAAAATACCACAATCAACTAACAAGTAGAATTAGTGAACAACTAGAAAAGGAAGCAGCTGAGGCAGCAAAAAAAGAAGCACAATTAGCAATGAATTCTGGTCTTAATGAAGATGGTATTTCAGTTATCTCTGTGATTGTAGATGGAGCATGGAGTAAATGTTCCTATAGAACAAACTATAACGCATTGTCAGGTGTGGTACGTAAACACTGTTTATTGTTATTGAAGTATCACTATGCTATGTTAATTACTTTAGGCATGTATTATCGGCGCTAAGACAAAAAAGATATTATATTTGGGTTTAAAAAATAAATATTGCTGTCTTTGCATACGTGCTAGTAAAAAGCTTCACGAATGTTTTAAGAATTGGAAGAGAACTTCAACAAGCATGGAAACTGCAATTGAATCGATGATTGCAAGAACAGTACAAGCGCCAAAATGGCGATTTTAAACTAATATAGTCAAAGTATTTATAAATTATATACTTATTATAAAATACAAGAACAGCACATGTTCCTTATCTTTTATCAAAATACGAAGTGGTACGATTAGACGTTGACTGCAAAAACAATACATGTGTGTCGCTTGTACGTTTCTTGCACTCAGTCCGCAGCATCCACCATCTATAAATTTATATAGCTTTGGGTTTTTGCATTTGAAATTCATAATTTGAAAGAAAATTCAGGACATTTTTACACCTACTACGAGTGTCAAGCTAAAAAAGGTCCAGATGAAGTTTGCTTTTTTTTTACTAGATTATGTATTAAATAAACTATCATCTAATATTCAAGAACTTCACATTTTCTCAGATGCATGTCCCGGGCAAAATCGCAATAATAGGGTAGACTGGGTACGGTTGTGCCAGGGTACGGTAGTAACAGTCGTCATAACAGCAAAACTTATGAAATGCGGGGATTAGTGCAAGGGAAGGGAGAAGTGGCATGCATGTCTAAATGCGGTCCCCAATTTGCATTAGCCAGCGCGCGACGCTAACCTAAGCAGGAATCTACATTGCTTTTTAACAGTCAAAAGTAAGTTTTTTTGTTTAATTTCTTTTAATATTTACTGCTATTTGTATACAGATAGATTATATCATATATTTTTTTGTTATAAGTTGAATATTAGTAGTTAATTACGAGTGATTAGTTTTTACGTAGGTTACTTGGCCTAATCATGGCGATTGTTTGTTTTCGAAAGTGCGTTGGGTACGGTTGTGATAAATGTTGTGGGTACGGTTGTGACATATATTTTTTTTGTATTTTTGCTTTTAGATGACCAGAAAACGCTTACGGAAGACCGAAAGAGCACGGTCTGACATAAGTAAATATAAACATGCTTATGAAGAAGTGAAACGCGGGACTTCTTTACGGAGAGCTGCAGAAATGCATGACGTTAATCGCATGTCATTGTTGCGATACATCCGTAACCGTGATGAAGCCGGCCCGAATCACGATGAAGACAGCATCAGTATGGGGTATGTTGCTCATAATAAAGTATTTTCTACAGAGCAAGAAGAAGAGTTATCAAAATATATCATACGTTGCGCGGATATATATTTTGGCCTTGCTACAAAAGAGGTACGGAAGCTGGCATTTGAACTGACAACTAAATACAACATAAAGCGACCTGCTACTTGGTTTGATAATAAGATGGCTGGTGAAAAATAGTTCCGTTCATTTATGAATAGAAACCCGTCACTGTCTGTACGCCTAGCTCAGGCTACAAGCCTTTCAAGAGCTACGAGTTTTAATAAAACAAACGTGGAAGCTTTTTATAATAATTTGCAAACTGTTTTGGACAGACACGCATATGAGCCACATGATATATACAATGTTGATGAGACAGGTGTCACTACCGTGCAAAGACCGGATAAAGTAGTGGCAAGACGTGGCATACGGCAAGTGGGAGCTGTTACATCAGCTGAACGTGGTACTATGGTCACAGTTGCTTGTGCAGTAAATGCCTTGGGAAATGCAATTCCTCCTTTTTTTGTATTTCCGAGAGTTCGTTATCATGATCACTTTGTTAGGGACGGACCAGTGGGATCGATTGGAACTGCAAATCCTTCAGGCTGGATGCAGGATGAGTCATTTTTAGTATTTCTCGAACAGTTCAAAAAATTTTCTAATGCTTCTCTATCACATAAAGTGTTACTAGTGCTGGACAATCATTCGTCACATGTTCATATTAATACTTTAGATTTTTGCAAAGAAACTGGCATCACTCTGCTATCATTTCCTCCGCACTGCTCGCACAAACTGCAGCCATTAGACCGATCTGTCTTTGGACCATTGAAAAAGGCTATAAATACTGCTTGTGACGGATGGATGCGAAATCACCCTGGCAAGACAATGTCTATTTACGACATTCCAGGTATCACCAAAACTGCTATGCTTCAGGCTTTCACACAAGCAAACATTCAGGCAGGTTTCAGCAAAACTGGTATTTATCCCTTTAATCGTAATTTATTCCAAGATATTGACTTTTCACCATCTTTTGTAACGGATAGACCAAACCCTGACACTATTTCTACAACACCATCTAGTGAAACCAACGCACAAAACCCGGATTCTGTAAATAACAATCCTGGACTCAACAATGAAATGCTGCCGCCTTCAGATTCTTTATTGGAACAATCTTCGATTGTAATTATAAATGAAATTCAGTCAACTGCATCAACCTCAGCCACACGCCGCCTGTGCTTTTGCCTAAAATTGTCCGGATTCAGGAGACTGAATCAACCATAGCCACGCCGCCAGGTTTTTCACCTGAAATTGTTCGACCTTTTCCGAAAGCTGCTCAAAGAAAAACAAGAGGCAGTAGAACAAAAAAGTCAACCATCTACACAGACACTCCCGAAAATGAGGCAGTTAGGAAAAAACATGAAGACAAAGAAAGACGTTTGAAAGCTAAGCAGGTAAAGAGAAACCTAACTGAAATAAAACAAAATAAGAAAGGAAAAGAAAAAGTCAATGTCAAGAGAAGAAAGACTTCAGAACCGTCATCCGATGAAGAAGAGTATTTCTGTCTGGTATGTGTAAGCGCATATTCTGAAAGTAGGGCTGGCGAAAAATGGATCAAATGCCAAGGGATATGTGGACTCTGGGCTCATGTAGAGTGCGCAGGTGATAATCACTATTACATTTGTCACAACTGTGATGATGAATCTGACTAGATTATGATTATGTTCATATATTCATGTATGTTGTCATAGTTACGGTAATTTAAGTTTAGTTAACGTTTTGACTGATTCTAAGAAGACTGTTATTATAATCACGTTAAATGTTACAGTTAATAAATATTTGTTAAGCATGTCAATGCAGTGCCTTATTAATTGTAACAATAGAATTGATTTCAGATTTAAGTTCTTTGCTTTAATTATGAATGTTAACTGTTTATAGAAAACAGTTATGTTGTGTTATGTTACATATTGCTAACAATAAAAGTCATTATAAACAATTTCTGAGTATGTTTATGTCTGTCACTACTGACCCCAACCACTGTCACAACCGTCCTTGAGGTGTGGTCGGTTGTGACACTCTCTTTTTTTTTATTTTGTTGCTATAACTAATATAGCGTATTTAGGGACAACAATTTAGTATTTTTACGTAGACAAAAGTACAAATTAAGATTTAAATTACTTTTAACGCAGCTAACTACTAAATTAACAAAATTATTGGCAATCAAACCAAAATTGTCACAACCGTACCCAGTCTACCCTACTGTAATAAGATCTTTAATGGCATTAGCAGCAAGTAAACGTTTTAAGAAAATATATCAGTGATCAGAGATTTTGGTTGCGTAAAGAGGGTAACTAGAAGGCATCACCGCGTTTATTTGCCGGAAGAATATGAAGAAATAATACGAAATTGAAGAAGAAAGTGCTCGTTTTATACTACAACTATTACTACTAAAGATATTATTGACTTTAAAAATTGGTGGCCAAACTTTTACAAAAAAAGTTCCAAATCTGTTGACAGAAATGCTAGTGGCACATTTGCTATTAGCAGTTATAGTCAATTTACATACGATTCGACCATTCCTGAGTATGTCACCGTTTCTGAATTTATTGATGAGTTTACTATTCATTCGTTTAAGCTTTTGAAAGCCAACGTTTCACCACGTTTACCAAATGACAGGGCATGCAAAGAACCCGTGCCAATTAACAAAAACAAAATTCTCGACTTAAAAAATGTTCTTCAATATGTCAGGAGAAACGCTCGAATTATGATGTTACCGCGTGGCCAACACATACAAGCACAGAAGACAAATAACTTTTTAAATTTTTGAAAGGATCCATAAACATTGCATTCAACATGTCCACTTAGGATACATGTTTTTAAAACTTTAAAAAATTTTTCAATATAAATTTGTTAAATATTATTTAAATTTTATTTTATTTTTTAAAAGTTTTGTATAAGCTTGTACGCCTGCGCAAGCCTGAGAGGGACGTTTTTGTAAACGCCAGGGCTAGGAGGCATACTGGCATTCTTGCATTAAAAGTCGAAGAAGAATGAGTTATAGATTAGTTGTTTAAATATTAAATATCCACAAAAACTTAAAGAAGAAATGTAAACGTGCATTGAATAAATGTATTTTTAAAAAATATTAAATTTGGTGTTTTGCCGCAACAAAATTAATGTTTCAATTTTCAAATTTTTCAACAATGTTAATAGTTTAATTAATGGCTTATATTTAAATATTTTATAATTTTCACTTAACATGTTGCAACTTTAATTGTGATTTTCGCCTGAAGATGGCTTCAATAATTGTTATTGTTTCGGCCGAAACATGTCGCAAGTTTTATTAAATGTTAATTACAAATTGTTAATTATTGGTTTTTGGCCTTAACTTCAATTTAAATAACTTTTTATTTTCAATGCTATGTATTGTTTTTTTCTTAATAAACTATTTTCACAAAATAACTGTTCATTAGATTCAATGATGAGTGCAAAAACGGTACATATCCAATTTCTTTTTTTTTAAATAACTATTTTATTGTTGTCAGTATTGCAGAGTGTTACATGCAAATTTTGCGTTACATTTTATTAATTTTGGTTCAAAGATTATTATTTGTTCGATTTATGACCCTGAGGTATTTCCCGTGTTTCGCGCCGCTTTTGGCGATAAGTTAGTCGGACAGTGTGGGCACTTCGAGGAGACGATCGTGAACGGTCATTTGAGAAAGTTGCCTGGATATTTTCTGGAGCTAATTTTTGGTTAAGGTTGGGATTGGGATTTTTCGGATTTAGTATACTTACGATTTATTCGGATTTTTTATCCAGGATTTTACTTATCACCCACTCGGTCAGGCTGTTAATTACTATACAGTCCTAAGGGTTGTTCTTAAATAACATTTTTATTTAGTTTAAACGCCAAAATTTCTCGGTGTTTTACGTTCGGTTTTCTGTTGCCCTCGATAGCGATTTATCAGAGCGGAGTCGTCAAGAGTTATCGACAAACGCATACGATTCCTGTCTTCGAGGTGATGACGTTTAAGTACAGGTTTTATTTTATTTACGCTTACGGCCTAATGTTATATTATGTTACTATAATTTTAAATTGCAATTATCGTTCTTTTGTAACCCTGATGAATCGATTCTGATCGGGATTAATTTTTTGTTTAATTAATTTGGATAAACATTAGTAACCGTAATCTTTTTTTTAAATTTAATTATTATTAATTTGTGTTTTGGGTTCTACTACGTCTGTGTACGTTTCTTTTTGAAATTATATTTTTAGTTTCGAACGTATGGTTTCTTTTATAGTTTGAACCTGGGATTGTTACGTCTTTAGTTTAAGAAATTTACGTAACAAGAGCTCATACTTTGATCGTGTAGTTCGTGAAAACCTGCATAAAGTCACAATACATTATTTTCATGAAGTTACTACTTTTTGCTTGAAACAGTTTTTTTTGTTTTTCTCAAAAAAGTAGATTTGGATATGTATTGTTTTTGCAATCACTGATTCAATCATAGTAGATGGTTTCAAAAAATCTATAAATGAACATAATTTGATTTACGGTAAATTAATAGGTGGAGATAGCGTTTATAGAAAAATGGTTGCGGCGGCACCGTATTACCTTTACGGTTCAAAAAATAGAATGCAGAAATCATCTTCTTCGGAATTACATCTCCAAATTATCAGATTTGAGTAAAGATAGTAAGTTTCTTAGGCCGAGATACTCAACAATTACATGTAAAGTGTGAATTGCTAAAAGATATTATTAATAGACCTAAGCATATATTTGGCGATCACGCAGATTGTGATAAGTACTATCGCAAAGGACTTAAAGAAGAAGAAGTGATTTTTTTTTCTGTCAAATTAATTCAATATGTGTTTTTTTAGGAGAATTTAATACCTTAGCTAATATCGTCTTCTCTTTTTAATGCGATAATGGATATTAACAAGCGGTTAGTACATCACGCTTTCAGCTTATTATACGATGTAGACACTAATGCTGCTGAAACGTTTAATTCTGTTGTTGCGAAGTTTGTGGGTGGAAAAAAATTAACTATTTTTTGAAAAATTCATATGAGACACGTTGTAAAGCTGTAGCGATATCTTATAATAGCAAAGGGTGATTTATACCAATTATCCACCAATCGCATGGAATTGATTTAGGATTATATACTGCATTATATCAACGAAAAAAAAAAGTTACTAAAAATAGAAGTAAGTATGCATAGTGACTATTGGTGGCCTCATTATTATTATTAATGTTTAGTATGAATGATATGAACCCTGGTTTGTATCAACAAACTGCAGAAAAGTTTCTAAAAGAATTGAGAAATTTTGATCAAGAAAAATTAAAAAGAGAAACCATTCTACAGTCACAGACTGATATGTATAGAATAGAAAGTATAGAAAGAAAAAAACGAGTTACGGCTTCAAATTTTGAGCGAATATGTAAATTAAAAAAAAACCACATCTACTGCTAAAACTGTGGCAGCGCTTCTATATAGCACTTTTAAAGGTAACAGATCAACGGCGTTTGGGTTACAGAACGAAGAAATTGATAATTGATGCAGAATTGCCGTTTTCAGCTTGTTCTCGTGATGGTTTAATAGGAACGAATGCTTTGATTAAAATAAAAAGCTCCGAAAAAAGTGGGAATTTAAAACCATTCGAAGCTGTCCTGGACAAAAAAAATTGACTTCTGCACAGTGCAAAATAAATATTCCTTTTAAAATTAATATGTATTATTATCAAGTGCAGGGTTTGTTACACATTACAAAAAGAGATGTGTGCTATTTTGTAGTTTATACTAAAGGAGGAATAAATATCGAAGAAATAACACGGTAATTAGTCAATGTTTTACACTTGCTTCTTATCTTATTTGTCTAATCTATTACAGAGATAAATCATTTTGGATAGAGCGAATGCAACACAAATTAACAACATTTTATATGAATAGCCTCTTGCCTGAACTAATTGATTCTCGGAGAATTTTTTTTTTTGTAAAATGCAGATGTAATATATAGAATGATAATGCTTGTATTTACAAAACGACACGATTCAACCATAGAAGTTGTTCTTACAACATTGACTCGGGGACATGTTATGAATATTTAAAATTTTATGTTTAATGTTTTATTTATTATTATTTAAACACTATCTCGTAAAGTTGCCGATGTCCTTGGTCGGTGGATTGATCCACTTGATTTTATTCTTTGGCCTGATGAAGTGCTCACCTTTAGCACGAAACGTTGCCACAAAAATAAATTAAAGTGGTTTTACACGCCCCTCCTAAACGAAGAAGTCTAAATTATTTAATAAACATACAGAGGAGGAGAAAGAATCTTTACCAATTATTATTTTCATTTTTCGTGAAATAACGATTTACTTGATCATTTCAACAAAAGTTTTAAGTAGATTAATACCTAATTGCTTCTCTTATTGCTTAGTTGTTTTATTATAAGAATACGTTTATTTAATACATAAAACGTTATAATTATTATTTCGTATATAAGCCGTTAATTTCTAAACTTTTGTGAACCTGTTCGGCATCGACTTCATTTTTTGCAGATCCTCGGTCACGTTACTAAAGTTTATTTGCAACTTGCGCTACATTATTTAAATTAGAATGTCAAGGCGATTGTTTGCTTATGTCCTGCTCATAACTACTCACATATTCCCAATGGGGTTTAAATTACACCGTTTTTGTTCTTAAACAACTATTTTACTATTCTTCTTTTATGAATTGGCGTGTAAATAAAGTAAGGAACAAATTTTTTTTTGTCACTGAACATAAAATAAGAGAGAACCATATAGTGGTTTACTTAATATACGTAGATAGTTATAATCTATTAAGAAATGTTAAATCTCAAAATAAAGGTTACACTATTACAGAATCGGACTCAAAAACACAAAACCAAACAAAATAAAATTTTTCCATTTTTGTCCTGAATCTATCCCACTTTACCTTACTCATTGTCTAAAGTCTTAAAAATTTTCTATAGGATAATTATATCCTGTAATGACAAAGGAATCGTAAATTCCAAAGTATTTAGTTAAAAATAGTACAGTAATTTCAAGTATGTATGCATACATTGCACAGCCAAATTTTTTTTTAATAATCAGACCAATATTAAAATGATGATATTAATTATGTATTGTAATTTCGGATGTGCAATTAATATTCCATTAATGATAGTAATATTAGTAGTGGCAATATTTAATATAATGTATAAAAATGCTAGAATTATTAGCTTGCATAAGATATACATTCTCTAAAAATAAATTTTAAGCATTAGATACATTTAAAATTTGAAATAAATACCAATCTGGCATACCGTGCTTATTGTTATTTACAGATGAGTAAGCTTAAATTTCTATTATTTTATTACTATGCAGGCAATAAAATTACAATGCTTCAAACTTCTAATGAGCAACACTATTCCGCCTTTTAAGGATGAAACAAGGGTGAAATGCAAGATGTTGGTGCTCATAATTTATGGTTTTTAGCAGACAATGTTTTAAGACTTTCCCTTGAAATATAACAATAACATTCTAATAGTACACTTTCAGTTTTACAGATAAGTCGAATAAATTATTACTTAATAATACTCTTTATCTTGTGTGACTAACCGTCATGGTGAAGCACGATCTTGCACCGGTTCTGCCGTCGCCACCTAACCCTTCTAACCCGTCCACTTCTGCTCGATCTTGCACCACTTCCGTTTCATCAAACCGTTCCGTGTCTTCTAATGTTTCTTCTGGACCTACAAACGCTCGCTATTGTCTCCGTAACTTGCCTACTAACATTAAAACACAGAAACAAATCTACAATTCCTTGTTTTCTTTACAACTTCCGCTTACTAACCTCAAGCTCAATTTCAACCGGACTGCGTTTCTTGAAACCTCAACTCTGCTTCCCACTGACACGGAACGGAAAATCCAACACCTCTACGGCGACCCTAACATCAATATTTCTCAATTATCTGGACCCAGGCCGCTTAACTACAACGCTAATGCTAATACCCATTCTTTTACCTGCGTTTTGCGCAACATGGACAAAGATATTACCGAACCTGAAATCCTAACTGCTATAAACCTCCAAAAACTCACAAAAGCCATCAGAATTATTTCCCGCCTCACCCAACAACCGACTACGCTAATCCGCTTAATCACTCCCAGCAAAACCACCCTCGACTACCTACTGGCCAGAGGCGTCTACATGTATGGCAGACACTATCTGTGCGAGCCTTCCAACATCCCACAACCTGTCCCCAAATACTGCTCTACCTGCACTAAAGTATGTCACCTTTCGGACGAATGTCCGACTAGAGTTCTGACCTGCCCTAAGTGTGGGGGAAACCACAATTCTTCTACTTGCCCATCCACCGAACCCAAATGCAACAACTGCTCTGGCCCGCATCCAACTTATTCCTTTGCATGCGCTGTCCGCAATGCCCTTCCCTAAACCGCCGAGGCTACCGCTCAGCCAACTGCTATCGACACTGATAGCGAATCAGAAACTACTTCCCTTTTCGAAGATGACGTTGCAGACACTAATCTCAGACTGAAACCCTTCATCAAAACTCTAACTCTATCCCTCATGTACTTGTTCCCCGATCGCCGCAACGAAATAATCAAAACCATCAATAGAACCACCGCTTCTATTCTAAACTGCAAAGTCTACATGTCTTTTGCCAAATCTGCTGTCGCCTTCACTTTCAAGCAACACAACACTTACTGTGCTACCAAACTTACAAAAACCCCGGAAAATATGCGAACTAATTTAAAGCACAAATTGTGTCGACCAATCATTTAGCGCGATTTGTTAAAGTACATTTAAAATCATAAGCATTTATTTATTAATTTTGTCGACATTTTGGTTTTTATTTACGTTGTTATTTTGGCTTTTCACATTACTTTTTGCTCTTATATTTGAATTTCGTCTTGATATATTCTATAATATATTCCAATTTACCTTTAAAACATTTGGTAAGTATTTTTAGGTTAAAATTATTTCTAATTAATTTGTAACACAAAATTTATTTTGGTTATAGTAAAAAAGCAGCAATAATTCAAATAAAATTTTGTATTACAGTTTAAAACCATGGAAAGCAGAACCCGAAAAGTGGTTCATTCGGAAGCACGAAACATTATTCGTAATATCATGGATTTCTTAGATAAACAGAAAGCAGATGGTCAATGGATATATCCAATCAAAAAAGCTTCTGAACTTGCTGCTGCTGCAACAGGGAAATCTTTAAGTTTTATTAAGAAAATTCGTAAAGAATCTAATGATGCCGGAGACTCACACTTAAGAAGTCCTGATAAGAAGCGTCGAACTGGTGCAGCGAACAAAATTGAGTTGGATGATTTTGATCAAGCTGTTTTAAGAAGATCTGTGCATGAAATGTATACAGTCGATCATCAAGTACCTACAGTGAAAGTGTTAGTGGAAAAAATGAAAGACAAAGTCAACTACATGGGAGAACGTGAAACTTTACGAAAGTATCTTTTAAAACTTGGGTTTCGTTACAAGAAATGCTGTAATAAAAGTAAACTTTTAATGGAACGAAATGATATTGTAGCTTGGCGTTCACGATATTTAAGGAAGCTGAGAGAGAATGATGCTAAAGGCAACAATAAACAACCAGTAACGTACTTAGATGAAACCTATATTCACCTACCATATGGAGTTAACAAGGGTTGGCAGTCCGCAGAAGAGCCAGGTGTTTATAAATGTGATCGAACTGGGCAACGACATATTATAGTGCATGCAGGTGGTTCATATGGGTTTGTAAACAACGGTCTTCTAATTTTTAAATAACAAACTAAATCTGGTGACTATCATGACGATAAGAATCATACAAATTTTATGCAATGGCTGGAGAAGCAACTTATTCCAAATCTACCCCCTAATGGTCTCATTGTAATGGACTCAAGCAAATAAAGAAACCTCCAACTCAAAGCAATCGTAAAGAAGATATTCGTTCGTGATTGGAAGCAAATGGAATTTCTACAAGTGAAATGCGAAAAGCAGAGCTATTAACTTTAGTCAAGCAGCATCCTACATCAAAAAGTTATTTTGTTGATAAATTACTAAGTGATCATGGACATACTGTTGTTAGATTGCCTCCTTACCATTGTGATTTAAATCCAATTGAATTTATATGGAGTCTCGTAAAAAGAAAAGTCGCAATGAATAATGTGGCACAACGAGGAAGTGACATCGAAAATTTAGTTCGAAATGCATTTTGTGAAATTACAAATAAAGATTGGCAAAAACAGTGTAATCACGTGTCACCATCATTCAAAATTTGTCACTGTGGATGAAAATTTACAAGGGTTTCGTGGGAGATGTAGTTTTACACAATATATCCCAAGCAAACCAAACAAATACGGATTGAAAATCATTGCATTAAGTGATGCAAAAACTTTTTATACCAGTTCCATGGAAGTTAAGGTTGGTACACAGCCTGACGGTCCTTATAATTATAAAAAAGACAATACTGGCAAATCTGTTGTTGAACGTTTGTACGAGCATATATATGGTACGAACAGAAACGTCACAACACAAAACTGGTTTACAAGCACGCCACTTGCAGAGAGTCTAAGAATGAAAAAGCTCACACTTCTTGGCACGATAAGAAAGAATAAACGCGAGTTGCCTGTAGAATATTTAGAAAAACGTAACCGACCACAGGGTTCCAGCATCTTTGTATTCCCTGGGATCGACCCTAGTATCTTTCGTTTCGAAAAAAGGAAAAAATGTTTAGCTTATTTCAACAATACACGACGATGACGCAATAAATGAGAAAAGTAAAATCCCCGAAATTGTTGATTGTTACAATCACACCAAATGTGGAATTGACATCGTGGACCAAATGTGTGCGCAATAACTGCGCTAGAAATACGAAACGCTGGCCTATGGTAATTTTTTATATAACATATTAAATGTTGCTGCAATAAATGCGTTTATTATATGTTGCGAATAACCCAGGTTCAAATAGAAATCGATGAGCTTTTTTACAAGAATTATTTGTGGACTTAGTACGTAACTATCAGAAAGATTGGCATGAATCTGCCGCGTACGCTAAAAACTAGGATACGAGAAGTAAGTGGAATGGAATAGGCGAAAAAGGTCATTGCCATTTTTGCGATTCTAAGCAAAATGGAAGGACTAAATATTATTGTGTTAAATGCAGACGTTTTATATGTTTAGAACATGTTTATGCAATTTGCGAACGAAGTTGATGTATAATGGTTAGTCGTATGTTCAGTTATTCTTCTTGTTCTTTTCAACGTTATGATTTATCTTACTGAAGAGTGTATGTACTTTTAATATAAGATATAAACAATAGCAAATACAAAAATCCATTTCTAACTTCCTAAATTACCAATTTTAGGTGACATATTTTAAACGCGAACTCACAGTCCGACGCGTCTAGTAATATTAAAACTGTTAACGCATCAATTGCAGCGTTAAGGGTTCTCATTTTATAAGGTCCTATGGCATACAAATTTTCGCATTAGTGAATCCAAGCAGCATGTTTACTTTGGACTTGGAAATATATGAATATATGATAAAACGCAACCTGAAGGTCTTTATTGTTTATCAAATAGTCCCGCTGATGTTGTGATACCACTTGTTGGAACGGTCAAAGGGACATTTCGTAATATAACGATGCAATTTATAAACGCTGCGGCAAGATCAGCTAAAAGCAGTCAGTTTGCTTTTCATAAGGATTGTACTTTGGTCTCATTTGTTCCTTAAAAAATGTTCTAATATTGACAACTCATTCAGACGACAGCATAGGAAAACCCTGAATAATAGACTACAATAGCACCAAGTATGAAGTTGATGTCGTGGATCAGATGTGTAGCTCCTATATAAATAATAGAAGATCTATCCTTACTATTTTCTTTGATAAACATAGCACCAATAAATGCACTAGTGCGGAAAGATTCCTCGATCGTTCTTCGCGTCTTCTTTGAATCTTTTGGATAGCCACAATTACCCATCGTGGTTTTTCTAGATGTGCACATGTTTTTATCGGCCATATATCCATCTTAACTTGCTTTAACGAAGGATACTCGTGCAGTTCCTATTGACGCAAAGGTATAGTAATTATAGGATTTCTATTATTTTGCTCGAATAACTTCCGCTTTGATCTATCACTGAGTGTTAGATGCGGGACTTTGCATTGAATTTTTCTCAGAGTTATAGTTGCATCGGCTTCACCATTGTAACAATTCAAATCGGTTCTCGAACGAATTAGTACAAGTTCCTGTTTAATATTTACAATCACTTGTCTATAATGTTCGGCAAAACCGAATATATGCTTCAGAAGTAAACAAATTTTTTAGACAAATCGGCATTGTTTGCACTAAACTGTACTTGACGCAGTGTATCATTGTTAGCCGGGGCCCAGTTTATATGTGCCAAAGATTTATTGTCGTTGTAGCTATACGTGGCGTATCCTTTAATTGTAGAACTAACACCTGGGTTTCTACAAATGTCCACACGCTGACCGCCCAATTCATATCGAATTTCTTTAAACAAAAAACTCGCAAAATTGTTTGTTAAATTACAGCTTTTTCCAACATCTGCTTGAGGTCTCGTTATTTCACCTTCGATGTATAGAAAACTATCGTTAGTTGCTGTGATTAAATCCTGGTTTTGTATTAAAATTCGAATTTCCTCCGGAAGACCATAATTACTACATCCGTATATCCGTATGGTAAATATGTATGAATATCATATCTAGCAATCGAATCGTCGAAATGAGCTTGTTCGAATATGTTCAACTGTTCACTAATCTCCATTGGATTATTGTTTTTCCTTCTTATTTTGTTTTTTACTTATCACCGCTCTCTGATGATGATGATGCTACTTTAACACCGATGAACTTTAAGAATAATTTTTCCTTTAATGCGAGTCTGGTTTGATTAATCGAAGGAGAAGAAGAGGACTTCTTGTTTTCTCGACAGCCACCTTGATGGTTAATGAATTTTTTGATGAATGATGTGTTTCTTATAGTCGGCTTATTACTATTAGTGATAATATGCTGTGGTTGCTCTCGATTATGTCGATTCGATGACTGATTACAACAATTTCCAATCGAAATCGAACTTTTATTAAACTTCAAACGCATATTTGCTTTTTCAACTCCAATCGAACGGTGAAGTGTTCGTCTGAACCGAAATCTATCAACTTGCCTCTTTGATTAGTCAATCTAACACTGATGTTGTCTATACGTTGAGTGTTTACCTCCAAATATTGTATGCTGTTTGGTGTTCTATCTACACTATAGCTTGGCGGTACCGATATATCCACCTCGTATAAAGTTTTTGCAGTTCTGCCGTTCAGATACGAGCCTTTTATAATGTTACACTCGATATGTATATTTGTATGTTTAATAATTTGTATATCTAGAGTAGATGTATGCCGGATATTTGGAAATAACGTTGCAGCTTCGAATCCAAGCATACGCCCAATGTTATCAGGTTGCGTGAAATCGATGATAAACATACATTGAAGTTCGCACTTTAGCGTATTGTTGAATATAATCTCATCATCAACAGCATCATCATCCGGATTCTCCTTCTTTTTATTCTTATTCGTCTTATGATATTCTTTAACTATTTCTGTTTTTAAATAATTAGCAAGTTCGTCTGTCTCATATGCACCATGTGGAATATCGATTCTGATATCTGTATGTACAGATCGAGCTGGGTTTATATAGTAAAATTTATCATTTCCATCGTGTATATTGCGTATGGAATTGCAACCGTAAAATCCAACTAATCCCATTACATGGTTGTACTTCTCGTCTAATTCGATTGGAGGATAAAAATCATAAGAAGCGATACGGTCTCAACAAATACAATCCACTACCTTTGTTTCCTAAAGCAATAGCTTCCATCGTACGATTATGACGAGCTTCTTCTTCGCTTTTAATTCGCGCATCGCGAGCTGAATTGACGGTTCTAGCAATTCCCGCCATGCCTCCTGCAAGTGCTCCGGTTGCTGAAAGACCGGCAAATAAAGGTAATAAGAATGGAAGAAATCCGCCTGTTTTAGGTATCGGTATTATGCGCGGTAGAGTAATGTTACGTTTTCCGCCAAAATGTCTTTGGCTGCATTAAGAGCCGCGTTAATCAACGTTGGCGTAATAACAATACCGCCACCGTTGCTGCCACTGTTAACATTCTTAGTCTTATAACGACCATTTTGTATTTTATCTCGAACCATTTTACGGATACTACTCAAAGGGGTCTTTTTCTTCGTCGTCGTCGTCTTATTCTTTAGTTTTATTATTATTCAAACCCATGCCGAGCATACGTTTTGTTTTCATTGCCGTTGCAACTGCTAATGCTGCAGTTTTTTCACCCGCACTCGCATCTTTCGCCTTGAACCTTTTCCAAGCATTTTGTTAAAGCACTTGATCTGCACGATGTCTTGTATTCAAATCGATGCTATTGTTATAGCTAATGTCGTGAGTTTTACAGTGAGCATCTAGAGGATTAATACCCTTATCGCCTCGCGCTAACCGATTTGCAAGCTTCGTTCCAGGTCTACAATATTGATAGCCAGGAATATGTAGTTCTATAGGTAGTTTATTAATAAGAGTATTTATCAGACCACCACCGCCACATCTACCTCTCTTTCCAACCTTCTTCTTCTTCTTTATCCTTGATACACGGCTCTTTCTAACTCGCGTCATATTATTATTATTACTATTATTTGAAAGTTCATCTTTTCTCATCCTCCTCACCAGCATGACTATTAGTTTATTTATACATATGCTTCTATTTATATTACTCAAGATAAAGAGAAAGAAAGAATAAATATTTAAGAAATCATATATGTATATATTTTACATATTTTATACAAAGTTACTACTATTAATGCTACTACTACTACTTGAATTATCAATATTACTACTGCAGACACCATAATCAGGTCTGTGATGTAAAAGTTTCATTAAACGTAATACATTATGTGGATTTATATTATTCACGTAATTCAATCAATTATTGAAAAACATTAAGTATTACAGTTACATTTACGATAAATTTGCACACAACACAAATAAAAAAGAATATCCAATTTTGTCTTTAGTTAAAAGTCCAAAGACATAACGCTTGTGTTGTTTATAAAGATTGAAATTAAGCGTGCCCGTGTTCTATTGACCAAAACCAATTTAGTTTCTGGTATCGAAAATATAACTTGCATCTATGTTTAATCGCGTCTGAATGCTGCAATAAACAAAAGCTATTATGAATCAATATGAAAATAAAACGCACCCGTGTTCTAAAAATTATGTTCATCTTAACGATGTAATCGACTTGCTTGATTAACTCGAAGGAGAAACGACTACTATAAAAGTAATATAAATCAATATGAAAATAAAACGCGTGCATGTTCAATAGACCAAAACCGATTTAACCCTTTCGTCCCGATCGGTACACATATGTACCACCTATTTTTAAAAAGTCCTGAAAATTGAACTGAACATAATATGCATATGGCAAATGTACCACGCCGGTGTTTTGAAGTTAAACAAATAGCCACCTGCAGTAGAAGCCACCTGCGACGTTGTTTTCACAACTTATTCTAATGTCGAGGTAAGTTTAGTGTAGTACATGACGAGTGATACTTCTGAAATCTGAATATTTTGCTATTGTAACGAGTTAGTTTATTTGAAATTGAATCGTAGGGAATAAATAATACTCCAATAGACAACGATCATCTGTAAGGTATCTATATTTTGTTTTTATTCGTTGATTATCTTAATTTTTTGTGACGCGGTACATATTTGTACCAGCAGTGATTTTTGACGGTACCTATTTGTCCCATCAGGTTTATAGATGAATGTGTTTTTAGAATTATTATAGCCCAAAAACGAGCACTGACACAAAAGGAGCTGGAATATGCCGCTGAACACTTATCAGATTATGATGTATCAGATGAGGACGAAGACCCATATTCAACTGGGTCAAGCGATGATTATGAGTCTGGTAGTGACAGTGGATCAGGGAGTGACCTAGAAGATAATGTTTTTCTAGCCTGAGAAACTTTAATTAGTGAAACGGACAATGAGATGAGCGATGCGGAAGAAAATTTAGTAAATGAATCGACAATCCAAACGATTTCCAGCGAAGGGTGTCGTATTGTAGACTGGGTATTTCCAACCGAAAACTTGGTTCCGGCAAAAACTCTTCCATCAGATAGAAATTGCAAAGTGAATGAAGATATATTGTCAACTTTTAGCCCACTGCAAATTTTTCATAAACTTATTCCTCGCTCACTTTACTTACAAACTGTTTAATGTACAAATCAACGCTTGAATATAATGAACAAAGGCAAAAAACATAGGGCGAAACTCACTGATAAAGGCGAAGTTCAAAAATTGTTGGGGTGTATATTTATAATGTCCTACAATAAACTGCCTGGACTTAAGCACTATTGGAGTGGAAAAGAATCTCTAAGCAATCGTGGAATCGAAAAAGCAATGTCCCGGGACAGATTTATGACACTAGTTTCAAAAGTGTATTTTGCTTCGCAGAAACCACCAAATCCATCAAAATCTTACTATATTGATGAGTTCATGTCCTGCCTGAAGCATACATTTCAAAATGTCGCCAAGATAGTGTATATCAAAGCATCGATGAGAGTATGACTAAATTCAAAGGGCGTTCGACCCTAAAGCAGGATGAGGAATAAAGTTATGGCTTCGATGTGATGCCCAGTCTGGCTATATATAAGATTTGAATGTCTATTGCGGCAAACAAGCTTCTACTCCAATAAATCAAGATTCACTAACCCTTGGGGAAAAAGTTGTGAAATCTCTTGCGTCCACAATCAAAGAGAAAGATGTGGTGTTCTGTTTTGACAGATTTTTTACTAGTGTTCATTTATTGGAAACATTGAACTTTGCTGCATTAGGAACATGCATGTCAAACCGCAAAAATGTCCCAACAATGAAGGATAAATTGGAGCATGGACAGTCTACGTTTCGACGTACTAAGAATGGGTTATTATGTACTAAATGGCAGGACAGAAAGGAAGTTATTATTATGAGTAATTGCCACAAACCTAATATGACAACAATTTCTAAAAAAACAAAAACGGGGGAACGGCAAGTTATTGAATGCCCAGAAGTTGTATCATTTTATCGTCAGAAAATGGGTGGAGTTGACAGAGCGGATCAGTTTCTAGGCTTATACGATCACGATAGAAAGTCAAATAAATGGTGGAAAAAAGTATTTTACACTTGCCTAAACATGGCTGCTGTAAATAATTGGACAATATACAATGACCTGAGACGCGAAAATAAAAAAAAACTCTCCTTTCTTTTCTCGTAACACTCGCAGAAGAACTGATAGCTGAGGGCATGCAAAATACTTCCTTACCACTTCCTAAAAGAGGACCTCCAAATAAAAACAGGAAAATGTACAATACGGTACCCTTGCACCTTCCTGTGGAAGGACAGACAAGAAGAAGATGTTCAAGGTGTACTGAGCAGAAACGTCAGAAGCGGACCAAGACAATTTGCCAGGAATGTAATATTCCTTAGCAATTAGTTGGCTCTATTAGTGTGCAATAAATAATATTTTTAAATGATTGCAGAATTATTTTACACCTGGTGGTACACATTTGTACCACATAAAAACATACATATGTGTACCCCCCCCCCGCTCTCCTAGAGGCAATTTTTTTTTTAAAGTGAACATATGTTATTTATAAGCAAATTAACAAAATCGTAACTCGTTACTAATCCTTAAGATAATATTTATATTCAAGGACGAAAGGGTTAATTCATAATGTGAAAAATATATAACTTGCATCTATGTTTAATCGCGTCTGAATAAACAAATGCTATTATAAATCAATATGTAAATAAAACGCACACGTGTTCTAAAAATTACATTTAACGTTACATATTCCCGAAAATTATATTCATCTTAACGATGTAAGCGACTTGCTTGATTAAATCGAAGGGGAAGCGACTACTATAAAAGTAATATGAATCAATATGAAAATACAACTTTTACACATAGATATGACGATTACATTTAACGTTATCTTATCGATGTGAGCGATTTTACTTGAGGGAGAAACGATGACGACAACGACTATAAAAGTAAACGTCTTCATTGTGATTAACTTTATATAACATACCTTCACGTTACATTTATATAACAACAACAACAAGGCGCGGCTATAAAATGTGCGACAACCTTATTGCAAAGTTAAATCAGAACGCGTCGGGGTTGAGTTCGAATAAAATAAAATTGAGCTCCTTGCCGTTAAATAAAGAGTTGAGAATATTATCAATAAAATCAATTAAGACTAAATTCGGTAGAGGGGTTATAATTACAGTCGATCACGGTGACGTGTTTTTACCACGTAGAATTTGCGATTGTTTAAGTGACGAGGATATAAAAAGTATTATATCTACCAATCTAAATACATATATTACATATACAGGTATGAAAGAATCCAATCAAGGATATCCAATGACCACATTAAAATTTAGTCAACATTAAGAGCGAAAAAGAGGAATAATAATAATAATACACGCGTATATGTATGTATATGTATGTGTGTGCGTGTGTAACCAAATTACATGTAAGCTAATAATAATAAAATGTCCTTAAACGATATAATTACAAAAATAAATAATCGTATAACATCAGAGTCAACTATAATCGATATACCATTAGAAATACTGAACAAATTTAGAACTAGTCTAAATGTGTAATAAAATTTTTAAAATGCAGCAATTTCCTTTACTTTTCTTCCCAGAGTATCAAATTGCAGCCGCATTTGGTTTCGCTGGACCATGAAACACTACCGACCCTAATTTATTACCATTAGGAATGTTTAGTTTTGCCAAAGATCTAATTCTTAATTACGTTGTAACTTTCGTACAGTGAAGTGTGTTTGTTTTATCGTGAATATTTAAAGGTGAGTTTCACTGAGTTTCCTATTATCTTGTAGTTTACTGCTAATATTTTTATTACCATCATTATGTTATTTTTAATTACGAGTTTTTAATGAGCTCTCCTATTGCTCAGATGCTCAGTATACTATTAACCGTATGCCTTTTGGTTTAGCTAATGCTCCAGCTACGTTTACTCGTTTGATGAGTAAAATTTTACTTCCGTACCAGAGTATTGCTCTTGCTTATTTAGACGATATTTTAGCTCCCAGTACTACAACTCAAGAAAATGTACAAAATCTTGAAATCATTCTGAAAACACTAAAAGAAGAAGGATTAACATTAAATTTAGCAAAATGTTCATTTTTAAACACTACGATTCAATACTTAGGATACGAAATCACATCTGGACTAATCAGACCAGGAAAACAAAAAATCAAAGCTGTCTCTGATTTCCCAAGACCGCAAAATTTACACCAGACTAGACAATTTTTAGGTTTAACTAGTTACTTTAGAAAACTTATTTGTAATTTTGCCTCTCTTGCTGAACCTTTAACTAGATTGACGAAAAAAGGGTAACACATGGACATGGAATGAAGCTCAAGAAGAAGCTTATATCACATTAAAAAATAAATTATCAGAACGACCTCTTTTGGCACTATATGATCCGCACGTGCACACTGAAATACACACAGATGCCAGTCAAATGGGAATTGCTGGAATCCTTCTTCAAACTCATGATAAAAAACTACATCCGGTTGCATACTACAGTCGCCAGACGAACACTGCAGAGAAAAACTATCATTCTTACGAATTGTAGATGTTGGCTGTAGTTGAAAGTGTTCTCAAGTTTCGAGTTTATCTACTAGGAATTTCTTTTACAGTAGTTACCGACTGCAATGCCCTTAAAACAACTACAAGAGTACACCTTTAATGTTGAGTATCGGCCGGGAAGACGTATGGAACATGCAGATGCTTTAAGTCGCAATCCAGGCGACGATTAGCCTCCCAAACGAATCTTACACATCACTGTTGATGATTGGATTTTGTCAACACAAATGGCTGATAGGAAAATAACCGAGATTAAACAAGTTTTGAGTAAACCTCCACATACAGAACATGAAAAAACCATTTATAAAAAATATGCTTTACGTAACGGACGAATTTATCGAATTACTATTAACGGAATTCAGTGGGTAGTACCTCGCGGATTACGCAGAGAAATAGTAAAACAAATGCACGATGACAGCGGTCATTTCTCTATAGAAAAGACTATACAAAAAATTTGTGCAACATGTTGGTTTCCACGTATGCGACCATACGTTGAGAAATATATTGCTTGTTGCGTACCGTGTTTGT
Organism: Aquatica leii; assembly: GCA_035610365.1. Classification (NCBI taxonomy): domain Eukaryota; kingdom Metazoa; phylum Arthropoda; class Insecta; order Coleoptera; family Lampyridae; genus Aquatica; species Aquatica leii. The sequence continues at coordinate 257,970,346 of CM069432.1, forward strand.
ACCAAAAATCATCTTTAAATCGCCGACAAGGATTTCTAAATCCAATTGACAAAAAACCTATTCCGTTTTATACAGTGCACATAGATCATTTAGGACCTTTTGTAAAATCTAAACATGGAAATATTTACATTATTATCTTAGTTGATGGATTTACCAAATTTGTTTTACTTACACCTGTAAAATCTACAAAGACCAAGCATGTAATTAAATTTTTATCTGACATTATAAATACTTATGGCAGTCCTAGTCGTCTTGTCTCTGATAGAGGTACCTCATTTACATCTAAATCATTTAAAGAATTTTGCTCGAATCGTCAAATTCAACATATTCTTAATGCCGTCTCTACGCCTAGAGCGAATGGGCAAGTTGAAAGACTAAATCGATCTGTATTACATGCATTAGCTACAAAACAGACAAGCGAAGATACTTGGGACGAACTAGTAGCAGATGTGCAAATTTGCAATCAACAACACTGTGAACAAAACAACGGGAAAAACACCAAGCGAAATTTTAATGGGTTACCAACCACGAATTGCTGGAATTACATCGATAATATCAGAACATGCAAGCGTCACACATGACTTGTCGATTCTACGCGAAGAGGTATATGAAAAAATAAAAAAAGAACAAGAGCGTCAAAAACATTATTTTGACAAAACAAGAATTCGATTTCGTAGTTACAAAATCGGCGATCAAGTTTTGGTTTTGACAAATAGTGCAGGAGAAGGGTCTAGTAGAAAACTACTACCAAAATATAAAGGCCCTTTTGTAGTAACGAAAACACTACCAAACGATAGGTATTGTATCGAAGATTTACCATGCTCAATTCGTAGCCGAAAAGCTAAGTATAATAACATCGTTGCTGTTGACAAAATGAAACCTTGGGTTTCGCCAGGTGGAGTGTCAGACTCTACAAATTCAGACAGTGGTTCTGATGATGTACCGTATTTAGGATAGCTATCAATAAGTTTTGAAATTTTCTATTTCACTTTTACAATTTTTTTTTATCTTATAAGTTTTTTTATATATAAGTTTTCTAGTTTTTGTTTTTTTTTAAATTTCTATAAGTCTTAGTATATATTGTAATCTCGGGACGAGATTGTTATCAGGTTGGCCGAATGTAATAAAATTTTTAAAATGCAGCGATTTCGTTTACTTTTCTTCCCAGAGTATCAAATTGCAGCCGCATTTGGTTTCGTTGGACCATGAACACTACCGACCCTAATTTATTACCGTTAGAAATGTTTAGTTTTGCCAAAGATCTAATTCTTAATTACGTTGTAACTTTCGTACAGTGAAGTGTGTTTGTTTTATCGTGAATATTTAAAGGTGAGTTTCACTGAGTTTCCTATTAACTTGTAGTTTACTGCTAATATTTTTATTACCATCATTATGTTATTTTTAATTACGAGTTTTTAATGAGCTCTCCTATTATCTATTAAATTAATATTATTCTTTTGAATGTGAGCATCATTTACTGTTTCTATTTATGATGTTTGATTGAGCCGTTTTGATTAAATTTATGAGTTTGAGACTCAATATTTTAATAGACAGTTATAAATGCTTTTATTGAATGTTAAATGATAATTATGAATTTAAAAGTTGCATTGGTCACGTCTTGCGCAATTCGTTCAATGTTTACATTAATTAGACAATGGAGTGCGATGTCAATAAATGTTGGTTGTTGTCAATTATGTTTTGAATATTGTCTATGAATCTACATTTAAGAGTTGCTAGTTGATTTGCTTAATTCAATGTTTAAATTGTGGCGATAAGGCCGTTTGACGTTTTGCTGGTGTGTGTCGACATGGTCGAATTCGTTTGTTACTAGAACTGAAAGGGTTCTACAGAGATTCTGGGCGGGTGGAATGTAGTCGTACTCCTATTGCACTACCTAGGTCTGATGTTTATTTGATTTGGTAACGCGGTTCGATCATGGTTCATTTGGAACCGGAGCATTGCGCTCATTTGGGTATCTCTAGTTATCTTGTTATAACGGTCCCGGACGGAAGCACTCTGAGTGGATGGAATGTAGTCGTACAACCATTGAACACTTGGAGCTGACATTGGGTGGCGTTGTCAGGAACCTAAGCGGTCTGATTCTAATATTTTATTTCAGTAATAATCCAGCATGATTTGATTATCGCTCCATTTGAATTTTAGATATGTGTGATATCTATTTATTGATCATTATTATCAAAAGCAAATAATTAATTGTAGTAAATGAATTGATAACGGGATGCTCAAACGTACTTTCTTGTTTTAAGTTTGCAGAAGGTGAGAATTCAGTTCGGCCACGTCACTCCATCTCCAAACCATGTTTGGTTTTATGACCAATTATTAATCATGAAATGACTTACAAGGTAATGTGCCAATTATCGTTATGTTTACTATTACCTGACATTTAGTTTATCACTTATTAGCAATTGTGATTTTGATTAATTGTACGCCCTTAATTACCTTTTTGTGAGGTGCATTTTTATTATCATCTGCATTGTTATTATTTGCATCGATTATAATATAAAATTAAAAAAAAAAACAATCTTAAATTTGCATCTTACAAATGAAACTTTAAAATTGCGTAATATAAATAACCGCGTAAAACATGCAAAATCCTTTATTTGTCAAAAACGTAAAATTAAACGGTTTTTTGTTAATTTAATTAAATATAATATATTTCCGTCAACTGGAATTAATAGACATTTGGAGACTGTTATAAATAATCTAAAGACTTTTGAAATTCGTTTTAAGAAGCTAATGCTTCTCAACAACGGCAGCCGATAAAGAAAAACAAAATGTTAAAGTTCGTAATTTATTATCACAAAGCGTATGCTGGGTCGATACATTATCAGCATTCAAAAATCATCTTAGAAGTGGCTTAATTGTAAGCCCGTTTTAGACGGAACAATTTACTTGTACAAAAAAATTGTATACAATTTTATTGTATCGTGTAAATTACCATTTTTAAATTCTTGTACAAGAAAATACTAAAAAAATAGGACGTGTTCTAATTTCTACAATTCTTGTATATGTGCGCGTGCGCCTTGCGAATACCTCAATGTTTACAATTTTACATCAGCTGTCCCGCGTTCGAAATACAAAAAAAAATAATTATTTCATTTCATTATGTGAAAATAAATATCTTGTTACATAACTGTGTAGTTTAATACCAAAACTCGTCAGGTTCCCTTAGCGGACCCTGTACAAAAAAAATTAATTATTTCAAAACTAAACAAGATATCTTAACAAAATTTTAGAGGGTGTTTATACGTGATAATAAGCATGCAAAAAAATTTAATAGAATTTGAAAACAAAGATCAATTATAATATTCTAATTATACTTCCGTAATGATGTGACATTAATTTCGAATATAAACTAATAATTTTTAAATTTAAACTATACCATAACAAATCAATTAGGGATATAATCGTCCCAGTGGTATTATAATTATTCTTCGGTAATGATGTGACACCCTATAAAAGCGTTTTGTAAACAAGCAAAATAATTAACATCTAAGAGAAACTAATATTTTTAAAATTTAAATTATACCATGATAAATCAATTGGGGATGTAATCGCCCCAATGGTATTCTAATTATTTTTCGTTAATGATGCGACACCCTATATAAGCATTATGTTCATATCATCCTTTACCACTTCGGTGTTTTATTTGTAGACACGATTTCACGTTGCTTGCGGAAGTTTTGCTACAGAGTGTGTATTAATTGCGATTCTAATTGCAGATTTGGTTTGTGTTTTTCTAAACTTACTATTACTATTACTTTTCAGATTTTTTGTTTTGAATTTTATTGTGTTGCTTTTGTCTTTTTGTTCGTGTTTTGTGTTTTAACTTTGTTTTAGAATGGAACGGATTGTCGCTGCTGAGAACCTGACGCTGCTACAGTTAGGAACGTTCTTTGGGAACCATGACACCGAAGAAGAGTTTAGAGAAGCGAATCGTCGTGGGATAATGCTGCTGGAGAACCTCGAGATTTTACCCACCAAAGAAGAGGAGAAGACCTGTCCAACATGTCAAGCTGGGTTGAGTGCAATAACGGATCGTACTCGCACTTTAGGATGGCGTTACAGAGCCAACGGACCTGTCAAGCATCGCATGGAACCAACAGCAAACACCTTCGTCGATCACGCTAGAGTAAACGAGATAGGTTCATTTCGCATCATTATTTTAATGTATTCGTGGCTTATAGGTATGCCTGTGACCAGTGCACAGGTTCAGGTTGGTGCAGAAACAGCGATGGCGTGGTACAAGTATTGCAGAGACGTCGCAACGAAGATCGCGTGGCATGACTTGGGGCAAATTGGAGGACCAGGAGACGTCGTTGAAATAGATGAGACGCATCTTTTCAAAAGGAAGTACCACGTAGGAAGAAGAACACTGTGGGAACACCACTGGCTGTTTGGAGGAATTAGTAGAGCCACGAAGAAGCGCTTTGGAGTAATGGTACCGTCCAGAGATACAGAAACGTTAGTCCCCATCGCCCAGAATTGCATCGACAGCGAATCTTTTATTTGTTCAGACCAATGGAGGGCGTATGGTATTCTGGATACCATATTTGAGGGACACGGTACTGTAAATCATTCTACGAATTTCTTACAGCCCCCGCTAGGAGAAGATCCGATTTCGGTACCCACGGGGACCTTTCTGCCGGAGTGCCTCGATAAGAATTGGATTGTACCACCGCCTCGAGTAAACCTGCAACCATTTCGCATACACACAAACAACGCCGAAAGGTCTTGGAGGGAACTGAAGAGCATTCTGACGAAATGCAACGGGTTGCAGGTCACGGAGGGGTACATTGGCAAATCGGAAGAATATCCTAGACGAAAATGCTACAATAACAGAAAAGTTTTTTAGACAGAGCTTATCCAGGTATAAGAAAAAACCCAATGCAGATTGACATAGAAAACTGCAATTGCCACGAGTGCGAAGAATAATCTTTTTTTTTCAGATTCTTTTAATCTTTTTTTCTTTCAGATTCTAAAAATCTTTTTTTCTTTCAGATTCTAATAATCTTTTTTTCTTTCAGATTCTAATATTTTTTTCTTTCAGATCCTAATATCTAATTTTGGTATTTCATTTATACTTCGTCCTAAGGAGTTGAAATTTTAGTATGACATGCTTATTATCACGTATAAACACCCCCTAAAATTTTGTTACGATATCTTGTTTAGTTTTGAAATAATTATTTTTTTTTGTATTTCGAACGCGGGAGGAGGGCGTATGGTATTCTGGATACCATATTTGAGGGACACGGTACTGTAAATCATTCTACGAATTTCTTACAACCCCCGCTAGGAGAAGATCCGATTTGGGTACCCACGGGGACCTTTCTGCCGGAGTGCCTCGATAAGAATTGGATTGTACCACCGCCTCGAGTAAACCTGCAACCATTCCGCATACACACAAACAACGCCGAAAGGTCTTGGAGGGAACTGAAGAGCATTCTGACGAAATGCAACGGGTTGCAGGTCACGGAGGGATACATTGGAGAATGGATGTATCGGAAGAATATCCTAGACGAAAATGCTACAATAACAGAGAAGTTTTTTAGATTCTGCAACGATGTCGCCAGAGCTTATCCAGGTATAAGAAAAAACCCAATGCAGATTGACATAGAAAACTGCAATTGCCACGAGTGCGAAGAATAATCTTTTTTTTTCAGATTCTTTTAATCTTTTTTTCTTTCAGATTCTAATAATCTTTTTTTCTTTCAGATTCTAATAATATTTTTTTCTTTCAGATTCTAATATCTAATTTTGGTATTTCATTTATACTTCGTCCTAAGGGGTTGAAATTTTAGTATGACATGCTTATTATCACGTATAAACACCCCCTAAAATTTTGTTACGATATCTTGTTTAGTTTTGAAATAATAAATTTTTTTTGTATTTCGAACGCGGGAGGAGGGCGTATGGTATTCTGGATACCATATTTGAGGGACACGGTACTGTAAATCATTCTACGAATTTCTTACAACCCCCGCTAGGAAAAGATCCGATTTGGGTACCCACGGGGACCTTTCTGCCGGAGTGCCTCGATAAGAATTGGATTGTACCACCGCCTCGAGTAAACCTGCAACCATTCCGCATACACACAAACAACGCCGAAAGGTCTTGGAGGGAACTGAAGAGCATTCTGACGAAATGCAACGGGTTGCAGGTCACGGAGGGATACATTGGGGAATGGATGTATCGGAAGAATATCCTAGACGAAAATGCTACAATAACAGAGAAGTTTTTTAGATTCTGCAACGATGTCGCCAGAGCTTATCCAGGTATAAGAAAAAACCCAATGCAGATTGACATAGAAAACTGCAATTGCCACGAGTGCGAAGAATAATCTTTTTTTTTTCAGATTCTTTTAATCTTTTTTTCTTTCAGATTCTAATAATCTTTTTTTCTTTCAGATTCTAATAATATTTTTTTCTTTCAGATTCTAATATCTAATTTTGGTATTTCATTTATACTTCGTCCTAAGGGGTTGAAATTTTAGTATGACATGCTTATTATCACGTATAAACACCCCCTAAAATTTTGTTACGATACCTTGTTTGTTTTGAAATAATTAATTTTTTTTGTATTTCGAACGCGGGACTTAGAATATTTTTTCGTTTTTTTTAGGGCATCGGGCTTTTGGGTACTTCATTTATACTTCGTCCTAAGGGGTTGAAATTTTAGTATGACATGCTTATTATCACGTATAAACACTCCCTAATAATATCTTTATTAGTATCTATCATTTTGTATATAACAGTAGTAGTTCCAATGCGACGCGCGTGTACTCAATACTTATTTCTACCGATACCCAAAAGCCGTATGCTTACCCACGCATATTTGTATTTGTTTTTTTGATATCAGTCTCAATCAAATTCAAAATAAAATTGAACTGTTCTTCATTCATCCTCAAAAAATTCGAATAACTACTTCGTTTTTTAAGCCACGTTTTTGACCACAGCTTTCTTCTACGACTCCGTGTAACTTTTTGCACGCCATTCAAGAAAGTTGCAATTAAAGGCACTGTCGCTAACAATAACAATTTGGTTTTAAACCTCATTTTATAATTTGGAATACACAGTTACGTTCTTTGTTAATATAAATTAAGGTTAAGATCACAAATTACATTTAAGTTTATGGTGGGTTAAGATCTTAGGTTAAGATCATCATAAATAAACGACTAGATTTGTCACCATTCATTTTACAAAAATTAATATTAAAAATTATATCATTTAAAGATCTGACATACCCCACTCAGTTACTTTTTGCGGACATGAAAATTAATACAATACGACAATTATATCTACAAAACTTAGCCATTTTTTCATTTAAATATCAAAATCTACTTAATTTTTCAACACATTCACATAACACAAGACACATCCAAAGTAAAAATGTAATTTTGCCAAAAAGAATTAAAACTAGCTCACATAGACATGCGAGTTATTTATGCTCAAAATTATATAATATCATGCCATTACACTTAAAACAATGTAGTTCACTAAATATATTTAAACGTAAAGTAAAGCTTTGGTTAAAAAAGCTGCCGTTTGATTTTTATGACGAATTTACACACTCTTCATAACAAACATACCAAAATAAAAAAAGTTAAGTAAAAATATTTACCAATACCATATGTATTAAATAGTACGTTCGGTACATTTTTGATATGGTTCCGTATTATGCCACACACAAGCCTAAGCTCATGCGGCACATATTATTATAATATTATAAATAATTGTACCATGCAATGGAATTCAATAAATAAATAAAAAAATTTCCACCAACATTCATAAAATAAAGATTAAATAACTAGAAAACAGCTGATTGCTACTTCCATTGCGCAGAATCGTTTTCAATAAAGTTGTACCGTCTAAATGCTTTACAATTTTAATATATACAATATTTTACAAAAAAATTGTACACATTTTTCTTGTACAAGTAAATTGTTCCGTCTAAAACGGGCTTTAATATAAAACATAAAACTCTAGACACGTTTTTAGAAGACTGTTTTAAACTATTTTATAATCGAGTTAGACGCATATCTAATAACGATAAGAAGTCTATTAAAGTAAATTGTGTTTTAATATGCGAGTTTATAAAAAAATCTATCATCGATGGCGAGAATAGCAACAATAACATCAACAACAACAACAAAGACGGAGATGGTATAATACTCGACAACAAATACTTTAATTCAAAAAACGCTCAAATTCTATCGAGTCAATTTAAGAATAAAGATAGGTTCAAGGAATGGTTTTCGACTAATCTCATTGCAGATATTTTAAATAAATTAGATAGTTTTCAAGAAGTTTCATCGGGTTGGGGGTTACACAAAATCATAGCTCTTACGTTAAATATTTACGTCGCAAATCGAATGTTTTGTGGTTCTTCGTTCATCAAATTACCGAATAATCGCCAAGAGCAGTTATTAATATACACAACGATTATGGATGTTTTGGATGGAGTATTGTAGCTGCGATAACACCATCGAATGATGATGCTAAGAAAAAGAAAAATGTTAGCCGAACTACATCATATCCACATTATTCAACAATACTTAACTTGGAAGGTATACAATTCCCTATGACGCTTAAACAGATACCTAAGTTTGAACAAACAAATCCAACAATTTTGGTCAATGTTTATCAGCTATCAGCTATCGTTAAAGAGCGGAAAGAAAAAGAATACGAAACACTACGTAACAACTCCTATATGTCTAACATCGGAGAAGAAAGAAAAACATGCCAATCTACTTCTAATTCGAGAAAACTATCACGAAACAGACGATGATAGTGACGACAACGACGACGACGATGAAAACACCTCTGAAACTAACCGTAATGATGAAGACAATAATGGTAATTCTAATATCAAATCTACAGGTAGGGTAGATGTAAGGTATAATTTTTGTCTCATAAAAAACCTATCAAGATTCGTTAGTATGCAATTATCTAAGAATAAAAATTAAAAATATATTTGCGGTCGATGTTTATAATACTTTTATTCGAAATCATGTTTAAACAAACATTTCATAGATTGTCAAAAATTAAATATGTGTAAAATAAAATTTCCTAGACCGGGTAGTGTAATTAAGTTTAAGGATTTTATGAATCAAATGCCTGCATCGTTTGTTATATATGGTGATTTTGAATGTCTATTGCTAAATGCAAGTAACAATTCTCTAAATGCCTTGAAATATAATGGTAGCGGGTGTGCTAACAGCAACATGAACAAATACCAGTATTATAAAGCTTTCAATTCAGGTTATTTTCTACAATGTCACTTTCATCGTTCCATATCGTTTTATAAAACATACAGAGGTCTTGATTGTGAGGATTGGTTTGTGAAATTATGTTATCTGACATGCTATTTCAAAAATATTTTCAACAAACTGTACCTATGAAGCCTATGTCTCGAGAGGAATTATTAAATTTCACATCGGCTTCCAATTGTCATATATGCGAAGAGTCGTTTAAAGATTAGATTGAGAAAGTTCGAGATCATTGCCATTTTAGCGACCGATATCGCGGTGCAGCACATGTTTATGTAATTTAAACTTCAAATGTCCTCAGGTAATTCCAGTTGTGTTTCATTCTCTATCCAAGAACGATGGGCATTTATTTATTAGAAACCTCGTTAAAAAATGTAAAGGGAAGATCGAGCTTCTACCCTTGAATAAAGAATGTTATATTTCTTTTAAAACGGTTTAAAGTTTAGATTCATAGACTCGTTCCGCAATGTTAAAGTACACTAAGGTTGAATTGGAGCTTATATCCGACCATCGACATATTAATGTTTGTAGAGCGTGGAATTCGAGGCGGGTTATCGCAATGCTCGATAAAATATAGTAAAGCTAACAACAAGTACTTGAATGATCGTTATAATCCAAACGAGTCTGAAAATTATCTAATTTACCTAGACATAAATAATTTATATGGTCTCGCCATTTCACAATATCTACCCTACGGCTACGGTGGGTTTAAATGGTTAAACGTAACCACCGAAATAAAAAACTTCTTACATGACGTTAAAAACGATTCGGATCGGGGTTATTTGCTTGAAGTTGACTTGGAATATCCTATAAATATTCACGATCTGCATAATCATTTACCTCTTTGTGCCGAACATAAATGTCCTTCGGGGAGTAAACAAAAGAAGCTATTAGCGACACTATAATCAAAATCGCGTTATGTCATTCATTTAATAATAATACGGTCGCAATTGAAATGAATAAAACGGAAATTTTATTCAATAAACCTATATATGTCGGGATGTGCATATTAGACGTTTCAAAGATTTTTTTATATCGATTCCATTACGATTATATGCTTCAAAAGTTTGGTCATCAAAACTGTCATCTTTTATACACCGATACGGATAGTTTAATTTATAACATACAACATAATGATAAAAAAAACAAGATTCACACATGTTCGACACCAGCGGGCACGCTGAAGATAGTATTTTCGGGATATCGCGATTGAATAAAAAGGTTTTAGGGATGATGAAAGATGAATGCAACGGAGGCATTTTATATGAATTTGTAGGCCTAAAATCAAAACTGTATAGTTTTAAAGTACAAAACCCTAATGATATTAATAATACTAACACAACCAACTAACAATCTGACTCCGCAATTGTTATTAAAAAGGCTAAAGGGGTTTTGGATAGCGTTGTACATAATACAATTTCGTTTGACGACTATTTAAAATGTATAAGAGAAAATGTTACATTGCTGTGAGAACAACGAATGATTAGATCATCTAATCATGACATTTTTACAATAAAACAAAACAAAGTTGCTTTAGCCGCAAATGATGATAAACGGTGCATTCAGCCTGATGGAATTCATACACTAGCATGGGGTCATTACTTGCTATCCGATTGTTAATTAGAATAAGAATGTGGTTTTAGTATAATCATTACTATTATTATTAGTATTATTATTATTATTTTAAGTTTTTCTTCTTCGTCAATTTTTAACATATATTTTGTGTAAATTTTAGTAGTAGTTGTAGTAGTAGTAGCGCACACACACACTGTAGATATATAATAATAATAATAAATGCAAATAATAAAATTGAGCTTTTTATTTCTTAATACCTATCTTATTAGGTGATGAGGATAATGATGATGAAGTATTTACCTTATTGCTGCTCACCCCGCTCACAGTTGAGTTGCATACAGACGGTTAAGCAATTGCGCAAGCTTTATTACACCTCTCTACATACAGGCATTTCTACATATTAGTCTGAGTCTATCTATGACAGTGTCATCTCATCCTCATCATCGCTGTCGAGTTAAAAGAACAAGAATGAGTGAAAATAAATTACAACACGATGTACACATGTTTCTGGAACGATCGAAATATAGAAGTGTACCATTACATTTGAATTCGATGCCGACATTATTTGAAGATTGCGGTGACAGCAAAAGTGTTGAAATTTCGAGATCTCAATCATCCGGTTCGGGATGGTCAACGTGAACTACAACATGTAATCCAATCGAAGAAGAAGCTCGACTTACTCGTCATTATAATGCATCCATCGAACCTCTTGTAAACTCGACCAGCTACAAAATTGATTAGGAAGGTAGCAAATATATTGAAATCGGATACAGCACCTATCTAGATTTGAAACCTGTAATAAGAGTTTGGAGCGAACTACAGGTGTAATAATAATAATAATAATGTTTTTTACGGTGCTGGTAGTGGTGGTGGCGGTAGTTGTGGTGGTTATGATAAGGAAAATGTATTATTCACGGCTGAAGAATGGATTACATTTATAAAACTTCGGTCGTACATAATGAACGATTTCTATTATCGCAATTCTACAACGACGACGATGACGGCTTATAATGAAATCATCACAAAAACCGACGATATCTCTCGTGATTTGAAGATACATTATAATTGCGTGTTTATTCGTAAAGATGGAATAGATAACATCGATGATGATGATGATGATAAAAACTTTTCGAAAACAGTTACCATAACACGTGATTTTCACTCATGCACTTTCGAAAAGTATGAAACGGGCAGCTTCTTCAATTTAAGTGACATTGTCAGCTATCGTCTAGAACTAATATGTTCGTATAAATTAAAAGAAGTTTACGATTGTATTATTCATCAAGTGACGGCTGCGATTATGCGGAAAAGTGAATCTAACAACGGTGACGGCGATTGTGCTTTACAACCGTACGATTTGTTTGAAAAAACTTTGAATTACACGAATAATATAAATTGTATTATGTTTAATGGAACTTTTACATCACAGACCTGATTATGTTATCTGTAGTATAGATAATTCAAGTAGTAGTCTTAGTGGTAACTTTGTATAAAATATGTAAAATATCTTAAATATTTATTCTTTCTCTTGATCTTGGGTAATATGCATAGAAGCATATGCAGTATGAGTCATAGGAAGGGTTGCGTGAAAAGATAATGATCCTATCCACATCTGTCATTCGGAGTATGAGTCATAAGGGTGAAAATGTCGATTCTGTAATCCAAATGCGTGAATGAGCCATAAGAGTGAAAAGATAATGACCCTATCCGCATGTGAGAATGATTCATAAGGGTGAAAAGATAATGACCAGATCGATATCTGCCATCCAGATGCTTGGATGAATTAAATCCGCCACAAAAAGGAAATTATTCAAACCGCAATCCGCGACAAAAATTCCGCTAATTAACCCGCTACAAAAGCCATTGCTTTTACCATGTGTCTCAAAATCCTTATAGGTTTTTCGCGGGTGTTCTAGAATCCTCATTGGTTTTTCACGGGTGTTCTAGAATCCCCATAGCTTATACTACTGGGAGCAGTTGATTAAATAGACATGCAAGTTAGTTTTGTGAATTGCGCAAAGAAATCGTTAAAATGGTACAAAAACCTGTTTTTTTCATTTGCTGGACTTATGTTTGTACATTGCTTATGTGTTGTTTCAAGTGGCGAGCGGATTTTCTATAACAAGTTGTGGCTCAGATAATCGAAAAATATCCTATTTCTTTGAAGAAACAAGGCGGTGCCACAGAGCGTCAATAATCCACTTCGACTAATAGAGAGGCATTTTCCACACCCCGTCCCACAAACTGAAGCTCCAGGATCAACAACCCAACGTGGGAAGAAGAAACGTTCAGGCACACGCTTTATGTGTCTAGAATGCAACGTTGCATTATGTGTGTATCCTTGTTTTGAAAAATTTCACTCTGTTAAAAAGTTTTAGGGAAAACTATGTGAAAACTTTGTTTTATTAGTTTAAGCTTTTGCTTAGGTATTCATTTTCCTCATTTTTAGAATTACATTTATTATTTTATTATTCTTTGTGTCTTCTGTTTCTTTTCTTCTTCTTTTTTCATTTATAATAAAGTTATAATATAATTTAATAAAATACCTACTATTGAGAGAGCTTAAAAACTAAATGCCGTACTTGTACGTCAGCCGTTCTACTAGTAATGGTTTATTACAACTGCCGCACCAGTACGGCGTTCGTCTTCCTTAGTCAATATTTTTGACGTACATTTACGGCGTTCGGTAAGTTTGGTGTGCAATAGCATAGTATATGAACGCCATTCGTCCAGTAAAAATGCAAATTTCCTAAAACACGTAGAGGAAAGGGGGGTAAGATGGGGACATGAGGCAAGATGGGGTTTTTCAATAGCAACGGTATCTGTGTCTCTAACTATCTAGTTTTATGTGAACTAAGTCGTATCTGATGAATTCTGTAATGTATAGCACAGACGTGAACCAACAATCAACTGTATATTCGGTTACAACCACGTTTTGTGTTTTCGATAGTGTTTACAAAATTTCATTAGATACTTTAGAGGTGAGTTATCTTGCTTTTTTATATTTTTCGTAAAGCCTATCATTTAGAGCATGGTTCTATGATTATTATTGTATAAAGTAAATCACTGATAAATAGATTCTTAATTTAATTTTTACGCGTTCAGCCTTAAAAATCATATGGGGCATGATGAAGTTATTAATACGGGGCAAGATGGGACTAGGGCCAGCTTGCTATAAATTAGCATTTGTTCCACACATACACATTGTTTTAGGATTTTTAAGTTAATTGACTATTAAATTTTAGTAAGAAATTTTTAGTTTACTAAATTGCTGTGATTTATTTAGATAATGGTTCGTACATACGTGCGCAAAACAGATCGTCAAGGATGGTCAGAAGAGAGTATGCGGCAAGCTATTGATGAAGTATTGCAAAAAAGAATGGGATTAAGGAAGACTGCTTTAGAATATCACGTCCCACAATCGACATTAGAGCGCAAAGTTAAGCGATTTAGGGAAGCAGAAGCAGCTGATACGCCTCCACCCGTGAAATGCAGTTTAGGACCAAAAACCACCGTTTTTACTCTTGAAGAAGAAAACACTCTTGTATCGTATTTAAAGACAATGGAGGCCAGGTTGTTTGGTCTTACCACACTAGACTTGAGAAAATTAGCTTATCAACTAGCTCAGAAAAATAATAAGACGAATGCATTTTCAGCAGAAAAAGAAATTGCTGGCCTAGACTGGATGAAAGGATTTTTGAAAAGGCATCCAGATTTATCGCTTCGAAAACCAGAGCCTACATCTGTTGCTAGAGCTATGGGGTTCAACAGAGTAGCCGTAACCAATTTTTTTGATTTGTTAGGAAGCATTTTGGACAAATATAAATTTTCAGCAAATAAAATTTTCAATTGCGATGAAACCGGGGTTTCAACTGTGGCCAAGTCAAAATCCAAGATAATTGCCGGACGGGGGAGAAGACAGGTGGGTAGTCTCTCATCAGCAGAAAGGGGTCAAACAATTAGTGCAGAAATTTGCTTTAACGCTGCTGGTACGTATATGCCACCCATGCTAGTTTATCCTCGAACACGAATGAATCCTGATCTGCTGAATGGCGCTTTTCCAGGAACATGGGCAGAATGTCATCCGAGTGGTTGGATGCAGAGTGATATATTTGTAAATTGGTTTAAAAAGTTTGTAGAATTCTCTCATGCATCGTTAGACAATCCTGTGCTTCTACTATTAGACGGTCACGCAACGCATACAAAAAATTTGAGTCTTATAGAATTTGCTAGAGCAAACGGCGTTATTCTGTTGTGTTATCCGCCTCACTGCACACACCGTTTGCAGGCACTGGATGTTGCATTTATGAAACCACTCAGTACTTATTACGATGTCGAGGTTTCAAATTGGCTTCGCTCAAACCCTGGCCGCGTAGTTACCAACTTTCATGTAGCTCACTTGTTTGGAAACGCATTTGTGAAAGCGGCTACGATAAGCACAGCTATTAATGGTTTTCGGCAAACTGGTGTATGGCCATATAACCCAAATGTCTTTACTGACGCAGACTTTATAGCGGCAGAGACTACCGATAAACCTATGACTCCATTAGAAGATACTACCAATACCATAAATTATGTACCCACTAGCAACACACCACCTTCTTCCTCTAC
Source organism: Aquatica leii (assembly GCA_035610365.1). Lineage (NCBI taxonomy): Eukaryota > Metazoa > Arthropoda > Insecta > Coleoptera > Lampyridae > Aquatica > Aquatica leii. The sequence goes on from CM069432.1 coordinate 257,985,821, forward strand.
TAACAATCCATCTTCCTCTAATTATAAACGATTAGTAGTTAACGCCGAAACTAGCAAACCATCTTCTAACACAGATTTAGCTAAGCGCATTATAGTTTCTAACAAAGAAAAGTTTAATCCTGAATCACCTAGTTCTCTAGGATGTTCTTCCTGGAACAAAGAAAGCAATGGTGAGGCAAGAAGTACTACATTTTTAATATCCCCAGAACAAATATTGCCTATACCACATGTCGGAAATACGAATAAGACACGGAAATTTAGAAAAAGAGGAAAGACTGCAATTTTAACAGTCTCCTTACAAAAATGAATTGCAAGAACAACAGGTAAAACTTAAATCTGTTAAGAAGCGCGTTACATTCTCAGAAAATTCCCAGAAATCTGATGCCAAAACTGTCAAAAGGCAAATCAATTCCAAAAGTAGAAAATTTCAGAAAAACAAACGATCAAGACAAGTTTCAATTTCATCGGAGTCTGACGCTGATGATGATGCTAAATGTCTCTATTGTGACTATCTGTATTCACAGTCGACAGAAGGTTGGGTCATGTGTATTGTTTGTAAAAGGTGGGCACACTGTTCATGTGCTGGCGAGGACGACGACGATGCTGAAGCAAATCATATTTGTACTATATGTAAATAGCTACATCAAAATCTGAATTAACTTCTTGTTTTGTACGTATATATTATAACAATATTCTAAATAATAATAAATGTATTTTTACCTACATTTTTCTTATAAATATTGGTATTTTTTTAGTAAAACAATTCATATAAAATCTATACCATCTTGCCCCGCAATGTACCCCATCTTGCCTCGTATAAGGGGCAAGATGGTATAAATGACTCGTTTAACTTTTTTTTTCTGTCACCCACTTGTTTAAAAACTTTGGCAAATCAATTTTTAGCATGACACTACAAATGATGACAAATGAGTATACATTCTTTTAGGTCATTAAACTATAAATTTACGTATTTAAGGAATTTAAAACCTTAGCGTCCCCATCTTACCCCCCTCTCCCCTACTTGATATAGACAATCATACCATTACTGTCGTAGATATGCGTCTATTATTGTCTTTAGACATTCACAATGAAAAAGTACGTAGTTACAAAATTTGAAAGTATAAAATACAAGTGGAGTTAAGAAACCACCGTTATGACATAAAGGCAATGATAATGGATACTAACATTTTAGTCTTCGAGTTATTGATAGCCTAAAGGATAAAATAAAAAAAATAGTGTATGCACCCATTTGTTTAAGCCCTCGTGCCTTGAAGATAAAAGCATTAGAAAGACTACCGAGATAATAATAGAGTTCCTGAGTTAGAAATCGCGAAGAGATCAAAACCTTTCACTGATGGTGATTTTATTAAAGACTGTATGTTGAAAGTTGCCGATGTTTCACTTCCATTTCAAAAGTCAATAATTCAAAATATTTCGCTGTCAAGAAACACTGCTGTTTCAAGAATAAACGATTTATCGCAAAATTTGGTTCTTCAACTGAAGTTGAAAATTAAGGAATTTACAAACTTTTCACTGGCTGTTGACGAGGGCACTGGCAGTGTTGATGCAGCTCAACTTGCTGTTTTTATACGAGGTATTATCAGTAACTTTGAAATAACTGAAGAACTATTAAAGTGCGTTCCATTGACTGGTACTACAACAGCAAATGATATTTATTCTGCAATTGAGCATTTGATAGCAGAATATAAACTCGACTGGAATATACTTAGCAGCACAACTACGGATGGCGCTCCTGCCATGGCTGGCAAACATTCGGGCGTTGTAACTAAATTAAAACAGAAAACATCAGGGAACTTTGTGGGCTTTCACTGTATAATTCATCAGAAATCATTGGCATCCAAACGTTTAAAAATGGACCATGTCATGCAACCTATAATTAAAATAGTAAATTTTATAAGGAGCAGAGGACTAAATCACCGGCAGTTCAGGCAGTTTTTATAAGATTTGGACGAAAAGTTTTCTATGTTCCTTATTCACTGAAGTTCGTTGGCTGAGTCGAGGAGTAGTTTTAGAAAGATTTTTTGCATTACGTGACCCTATTCAAGCTTTCATGTTAGAAAAAGTTAACCCAATTAACACGTCAACTGCCACATGTATATAGTTGTGATCCGCACAGCCGCGCCAAGGCGTATATCACGAAGTCTATAAATACGACGACGGGCGGTCGTACGGCGTCAACGGAATGTTTCATTATCTGAGAGCCATACGACAGCATGCCGTCGTAACAGCCGCCGCGTGCGCATTGTAATTTCCCTCCTAAAAATCCGAGTACAACACGTGTTTTAACCTCTGTTTTTCGAATACTCAATATTACTTATATAAAATGGATAATTTTGATGGCATTCCTGCGGGAAATTTCTATGGGAATAATGCAAGTAGTTACGACGAAGATAGCGATGATTCAGTGCGAGATCCGGATTTTATTGCCAGTTCAGGCGATTCCCGCGATGATGGTGAGTAAAACTAAACTAATAAGCTCAGCTCACTGTTATGATAATGTTGATTCTAATAATACTACCTGCTCTAGCAGGTTCTGCACATTCTACTGACGAATATGAGGATGGTATAAACGATGATATAGGAAGTTTTGATGAGTCAAATGATGATAATTCTGCCTCTACATCTGATACATGGAAATTCATGGACAATCGTATACAACAACAAGTTTTTCCTAAAACATTCACCCCAGGAGTTAAAAACATCACTTTGTGTGCAGATGATCCTCCAATAAAATTTTACGAACTATTTATAACGGAAGATATTATCGCATTCATAGCAGAAGAGACCAATGTTTACGCAACGCAATCAATGAATGGAAAGGAACTCAGTAGATTTTCCAGGCTGAGCAATTGGAAGCCTACAAATCCACCTGAAATTAGAAAATTTTTAGGGCTTCTTTTATGGATGGGATTAGTGAAATTTCCTCAGTTGAGTAATTATTGGAGTACGAAGCGAATATACAAAAATAGTATGGCACCAAAAACAATGTCTCGCAACAGATTCGAGATACTACTCTCCATGTTACATTTTGCTAACAATGAAGAATCTGATGGTGACCGGCTTCACAAAATAAATTCCTTGACTAATAAACTGCAAGAGCTCTACAAGAAGTACAATATACCCGGAGAATTTTTGTGTATAGACGAAACTATGGTTCCTTTCAGAGGGCGACTCTTGTTCCGCCAATATATACCCGGGAAACGCCACAAATATGGCGTAAAATTATTCAAGATTTGCGACTCTAACGGATATACATACGGTATTAAAATTTATCAAGGCAAAAACGAAACGGCAACAAAAAGTCTGTCTATCGGCCGACATAGTGCTAAGATTGGGTGAAAGTTATCTCGATGAAGGACGTAGTTTTATCACTGATAATTATTACACATCACTTGAACTTGCAGAGAAACTACTGGCAAGGAATACTCATATTACTGGAACATTGCGAAAAAACAGGAAAGGGATTCCAAAACCTGTGGTAAATAAAAAGTTGAACAAAAATGAAATTATTGGGATGTACAACGAAAAAGGCATAGTGGTGATGAAGTGGAAGGACAAAAGAGATGTTCTGATGCTGTCCACCGAACATAGAACAGATATTACTTCCACAAGAAAAAAAAATCGAAAACAGGAAGATATTTCAAAACCCACAATGATTCAAGAGTACAATAAGGGAAAGTCAGGTATTGATCTCTCTGACCAACTTTCCAGCTATTCCAGTGCTGTTCGGAAGTCAGTGAAGTGGTATCACAAAGTAGCTATGGAACTATTATTCGGCACAACTATAGTGAACGCTCACGTGATTTATTCTAAGATGACAAACAAAAAAGTGTCCATTACTTGTTTCAAGGAAGCTTTAGTGGAGAGTTTGCTGGAAAACGATGATGAGGAATCAACTGCTAGAGTTTCCAGGAAGCATACACTGGAAGATAATGGAGAAACGGATAACAGAAATAGAAAAATTAAGAAACGTTGCGTAAGTTGCTACGCCAAAAATAGGGAGCGATTTGGAAGTCGTGAAGCTGACAAATCGAGCGTTACGCCACGTGTCAGCACATACTGCAACAAGTGTCCTAACAACCCCGTCATGTGCTCACAATGTTTTGTTGAAAATCATTAATAATTGTACCAATATTGTGCTAATAAAGAATAGTCTTCTAATTTTGCCTTTGTACCTACATGAAATCTATATTTCTGATATAATTTCAACAATTTAATGGTGTGTTATGGTGTGAGAGGCTTACAGCAGAAAATTTTTCATTGGTTCAAGTGGTTATTTGCAGGTATCAATTAATTGCTCATAATATGCCAAAACGACGGCCGATCGTCGAAATTTTTATACACATGTATGGTAGTAGGCCATGCGTATCATATGAATAAAAATGTGTGTGAAGCCAACAAAATTTGCGGCTCGTAAAAAGCTATATAACGATACGACGACGAGCCGTCGTATGGCGTGATGGGTTAGAAATACGTACGACGGCCGGCGCGTCGTATGGCAGTTAACGTGTTAACCATGATAGATGGTAAAGTGTGCAATGCTTAGCACTTGTTTCATCTACTCAACGCTGTTACATATGTAAGGCAACAATCAAAGAATTTAACGACATCGATTCGATTTTGGAAAAACCTCTTCACCAAAACAATTACAAATACGGTTTATCTGTTCTTCATGCTTGGATACGATGTTTTGAGTGTTGCCTACATTTATCGTACAAACTTGAAATTCAAAAATGGCAGGCGCGCTCGCCTACAGACAAAGCAGCTGTTGCAGAACGAAAGGCTATGATGATTCAAGAAGCGTTTAGAAGAAAATCAGGACTTGTAGTTGATGTACCAAAACAAGGATCAGGAACGAGCAACGACGGAAACACCGCAAGGCGATTCTTTGAAAATTATGATATTTCATCAAAGATAACTGGAGTGGATGAAACGTTGATAAAACAACTATATATTTTATTGCAGGTAATTTATAAGAAATTTAAAACTAATGTTTATTATATTGCTTCGAAATAGTAACATTTCTATTTATTGAAATTGTATTCAAATTATTGCAGGTTATCTCCAGTGGATATGAAATAGAAGTCGAGAAGTTTCGCAAATACTCGTTGGAAATTAGAAGATTATTTGTGAAATTATATTCGTGGTATTATATGCCTACAACGATCCATAAACTTTTGGTTCATGGACCAGAAATTATAGCTTCCGCATTATTGCCTATTGGTCAACTATCCGAAGAGGCTCAAGAGTCATCGAACAAATTAATCAAGAAGTTTCGACGAGACAATTCGCGAAAAAACTCGCGGACTAATTGTATGAAAGATGTATTTTTACGTCTAATGGCATGTTCGGATCCTCTGATCTCAAATTTACGAAAACTGCACCGCAAAAAAGTCAAATTGTTGTCACTGGAACCACTGGATATGTTAATTATGTCTAGTGCATCGTCAGAAATCAGCGACAGTTCCGCAGAAAATTCGGATGCTTCATCTGCGTCTGAAACCGAAAAAGAAGATAACTCCGACGACGAATCGTGGAGCTTTTTTTGATTTTCTTAGTTACTACTTGTGTTTCAATTTGTTCCAATGATTAAAATATATTGTTCTATTAAGTAAAGTACACTATTGTGCAATTATTTTTTCCTTATAAACTAATTATATTCATATTTTACATCATTTAATGATTCATTAAATTTATGAAAAAAAATGTATATATGGTTGACATATTGGATCCGCCATTTTGAATTTTGCGATTTTGACATCAAATTCGTCATCAGCAACCCTAAAAATGATAAGACTTCCACTAATTATACTCATATTTTACAACATTCAATAACGAGTTAGTAAACTTATGAAAAAATGTATCTATGGTCGCCATATTGGATCTGCCATTTTGAATTTTGCAATTTTGACATTAAATTCGTCATCAGCAACCTCAAAAACTATTAGACTGCCACTTTTGAGCGTTTATTACACTTTTTGTAATTTTGGCCAGCTTTTTCGACATTTTGCCTCCATATTGGATCCGCTATTTTGTTTTTGCATCTTTTTTAACATTTTTTATGTAAAATAATAAATTTTTTATTGAAAAAAAACCCTAAAAAGCAGTTTTTGCGCAATTTGAACCATTATTTAACAATTTAGTCCGCCATATTGGATCCGCCATTTTGTTTTTTGATTTGTTTCGTCATATTCTTCATCAGTATCCTGAAAGTATCCATCATACAAAATTTCAGCCAAATCGAACAACGCTATTCTATTTTGGCCAGCTTTTTCGACATTTGGCCCACTGTGCGACGGTGTGTTGCTCGCTATTCGGCGCAACTTATAATTCATTCGACCTACGTGTAAATATTGTTGAGAACGTACATTTATATACCTTCTTCATCTTCTGTGATATAATAAATATATATATTCGGTGTTATTACTTCTGTCCTGTTATTTATTCTTTTCCTGCTACAGGTAGAGTTAGACGGTATCTCCCGAATTTAATTTTCCGTCTTGCCGCCTTTTTTTTTAGATTCACGTTATAATCACACATAACAAAGCCTGCGATCTCTCTCCGAAGAAGCTGTGTTAGCCGTTGCTTTGTTTTGTTACAAAAAGTCCAGCGTAACAACTTATTCTTGGCGGATCAACTCAAGAAACCTGCGTTTCTCTATCGAACAAAGTTTGATGAAGTCTATGAAAACTGAAGGAGAGGTTTCTCGAGGAAGGAGTACTCATGAAAGCGTCTTATGCACGCAACAAATGCAATTTGTGAAGAATTTGAAAAATTTTGCGACCTTTCATTTGATACCGCAGATCAACATGTAGACTCAAGAGATTCACGCATTGAAAGAAATAATACTGACATTAAAAAAACTTGTAAAGTGATTTGCTTTGCATAATCCTTTTTCAAGTTGCACTCAAGTAGTTTCTGTATCAACAGGAATTGTTGGCAATAATAAAATCAACTTTTATAATGCCAAAGAAATTGGTCTGCAGTCAATGAAAATAATTATCGGAGTAACATTCGACAAAATTACATTAAAACGCTCTGACAGTTCATCTATTATCATCAGTAAACATTTCTATCACGGTTCTTAACTGCAAGGTAACGATCGATCCGTTATTATTATTTCAACGAATTAGTTTAAATATTGAGGAAAATCTTTGTGAATATTTACAATATGAATTAAGTCCATATCCAACAGCACTATTTGATAATGTTGGCATGAGAACAACAAATCTATTAATTATTTATCAAATAATTTCGGTACAAATACTGTTGTCATTTTTTATATTTACTCTGATACCAGTAAAAACATCAAAGCGATGGAACAACTAAGACGAACCGCTCCTGTTTCTACATCTTGTGAAGTGTACTACAATGAATCGATGGAAGTTCCTATCAGTCAGGAAAAATTCTTATCTAATCGATTTGACAAAAAAATTAAATGAAATGCTTATTGAGAAGTTCGAAGAAGTTGGTATTGCTACAAGACAATCACGTGATGATGCTGACGTCTTAGTAGTTGAAACAGCGATTGAAAAATCAATAATTAATACTACAATTATCGTTGGCGAAGGCATAGATCTGTTGGTACTTCTCATAGCACGCACATCAATACTTGATCAACCTACATAATTTTTTTTTAAACCAGGAAAAAACAATGTTGAAACAAAAATATACTCGCATGCCATGACCGGATGTGATACAACTTCAGCACTTTTTTGAGAAAGAAAAAATAAAAGTCATGAAGATGTTTGAAAAAAGACCCGATTTAAACAATTCTGCAGAAATATCCCAACAAGAAAATTGCTCTCGAGGAATGTCAATGCTGGAACACATTTTCTACTAGCAATGTACGGTGCTCTAAAATCAGAACATTCGATAGATAATTAGATACTGTAGCTTTGCTAAACTAACAAGACAAAGCACAGCTGTGAAATTTCCATTATTACCACCTACTTTTTCAGCAGCTTATCAAATACAAACCTGGCTAGGAAGAAAAAATGATCCAGAACAGTGGGGCTGGGAGTTAAAAATAATATATTACAGCCAATAACAACTTTATTACCACCAGCCCCGATGATCTACTAAACACAATCTTTTGTAATTGTACAAAAGGTTGCGGCGGCAAATGTGGATGTAAAAAAATTGGATTAAGATGTTCGAAAGTTTGTAGACATTGCCGTGGATAGTGTGGGACGTTGCAATAAATGTTTTTTGCATGGATAATACATCTCACTAATGATAGATCGGCGCGTTATGCATAATCAGCTAACCTTCATTTTTTCATGAGGAGCACTGAAACAAGTGCATTGATATTGCAGTTTTTGCGTTTTTTTTTTCAAGTTTATTTTTTTAAGGCACATCATCAATTGAACAGATGAGTGAATATGTCTCTATCGCAAGCAGGCTGTAATTTTGGGATTATATAACTTATTGGTGCCTAAATATCAGCTTACTTTCGGGTTGAATAGATTCACCACACGCTCGAATATTTTTGGCGATTCGGGTAGCTTCGGAAAAGTTAATTTGGGGTATCGCGGGACAACGTGCCAAACTTACAGCTTATGTATTAATTTTTTATTTTAGAATGCCATAGCTTATAGGCAGAACGACTAACCGCGGTTCTTGGACCACAGATAAAATCGTCCAAGCTGTATAATATGTAATCGAAGAACATCATAGCATAAAGGACACAGCAAAAAGGTACAACATACCGAAGAGCACACTTTAAAGACGTTAGTATTCTTAAGGATGGCTTAGAAATTAAAGAAAAAAACACCCAAACTTGGTAAATTTGAGGTTACCATCAATAAAAAAAATATGAAAGCCTACTTGTTAGTCACATTTTCATGTACAATAGACAATAGATTAATGCTATTAACTTTTGAGTGCGTCGGAATATTTCTTACCGCAGTGCTGCTGGCACACATGTATGTCACAGGTTTGCCTTTACGTAAACGGTTAGTATCTTGTGAGCGTTGCTGTAACGTGTATGTATACTAGAAGATTCGGACGATGATACCGAAGGTAAGAATTTTATTGTTTTTGGTTTCTTATTTGCTTTACATCGTGTGCTGATACACACAAATTTGCAGAAATAATGGAAACTTGTCTTACGGTTGGACGTAGATTCGATTTCCTACTGCTATTATATATACAAAATTTTTCTTTAACGTCACTACGAAGCTGAATATTTTTAGGAAAAATATTTCTATTCTAATTAGAGAAATTGATGGGTTAGGTTGGCCTTCTGACCATTAATGCAGTAAAAATGTCTGCACCTAACTTTAAATTACTTGATATAGACAATAATCATACCATTACTGTCGTAGATATGCGTCTATTATATAAGACAATAGATTAATGCTATTAACTTTTGAGTGCGTCGGAATATTTCTTACCGCAGTGCTGCTGGCACACATGTATGTCACAGGTTTGCCTTTACACAAACGGTTAGTATCTTGTGAGCGTTGCTATAAGGTGTATGTATACTAGAAGATTCGGACGATGATACCGAAGGTAAGAATTTTATTGTTTTTGGTTTCTTATTTGCTTTACATCGTGTGCTTATACACACCGGTTTGCAGAAATAATTGAAGCTTTCCTTACTTTTGAACGTAGATTAGATTTCCTTACTGATATTATATATACAATTTTTTTCTTTAACGTCAGTATGAACGAAGCTGAATATTTTAAGAAAACATTTCTATTCTAATTAGAGAAATTGATGGGTTAGGTTGGCCTTCTGACCATTAATGCAGTAAAAATGTCTGCACCTAACTCTAAATTGGTTGATACAGACAATAATCATACAATTACTGTCGTAGATATGCGTCTACAATTGTCTTTAGACATTCACAATGGAAAAAAATCAGGTTCAAAAACCCAAATGCTCTCACCGAAGACTAATACTACGTATACTAGAAGATTCGAACTTTGATTTAGACGAAATACAATCTGACGATGATACAGAAGCTAAGAGTTTTATTGTTTTTGGTTTCTTATTTGCTTTACATCGTGTGCTGATACACACAAATTTGCAGAAATAATGGAAGCTTGTCTTACGGTTGGACGTAGATTCGATTTCCTACTGCTATTATATATACAAAATTTTTCTTTAACGTCAGTACGAAGCTGAATATTTTTAGGAAACATATTTCTATTCTAATTAGAGAGATTGATGGGTTAGGTTGTCTTTCTAGACCATTAATGCAGTAAATATATCTGCACCTAACTTTAAATTAGTTGATATAGACAATAATCATACCATTACTGTCGTAGATATGACTCTACAATTGTCTTTAGACATTCACAATGAAAAGTACGTAAGGACGACTAATCGTGGTTCTTGGACAGAAGATAACCTCGTCCAAGCTGTAAAATATGTAACCCAAGAAAATCATAGCGTAAGGGACGCAGCAAAAAGGTACAACATACCGAAGAGCACACTTTAAAGACATAAGTCAATGTTGCCCAACCTTTTTTTGTCCGTGGGCCGGATTCATCATGACATACGATTTCGCGGGCCGGATTTTTTATAATTGCATATCTTAGTAACACCTTTTAACACCTTTGAAAGGAGCTCGCGGGCCGGATTGAGCTTCTTCGCGGGCCGGATCCGGCCCGCGGGCCGTAGGTTGGGCACCGCTGACATAAGTGTTCTTAAGGATGCTTTAGAAATTAAAGCAAAAACACCCAAACTTTGTAGATTTGAGGTTACTTTTAATTTAAAAAAAAATGAAAAACTACTTGTTAGTCACGTGAAAGACTTGGACAATAGATTAATGCTATTAACCCTTTGAGTGCGCCGGAATATCTCTTACTGCAGCGCTGCTGGCACAAATGTATGCCATAGGTTTGCCTTTACGTAAAAGGTTAGTATCTTGTGAGCGTTGCTGTAAGATGTATGTATACTAGAAGATTCCGACTTTGATTTAGACGAAATACCGTCTGTCGATGATACCAAAGGTAAGATTTTTATTGTTTTTGGTTTCTTACTTGCTTTATGTCGTGTGCTTATACACACAGCTTTGCTGAGATAATCAAAGCTTGGCTTACTTTTGGACGTAGATTAGATTTCCTTACTGCTATTATATACTCAGAAATTTTCTTTAACGTCAGTACGAAGCTAAATATTTTTAGGAAAAGTATTTCTATTCTAATTAGAGGGATTGATGGGTTAGGTTGGCCTTCTAGACCATTAATGCAGTAAATATGTCTGCACGTAACTAAGTTACTTGATATAGACAATAATTATACCATTACTGTCGTAGATATGCGTCTATTATATAAGACAATAGATTAATGCTATTAACTTTTGAGTGCGTCGGAATATTTCTTACCGCAGTGCTGCTGGCACACATGTATGTCACAGGTTTGCCTTTACGTAAACGGTTAGTATCTTGTGAGCGTTGCTATAAGGTGTATGTATACTAGAAGATTCGGACGATGATACCGAAGGTAAGAATTTTATTGTTTTTGGTTTCTTATTTGCTTTACATCGTGTGCTGATACACACAAATTTGCAGAAATAATGGAAGCTTGTCTTACGGTTGGACGTAGATTCGATTTCCTACTGCTATTATATATACAAATTTTTTCTTTAACGTCAGTACGAAGCTGAATATTTTTAGGAAACATATTTCTATTCTAATTAGAGAGATTGATGGGTTAGGTTGTCTTTCTAGACCATTAATGCAGTAAATATATCTGCACCTAACTTTAAATTAGTTGATATAGACAATAATCATACCATTACTGTCGTAGATATGACTCTACAATTGTCTTTAAACATTCACAATGGAAAAGAACGTAAGGACGACTTATCGTGGTTCTTGGACAGAAGATAACCCCGTCCAAGCTGTAAAATATGTAACCCAAAAAAATCATAGCGTAAGGGATGCAGCAAAAAGATACAACATACCGAAGAGCACACTTTAAAGACATAAGTGTTCTTAAGGATGCTTTAGAAATTAAAGCAAAAACACCCAAACTTTATAGATTTGAGGTTACCTTTAATTTAAAATAAAAGAAAATCTACTTGTCAGTCACGTGAAAGACTTGGACAATAGATTAATGCTATTAACCCTTTGAGTGCGCCGGAATATCTCTTACTGCAGCGCTCCTGGCTACAAATGTATGCTATAAGTTTGCCTTTACGTAAACGGTTAGTATCTTGTGAACGTTGCTGTAAGATGTATGTATACTAGAAGATTCCGACTTTGATTTAGACGAAATACCGTCTGACGATACCGATTGTTTTTGGTTTCTTATTTACTTTATATCGTGTGCTTATACACAGATTTGCAGAAATAATCGAAGCTTGTCTTACTTTTGGACGTAGATTAGATTTCCTTATTGATATTGTATATACAAAATTTTTCTGTAACGTCAGAACGACCGAAGCTGAATATTTTTAGAAAACATATTTCTATTCTAATTAGAGAGATTGGTGGGTTAGGTTGTCTTTCTAGACCATTAATGCAGTAAATATATCTGCACCTAACTTTTAAGTTACTTTATATAGACAACAATCATACCAATGCTGTCGTAGATATGCGTCTATTATTGTCTTTAGACATTCACAGTGGAAAAGTACGTAGATATAAAATTTGAAAGTATGAAATACAAACGGAATTAAGAAACCACCGTTATAACATAAAGGCAATGATAATGGATACTAACATTTTAGTCTTCGAGTTATTAATAGCTTAAAGAATCAAATAAAAAAATAGTGTATGCACCCATTTGTTTAAGGCCTCGTGTCTTCATTAGGAAGACTATAGAGATAATAATAGACTTCCTGAGTTTCTCCTTTTAATGGTAGCATCCCGAAGTCGTCGATTATGAGATGGTTCAAAACGAACTATATGTACATCTTCAAAAGATTCTGAAAATTCATAAGCACTAGCTAGGTTTTCTTGTTTATTTATATCTTAAATATACCTGCACGTTATACAAACTTCATCAAAACATTTTATTGAAATTACTTTAAGTGCTATAATAAATGGCTTAGACTGCAATATCCACCTTCCCGCTTCGTTTTTTTTCGAAAATAAGAATAATCTGGAAAAAAAAGAGTATTGTTATTTCTATTTCCAACAATAATAATTATAGAATTTATTATACAATCTACTTAAAAAATACACATATAATGTAATGGCAGGTGTAATTTAAATACTGTCGAAGTTACTCAACAGTCACGTGGCTTGCGAATAATTTAGATTGCCCTTTACTAGCGGCAAGTATTTAAAGTGATTATTTGCACGAAAACAAATAAATTAAAAATTTTAGACATGTAACAGTTGTTGCCAACTAGATAAGTAAAGGGGAAAGTAAATTACGATCCAAACTACAAAACACAATAAAGTAAACCTGTCATGCAGAATATAATAAAATAAAGTTATGGGATTTTCGAGAAACTCATAAATATACTATTGTAGTTTTTACTATTCGTAAGAGAAAATATGAGGCCGGTAGTGATGTAAACTTATGTCTAACCCCTAGACAACATAGCAGAGTCTCTAGCATAAGCACGTTTGTATTAATAATACATCATAAATAGCACGTTTTTGCGTACACGAAATATTCTGTCATAAAACTATCAACAAAGTATAATTACCGATTTTTTGAAATAAATAATATTTTTGTCACTATGGTGGTGGCTTGGAAAACGTAGCATATAGATATCCATTTTAAATCATTCAAAAATGCAAAACATTTTTCAAAAAATATTATGTAGGATAAAATAACATGAAAACCGTAAATACAGAGATCTGTATATTTGCAGATCATATAGTACTAATCATAGCTGAATCGGAATAAAATACAGCACAACCTAGACAGAGCACAGCAACAAACAAATATGGAATAAATGCAAATATACAAAAACACAAACAATGAAAATCACAAAAGATACAATAACGGCGGCTTTAAATATACGAATCAAAAGCAAGAAAATAGAACATATAAATACTTAGAAACCATAATAAATAACAAAGGAGAGATCGAAGGCGAAATAAACAACAAACTAGAAAAACCAGGAGGATTGGTCTATACGCTAAGCAAAGGAATCCTTAACAACAATCAGATATCAGAAAAAACCATGATGATAATATACAATGAGAAAGTATACAAACTGCAGAAATGAAATATCTTAGAGAAATAGCTAAAGTTAACATGACAAAATATGAGAAAAACTCAACTTCAAAAACTTTACTGAAATATTAGAAGAAAAAAACTAAGATGGTTCGAACATACGATTAAGATGAACAAAAAGAGACAAGCAAAGCGCGTATGGGAGACAAAATCCCTGAGGAAAAACAGTAGAAACCGACCATCTGAAACCTGCAATACAGAAATAACCGAAATTCTAAAGAAAAAAGGCATAACTTAGATAGATAGAATAAGATGGAAAGTTCTAAGATTAGAACGTCTTCCGGGTTTAGACCGTGTTGAGCTTTTAATCGAAGTTGCCACGTTTCGCACACTTTTGCAAGAAGCTTCTCAGATGTGAAAGAAATCGAACACTTAGAGAAGTAAACGATAATCTAACATAGAATCATTAAAGTATTAGGTAATCAATTTTTTAACCAAACCACGTTCTAAATTCCATAGAGGTGGCTTAAGAAGTCTCCGTATTTATAAAAGAAGTAGTTCAAAACCGTTTTCTCAGACTTTCCTATAGAAGACAAATGGAGATTTCGCAATAAAAATTCAGCAACGGCAGATTTTCTTTACACAACGATTATGTTCTGAAAAACGTGTGAACGGAACGACCAGTTTACCGATATAAATTATAGATATAGTGTTATACACCTTGAGATGGAAGTGTAGGAAATTTGTCTTTGGGAGAAGCAAGAATTTGAGATATTTTTTACCTGTCAGAGTTGAATTTGAGCCTTATACCCTTCTTACGAAGAAGTTTCCCTATTTTGTCTGTGACCTTTTAAATGTAAGGTTAAACATGCAAATTTCGGATTAGAATGTCCTTAAGTACTCGAGTACGGAGATGTAGACGACAATTTCTAACTGCCTGAATATCCCGCTTCATATAACCATTCTTTACTAAGGTTCTAGTAGAATGACGAAGTTCGGAATCTTAGGGCAGAACCCGTCGGTATTACCAATACAAACATAAATAAAAGTTGTAGAGCAAACTTTAGTAAATTATAGTTAATTTATTATTAAATCTAAGATTATAGTGTTGTTTTCGTTTTCTAATAAATAAATCAGGTACTTTATAGTTTATTGTGTTATTTGTTACGTTGTGATTTATAGTTTGGTATTCTTTTTATAAATTATAGTGTTGTCGTTTCGTAACAAATTAAATACTATATATTTTAGGATTATTTATTATATAGTTGTGGTGAAATCGTGTTATCTTTGTGGATTTAGACAAGATTCCGATGAAAACATCACTTTCCATATGTAAGTTATTTATACAATAGTCTCATACAGTACTACATGTATGTAACATATTTCAGTTTCCCAAAAAATCGTCAAACATTATTACAATGGTTTCGGGTCTGTGGATTATCTGAGGATACAGACCGAGTGTCAAGATCTGTGAATATTTGTTCTCAACACTTTAAATCTGAAGACTTTTGGCCACAGAAGATAAAACTAGGGAAAAAAATTACTGTTTTGAAGCCTGGTGCTGTACCACCAGTTTCCGTTCCATACCCTGATCGGCTGCAAAGGCCAATTACTGAAGAAGTTACAGCAAGTGCATCATGGGCCATGACATCGCCGATATCTACACAATGTAATTATTTAGCATTCAGAGTAATTTAAAATAAGTATTAATCAATTTTCATTTTAGCTTTAGAAGTTAATCCAGATGTGTCTTTACAAGCAAGCAAAGATATATCCTCACTTGCAGTACCTTAGGTGCCAGTTATGCAGAACTGTAAGTAGCGCTTTATTAAAATTGGATGAAATTTCGTTTGAGTTTTGATATTGCATGTATATTTTACAAAAGTTTGTTAATTATAGAAACGTTTATAACTAGACATAATGGTTTATAATGGTTCTTTTATGTGCCATAAGCAGTTCTAGTAACATATGAATTAGCATACATATTAGTCCTAAAGTGCATTTTAAAAAGTCAACTTAAATACAAAGTAAAATACAAAACAAAATTTTCTGATATTCTAGATGATGTGGCAGAATCTGTAACTCCAAAAAAGAGAAAATTTTCTGAACCTCGATATATAGCAGAAATTGTAACTCCTGATGTTGCAACTCCAAAAAGAGCAAGGCGAGTAGTGGCTATGGTGAAAAGAATAGATCATGAGAAGAGTACGAAAATAAAGAGTTTACAAAATTCAAATAGGTACCTGAAAAAACGTTTATCTACACTAAGAAATTTGGTGCAGCACTTACAAAAAAAGGGACTGATGAGCGAAGAAGCTGTCGATACCTTAATGGTACATTTATAAAGTTTTTGCTTGTCTATAACTTTTATGTTTACTAAGCAACTATGTAGTACTTAATAACAATAATTCTTCTTTTAAATATAATACTACGATACTTACTTCCTCTGCATTCTTATTCTTCTTATTTTAAGTTTTCCGTTATTTTTATTTTTTATCAAAAATAAAATGTGCTTTCTGCAATTTCTGAATTTTTTTAATTACGTTTACTTTTGCTAAGCAACTATGTACTTAATAACAATAATTCTTTTAAATGTAATTTTTCGTTATTTTAATTTTTTTTTAAATAAAATCTGCGCTTTATGCAATTTGTTAAATTATTTTTATTCTTGATTTGTATGTATATTTTTGTTATAGGAAGTTCTACCTGATAACATGAAGGAAATGGTAAACAGAAAACTGAAATCGAAAGGTGTCTATTCTCCTAAAATACGTACGTTTGCCCTCACACTACATGTTTACTCCCCAAAAGCGTACAGTTATGTAAGAAAATTGTGGAAGAACTTATTACCTCATCCCTCCACTATTAGAGAGTGGTATACAAATGTAAATGGGAATCCAGGTTTTTGTCAGCAAACCTTTAAGGCTATGGAATTGAGAAGGAAGGAGCTTGGCAAGGACATAATTATAAATTTAGTTATAGACGAAATGTCGATTAGAGAGCAGATTATTTATGATAAAGACAGGTTTCAAGGAGGAGTCGATTTTGGCACAGCAAGACCATGCGAGCATAATGAAAATGTACCCTTGGCCAAATATTCATTAGTATTTATGTGTGTATGTCTTAATGATAATTGGAAGATACCAATTGGTTATTTTTTTATAAAAACGTTAACAGGGAGTGAACGTAGTAATTTATTACATAACGCTTTACATTTATTGCACAAAGCAAACATTGAAGTGTATTCAGTTACTTGTGATGGAGCAGCTTCGAATATAAGTATGCTGACCAATTTAGGAGTTAATTTAACATATGGACCTAATTTTAAACCTAACTTTAAAAATGTTTGGTCTGCTCAACCAGTTTTTATTTTTCTAGACGTATACCATATGATTAAATTAGTTCGGAATACGCTAGGAGATAAAAAAAAATATTAAGAACTGCAGCTGGAGGCGTTATAAAGTGGGAATATATAGAAAATCTGCATTCCTATCAAAACGAGCAAGGAAGGCATTTATCAAATAAAATTACTAAAAAACATATACATTTTTCTGACAATAGAATGAACACCAAATTAGCAATACAAACACTAAGTGAAAGTGTGTATAAATCATTAACATATACATATATGCACATTACCTGATGAAGAAATTATGAACAAATTTAGATACTCCCGACAGACAGCAGAATTTTGTCTAATGTTTAATAATATAGTCTATATGCTTAATTGCAAAAACGTTTTTTCAAAAAAAGGATTTAATATTGCAATTATGGATACATCGTTCTATAAATTACAAGAAGAAGCCCAAAGAATGGAAGCATACATTGGTTCACTACAAGATAGTACAGGAACACTAATCGAAAAACAGGGTTTCTTGGGCTAATAATAGCATTAAGAAACGTATTCCCCCTGTTTGAGATATTAAAAACGGTGGGATTAAAATACCTGTTAACTTAGAAGTTAACCCAAGATTATTTGGAGACCTTTTTTAGTGCCATAAGAAGCCGTGGAGGATTTAACAACAATCCAAATGTTCTTCAGTTTAAAAGTGCGTTTAAGACTATTGGTGAGAAATGAAGTAAAACAGTTTGAAACAGGTAACTGTTAATCTGATTCTATCGATATTTTACATGTTTCATCAAAGAAACAAAGACAGGTAGATTCCATTACTGCAAATTATGAGTTAAAAGACGACCAAATAGATTTTGGCCATGATTACATAAGAAGTTTTTGGCAGCTAAGTGTGTATGTAGAAAATGTTGTACAATATATACCAGGTTACGTTGCTAAGCAAGTCCAGAAGCAGGTATCTTGCACGATTTGCAAACAGCAATTACAAAGCACAGATATGCCTGCTTTTACGAATTTTAAAAATAGAAGATCATTGATTGCACCATCTCAGGATGTTATTCACATATACAACATTTATAGCTAACTTCTATCAACGTCAGTTTTAATTTACTTAAATAATTATGGTAAATGAAAATTCTTATGATACAAAAATAAAGGAGCTTCTAAATTCATATTGCTATTATATTATTGTATAATCTTGTTACAGATTATGACACCATGGAAAAAGTTAACACGTAAAGAAAGATTACAGAAAAAACGTAAAGCAAAAAAACTAAGATATCAAAAGATTAAAAATGATCCAGAAAAGTATCAACTGCAAAAGCAAAAAGAAAAGGATAAATATTTAAAAAAGAAAGAGAAAGGAGTTATAAAAAATGTCGATCAAATGTCTCCTAAAGAGTAAGGCGTAGACAACGACTTGCTCTTCAAAATGTAACTAATGTTCCGGTAACGCCACCGATTTCAGATGATGATGAAATGCCAAAGGAATTTTAATATAAGAGTTATAGCTGCCAAACTTAAAATCAGACCGAGCCAGAAGACAAAAATATTTAATTAATAAAAAAAAATATGACTGAAAACTAAAGACTAAATTAGCACGTTACAAAAAAGTTTAGAAAGATTACGAGAGCCTGAAAAATTTACTCCTAAGAGCAAAGTAGAACAAGTGAGGAATTTTCTAAGTGCCAGAGGCATATAGTGAAGAAAAATTTGCTGTTTGCAGAAGTGCTCAATCAACAATTAAAAGAAAATTATTTTGCTCTTCCAAACAGAAAATAAAAAAGAATTTTCAAAAGATTGATAAGCGGGAAACTGGTGAAAAAATATGACATACTACAAAACGAGAAAAATATGAAACCCTTGAGAAAATTTGGAAAAGTACGATTAATGGGAAATGGAAATAGTCTACAGAAAGTGGGAATCCGTCTCCACCAACATAACTGATCGGAAAACGCATAAGGCCAAGATAGGTGATTAATATTTTAAAAAAGTCGATTCAGATTTATCCCCCTGATTTGATTATGCAGTTAGAACATAACTTGGGAGTACTTTCTTCACCATGTGCTGAACATGGTCCACCAAGCATTCTGCTTTTAAGATTAAAAAGACAAATTTGACATAAAAAGAAATAGTGATTCATATGGACTTCAGTGAGAATTACTTAAGTAAATACGCTGAAACGATGATTCACGTCAACAGATAAGTCTGCACGCGGTTGTAACTTACACGAAAGAAAAGGCATCAGGTGAAGTAAAGACTACATACTATTGTTCGATGTCAGAAAATTTGTTACATTCGCCTCCAGCTATATGTGCACACTTTTGAATAGCTTGCAATCCAAAGTAGAGATCCTCTATTTTTCGGGACGATAGACCCGTAACACAACATCGCAACAAATACATGTTTGACATTCTTGTCACACATTCTACCCAACCCCTATACACTTTACTTTGAATTACCATGAAGCTGGACACGGTAAGATAACTCCTGATGGTGTCGGTGCTGTTTGCAAGAGATCAGCAGGCCGATTGGTGGCTAGTGGGAAGGATATATCATCTCTGAGCGATTTGTCAAATGCTTTACAGAAAATATGTCCTAGCATCGATGTTTTCCTTGTTGACGAGAAGAATATCCTAGATAAAAACGGTTACTTTTTCCGGTACTTTTCGTCTTATCAGGTGTCATGGAACATTGAAGATTCAAAAAAAATGAAAATAGAGTCTTCTAGCTGCTTTTGCAATGATAATATTAATTGTGATCATTTCAAAATTAGTGTCATAACATGCTCGTCTAATAAAAAATCTCGTTTACGAGCCGAAAATGTTTACGGACCGTATTCAGAGCTCGAGAAAAAAATCCATTTGTCAGCGAACAAATCATTGCGTCAAAAGGTGGCAAGTATCAAATCGAAGATGAAAAACAACCGTCAACATTCAAAAAAGCATTCAAGGCAACTTTATTCTAGTCAAACTACTATTTAAAAAAGCAGAGTACCGTTACGTGGCTATGTAGACGGATTTGAAAGAAGATTACAAAATACAGATAGTTTTCTGTAAAGTAGGAAGCAAAACTGAAAAATTATTCTAAGTTAATAAAGCAGATATTTCATTCATCTCAGAAGATCAGATTGTCCAGACACTCCCTACGCCAACTCTTATTTTGAAAGGACAAAAGATCCTAGACTCCTTCAAAAAGTCGGTTAATGTGTTTGAGAAAGCATAAGCATTTTATTTTTTATCGTTTTGCTCATGTAGGCAAGAGAGTGTCTTCAATATGTTATGTATTTTTGTTAAATTTTATATTCGGAGTAAAACATGTTCATTTAATGAAACGTATATATAGGAAAAGGTAATATTAAAGTTATCCTGATTAAATCACAAGCCTGATTATCACTTAAAAGGCGCTAGTCTACTTAATTAGTATTAATAAAAGCATATTTTATTATTTGTTCAATAAAATGATTTATGATGGAAACTCTGCTGATCTCAGGTAAACAGACTTGAGACTTGCTTCTATATAATGGAGTTCTTTTTATTGCCTAAGGATTTATACGACCATCTTGACTTTCAGATTATCGACTACGTGTAAGTAAACGGGTAGTATTTGAAAGCACAAGGTATTCTTTGTGATTCTTTTGTGTTCATTTATGTTCTTTATCTAATAATGACCATTTAACGAGAATTGAGTGTAGCTGACCGATCAAATATCGTGCTTTTAATACACATGAGTTTACGCAAATTCAAATCGCTGAATAAAATGATGCGACGTGCAAACAATTGAGACTCAAAGTTATGAAAATCAACCAAATTGGTAGAAAACGGCGTGCATCTACAAGTCAATATTATTTAGAAAGAATGGCCTTACGAAAATCGTCAAAAGAATTAAGCAGTGTACTGTAGACCGAACAAAGACTGTTAGTACCATTAGAATACGACTACAAAGAGTAAATTTGGGTGGTTGTTTAGCTCGCCGGAGACTCTTATTTTCAGGGAAGCATAAGAAAAAACGACTAGCGTGGGATGAAAAGTACGCAAATTGGAGAGTTAAGAATTCTTCACACTTATCTGTGTATTACTATTGTATCAACCAAACTGTAGTCCATTTAATGACAGAAAGTCTATTTTTTTATTTTTGTGTTTTACAGCTTTGCTGGGAATCAGTGTGTGCGCCGGAGACCAGATAAAGCATACAATCCCGAATGCTTAGTATCTACAGCAAAGCACAGAAGTAGACCTTTATCATGCTTTGGGATTGAATGTCAACTTCAGAGGTCGGTGAAATGTTTGTGCACATAGTTTTAACTTAAACTACAATTTTCCCTCTATTTTATAAAAACTTGGGAATACCTAATACATTTACACATAGCTGTCGTTACACAATGTTTTAACTAGTATGTAAGTGATGATGTAGTTTATTAGTCATATAAAATAAACTGCTTTTATACGGAAATTGTCTCGATCATCTCTAAAAACCATAACAAATTGGCGACTTGAATAAAACAAAACCTATAGTAGTAGTCATGTTTTAGTTGCCACATAAATGCAAGTCGGCATATAATTTTTGTCTCGATATAATGGAACCTATAGAAGACCGATGGCTACGATTATGCAAGCACAAGCTTCATCAATTAATACGTTACCGCCACAAAATCAACAACAGCCTCATAATGCAAGTTATACATTAACATGATTTATTGAATTGGATGAAAACAAAGAAACATTTGTAAATTACAGAGCTCGTCTAGAAAATACATTTTTTATTCAAAGAATGCCAAAAGACACAAGAGAAAAACGAAAAACAAAAACAAATCCCAGAATTAATTGCAAAGGCCACAGCATATAAAGCTTCAAGACTTGATAGTCAAGAATTAAAAAAGAAAGACAGTGTCAACAAACTGGAGTATACAAATAAATTACAAGATCAAGGGATCAACCGCAGGGTCACCATCAGTAGTAGTACAGAAAAACAGCAGGGAAGTGATTCGCCTTCAGCAAATAGTCCAGTTAATGAGTACTCAAAAAAGCGCTGTAGAGGGCATGGATATGCGAGAATTTTTGAGTTCAAGACTTTGTTAGGAAAAGTTAGTAGGTAAACATACTAAAAGTCCCCGCCCCTGAGAGGTGAGCTGAAGGCGGAAGAGGAGTCAAAAGGTTCAACTTTTTAGTTTCAAATAAAAATGGAAGTTAATTAAATTTCCTATAAAATTGTTTATATCCATATTTGTCGAATCCCCAACTGTTTTAGAGATATACGTTATTGATAATCGAAATTTGAGCTAAAATCACTCGAATCACAAAAAATTAATGTATATAAACCAGAAGGAACAGTAAGGGTGTGTGCAGACTATAAAGTGCGTATCAACATACAATTGAAGAAAACACATTACCCAATTCCCGAGATTGATGACATCTTTAACGAACTCCGTGAGTCACGATATTATTGCACTTTAGATCTGTATAAGACATATCTCCTTCTACCAGACGAATCATCTTCACTAATACAAACACTATCCACGCACTTAGGGTCAATCGGCTAAGTTTCGAAATTAAGACAGCTCCCTCTAAATTTCGCCGAGTGATGTCTCAGATACTAAATGGTCTCGAAGGTACGTTCAATTATTTTGATGACATAGTAATCCACGGTGACACAAACAATTCAAAACTCGTCTCATAAAATGTTTCGAACGCCTTCTCGAAAAAAAAATGACATTTGAATCGACGCAAATATTCATTTTTTAAGAATAAAATCGAATACCTGGAACATGCCATTGACAACAATCAAATATCAAAGTCTCCAAACAAAATATTTGCAACAATTAAGTGTCATCTCTTACTGCGCCCCTTTCTTGTCTCATTAGACAAAATACAAAATGTTCATGGTAGTCTAAAGCAGAAGCCGCCTTAATTAGATTAAAATCCGAAATGGTGAGATGGTTTTAACGCCGTTTAATCCAAATCTTTCAGTCGTACTCACTACAGACGCTGGTGTAGAGGGGATAGACGCCGTACTGTCACGTATGATTGAGAATGAAGAGAAACCTATTGCGTTTACCTCGCGTTCACTCACCGAGTCTGAACGTAACTACAGTCAAATAGGCAATGAGTGGAGTAATAAAAATTTTTAAAAACAGCCCCACGTCCGCTTCTGCCATTTACGCTCTTGAAGAAATATTTGCCACAAATGGATAACCACACATCATAGTTTCCGATAACGCGTCAATTTTTCGATCTGGATTTTCTAAGTACTGCCAAATAAGCGGCATCCAGTGCAAATTTATTTCACCCGGCCACAAAAGGTCAAACTAAACGCTACGTACAAATTCTTAAAAAAAATTACGCGCCATGGAAAACTAAAAGCTCTCTCGAACAGAAAAGGCTCGTGAAATACTTTTTAGATTTAGAGTATCTCGACTCAATTCAGAAAAAAATTCGCAAAGGTCAGTTTCCCGTAGATGAAATGTGGGAGAAAGAAAAGTTGCTCGCTCCTATATATCATACAGAAACTCAAAACCAGGTAAAATATCTCATGCACTTGAAAAACTCCACTACCTAGTAGAACTAGATGAAGGATATTACATCCAGACATATTAATCAATTACAACGATCTGAAATTCCTAAAAAGAAAGTTGTCAGATTCGGACCCGACTCGAACGAATGTATTCCATCACAAAAAATTACTCTCAATACACCGGGGCTGCAATAAATTAAAATTTATTGCCTCAAACAAATCAGAATGAATCAAAACGCCCTTCTTCGAAGATAATACAGAAGTACCAGACTCAACAACAGCACATAATTCTTTACAAAACGAGACACGACACAGAAATAGAATTACCAAGTGAAACACAACCGATATTGAATGAACCAATCGAATTGCGACGCTCAGAACGAATCCGAAAAATTCCACAATATTTAAAAGAATATCGATTATGATAGGTTAGATTTTAAGCGTTGGAGAATATAAGGTATATTAGCTTTAGAAAAAAGTGTACACTACTTTAACAATGTATGTGATGATATAGTTTATTAGTAACATAAAATAAAGTGTTTTTATCCGGAAATTCTTGTCCCGATCATCTCTAAAAGTCATAACACAAGAACTTACCATATTTGTTTTATCGTTTAATTGCGAGCGTTCGTAGTTTTAATTTATAGATATAACTTAATTCTGCACCTAATTGTCTACTATTGATAATAACTTCAGTGACAGCAATTTAAAATTCTCCTAGTTTAAAAAAATACACTCTTCAATATCACTAAAATACAGAATCAAGTGCGCAGGTTTTCTCTAAATGCACTAAGCCTATGTGAATGCTTTGACTTTAATAATTCTACACTACATAAATGCAGTACAATTACACCAACGCTTATGTGAATGCTACTTTATGTTGTGAAGTATAGAACTATACAAAAAAAAATTTAACCAAACTAGGACGTAAACAAATTTGCATATGAGATTGTCATTAAAAGAAATCAAATGCCAAATTTATAACACAAAAATCGAATGACAGAGTCTAACTAAAAAAGATCCGGAGCTGACAATTCGCACACCTGAAGTCTTGCACGTGCAACAGTCTTCAATAAAACTAATCTTGATCAATAAGTTTATGTTAGATTTCAAAATATAGATGATTCGAAAATTTACAATTTAGACGAGACTGCATTGATCACAGTCCATAATACACCAAAAGTTTTTGCTTTGAAATGTCAAGTCACATTTGGAGAACGAGGTGTTTATAGTGAAGGCCCATTGCTTTATAAAGCTACAGGACAAACTGTACCATCTGAAACTGAAAGAGGTGCTAAATGTGGATGGGTAAATGGAAAAATTTTCTTAAAAATATTGGAACACTGTAAAATCTGTCAAATGCAACTAAACATCCAATTATTTTAATTTTGAACAACTACCAGTCTCTTATGAAATTTGATAGCTTGGAGTTCTCCAAATCAAATGGTGTTATTTTACTAACGTTACCACCACACACCAGTGGAAATTTACAACCACTTGATAAAACAATTTATAAATCATAAAAAACTAATTATAATGTAGTGTAACAAGAAAACAATAGAAAAGTAAATTTATGGCTCAAATTTATCAATTTAATTTTGATTAATTTAAAACAGGTAAATTTAAAACAAAAAGAACAATTGGTATAGGGGGTTACGTCTATAAAGACTACTACCGATTTAAAAATTAAATTCTTAAATGAACGGACAACTTAGATATAATTCCACTGTACATAATTAAACTAAAAAGCGTGGCAGTTTAAGTATAACAATAACATAAAAGAAAATTTAAGTTATAGTGATGTCACTAGTATTGAAAACGATCCGAGATAAAAGTTTTCTTTTTCTATCCTTTTAACCAGTCAATGTACTGTAGTGGATTTATTTGAAATTTAAATTAACCGCCAGAAATTAGCGCGCGGAAGTAAAGTACACAGAGTGAACTGACTTGCCGACCGATCTCGACATCCGGGGTAGAGAGAAAAAAAACCGTTGAACAGCACGGATTAAGTCCGCCGTTTTTTTGAAATAATTAAATGCGTTAAACTTATTACTGTGGTTTTATTACGAAGAGTGCCCTACAGTTTCTTTCAGAAGTGGGATACGGATACCTATACGATCTAATCCAAGTAAATTTGTTTAGTTTTTTGAACTTTCATCCGCCGTTATCGGGTGCCGTTTGGGACATAACTTCGTATAAAACAACAAAAAATAGATAGGAACCAAAAAGAAATCAGCATCAACGGTGGGTCACTTCGCTATGAAGTAATTGACTGCAACCAACGCCACGTGCAAGTACCTAATTCTAACTCAAATGTAATGGAGGACCGTATTTCTCAGTTAGGTCAATCTCCAGCAAACGCAGATAGCTTGGACACCTCTGCAACCACTGGTGCAGTAACAATTGAAGAAATAATATCCGCTACCGTAAGAGCCTTAAGAAGCAGTGATTCACCACCAGGCACAAGTTCATCACAGGCTTCACAAGGTCACCGTTACACCGATACAGCTGCAATGATTCCTATTTTTTCGGGAACGCCAGAAGAAGATATAAACTCTTGGTTTCAACAAATTCACCTCGTGCAGCAAACGTTTGCCATGTCTGAAGAAACAATTTTATTAACACTGGTTACTAAGGTACCGTTTTGTTTTAGACCACGGCGATTATCATATTTTGAGAAAAATGAAGTACGTAAAACAATTGATAATTTATTAAAAGGAGTTATACGTCCAAGTACAAGTTCTTATTGTTCACAGATAGTTTTAGTTAAAAAGAGTTACGTTTATGTGTGGATTTTCGTGAGCTGAATAAACGAGTGGATAGAGACAATTTCCCGTTGCCATTAATTGATGAGCATTTAGATAAATTGAAAGATAAACGGTATTTTACAAAGTTGGACTTAAAAAATGCTTTTTATCATGTAAAAGTAAATGAGGCTTCTGTAAAGTATTTGTCGTTTGTTACTCCGTTCGGGCAACATGAGTATTTAAAAATGCCATTTGGTTATCGCCACAGTCCCGCACATTTCGCGAGATATGTCAGTATGATTTTTCAGGGTTTAATTAACAATGATGAAATTTAAATTTACCTTGATATTTTAATTCCAACCACCACCATTGAAGAAAATATTGAGATCCTTAAGAAAGTGTACGATCTGATGGTTATTAACTTGCTTAGCTTAAGAATAGATAAATGTAGTTTTTTGCAAACTCGGATAGTTTGCTTAGGTTACGAAATTAGCATGTCAGGTATACAACCAAATCCAGAAACTTTGTCGGCTGTGTTGAAATATCCTAATCCGACTAATGCGAAACAAGTACATTCGTTTGTTTCATTGTGTAGTTACTTTAGAAGATTTATTAGAGATTTTTCGATAAAAGCAAAACCCCTATATGACTTATTAAAGAAAAATAAACCGTTTAATTTTGGCTTAATTGAAATGCAGACATTTGAACAGTTAAAGTCTGATTTAGTTTCAAAACCAGTTCTATCATTGTATTCACCAACCGCAGAAACTGAATTGCATTGCGATGCAAGTACTCTAGGTTTTGGTTCTATCTTAATGCAAAAACAAACCTTGGATAACAAGTTTCATCCGGTGTTTTTCTTTAGTAAACGGATATCGGAGGCGGAAAGTAAATATCATAGCTATGAGCTAGAATGCTTAGCGATAATTTACTCTTTAAAACGCTTCCATATATACTTGCAAGGAATTCATTTAAAAATAATTACTGATTGCAATAGTTTACAGTTGACTTTAAATAAAAAAGACATTAATCCACGAATTATGAGATGGGCGTTAGTGCTACAGAATTAATGTTACACTGTTGAGCATCGGGGAAGTGCTAGAATGCAATACGTAGATGCGCTCAGCCGTAGTCATAATATTTTGGTATTAGAGGGCAACACGTTTAAACAAACATTGGCTATAAAGCAAAATTTCCATTCGGAAATTACAAAAATTAAGGAGTCTTTAGAACGTTCCGAAAGTTCTTTTTTTGAGTTGCGCAATGGTTTAGTATACCGTAAATACGATAATAGAATTTTGTTTTACGTGCCCAGATCTATGCAAAACAATATATTATACATATACATACCACGACAATATGGGTCATGTTGGTATAGAAAAAAAATGTTTCGAGCTGATCACGCGCACATATTGGTTTCCAAAATTGCGTCAAAGTATAAGAGAGCACATTTCGAATTGTTTGAATTGCATCGAATATTCTTCAAATTCTGGGAAACGTGAAGGGTCCTTGCACTCTATACCGAAAGGGAAGGTACCGTTTGATTGTGTACATTTGGATCACTATGGTCCGTTAGAAAAGAGCAACTCCGGTTACAAATACATCTTGGTAGTAGTAGACGCATTTTCCAAGTTTATCAAGCTGTATCCATGCAAGGCGACAACTACTAAAGAGGTGATTAAACATTTGAGATCTTATTTTGCTAACTACAGTAAACCGTTAAAGATTATATCTGACCGAGGTAGTTGTTTTACTTCAGGCGAGTTTGCTGAGTACATGAATCAAGAAGCTATCAATCACATACTAAATGCAACAGGCGCACCTTGGGCTAATGGCCAAGTGGAACGAATGAATCGTTCGATTACACCAATGTTGGCGAAATTAACACCAACCCTAACAAAATGGGATACAGTAATAGAACAGGTTGAATTTTGCATGAATAACTCGGTTTGTCGTGTCACGGGGGAAACTCCTGCTAGACTATTGTTTGGTACCAACCAAAGAGGTCGGGTAACTGATAACCTTAGATTAATTTTAGAAAATGAACATCAGGATGATGCAGATTTAGTAAACCTCGAAGAAATTCGTGATAACGCGGCAATTCGACAAGAAGCGTGTCAAACTGCAAACAAAATTTACTATGATAAGGCGCACAAAGCTCCACACATGTATAAAATAGGTGATTGTGTCATGTTATCAAACGTAGATGTCACCCCGGGTGTTAACAAAAAACTTATACCGAAGTTTAGAGGTCCGTATATAATTAGTTCAGTCTTGCCTCATGATAGATATGTTGTCACTGACATTGACGGTTTTCAAAACTCGCAAATACCCTACGAAGCAATTTTAGATGCTTCTCGATTCCGGCCCTATCCTATGTAAATTATTAGTTGCTTAGTTTTATGTATAATATAGGTTAGTCATGTAACATGTATTTGACTGTTTGGTTAATATGAATGTAATAGTTAGGTTAGCAAAGACAATGTCAACGATAATCGAGGTCGATCACAGGTCAGGATGGACGAGCTGTAGTGGATTTATTTGAAATTTAAATTAACCGCCAGAAATTAGCGCGCGGAAGTAAAGTACACAGAGTGAACTGACTTGCCGACCGATCTCGACATCCGGGGTAGAGAGAAGAAAAAAAACCGTTGAATAGCACGGATTAAGTCCGCCGTTTTTTGAAATAATTAAACGCGTTAAACTTATTACTGTGGTTTTATTACGAAGAGTGCCCTACAGTACATTGATTTTGTTAGAAAATTTTCCAAGTGGAATAACATTTAAATTATAAAATTCAAATTTTCAACGTATAGTTTAGAAACAGATAACTTATAAAAGAAAATCTAAATTTAGTTCCGTTAAATACTTATGTCGACCTTGATAAGAATTTAATGTGTACTAGAGAGAAAAATTTGTTAAATTTGAGTTAAATCGACCTAAACAAAAGCGTAAGAATTGTATATTTATAATTAATACGTATTTTACTAATTTAAATCGAGTTAATATGTTTATCAACAGAAACGAAAGCGAAATCTACTTAGTTTTACGACTGGCCTTATCAACACAAATATGGCATAAATGAACTGTACGTCTAACCTTATCTTTAGCGTTTCCTGACAGGTGAAGAATAGAAATTTTCTTTTCATTAACAATGGATTCGAGTTTTCCGACTTCCAACCATCAATGATTTCCGACAGTATGATTAAATTTTTTTTATTCCATCTAATCGCATCCACCAATGTAACCAATTTCAATTTGATCCCTCAATCTAATAAGTTCATGAGATCCCAATTCAAGCTATAATTTTAATAATCTTTAGTAATTTTCGATTTATAACAAGTAAAACCTACCAACCGAGTTAAGACGGCTTTTATCAAAACAAAACGTGGTTCGTTGAGCGTTACTTTGGAACAAAGTAATGGAAAATACGTGAATCGCCGTATCGATAATCATTATCGACATGTGACGCTTCGATACCAACTAACATTACAAAATTACGAATCAAAATAACTAAATACTGCTTTAATATGAATAAAATTATTGAACTTTCTAGTATAACTAAATTGACTAATTACAAATATATTTACAAACGGTCTTGAGAGCGACTAAAGAGTACAGTAGACTGGCAATAATTGGATGATTCAATTTTATGCCATCTGAAAATCAGTATAACGGAATACCATCTAATTATTTACTACAAGAAAAATTGTTAGTATTGAAATACTATTCTTGATATCGATATGTGTTTTATGAAAGTAAGTCAGTGTTAAAAACAACACAAAAATTAGTTGTACTTGCTGCAAAGAAAATTAGAAAACAAAAAGGTTGTCTAAACTTCCCAACAAAATGGCAGATCAGAAGGAAAAGTACGCCCAATAGTAGAAATGGCTCAGACTATTATAAGACAAGAAAAAAGTTTTCGATTAAAGCAGTGGAACAGCAACAAAGCATTTGAATGTAAAGTAATTTTTGATGTACCAAAAGAAAGACGATTGAAATTAGGCCCATGCAATCAATAGAAAAGACAATTTCTTAGAATACTAAAAGGTTACAGAACTTATTTTAACCCCCGGTTTCATTATAACACGTTCAAGTTACTGTAACTAAATGATTTGTTTTATTTAAAATTTATCAACTTAACATCGATTAGCTCTTGCTTCATAAGATGTTGAGAATACTGAACTTTTATTTTAATGTCTAATTTGTGCTGATTTGTTGAAAATTTGTAATTTGAAAATCTTAGGTTAGTGACTTTAAAATTTATAACTGATTATGGAACTGGCCGTAAAAGTAACATTTGAGTTGGATGTAAGAAATCAAAACTTACTTTTGAAAATAAAAAGTTAACCTGAGTTTTAAAAAAACAAATCTATTTAACTATCACAATATACAAAGAAACAGAAATTTAGCACAAGAAAACACAAGCAATTATGGAAGATTATGATTTTTCTCAGATAAAAAACTAAAATTTAACCCAGATATCGCACCGTACTATAATTAATATAGTTTAACAAGTTGAATCTTGTCCCGACAATAATAAAAATAATAAACTAGGAGTTGTGAGGTTGCTCTAAGAACAAATATCTGTCATATTTCACGTGGACAGCATCTATATCTACCTTGCACCTTCTCACATTACGAAAAATCCAAATCCTTACAACTTAATCATCGAGTTATAAATTAAAAAAAGGAAAGAAT
The DNA here is from genome assembly GCA_035610365.1 of Aquatica leii. NCBI lineage: Eukaryota > Metazoa > Arthropoda > Insecta > Coleoptera > Lampyridae > Aquatica > Aquatica leii. Next base: position 258,017,246 of record CM069432.1, read on the forward strand.
ACAACCATTCGATTACAAGTGGAACTCAAGCAAGAACCAACTAAAATCAAAATCCCATAAACGCTATCAACAGCAATGGTACATATCTGCAATGGTCTCAATTATAACAAATCCTAACCTACATTTGTAATTGTAATAATTTTCCAATACAACGTAATTTAATCGTTAATAAAGTCTTAAAAGTATGCTTACCAAAGTTTAAATCGTGGATAATTTGTTCAATCTTAATTTATCACAATACAAAAAATTTTAAGTTATTTTACAAATTCTGTCACATGATACCCATGGTACTGTGCGTTTATGCGCTGCGCAAACGGTTGAAATAGAAAGAAATAACTGTCATCAGTGGCGTAACAAAGCTGAAATATAATTATGTAGGATCATTGTTCAATTAAATTTACAAATAATTTTATAAAGAAAAATTGTCAAAATGAAGTGAAATTTATAAGAACTTATCATATTAGTAATAAGACGAAAACTGTTCGGTTTATTATGAAAGAAATTGATAGTTAATTACAACAAAGTAACAAATAAATCATTTTACAGAGTAAATCAAAGTGATAACGGTTTGACAAATTTAATAGACGTACAAATTACTTACATTAGCGCTGTGGACAATTATTTAAATCTCAGTTGTCGTATTAGGATGTATGCATGATCAAAATGATCAAGAAATGACCATCAATTCTGTGGACACATGCAATAAGGGCATAAGTCTACATACACCCAAATGCATTTTTTTGTGGATATTGCTTACGTATCGCCTCAAGAACCTGCAGTATCAAAGCCATAAGTCTATCTATCATATTAAAATATTTAGAGCAACTATTAAAAAGATATAAGTCGACTTATACCTCGTACTTAATGCGCTTTTAAACATGTTTTACATTTTTAATAGCTAAAAGGGCATATGTCTACTTCCTAGTAAACATAAACATGTTAGAAACATTCCAAGTGGACTGTATTTGGAACGTTAAGGAACATTTCACATATATGTTTCACAAATGTACCATAAACATTTCAGTGCTATGTTTCCGTATTGCAAAAATGAAACATGAATGTAAATAGCGTTGCTGTTATGTATTATAGATGTTAGTAAAAAGTAAGAAGGTTGGCAACGGCGCAGATATAAGTTTTTGAATGTAAAGTAACAAGCTGTACAATAATATAAGATTAATAAACTACGTTAAATATAATGACTTTAAATACATAAAAATACAAGTATAATAAGAAATACAACATGGCGCAGTTGGTAGGATTTTAAAAAACAAGTGGTGACCATGGACGATTACTGAAAAATAAAAAGAAGATTAGGAGTGAGGTTATAACCGCGTGGCATAGAAACAAGTTAATTTATACAATAAATATAATAAATATGGAAACTAAAATGCTGGAGGCAATGTGTTTTGGAGAAAATCTAGGAGAAGATTTTAAAAAATTTAAGCAACGATTAGAAATTTATTTGTTAGCTAGTGGGCAGAACAAAAAAGATAATAACGTTAAAGTGGCAATTCTGTTGAATATTATAGGTGATGAAGGTATTGACATATATAATAACTTCAAGCTAAATGATGAAGACAAAAACAATTATGAAAAAGTTATAAAGGAGTTTGAATCATATATGAACCCCAAAACAAATGTAATATACGAGCGGTTTGTGTTCTACAATAAACAGCAAGAAGAAGGTGAATCATTTGATCATTTCGTTGAAGAGATCAAAAAACTTGTTAAATCTTGTGAATTTGGAGAGCAAGAGGAAAATATGTTACGAGACAAAATTGTACTGGGTATCAGAGATAAAAGGGTACAAGAGAAATTATTAAATACTGAAGATTTGAAACTAGAAAATTCCATTAAAATCTGTAGAACCAATGAGGTTACAAAAGAACAACTGAAAATAATTCAAGACAGTGCGACAGGCTCACATGTAGATGTAGTCATTGGAAACCGAAGAGGTGCCCCAGAGGTGTATCGAAGTAAATTATATACTGCTGGAGAATATAAGTTTAAATGTACGAGATGTGCCACAATGCATAGTAAGAATAAATGTCCTGCTTTCGGAAAAGCATGCCAAAGATGTGGGAAGCTAAATCATTTCCGTAGCTGTTGTAAGGTGAAAATGGTTAGAGATGTGAGGCAAGCTAGTGACACCAACGAAGATGGGGAATCAGTATTTAAAGATGTTGTGAGTATTGTTTCTAACAAGTTAAAATGTGTAGATGCCATAACGTGGTATGAAAAAATTCATATAGGCTCAGGAATTGTACAGTTTAAATTGGACACTGGAGCCGATGTGAATATATTACCAATTGGAATTTTTTAACAATTGAATTGCAAAGAAAAAATTGAAAGTTCAAAAATAATTTTAGAGTCTTATGGGGGACACAAAATTCAATTGTTAGGAAATGCCAATATTACTTGTAAGTTAAGGGGAAGTACTAAAATTATTAAGTTTGCTATTGTCAATTGTAAATCGACACCACTGTTAGGCTTGAGAACTTGCATAGAATTAGGATTAATAAATAAGGTTGATAGCATTAGTTATGTTGATAAAGATAGTTTTGTTACAGATAATTTGGATTTGTTTACAGGTTTAGGTAAATTTAATGATACATGTACAATTAGTTTAAAATCAGATGCTATCCCTGTTATAAAGCCACCTAGGAGGGTACCTTTGGCGATTACTACAAAATTAAAACAGACACTAACTAAACTGGAGAATGAAGGTGTAATTGAAAAATGTAATGGGGTAGTAGAATGGGCCAGTAATTTAGTTATTGTAGAAAAACCTAATGGTTCTCTCAGGGTGTGTTTAGATCCGGCCGATCTTAACAAATGTATTAAACGTGAGTATTATCTTATACCGACAGTTGAAGAAATTTGTGCAAAATTAAAAGGTAAAGGATGTTTTACAGTATTAGACCTTAAGGATCGGTTTTATCAGGTTGAACTTGATAACAATTCTAGTAAGCTGTGTACATTTAGTTCGCCTTTTGGATTTTATTCTTTTAAAAGGCTACCATTTGGACTTAGCATTGCTCCAGAATATTTTCAAAAAGTTAACAGTAAATATTTTAGTGATATTGAGGGAGTAATTGTATATTTTGATGACCTATTAATTGCTGGAGTAAATGAGAATGACCATGATAAAATTTTAGCAAAAGTCATTGAAAGGACAAGAACTTTAAATATTAAATTTAATGCTGACAAAGTACAGTTTAGATCAAAAGAGGTTAAATATGTAGGGCATAAATTCTCTAAACAGGGTATGAAGATAGATGAGGACAGAATTAAATCTGTTGCTATGTTAAAAGCACCAATTAATAAGAAAGAGGCACAAAAAATTTTAGGAACATTTAATTATTTTAGAAGTTTCGTACCAAATCTGTCTCAAATATCAACTCCGCTTAGAGAATTATTAAAAGAAAATGTATCATTTGTGTGGACAAAAGTTCAAGAAAATGCTTTCAATGAAATAAAAAATATTTTGATAGTAGCTTAAACACAGAGATTCAAACAGATGCATCTAAAGATGGGTTGGGATGCTGTCTAGTACAGAACAGCAAAATTGTATGTTACGCATCACGTAGTTTGACCGAAGCTGAAAAAAAAATATGCTCAGATTGAAAAAGAGTATTTAGCAGTTCTCTTTGCAATTAAAAAATTCCATAACTATATATATGGCAAAAAAAGTAATAGTTTGGTCTGATCATTTACCTTTAATTACAATAAATAAAAAAATTGTGTGTGACATAGTGTCACCCAGACTTCAAAGGATTAAGTTGAAGTTAATCAAATATGATATTGATATTAAATATATTCCTGGTAAAGAGCTACATGTAGCAGATTTGTTATCACGAATTCAAAAAATTTGCAGATGAGTGGAACTTCGAACACGTTTACTCATCACCACGGTATCCAAAATCAAATGGACAGAGCGAACGCAGTGTTCAAACTGCTAAGAAATTATTTAAGAAAATTACAGAAGAGAAAAATGACATCTTCTTGGCGTTATTGCACTACAGAAATATGCCAAACGTAGGTAACTATTCACCAGCCCAAGTATTGATGTCACGTAGCACTCGTACTAATTTACCGTGCAATATAAATAATTTAAAACCCAAATTAATAAACGAGGAGGCATACAAAAATTGCATACAAGCTAAGCAAACAAAACAAAGCGAGTATTATAATAAAAAGTTTGGTGCTCGTGAATTAGATTTAATTAAACCGAACACAAAGGTGTGGGTACAAACAACTCCTAATTCAAATTGGCAGAAAGGTGTTATAATGAGTAGAATAGATGATAGGCGCTACAAAGTAAGTTTAGAAACAGGTTCAACTTTAGTTAGAAATAGGATATTTATCAAACCGTCAATAATGAACAATAATGTAGGAACGAACAAAACTGTTCGGTGGTATGATGAGGTAGACAGAAGAAAGGAGGAAAAGGAGTACTCTTGTAATTTACAAAAGTGCGAATTAAATAGTTTTAAGGAAACAAATGAGACAATGAGTTACAATTTGTCAGAGGAGGATATTGGCTCTAGTAAACTGAGCAGACCCTCAACAAATAAAGAACCCGATGTAAGTCTCAATCAAGCGGCAAATCATTTAGTTAGTAGGAGCGGCAGAAGCATTAAAACGCCGGTTAGACTAAATTTGTAAGTAGTTTTAAGATGTAATTATTAATAGTAAATTAAGTTTTAATCTTGGAAAAAAGGGAGATGTTGGTAGCACGATGTATATGTTAGGGGGTAGGTTGGCAACACCCAGAGTCTAGGGGGTTGGTACACAAGCGACGCGACAAGCAGGTCGTACAAAAAAAGGTCAATCTCCTAAATGTGTTTTATTAAAACTTAAAAGATAATTATGTCTTCACTAAGTAAGAGAATACTCACATGTAAGTAAAGCGCCATAAAGCCACATGAGGAAGATCTAATAGCGCAAGCCATATTGATAGCAGCTGAGTATAATGTCCCATTTACAAACTCAGTATTACAAGACTTTGTGGAGCAATATCTAAATCGAAAAGGAGTGATAATTTCATCGTTTAGGGATAATCGACCTGGAAAAGATTGGTGCGAATATTTTATGAAAAGGCATCCTTTCCTGGCAAGAAGGAATTCTGAAAATATAAAAAGATGCCGCGCTGACTTGGATTCAGCTACCATATCAGATTATTTTGAACATTTGACGATCACTTTAGATGGTATTGATTCTGCAAATATAATTAACTACGATGAAACCAATATTACGGACGATCCGGGTACTGAGAAGGTCTTCGTACGTAGAGGGACTAAACATGCACACCGAATAATGGATTCATCAAAATCCTCCACTTCAATTATGTTTGCAGCATGTGCTGATGGTACTTTGTTACCAATATATGTGGTATATAGGTCGAAATATGTGTATCCTGATTGGATAGAGGGTGGACCCGAAGGCGCTCGTTATAACAGAACAGCGTCTGGATGATTCGATGCTGATACATTCGAAGATTGGTTTATGAAGGTTGCTCTTCCTTTCTTGAAAAGAAAGGAAGGAAAAAAAGTCATCATTGGTGACAATTTAGGCAGCCATTTGTCGTACAACGTTTTATTAGCATGCGAACAAAACAACATCGCTTTTGTATTTTTACCCACGAATAGCACACATGTTTGTCAACCCTTGGATGTCGCTGTATTCCGACCTCTGAAAAGAGCCTGGAAAAAAATCTTAACCGAATGGAAGCTTCATAACAAAGGTGTAGTACCAAAACAACAGTTTCCTACACTTCTAAAGAAGTTATTAGAAAGCACAGCTGAAAATACAAAAAACAATATTCTCGCAGGATTTAAAGCAGCGGGCATATACCCATTAAACCCAGATATGGTTTTAAATAAAATTCAACCTAAAGTGGCCAATCAAAATATCAATAATAATGCTGCCATAACCGAGGCGTTTTCAACCGTCATGACGTATTTGACAAAAACAAATGAAAGTAACCGTATAACTCGAAGAAGGAAACTAAATGTGCCTGCTGGAAGCTCAGTATCAGCAGCTGACGTGGGTGTAAATATCAATGCTGGACCATCACATGATATTGAGATTGATGCAGACGATGCAGTCACTGAAAACTTCGTGCCTAATGATGATTTATCCGTCTGCGAGACTGGAAAATCATGATGAAAATGTGGCTCCTAATAGTCATGAAACGGAGGATATTAAAATGCGTGTAATAGGTCCTGGTGATATTGACGAAGGTTGTTTTGTTTTAGTTAATTTCGTTTATGACATGGGAAAAAGAAACAGCATGAAAAAACCTACGTCGCAAAAATTGTAAGAATAGGCAAGATAAATATAAAAGTTAGCTGCCTTAGGCAATTTAAAAACGATAAAAATAAATTTGTGTTTCCCGACATTGAGGACATAAGTACTGTGAAACTTTGTCAAATAAAATTCAAACTACAAACGCCCCAAATAAAAAGAGGTCTATATACATTCAGTAGCGATGTCATTTGAACATTTTTGTATTTTTAAATAATAATGTTCTATATTCTTTAGGGTGTACCTTAATTTTTGTTCCATTATAAACAGTAAAAAGAAGCTTTTTATGTTTTCCCTTTTTTTAATACTATAAAATGTGTTTTCCATATATTTTAAAATTTTTTTTTGTGTAATAATGTTTCATAAAGGTAATAACGAAAGCCTTTATGAAACAACATATAAAATATAGCTGTTTTACACATAAATTTTCCAACGTTTCATATATCCCCACATATCGGGTTATATGAAACACAATTTAACCAAAAAAAAAGCAACAATTTAAGGGGGGTCGGTTGTCAATTTTGGTCAAAAATATCGATTTTTTGTTTTTTACATTTTATTTTTTCATGATATTTTAGGATTAATTTAAGACCAAGTTTATTAAATTCTGCCTACTAAAACCAAAGTTACATATATTTTTATAAAACCTTACATATAGCCTAGCCTAGTAGTACCAACAAGCAGGCTTAAATAAAATCCAGTATGATCATGACAAACATACCCATTTTCATTTGCTGTTATGGAACAGATAAAATCATCTGGCTAATCATGACCTATTGAAGAAGTGTTTACATGGTGGTACGCAAAACTCAAATAAATCGGTCAATAGTGTTATATGGTCCAGAAATCCAAAAATTAACTTTGTCATGCTAAATAATTTGAAGCTAGGTGTTTATGAGGCTATATCTAGTTTCGACAAAGGCAATATCACTAAGTGTTTAGTTCTAAGTAGCTTAGGAATCACACCAGGCAATTATTGTGTCAAAGTGATGCGTAAACTTGATAAAGTGCGAATAAACAAAAGTGAGAAATGTATTGAATTACTCAACAGAAAATGCCACCAAAAGACTAGTTTAGCTAAAAGAAAGCTTGAAGACCTATATGAAGAACAAGAAGATGCAGAAAATTCAAGTTATGGAAGTGGAATGTATTAAATCTATAAGAAAAAGTAGTATAAATTTTGTTTTCGCTCTCCTGAAAAATGACTTTTTTTTACATAAAGGTACATTTATCTCAGAAACTAAAAGAGATATCTCAATAATTTTTTACAGATGTTTTCCTTCTATGCTAATACATATTTTAACATGAGGGTTTTTAGTATTTGTTAGAATTTCCATAGTTACGGACATTTATAATAAAAATAAAATCTTAAAAATTTGAAAGGTTGGAAATAAAATTATTGAAAAAAATAGAAACATTTTTTCTGTAAACCCTCATGTTAAAATGTAGGCAAAACAACTATCTATCAACTAAAAAAAAAAATAAGTCTTTATCATTTATAGTTGTTGAGAAAAATGTACCTTAAATATGTCAAATTAACACTGGCTGCATAGGGACAACCGACTCCCCTTAAGCATTTGCTAAAAATTATTTTTAAGTAATGGGCAGATAAAGCAAACAGCATTCGAATTTATTAATTACATTTACTTAATGTTTTCTGTACGGGTAACATTACACAAAATACTGTTAAAATTGTTTCATATATCCCCGTTCTACGGTACTTAAAATTAATAGACGCAACGTAATAGTTTGTGTACTCCAACCGGCCACAAAGTATGAATCTATACACTGATTATACCTAGATTATGAGAACTTATATATTTTTTTATAGTTTATGAGACCTTTATTTTAGTTTATAAGAAGTTATATTTTTGTTTATAGTCATATGTAGTTTATTATACTAAGTATATATTTTTTGTGACAAACAAATTATTATAGATTAAACATTTAAAACAAATTAAAATTAGTTGTAATTACAGCCCTTTCAAGGATATCCTTACTAAACCTGACGATTTTGGTACAAACATTTTGCACAAATGAATGGATTAGTCTTGTGAGGTTTTTGTTATGTTATTGATAATCCATTTTAATACGCAACCCTTAATATTGAGGGTTACTTAATAAAATACAAATTTGAACGTTTTAGGCTCCTAGAATCCACAATTAAGTAACAGTTCAACACAAAGAAATTCTTATTAAGATTGTTCAGATCAGGTTTAATACGGCATATTTTAATGTTTTGGACTGTATTGTTCATTTGGCCAACAAAGTCAACACGTAGATGTGTTGCATTCTTAAAATGTTGATACTGATGGCTTAACTAATCTCACACTAAGTTCATGATTTTATGCAGATGGCTATGGAAACGTTACAAAACATTTCTATGAAAACAGTATAAGCACGTTTCTGTAGAAACTTTTGAAACATTACTATCGAAACGTTTTTCTTACATTTCGGTGGAATCATTCGAAAGTGTTTCTGGTAAAACATATGAAATATCTCTACTGAAACATTTTACAATCGTTTTAGAAATGTTTCATTTTTTTATGTTTCGTAGAAATGTTTCTGAAGCAACATATCTGAAGCGGACATTAAGGGTCTACTATACGTTTCTGAAATGTGTTTGCAACAAAAGTAGAAACGTTTCAAGTTTCAGAATGTATGTTTTAAAAACAACTCTGGTATATGAAAATGTTTACTGGGTTATTACTTTATTTTTCTAGGCGCTGCATTAGTTTAAGGTCTGCTAAAGTGGAATAAGTAGACTTATTGCCTTTTAGCAAAATGGATATCGATGACAAACCGATTTTACCATTATTTACTAAAGGGAAATATTGAAACGTTCTCAAATTCAAGAGCCTTCTCGAAGTTGTTATCCATCTTCTAGAACGTATACCGAAAGATATGGAACACTCGAGAAGGATTTCCAAAATGTGTATATATACGGAACAAAGAAATCGTAAGTTAGTTATTTCCGTAATACGAAGACAGCAGTGTTAAGAAGATTATTCAACTCTAAATAAATAAGTCGTTAGCGTATGTGTGTAGATAAATATACGGAGAATAATCTTGTACGTGACTTTAGTGTAAACAAGTGTGTGAAGCTATTCGCGGACTTTATCTTATCTTCGTGTAAGTGATATAAATTAGTGTAAGTGTTTTTATTAAATATTATTAGATTTAATTAGTTCGGTTAATTTAAGTGTACATATTTTTAATATAAGTAAAAAATATTTTTAGTAGAAGTATAAATAAATTAGTTTTAATAATAAAATTCGTTACAATATGTATACTTATATTTTTACTGTCGCCTCCCGCGTGCTGAACTTGACTTATTCCGTTCGATGTTGTGAGGTTAAGTTAGTGTAAAATATTAAAATGTTGAGAAATTCTAGAACGTTGCGAATCTTAAAAGCGTGTAACTCATGGGAAAAGAGTAAGTGAAATTTAGTAAGATCTTCAGATAACTGATTTAAAGTTATTCTCAAAATTTATGTTGTTTCACTACTAGCTGTAATAATTAACTTTATCGACTTATTTTGGGGTAGAAAAGTTGAGGTAGAAAAACACCGAGCCTGTCTGATTAACTACATTATAAACTTAAAATGTTTGTATTAAAACTTTAATTTGTATACAGTAAAAGTTAAAAAAAAAACTAATTAGAGGAGAATCGCTGATTTTTTAATTTAGCAATTATAATTCGACCATCAGCAATAAAATTTCTTTTAATATAAACTGCCGTTTGTGTTCACAAAGTGTTTGTGTTTTTCATTTAATGACAAGCATGGATGATTGGATTTTTAAGAAAATTTTAAAATCCATATTTTATTCGATATTTATTAACTTTAAAAACTAATATTATTAATAGGAAAATGCTAGCAGTGAAAAAAATGATATATGAATATGGCGCTGTAAAAGCATAAAAAAATTAAATTTAGCGGCTTTGTTGGATCGCGCATGACAGGATATAGTAAGAGGAAGTGGGAGATTATTATGTTAGAACCGGGCTGTGTGCGTATACACGTTACAATTAAGATTTAATTTTTTATAATTATTATTAAATTTATTCTGACGGCCCCTAACAGTTCAGAAGTGGGATTACTCATTGCTGATTGTGCTCGATGCTTATGTCAGCTAATGTTATGTGAAAAATTTGTATTGTGACTTAAAATTACGATTAGAACACGTGGTGAATTTATTATCAAAGAAAATGAATGAAGCAACAGCAAACGCGCGAATGTCAGTCGAAGAGATGTACAAAATTTGAAAAACAAACCAGCAAAATTTTGTCAACTCTTATACCGCCGTTTAGAGGTGATGGCGACGATGTATCCTTATGGTTTAAGCGAATTGAATTAATTAAGCAAACTTACAATCCATCTAAGCAAGAATTACTGTTAACAATGATTACAAAATTAGAAGGACGATCTCTGGAATGGTTTCATTCTAGCCCGGAAAATGTTATGCTGAAATATGAAGAATTTAAAAAAAAATTATGCATGTTGTTTGAAGTTAGAGAAGATACGTTAACGCTCATGAGATAATTTGAATCAAGAAAATAGAGGAAGAATGAAAAGTTTAGCGCCCGGATAATGACGGCACCGTCATCAACAAGGTCAGCTGATATAAAGTGTTAATTGCAATACCATGGGGCACTACCTGTCGGAATGTACTAAACCCAAGCGCAAACGAAGAAGTTGTTATGTATGTGGTGATACGCGGCACCAGCAGCGTAACTGCCCTCAACGTACAGGAGAAACAGATACATCGACATCTAGGCGTGTAGCACCTGATTCGACGAGTTTGTTACTGTTGGTTCCTGGTGTGACTCCCGCTTACGAGGTATCAATTGCATTATATTTGCTAATTACAAATTTTAAAGCTATTGTGGATACGGGTTCACCTAAATAATAAATTAATGTAGAAACAGAGTTTGTTCAATCCTGCTCTTGAAACACGGTGTTTCATCCTTACATACGCACCTAGAAACCCTTTGTTTTGTTCACTCAAAATTTTGCTATGGAAACAAGTGTGGGGTAAAGATTTTTCACCCACCACTCAATTTAATATTACTGACAACGCAAATTGACTACGGTGATTTTATATTATTATATAAACAGATATTTGAAACAGCCTTATAAAATAGAAAGAATAAGATTTATCAAAAAATATTTAAATTTACCAAAACAAAACATATCCAACAATATTCGCACCAGTAACAACAAGAGAGCGAGGTGGATCCTTTGGATATGGATTTCATCAATTTCAGATTTTCTGAGATTGACTAGCTCATCGCAGCGAAGAGCGCCCATAACACCCATTACCATTACCATCTTCATAAGCAAGTATTTCTCATCGGGAGCTTCATTTATAAATTGCTCCACATCTTTTGGGTCAAACGTCTTTGCCTTCTTAGGTTGATACCCTTTAGATTTGCTTTTCAAAATCGCAAAATTGGTCTTAAATTTAAAATTAAATAACATGTTACATACAACAAATTTTAAAATATACAACTGTCAAACTTACTTGCTAATATTTACTTTTTCATAAACAAATAAAGTTGATCTCAACATGGAATATGTAGACCACAAGGAAGATGGCGAATACTTCTCTATTAACCCGTTAAAATACGCTACCATTACTTCCTCCGTCACAACGAGTACCTTCCTTAATTCCATTCATGACCGAAATTTTGTCATCTCTTTCAAATATCTGTCTTTTGATTTGTTAGGTAATAAATGAAATACAGCGCTTCATTTACAATATCCTCAAGTACAATAACTGTTATATCAACTTCATTTACTTGATCTACCTTTATAATTTTATTATTTTCTATTTTGACATTTGGGAATTTTGTTAGAACCATAGCAACGGCGTGTTTTGTTGATTTATACTTCATATAACTAAATATTTTGATATTATTATAAATTATAATGTTCAATATTTCAAAATCAGGATTGAACAAAATCATATACAGCACTCGTGAGAAACTAATTCGCTCACTCATGTATGTAACATTCGTGAGCGAAACTCGTAGTTTCTTCACTCGTACTGTAATATACTATTGTTGAACCTTATCGTTTATGTAACAATTACGAAGGTATTAATGGCGCAAAATTAAACATTTTAGGTTATTTAGATACGGAAGTTTACTTGCAAAAATTTGATGTTACTTTAAGTATGCGCTTTTATGTAGTACCTTATGGTACAATGCAATATGAATGTTTATTAGGAAGAGACTTCATAACTAATGGTAACCTTAATGTTAGTTTTGGTAAGGACATTGTAATCGATACGAAAATTAATGATAACATTCACTGTGACTTTACCGAAAATGAAATGTTATTAATTGATGTAAGCGGTCCCAATACTGTTGAACTTGACATAGAACCGGCTAGAAAAAAAGACAAATTCAAAACTTAGCGAAGAGTGATTATTTTAACGCGCCAAGGCCGCAAGAACCTTTAGTAAAATTCTAAATGAGAATTTCGTTAAAACCAAATAGTAAGCCATTTTACTTTAGGCCGCGACGATTTCGTATTATGAAAAAAATGAAATTAACTCAATCGTAAGTTACCTTTTAGAAAAAATGTTATAAATACGAGTAACTCCGAGTTTTCTTCTAGAATAGTTTTAGCTGAATGCACCAAATATTTGTCATTTGTAACGCCGAGTGATCAGTACGAGTTTTTGAAAATGCCATTTGGTTTTTGTAATAGCCCTAGCGTATTTATGCGATTTATTAATGCTATTTTTAGAGAACTTTTGAATTCAAATGAAATTATGATATATTTAGATGACATATTAATAGCGGCATTACATGTTTCAACGCATTATTGAAATACAAGCGCCTTTAGAGGCAGCTCTAGGGATTCTACATAATCCTGTAGATGCCCTGAATGAGGAGGAATGGGTAATGTTGTGATATTGCTTATTTAAAATATTCGAGTTAGCTGTAGATTAGCGTGTACCAGTATGAGAATTATGATAAGTAAACACGTGTACACTTTAAGAAATATATTTACTAACTGACCATAACATCTAAAATTTCCAAAAGAATTTGTACAACTGCCCTTATACACTCGGGCGTTTTCGTAAATAAATCGTGCATACAAAATCTAACATGCCGCCCACCTTGAAAGGTATCGAGCTTTCAAATTCACAACAAATAAAAATAATTTATCTAACTAATTAGAATACGTGCACATTATGTGAACCGATGTATATAAAACTAATCATTTATAACCGGTTGTTTAGTCATCACTTATAGGCAAAACAAATAATTTCACCACGGGTTTTTTAAACACTCCATTTGCGCACTTTACACTAACAACCCGAACTACTTGGTCCTTTCCTGGGTGTAACTGAACAATACGACCAAGTTGCCATCGTGCTGGTGGCATGTGATCTTCTTTAATCAATGCTAACGACCCAATTTGGATTTGGTTGTTTGCATTTTTCTTCCACTTATGCCGCTGCTGTAGTTGGGAGATATATTCCTTACACCAACGGCTCCAAAAATGTTGTGTTAAACGTTGCATTAATTGATACCTATCGAGTCGGTTCATTTTTACATCTTGCACATTAGGATCTGGTAGTGCGGTATACAATCGTCCAATTAAAAAATGCGCGGGCGTCAGTGCTTGTAAGTCATTGGGATCGGAAGTGAGGGGAGATAAAGGTCGAGAATTTAATATGGATTCGATTTGTGATAGGACAGTATACAAATCTTCAAAGGTTAATCGGACATCGCCTAGAACTCTTTTAAGGTGGTGTTTTGTGCTTTTAACTCCCGCTTCCCAAAGGCCGCCAAAATGCGGGGTATGTGGTGGAATAAAATGCCATTCGACACCTTCATTATTAATTTTTTCAATAATATTTGAATTAACTGATTGCAACCAATCGTATAATTTATTAATTTCTTTATTCGCGCCATGAAAATTTGTGCCATTATCACTATAGATGTGAGAGGGTTTGCCACGCCTCGAAATAAATCGTCTAAAACCTGCTAAAAATGCATCTGTAGACAAGCTTGTGACTGGTTCAAGATGGATAGCCTTAGTAGAAAAGCATACATAAACGCTAATGTAACATTTAGATAACTTACATCCTCTGCCGATTTTGTCCTTGATTAATATTGGACCCGCATAATCAACGCCAGTGGTGTAAAATGGTGGCATAGGGCGCACCCTTGAATTAGGTAAATTACCCATTATCGGTATAGTGTTTTTTGGGTTGAATTTAAAACATTTTATGCATTTTCGAACTATCAATTTACTGATGTTTCTACCTCCTACAGGCCAAAATCTTTCTCGAATCGCATTTAACATTGCTGTTGGTCCAGCATGTAAAAGCCTTTCATGTTCATTTAAAATAATTAATTTAGTTAAATGATTAGCTTTAGGCAATAGAACAGGATGACGTTTATCATAAGAAAAGTTTGAATATTTAATGCGACCTCCAACTCTTATTAATCCTATTTCATCCAGAAAAGGTGTCAATGATAAAATACAACTTTTGGAAGATAATACGTCATTTTTTAATAATGCGTTATATTCGTTAGAAAACGATCGGATTTGTTCTAATCTAATTAGTTTTAATAATGCGTTGTCTAGTTCCTTACAAGTTAAAGGACCCTTTAATCTTTCAGTTTTTGGAATTGCAGAGTTTTTTAAAAATCTTAACATCCATGCTGTAACCCGTTTTAATTTGTTTAGAGTAGAAAAATTTTCAATGGTTATAGGGGGATCTTGAGTTGCTAAACTGTATGACTTAGTGATTTTTTTTAATTCGGGCAATTGATTTAGCTGTAAACATTCTAAGGGCTGTGTTGGAGGTTTGTTGCTAGTCAACCACGTAGGACCTTTCCACCACAAATCTAAATTTACTAATTGACTGGCCGAAACACCTCGTGAAATGAAATCGGCAGGGTTGTTACTCGATTTTACGTGATACCAAAATGAGGTGTTTGTCAAGTGCTGAATCGTGGATATACGGTTAGCTACAAAAGTTGAAAATTGGCGCGGTTGTGATTTTATCCAGTTTAGAACTATGGTTGAATCACTCCAGTAAAATTGTTCATGTATGTGAATCTTTAAAGTTAAACTGAATTTTGACATTAATTGAGCCAGTAACACAGCTGCTAAAAGTTCGAGTCTCGGTAAAGATAAATTCTTTAGCGGAGCTACACGTGATTTAGCTGTGAGTAATGTTATAAGTGCCTTATTTTTATCGTTTAATGATTTTATATAAATACACGCACCATATGCCTTTTCTGAAGCATCTGCAAAACCGTGCAACTGAATTTTGCTTGCATTCGGAACTATGATACATCTTGGTATAATAATTTTATTAACATATTTAAGTTGATCCGTAAATTTTATCCACCTTGTATAAACGTCTAAAGGAACAGTATCGTCCCAGTCAATGTTTAATTGCCACAATTGCTGTATAATCAGCTTAGGAACTATTATAATAGGGGCAAGTAAACCCATGGGATCAAACAACGTCGCTGTTAAAGATAAAATATTTCGTTTTGTTGCGTTTCTGGGAGATGCGTTCGAAAAAGAATAAAGGAAGCTGTCTGTCTCTGAATTCCAAAGAATTCCTAATGCTTTATTTATACCTTCTGGTAAGAGTTTGACTTCAGTACTCGATTTGTTTTCGGTGATTTCCTTGACATTACTTTTAAATTTAACTAGTTTAAACCCTGTGGTACTTAATATGAACGTTATGTTTTGTTTAATGGTTTTTAATTCTTGAATGGAATTTGAACCTGTGAGAAGGTCATCTACATAAAAATCTGTTTTAATTATGTCTGTTTCTAATGGATATGTAGTTTGGTTTAAATTTGCTGTTTCAATAATACAACGGGTAGCAAGATAAGGAGCGGAAGCCATTCCAAATGTGACTGTTCTTAATTCAAAGTGATCTAAATTTTTTGTTGGATCATCACGCCAAATAATTTTTTGATACTTTCTGTCTTCAGGATGGATCCATATCTGTCGATACATTTGTTTGATATCAGCTGTAAGAACAAACTGATGTACACGAAATCTAACTAAAATTGAAAGTAAATCATCCTGTAGTGTTGGGCCTACCAATTGTAACGCGTTTATAGACAAACCTACTTCTGGTTTGCAAGATCCGTCAAAAACTATACGAAGCTTAGTGGTTTCACTAGACTCTTTAAAAACCGCATGATGGGGCAGAAAAAATGAGTTGTCATCATTGTTTGAATACTTTATGTGATTTTGAAATTTGTAATCATTGATGCAATCGGTGTACATGTTTTTTAAATTTGAATTACTTTGAACTTTTCTTTCTAGAGAAATAAATCTAGATTTTGCTATGCCATAAGAGTTTCCCATATTCTCCATGTTATCTTTAAGTGGCAACCGTACTATAAATCTACCGTCTGCGTGCCTCGTTGTTGTTTGCTTAAAAAAGGTTTCACAATATTCCTGTTCTGGAGTTAAAAAAGGGAAGTTATTATCAACTTCATCTACCTTCCAAAATCTTTGTAGCTCGTTTTGTAAATTATTTAATGAGAGAAAAGAAGACGTAATGGATGAATTTGAAAAGTTAATTTCTCCCGATACTATCCAACCAAACCTTGTTTTGTGAAAAGCAACGCCATTTGAATTCTTAATTACCCCTACGCATAAGATGTTGCAAAACATACCAGCTCCAATAAGCATGTCAATCTCACTAGATTGATTAAACCAAGGGTCTGCTAGTTTAATGTTTGAAGGAATGTTAAAACAGTCGACATTTATTGTATAATTAGGAATTTGATTAGAAATAGTCGGTATGACAAAACAGTTTATATTTGTTTTAAAATTATTACATCGAGAGTGAATTTCTAAATTAGTCTGGAATTTTATAGACGATACGTTTTGATTTATACCGATCACTGATAAACTTGTAGGATGCAGATTTAATCCAACAAGGTCGCAAGCACGCTGAGTTATAAAATGTGATTGTGAGCCTGAATCTAAAAGGCATCTCAAAGTATTGATTTTGCCATTTGTATTGACCACATTTACTAAAACAGTCGATAACAAAATTTGTGTTTTGAGATTTTGATGTAATGCACTCGATAAACTAGTAGTCGGAGGAATTTCAATTAAATGATTTTCACTGCTGTTACAAGGTTTTACATTATCTATGTGTAGCAGCGTGTTATGTTTTTTGTGACATACTCTACATCTACTTGAGCGGCATTCTCCTACAAAGTGACCCTTTCGTAAACAATTAATACATGCTCTTAAACCTTTAATTTTTTCAATTCTATCAATCGTGTTTAATTTTAGAAATGATTCACAATTTTGTAATGAATGAGATTCGTTACAATTTAAGCAACTTTGTTCGTTTGTAGTAGCGTATACCTTAACTGGTTTTTTGACTTCGATTTTAGCAAAGGAAGCTGAACGTGAATTAATTGCCTCAAGCACACTGTGACGTTTTTCTAAAAATTTGATAAATTCACAGTAACTAGGAATGTTTTCATTTGATGTATCATTATCATTTAAGTATGCCTCCCATTCGCTGACAGTTTTAAAATCCAGCTTGTTTAGAATAATTGGGATAATTATTGCATCCCATTGATTAATAGGCTGATCAAGCGATTTTAAAGATTGCATATGATTTTGCAGGTTATCTATGAATTGTCTAATTTTTACATGAAAATCCTTAGCAACGTTATTAAGATTTAAAATTGCATTTACGTGATTATTCACAATTTTCCTTTTGTTATTATATCGCGAACACAAAGATTTCCATGCAATTTTATAATTTGAGTCTGTAGTGTCTAAGGCACGAATCATATTAGCGGGTTCACCTTTTAAACTAGAGCGAAGATAATTTAATTTTTGGCAATCAGATAATTCAACATTATTATGTACAATAGAGGTAAAACTGTCGGCAAATTGTCGCCACATTGTAAAGTTACCGTCGAAATGTGGTAGTTCTATTCTCGGAAGTTTAACATTGTTTACCCTTGTTTGGCCTTGTGAACTAACAGAATTTGTAGTACCGTTAGGATTGCCGTTAATACCAGCATTTATTGCATGTTTTTCTAAAATTTCGGTTGCTTGTGCTATTAAATCGTAATACGAATTTTGAAAATCTTCGCGTTCTTTCAGGTTTTTATCAATATCTTCATCTAGTAATTCAATTTCACATTGAACTATCTCAAATGAATCTAACAAAGGTTCAAATTTATTTACGCGTTTTTGCAAATTTGTAATAGTTGCAGTATTTACGTTTTCTAAGGGGAGTGTTTCTAAATATTTACTAAGTAACGTAATTTGCGTTTTTAAACCACCACGTTTGACGTTTAATTTTTTCAAAGCAATCTCGATGGATTCTGAATTTGACATCGTTCTAGGCGATAATAAGAAATGTAAATAAGGATAATAGAGAAAAACAACTTACATTCGTTGTGACGCCACGCCGTTCTTTGTTGAATTCAGAAGGATGTAGTGCACCAATTTAAATACTTGTTTATGGTACCCTTGGTGAACAAGAACCAACGTTTACGACTTGTCTGGGCAGCTGTAATGTTCGGCTTTTTCCTTGCGGTTGTACTGTTGTTGAGTAACAGAATTTGTTTCGTTTTATCTTCGGTGAATTTGATATTAGATAATTTATTAATCCGTTTCGAAGGACCAAATATGTTGTGATATTGCTTATTTAAAATATTCGAGTTAGCTGTAGATTAGCGTGTACCAGTATGAGAATTATGATAAGTAAACACGTGTACACTTTAAGAAATATATTTACTAACTGACCATAACATCTAAAATTTCCAAAAGAATTTGTACAACTGCCCTTATACACTCGGGCGTTTTCGTAAATAAATCGTGCATACAAAATCTAACAGGTAACTTTAAAAGAGTTTTGTGTTCTTCTTAAACCGTTTGATGAAGTAACAACAGAAGTTTGTTCTGAAACGCACGTTAAAGTTTCTAAAATCATTCCAATGATTTCTGGACTGTATGCTTATGTAAATGGCATTGTTACAGTTAACTCTGAAGTAGGCTTACAACTAAAAAATGAATTGTTAAGAGGCTTAGCTACCAGATTTCATAAAATAGAATATAACGCAATACTTTCAAAATCTACGTTCTTAGATCCCCGATTTAAAGCTAAGGGTTTTGATGATCCTAACGCCATTACAAAAGTAAGGGAAGCCATAACCGCAGAACTTTCTCACATCAAGGATCGGAGCGTTCAGAATAACCAGGAGGATAAAGAAAATAATCCAGGAGTATCCTTAAAAGAAAAATATTCGATCTGGTACAAATTCAACAAAAAAGTACCAACAACAAGAACTAGATCGGCTACTACGGCGATAATAGAATTTCGCCAATTCAATGAAGAAAGTACCATATTAAGAAATGAAGATCCATTAAAGTGGTGGAAGTCTAGAGAAGTAGTGTACACAAACTTGTCGAAAATGGCAAAAAATACTTAAGTGTAATGGCTACATCGGTTCCCAGCGAAAGAGTATTTTCAAAAGCTGGACAAATAATATCGGAACGTAGTAGAAGTATAATAGCGAAGGCTTCCACGGCCGGAATCTATACTAATATTAGAATGTCTTCCGGGTTTGGACCGTGTCATACTTGCAACCGAAGCTGCCAACGTTTCGCCCACTTTCGTAAGGGGCTTCATCAGGGCGTGAGATAAATCGCAAAACTCAAACAAGCAATCGAAATCTAACTAAGAACTTCTCAAAAGTTAGGTTATCCACTTGTAAAACAAGCCATAACCTAAACTATGAAAAGGTAAGAAAGAAAACGATAACCTGAAAAAGCAAACGAAAATCTAACAAAGAACCACTACCGAGTTAGGTAATCAACTTGTGAACCAAGCCAGATTCTAAACTCCGTAGAAGTGACTTAAGAGGAAATAGTCTCCGTATTTAAAGGAAAAGGATCGTCACGGATGATTAAGCTCGACCCTGATTGGGTTACGGTTGCTAGGGGGCGTGTTTTTGATAAATGACTAATAACCGGGAACCAAAGAGGGGATAGTTCGAAACCATGATCACGATTGAAGTTATTGGGGTGTTTGATGATTTCTATTCTTTGTCGGAGTTTCCTGTTGAAAAAGAATGGAGATTTGGCAATCAACGAAACATTATCAAAATCTATCTTGTGACCTGTAGTAAAATGATGTTCAGCGACCGCAGACTTGGAAGTATACCTTTTCCTTATACAACGATCATGTTCTGAAATGCGAGTAATGACGGAACGACCGGTTTCACCAATGTAGACTAAACCACAAGAACAGGGAATTTGGTATACACCTTGAGATGAAAGTGTAGGAAATTTGTCTTTGGGAGAAGGAAGAATCTGAGAGATTTTGCCTGTCGAGTTGAATATGGGTTTAATACCATTCTTACGAAGGAGTTTCCCTATTTGATCTGTAACCTTGTGAATGTAGGGTAAAAAGGCCAATTTCGGGTTGGATTCGGGTGTAGAAATGTCCTTAGGTAATCGAGTACGTGGATGTAAACGACGATTAATAACTCTATGAATATCTCGCTTTACATAACCATTGTTCACTAAGGTTCTAGTAAGATGACGGAGTTCTGAGTCTAGATTCTCAGGTTGACAAATAGAAAAGGCACGATGGACCAAAGATTCAATAACAGAACGTTTCTGTGCAGGATGATGATGAGACGAAGCATGAAGGTATCTGTCCGTATGGGTGGGTTTGCGATAAACAGAATGGCCTAGAAGTCCGTCGGGCTTACGAGTCACAAGAACGTCAAGAAATGGAAGAGAACCGTTACTTTCGATTTCCATAGTAAATTTGATATCTAAGTGTTGGTTGTTAAGATGATCAAGAAACTTAGACAATTCAAGATGACCATGAGACCAAACAATAAACGTGTCGTCCACATATCTAAACCACACTTTAGGTTTTAATATTGATGATTCCAAAGCAACCGTTTCAAAGGATTCCATAAAAATGTTAGCTACAACAGGTGATAGAGGAGAACCCATAGCAGCACCAGAAACTTGTTCGTAAAACTTATTATCAAATTGGAAGTAAGTAGAGGATAGGCACTTTTCAATAAGAGGGACCAAACTCAAGTCTTTGCCATGTTGAGACAGAATCTGTTTGATGATAATAAGCGAATCCTTAATAGGAACTTTAGTAAAAAGTGAAGTAACATCAAAGCTCACGAGAAGATCTTGGGGTTCAAGTTTTATAGTTTCTAGACGTTGAATAAAATGCTGAGAGTTGAGGATGTGAGAAGAAGTTTTACCTGTAAACTCGCAAAGAATGTTGGACAAGAACTTGGCTAGCTTGTAAGTAGGAGATTGGATTCATGTGATCATGGTTTCGAACTATCCCCTCTTTGGTTCCCGGTTATTAGTCATTTATCAAAAACACGCCCCCTAGCAACCGTAACCCAATCAGGGTCGAGCTTAATCATCCGTGACGATCCTTTTCCTTTAAATACGGAGACTATTTCCTCTTAAGTCACTTCTACGGAGTTTAGAATCTGGCTTGGTTCACAAGTTGATTACCTAACTCGGTAGTGGTTCTTTGTTAGATTTTCGTTTGCTTTTTCAGGTTATCGTTTTCTTTCTTACCTTTTCATAGTTTAGGTTATGGCTTGTTTTACAAGTGGATAACCTAACTTTTGAGAAGTTCTTAGTTAGATTTCGATTGCTTGTTTGAGTTTTGCGATTTATCTCACGCCCTGATGAAGCCCCTTACGAAAGTGGGCGAAACGTTGGCAGCTTCGGTTGCAAGTATGACACGGTCCAAACCCGGAAGACATTCTAATATTAGTATAGATTCCGGCCGTGGAAGCCTTCGCTATTACATTAACAATCTCTACGGGGAGAATATTTCTTCTAAAACCTCCGTATTTTCCAAACTTCGCCACAAACTCGTCAAACTTTTGTGCAATTTAACTTTTCTTAGTCGCTGTCGTGACCACAACATCATTCCTGCATTCCTCAAAATTAAGTTCCACATTCAGACACGTTCTTCTAAAAACATCCTACACCGTGCTAGTCTAGCGTTGATACGCGAACGGATTAAGCAAACTAGGCGAGAGTTAGACACCATTTCGAAACAACTCTTTTATCTTCATCTTGAGTTGGCCAACACTCTATCCCCGGATGATTGGAAATTCTTTGACAACATTACTTACCAGCAGTCTGATACCACTCTACGACTAACCACTGAAGGTCATCTCAAAAAGTTTCAATTATTGGAATCCAAGAATCGTAAAGTTTCTTCTACTACTAACTCAGTAAAGACGGTTGTCAATTTATCTAGTTTGGTTCTCACTTCAGAACAGGAATCGGTGCTCTCTAAGGGTTTGAATTTTGCGGTTGCTCCCAAACGTATTCCTAAAGAAGATATTATATGTGCTGTTGAGTCTTCTATAAGACATCTTCCTCGCCACATCTCAGATCCCATTCGTATTAACACTGGCAAAATCCTTGAATCATCTAAAATTCCTAAATCCAACATTTCTAAGTCGGAAGAGTCAGCTCTAAAAAGTCTTCGTAAGAACCCTGATATTATTGTTCTTCCAGCCGACAAAGGCAACGCCACTGTAGTTTTGAACCAAATTGATTATGTTACGAAAATCAATTCTATTTTGTCTGAGGAAACTTACGCTCTTCTAACCCATAACCCCACTTCGAGGATTGAACGCGAGGTTAGCCAAATCATCAAATCTTCCAATCTACCTCCTGAAACTAAACGTCGACTTACCCCATCAGATTCTAAACCACCTCGTCTATACGGACTTCCCAAAATTCACAAACAAGGTATTCCTTTTAGACCTATCGTTAGTACTATCCAATCTCCTACTTACAAGCTAGCCAAGTTCTTGTCCAACATTCTTTGCGAGTTTACAGGTAAAACTTCTTCTCACATCCTCAACTCTCAGCATTTTATTCAACGTCTAGAAACTATAAAACTTGAACCCCAAGATCTTCTCGTGAGCTTTGATGTTACTTCACTTTTTACTAAAGTTCCTATTAAGGATTCGCTTATTATCATCAAACAGATTCTGTCTCAACATGGCAAAGACTTGAGTTTGGTCCCTCTTATTGAAAAGTGCCTATCCTCTACTTACTTCCAATTTGATAATAAGTTTTACGAACAAGTTTCTGGTGCTGCTATGGGTTCTCCTCTATCACCTGTTGTAGCTAACATTTTTATGGAATCCTTTGAAACGGTTGCTTTGGAATCATCAATATTAAAACCTAAAGTGTGGTTTAGATATGTGGACGACACGTTTATTGTTTGGTCTCATGGTCATCTTGAATTGTCTAAGTTTCTTGATCATCTTAACAACCAACACTTAGATATCAAATTTACTATGGAAATCGAAAGTAACGGTTCTCTTCCATTTCTTGACGTTCTTGTGACTCGTAAGCCCGACGGACTTCTAGGCCATTCTGTTTATCGCAAACCCACCCATACGGACAGATACCTTCATGCTTCGTCTCATCATCATCCTGCACAGAAACGTTCTGTTATTGAATCTTTGGTCCATCGTGCCTTTTCTATTTGTCAACCTGAGAATCTAGACTCAGAACTCCGTCATCTTACTAGAACCTTAGTGAACAATGGTTATGTAAAGCGAGATATTCATAGAGTTATTAATCGTCGTTTACATCCACGTACTCGATTACCTAAGGACATTTCTACACCCGAATCCAACCCGAAATTGGCCTTTTTACCCTACATTCACAAGGTTACAGATCAAATAGGGAAACTCCTTCGTAAGAATGGTATTAAACCCATATTCAACTCGACAGGCAAAATCTCTCAGATTCTTCCTTCTCCCAAAGACAAATTTCCTACACTTTCATCTCAAGGTGTATACCAAATTCCCTGTTCTTGTGGTTTAGTCTACATTGGTGAAACCGGTCGTTCCGTCATTACTCGCATTTCAGAACATGATCGTTGTATAAGGAAAAGGTATACTTCCAAGTCTGCGGTCGCTGAACATCATTTTACTACAGGTCACAAGATAGATTTTGATAATGTTTCGTTGATTGCCAAATCTCCATTCTTTTTCAACAGGAAATTCCGAGAAAGCATAGAAATCATCAAACACCCCAATAACTTCAATCGTGATCATGGTTTCGAACTATCCTCTCTTTGGTTCCCGGTTATTAGTCATTTATCAAAAACACGCCCCCTAGCAACCGTAACCCAATCAGGGTCGAGCTTAATCATCCGTGACGATCCTTTTCCTTTAAATACGGAGACTATTTCCTCTTAAGTCACTTCTACGGAGTTTAGAATCTGGCTTGGTTCACAAGTTGATTACCTAACTCGGTAGTGGTTCTTTGTTAGATTTTCGTTTGCTTTTTCAGGTTATCGTTTTCTTTCTTACCTTTTCATAGTTTAGGTTATGGCTTGTTTTACAAGTGGATAACCTAACTTTTGAGAAGTTCTTAGTTAGATTTCGATTGCTTGTTTGAGTTTTGCGATTTATCTCACGCCCTGATGAAGCCCCTTACGAAAGTGGGCGAAACGTTGGCAGCTTCGGTTGCAAGTATGACACGGTCCAAACCCGGAAGACATTCTAATATTAGTGTAGTAGAAGTAGATTGAAACCAAATAATGCGAGAAAAATTATTTTTTAAATGCCAACTTAAATCTGTTGTAGCCTATCTTTTCTTTTGTTGTGACGTAAGTAACTGTATGTGTTTTAGTATTTTGGCTATTGCTTAAAATAATACAAGTACCTATTCATATTTGTTTTATTTTTAACATTTCCCCTTATTTTTTCATATTTGGAAGAATCAGGAATTTCTTATAAAATTAGCACGTAAATGTTGCTGAAATGTCAGCAAAATAGGTGATATGTAACTCTATTTGTGATTAAAAGACAGAGACGTTCTTAAACTCATCCGCGTTCCTATTCCTACAGTATGTATCTTACAGATATGGTACGATTTACTAGTAGTAACCTTCAACATATACGAAAATTATCTGATACAAAGTATCAGATACATTGTATCAGATACTGAGGAATAAAATATCAGTATGTATCGGATACCCAAAAGAGTATCAGTTGCACACCACTACCCAGAGCAAATGGACAAGTGGAGAGAGTCAATCGCTCTTTAATTCCAATGTTGTGAAAATTAAGCGAATTATAGATCAGTGGAACAAACAATTATTTAAGGTCGAATTTTCGTTAAATAATACGATTAATAAAAGTACAGGTGAAACTCCCAGTAAACTATTATTTTGTGTAAATCAAAACAAAATTCCGACGATCAATTAAAATTGTTCTTAGAATCATTTGAAAACCTAGAACCTATCTCACTGACGGAATTACGACAGAATGCTTCGGGCAAAATTATAAAAAGTCAGGAATATAACAAGGTTTATTTTGATAAGCGGCATAAAATTCCTAAAAAATATAGCATTAATGATTTGGTTATGATTAGCAATAACGATGTAACGATAGGTGTGAATAAAAAGCTTTTACGGAAATTTAAGGGACCATATAAAATAAGTGCTGTATTAGATAACGACAGATATGTAGTTAAGCATTTAGAGAGATTTGAGGTAACTTAAACACCCTATGAGGAGATTCTTGAGTCATCTCACATTAAACGTTGGGTAGCATTTGTATTTAGTATTAAGAATTAATTGTAGTACTAGCAAAAAAAATGTTTTGTTAATAGGTTCAGTTATCTTGTTACCTCTGTGGATCGTGGGCAATCTAACGTCAGGACGGACGAGCTGTAAGAGCATAAAAAAAATTTTAATTTAGCGGCTTTGTTGGGTCGCGCATGACAGGACATAGTAAGAGAAAGTGGGAGATTATTATGTTAGAACCGGGCTGTGTGCGTATATACGTTATGTTCTTATTTTAGACAATAAAGATTTAATTTTTTACGATTATTATTAAATTTATTCTGACGGCCTCTCACAGCGCATAATTACTATTTTTATCAATAATTATTTTTCATCATTGTTGTAGATGATTACAGTGAAAGAATTAGTAATGCTACCATAGAATTTGTGCAATTGAATTCTTGTGCAGCGTCCAGTCAAAATGAAGGTACTAAAGATAATGATATTTCCACAGATACAATAACTGAACCTCAAGAGTCCTGTTACCTGTTACCAAAAAATTTGTTTATCCAATCAATGGAAATTTGTGAAGCCTTTGATAACGTTGTTGATAATGTAGATTTAGAACATTTGACGGAAGATGCTATTAACATCACTACCAGTACAATAATAGAAGTATATGTAATTTCGAATGAAATAGGACAAATTGAAGAAAAAGTGGTAGACGAAGAGGAGAATGTAGAAATAGTAGAAGCAGAAATAGGTACGGAGAAGTTGTAGAAGAAGACAACGAACACCCAAAAATGGTAGTACAAGAGAACGATGCAAGTAACAATATTGAATCAAACTTAAATGAAATTGGTTTACATGATAAATCTCCCAAATGTGACAAAGAACGTTCTGATTCTTCTGATTCTGAAAGTGATTCTAAAGAGGAAAAAATATGGTCGGTTAAAATGAGAAGAGAAAGAAAACAAAATAGGAATTTAGGAAAATGTTATACAAAAGTCAAAGGAAAAATGATATAATCTAGAAATCTTATACCACTAAAAACATGTTGACAAAAATGTAAAGGAAGGCTGACGGAAAACCAAAGACATGATTTTAAAAAAGTATTGGTCTTTGGGCTCATACGATAAGAGAGTATCGTTTGTATCAAAGGTGTCCAGCAAAAGAAGATAGAAAGAATAAAGACCGAATTAAGAAAACATAAAAACAGACAAAAAACTTTTTACTACCATTTTGAAGTGGACAACTTTATAACATCCCTGTATGCAAAGCGTGCTTTCTTAACACCCTGGATGAGTCAGGGAAATTCGTTTTGTCTGTTGTTAATAAAAAATCTGCATCAATTAACTGCAGAGGCCATTGAAATCGTGAAAAAACACATTATGTCCTTCCCGGCATATATGTGATTTCTGCCCAGTGCTCTGAATGTCAACGTGAAGAGATTCAAGCAAGCGCGGGTAAACGGCGGGAGTAACTATGACTCTCTTTCCTTTCTTCTAAAATTAACACCGGAGAAGCATATAATCATATTGAGATGTACCTTAATCATATTTACACCTTCTTTAAGAAAAATAATAACGACAATAATTCTCGCATTGTTCCAACTCGGATCAGCAAACCAGGTCGCGGGCTCTATAAACGAAATGCTCGTAGAGCATTCGAGTTTAAAATCGCTCAAAAACTCTATACTAACAACAAGAGTAATTTGTCGGCCTGCATAATCGAAGGAAAGTCTCTTTCGGAACCCACCACCTATCCTGAGATCACTCATTGCTATAACCATTTTTAAAATATCTTTGAAAGTACTTCCCAAGTTGATTCATCAAGCCTGAACGACACTATTACTCATAACATTGATACTTATAAACCTATTACTCCGGACATCCTCAAAAAGCTGCTCAACTCTCGAACTTCCGAAGCAGCAGGTCCTGATGACGTCACTATCCAAGATCTTAGAAGGGCTAACCTATTTAAATTAGTAATTCTTTTAAATTCAATCATAATTGCTGGCCAAGTTCCCTCCAAACTGTTGGAAGCATGGACAATTTTAATCCCAAAAAAAGGCGACAATACAGATATCACCAATTGGAGACCCATCACCATCTCCTCCATCCTCTTACGGATCCTTAATAAATTTATTAGCTCTATCCTCTCCCAACTTCCTCTGCATTTTGGTCAGCAGGGCTTTGTTCGGTCTAACGGAATTCTGCTTAACACCTTTGCCGCCAATACCATTATTAAGGAGAGCCGTGCGGAAGTACCACCCTATGCTCTTATCGCGTTGGATCTACAGAAGGCCTTCGACACGATCTCTCATGATAGCATAATGCGGGCCCTACGTAGATTCAACGTGCACTCCAACATTATTCAACTGATTGGGAATCAATATAAAAACTCCAATACCAGAATTCAATGTGGTAAGAATTTCTCCGATCCAATCAGTTTTAACAGAGGAGTTAAACAGGGCGACCCGCTTTCGCCTACTCTCTTTAATATGGTGTTAGACGAACTCATACAAGATCTTAATAATAATAACGTCGGTCTTCCGTTGGGCAATTTAAATGTCCCTGTTCTGGCCTATGCAGACGATCTTCTTATTCTGGCGAGGGACGGCCTCAGTGCGCAATTATCTCTTACGCGGTGTACCGATTTCTTTTATAAACGAGGTCTTCAAATCAATGCTAAAAAATGCATTTCATGCATCACTAAGGTTGTCCCTAAGAAGAAAAAACTTTTCCTTGCGAACTTTCCTCTCAAAATCCAAGGCAAATCTATTCCTTCGCTCTCTCCTTGGCAATCCTTTCCCTACCTTGGATTCTCCTTTAAACAAGATGGGTCTTTTCTTTCACTGCCCGACAATTTTGAAACTTGGTTCACTAATCTTAGGAAAGCTCTACTCAAACCTTTCCAAAAACTAGAGTTGTTAAGAAGCTACATCATCCCTAAATTTCTCTTTCATACTCAACATCCTGGTATTAACCGGATTTTCTTGAAAAGGCTAGATTTCCACATAAGAACTAATATTAAAGGCATTCTACATCTACCGCACTGCTTTCCTGATGCGGCTCTTTACGCCTCGGTCAAAAACGGGGGTTTGGGGATTTTTAATTTCCGGATTAATGCCCGGGACATTCTTTCTCGACGATTAAGTAATCTCCGGATTAGCGATTCACCACTCGCAGAGGCCATCACGAACCACCATCTTGTTAACAAATTGAGCACAAAATTGGTCTCACTCAACTCGCACATCGGGATTGGAAAGGCAAATATCAAAGCCTACCGGGCCGACAAACTTGAACAATCTTTCGCGGGTAATGGGCTAATCCAGGGTCATCACAACACCCATAGTGGTGCCTGGATTAGCAAACCTCCTCCGAATTGGTCCGGTGCCGACTTTATAAAAGCTATTCATCTGCGATACAACATTCTCCCATGTCCCGGTGGAGTACATAACCCAAAAAACCCTGCACCTTGCAGAGCCGGTTGTGTACAAAGAGAAAGTCTTTTACACATACTACAAAAATCCCCATTACTCCGCAACGACTGAATCAAGAGGCACGACCACATTGTCAACAAGCTAAAGAAGATCGCGGAAGAAAATGTGTTTACAACGGAACTTGAAACAAAATTTAGAGACGCCAATGGCAGACTTCGCAAACCGGATCTATTATGCTTTAAAGGATCCTCCATCACCATCATAGAGGTTTCCATTTCATGGGAAGGTCCAAGAAAACTACGAATCACGGCGGATAATAAGATCTCCAACTACAGCGACAGGCTTCTCAAAGAAACGGTTTTTAAGCGATATCCCGCCTTTTCCAACATTTTAATAGCTCCATGCATTATACGCGCCAGATGCATTTAGTGTTCTACAGCCAATATCCCATGCGTAAATGGTTTAAAACTCAAATCCTGGGACATTAGACAAATGGTTAATGACACCATCTTGGGTTCCATTTTTATCCATAAAACATGGATATATTCATTAAACAATTTTAGTTTTGTTTTCTAATAATAATAATGGTATTATAATATTATTGTCTTTATGTTACTTCAGTGCATCATAATGAACGTAAAAGTAAACAAAGCTAAATTCCATTTTACTCTGCACTAAAGATATGTCAATTTTATTTTTGTAATATCTCCCTTTTAAGAGGGGTATAACAATTATTCACAAAAGAATTATATAAATCGTTCGTTTAAAAATCATATACAACAATATTAAAGCGTAAAAATCACATACAAAATCATTAAAATGCAAAATTGTTGTTTCCCATAAAACTAATATTTTTAACTTATGCCCTTTTTGCATGTGTGCACAGAATTAAAATGATGACACGCTCTGCTATCAACGCGGAACAGTTAAGTTTAAACCTCCACGTTGTATTAGTGCAAAAAATGAAGACAGCACGCACGCTTCTAATAAAATCCGTTGAAGATAAGATAAGCACATCAGTAAATTCGATAAACACCGTTTAATAATAATTAATTAATTTATTAAGATAATACACTTTTAAATTTTTTTAATAGAAAGATATTCCTCGACTTAAAGTAAACATTTCTCACATTTTGCTAAAAATTATTAACTAGAAATTAATAGTAACAAGTACAGTAGAACCTAGCTTAGCCGAACCAATGTGGGTCGGCGTAAACTCGGATAAGCAAAAACTTGGATAACGCGGAAAATCAGAAGAAAAGTCGTCTACTTTAAGATGCATACTGAAACGTTCGAAAAGTTATCTGCAAATTCAAGAGCCTTTTGGAAGTTGTTATCCATCTTCTAGAAGATATACCGAAAGATAAGGAACACGCGAGAAGGATTTCCAAATGTGTATAAATACCGAAGAAACAAATATTAATACTCCAGTTTATTTTGTAAAAAAGAAACACCGTACGATAAAGTACAGACAGCATATTTAGAAAGAATGTACAGTGCCTTAAACACATGTGAAGATCTTTGATTGTATCTTTTGAAAAAAGTCTTTAACAGTAGTCTGCTTAATCGCACTGCTTCGCTTCTTAGAAGCCGTATGACGTAGACGTTGCAACATAATGATGTCAGCTGGTAACGTGTCATCTTGTTCTACGTAGAAAAGTGATTTCTCGATTGCGTTTAATCCCCCAGTGTGACTGATTTTGCTATCCACACCTGTCTCGGTTAATGCGTCGTGATCTTCGTCGTCAGTGTTTCTATTTTCGGTCACCAAATTGGCTATAGCCACATCTAAAAATTCATTCACGTCGTCATTCATCTATTCAGTAACATCGTCATCCGAGATTGATTCTGTTACGGGAAGTTTGTTTAAAAGGTGATTTAAGAGTATTGAATCATCGAGATCAAAGTCGTCTTGGTTTTCAGATGGCTGAATTATATGATTTTTTGGGGCAATGTTATTCCAGCTGTTCTGTAGTGTAGATTCTTCAATATCATTCCAAAACTCGCTTAACCGGTATGACATCTTTGAGGTTCAACTTTCTTAAGACTTTCAACAGTTTGTGGCGGCAATTACGTTTGAGATTTTTTATGACCGTCAAAGGGTTGAATCAACGAGGTAACGTTAGGGAGCAAAAAAAGAGACCTTATGTCACCACTAACCAATTCAGTTTCATCTAGGTGCGGCCCATTATCCAAAAAGAGACGAACTTTATGTGGCAAGTTGTTTTGATTACAAAATTTTTTTACACTTGGCACAAATTGCTGAAAACTCCACATGCTGAAGTTAAGACGAGTCGATTCAAGCGTTTTTTTTGGTTCGCGTACTTTACCGGCACAGCTTCCACGTTCACATTTTTAAGAACACGAGGTTTTTTAGCTTTGCCTATTAATAGCATTTTAACTTTGTCGCCACCGCACAGATAATAAAGTTACATTGTTTCGTTAGTAAAAAAGTGATTAGCATGTCTAGTCTTGAATGACACATCGTCAAACTTAAGTGATATTAATCTATCTTTACAAGTTTGTCAGTCCATTTTTGTTCGTCAAACTAAAATAATTACTACGAAAATTCAAATCAGGATACAATTGATCTATCAAGTGTTCCTTGTACCTCAAGGTATGTACCAATTTTGCAATATATATATGTAGATTTGTTAAAATACTTATTCATATTGTACAAAATAAGTACTTCATTTCCAATAGTAAAAAATGTGTAATTTTTATATTATAATCAATTCTACGAGACCTAAACTACAAAAATTCATGAAATGCCGGCCAATTGTTACTATGCTCTTATAGTATAGACCATTGGCTTTCCAGTTCAAGTAAAACAAATTGCACCTTTTTGCTCTTTAACTGTGTACAATTTTTTTCAGAAAACATGTCGGTATCTTACAGAGAACTGTTCGGAGTTTGGCGCAGAGTAAATGCAACGACAAAAAAATTTATCCAATAGTAATAATTAAAGACTGTGTCAAAAAACCAAGCAAATTTTGCGAACTTTTATAAGTAGATTAAGTCAAAAGTGGTTAAAAGCCAATAGCAGTTTACAAAAATTTAAAGTGCAAAATGAATAATGGCTGGCAAAAGATATTATTTTGCCAACCTTTGCATCGACAATAATTTTACCGGAACCAAAAGCATCAGACATACCAGGACCATCAACACGAAAACCTAGACGCCATTTGAAAAGGTTTTTTGAAGTAAGTGACCAATCTAAACGAAAATTTATTTCTTGTTGGAAAAGGTCTCTCATAAGATGTAGCAAGTTTACATAGATCTAGAAAAAGATTGCTAAGATTTTGAACAAACTGGAAAACACACCAAAAGGAGCGTCCAAAATTCAGAAAGCTTTCCATTCTCTTGCAAAATGCATAATAC
Source organism: Aquatica leii (assembly GCA_035610365.1). Classification (NCBI taxonomy): domain Eukaryota; kingdom Metazoa; phylum Arthropoda; class Insecta; order Coleoptera; family Lampyridae; genus Aquatica; species Aquatica leii. Next base: position 258,049,977 of record CM069432.1, read on the forward strand.
TGTACACACCAGAAAAAGCATTGACTTTATACATAGACGGGCATTACATAAACAATTCTTACATGTTGATGCAGTCTGGCGCTAAACTTAAAAATGCCAATATATATACGTCATATGACACGTTGAAAATTGCAAAGCAAAATTGCTACCCTAATGAAAACTGCATAACAGTCACTGATACTCAAGTAAGGTTACAAAGTCTCGTTGATCACACTGTTTAGAGACTCATAAAAGCTTAAAAAGATGTTGTGGATCACATAGTCGCCACTTCTTAAGGTTTTTCAATTATATACGAATGGGGCTGCGAAAAAAGTGCAAACTACTCTACGTATAAACAGCAGCTCATTTTACAGGCCAAAGAAGACAAAGACAATGATTGATGGCAAAACCTTTTCTGTTATCTTAGAATCATCATCACAAAATTGTGGAATTTGTGGAGCAATACCAAAAATGAGGAATAATTTAGAAAGTCTTATACATTGTCAACCGGATGAGACTATGTAGTCATTACCTTTCTACATTAGATGTGTGGATACGGTGTTTTGAGTGTGTACTGCACATTTCGTATCGTCTTACTGTTATGAAGTGGCACATTTGTAGTCAAACTGAACTGAATTTTAGTTTTTTGTATTACAATTATATTATAACAAATTATAAGAAGATTAATGAAGTATTTGTCATCAAAAACAATTTTTTTGGAAACTCGTAATTAATATTTTCTAAAATTGAGATTTCTCCCACATAACATAACTGTAACTCTCCCCTTACTTTTTTTGTAAATTTGTTGCGGCTTAATTTCCTAACGATCTCCTCCAACTTATTCATAAAAGAATTAAGTTTACTTGTGTCCGCAGACAAAATTTCGCCGGAATTCGTTAACTGCTTTACGCCGTATCGCCTCTTTCAACGATCTAGCCAACCTGACTAGGCGTGAATTCTTCTCCTTCTTTAAAACGCTGAAAAAATTCTAAAGCTTTGGCTTGTAACATCGGACTATATAACGACCTACCCTTATCTCTCATCTACTGAAACCATATTGTCATGATGATGTATTAATAGAGGGCGCTGTCGCGTCACAAGAAAGAGAAACGACAACAACCTCGGGAGTGTGGTATGAGCATGACGGCTGTGTAAAAGCGTATTGTAAAAATCAAGTTAATAAATAATTGTACCACTACTGAATTCTGTATGTTTGATAACAACCCGGACATAACATCTGGCGACGAGAAAAACAGAAGTAATGGAATAAAAGCAAGGAATTTGTTTAGAAGCACGTGGTTAAGATTGAGCAAACAAGCGAAAATGCTAGGGAAAATCGAAAAGTTTGTCCCAGGGAAAGATTTTAATGATTATGTGGAAGATTGGAGCAACTTTTTATACTCAATGATATTGAGGAAGAAAAGAAGGTGGCATGCTTGATAACATTATTGGGACAGGAAACGGAAATACCAGAAACGTATAAATCGTACAAAGAAGACCAAAAAAGTGGCCAATCAATTGGTGATTATGTGGTAAAATTAAAATCTAAAGCGGCAACGTGTAAATTTGGAGTTTTTTTAAACGAAGCGCTGCGTGACAGATTTGTGTTTGGCGTAAGAAGCACATATTTACGGACAATGTTACTCAAAGAAAGGGATTTGAAAGATTTGAAAAGGCTTGTGAACAAGCAATAAATTGGGAAGCGGCTGAAAAAGAAAAAGGTAGTACTTCTATAAGTCAGGTTAATAGAGTTAATTCCTACAGCAACGACAATAGGGAAACTTCTGTGCGTGCAAGGTTCAAGTTGAGAAATGAGATAATAAAGTGTTATCGTTGTGAGCGCTTAGGGCGATCACGACGAAATATTAATCATTCACTAAGTCCGTTATGGTCGACAACACAGAGGTGATCAAAGTAGTAGTATGGTGAATAAGTTCTCAGAGGAGATGGATAATTTAAAAATTAACACGGTAGTAAATGACAGGGTAAAGTATGCACCACTGTTTATTGAAGTTAACGTAAATAAAATACCAACGTGTTTTGAAATTGATACTGGGGCTTGCATGTCTATTTTAGGTGTTAATAAATATAATGAATTATTTAGTTTTATACCGTTAATACAAATTATAGTAAATTAACAACGGTTACAGGGCAGTCCATAGTAATCCTGGGTAGTATAGAAGTCGACGTAGAGTTGCATGGTGTTGGAAAAAGGTTAACAGGTGCTGTCTAATGAGAAGAGCTTGGCTGGACCAATTATTTCCATCATGGAGATCATTATTTGGTAATAATTCAATTAATAACTTGAACTTGTCTGAAATGGTAGCTTGGATTAGAGTAAATTTTCCTAAGGTATCAAATAATGAGAGTCATAGCACTAAACAATTTTCAGCAGAAATAGTTTTAAAAGACAGCCAATTTTTCATAAGGCATATACCGTACCATTAAGAATAAAGGATAAAGTAGAAATAGAATTGCTTAGGTTACAAAATCTAGATATACTCGAGCCAATTCAAAATAGTGAATGAGCCAATTCTATTGTAATTGTACCGAAAAAGAACGGTAATATTAGAGTTTGTATTGATGCAAAGGTGACGATAAACAAGTTTATACAAACGGAGCATTACCCCTTGCCTCGAGCTGATGATTTGTTTGTCAGTTTAAGTAATTGTAATGTTTATTGTGTTAGATTTATCAGGCGCTTATGAACAAGTCAAATTATCTGATAACTGTTGGTGTTATAATTCACATAAGTTTTGTTTTGTTACTTTTAAAAAACTCTGGCAACACTGTAACAAATGTAACATATAAAAAATATAAGATATATCATCTGTCATGTGTGTATAAAACTAAATGTGTGTTAATATACAATTAAATTTCCTCTTATATTTTTGTGTTCCAACCACTGCTAACATTGGTTATCGGTCCAGGTACTTAATCACCTGTTTTGTTTTCTAAATTTGATTGCCGTTGCTTATTAATATAAGCTAATTTTTTTTTTAGAAAAACGCATGGTGCACGTTTAATTATTGCGTGATTCGGTTGCGGAAGTTGTTGGTTTTGTGCTTTCTCTTTCGTATTCCGTTGCGTTGTGTATTTAAGTTAAAAATAGAAGCAACCTGCATCATTACAAAATGGATGCACAATAATATCAAATTTGGCGATTAAATGCTAGTAACTATTTTAATTGGCGGTTTAAGATGGAAATGTTATTAAAGCGAGAGTGCATTTGGTCAGTTTTAAGTGAAGTAAGGCCCCAAACTGCCACCCATCCGGACGAAGCAAAGAAATGGGATGCATCTAATGACAAGGCAATTTCAACGATATGTTTGATGGTTGAAGATGACCAAATCCACCATATCCGTAACTGTAAGACAGCCAAAGATGCATGGGAAGTTCTCAAGAAGTATCACGAGCAGGATACCCCAAGCAGCAAAGTACGAATTCTTCGTAAAACAATGCAACAACGTGCGACAGATAGCACTGACATTGAAACGCATGTAAGTTCTATGCATGAACTTTTTCAAAAATTATATGCTCTTGGTGGAGAGTTAAATACCGATTTTCTTTTGAGTGCCACTATGCTGGGATCCGTGCCAAGCAGCTACGATGGGCCCATTACTGCTCTTAAGGCTCGAGAAGAGGCTGCCTTAACTCCTACTTTTGTGAGCTCAAAGATTGTTAAAGAGTTTCGACGTCGCAAGGATCGTCAACGTCAGTCCATTATCGATTCGGTCGCCATCGAGTCTGTCAATGTTCTTAAAGTGTCAACTGAATCAAAACGAGACGTAACATGTTATTTTTGTAAGAAGAGAGGCCATCATCGTAACAAGAGTACGAAGTACCACGATTGGAAGGTGAAGAAGAACTCTGTTGATAAAGCAGCTGCTAATGTTGTTGAACAGGAGTTATTCCTAGTTGGCTCAAACATGCAGGGCTGGATTCTCGATTCAGGTGCAACCTGCCATATCAGCTGTCAACGTGAAGCGTTTATTGATTTTAATGGGAAACATTGTGAGTCAGTTTCCGTGGCTAATGGAAAATCAATAAGATCAAGTGGTAAAGGAAGTATTATTGTTAAATTTTTGAATGAAGATGGTATCGTTAATGAACTCAAACTGGTGGAAGTACTGTATGTTCCAGAAATTGATGGAAACCTAATTTCAGTTAAACAACTTGCCGAAGAAGGTTTGAAAGTTACATTCACAAAGGCCCAATGTGAAATTCGATCGACAGTCAATGGTAACCAGATTGCTGTTGGTGATATTTGTGGCAACTTATACAAGATGCGCATTTCCAACATTATCAAGATGGTAAGCAACTCCAGAAAGTTGTGTGTTCGTGACTGGCATCGGATATTAGGCCATCGTTGTATGGATAGTGTAAAGAAGATTCCCAAAACTGATCTGGTGCGTGATATGGAACTTGCCGACTGTAATGTGTCATGCAGCCATGCAGCTGATTGCACCGTTTGCATCAAAGGGAAACTTACACGGTTCTCCTTTCCAAAGAAATCAAGGTTTCGGGCATCATCACCATTAGAACTAATACATTCTGATATTTGTGGTCCGATGCAAACTACAAGTCAAGGTGGTAAGAGATTTATACTTACATTTATTGATGATTTTTCTCGTTTCACAAATATTTACTTGTTGGAGGAGAAATCTGAATGTTTTAATAAATTTGTTGAGTTTCATAAAGTTGTACAAAATCGATTCGATGCGAAAATCAAATGTCTTCGCTCTGATCGAGGTGACGAATACATGGACGCCAAGTTTGTATCCTACCTAAAACTCAATGGAATTCGAATCCAGAGAACTGTTCCATATTCCCCCCAAAGTAATGGTGTAGCGGAACGGAAAAACCGTACCTTGGTTGAAATGGCTCGCTGCATGTTGCTAGATGCCAATCTGGAGAAAAGTTTTTGCGCCGAGGCAGTTACCGCAGCGAATGCCTTGCAGAATATTCTTCCTTGGAAAACTGTCAACCGGACACCTTTCGAACTATGATATGGGAGAAAACCTTGCTATGTTAATCTTTATCGGTTTGGAGAAAAATGTTTCGTCAAGATACCTGACCAATCCAGACGTAAACTTGACGACAAGGCCATTGATGCAATTTTACTTGGCCACGATTATGAATCACAAGGTTATTGATGCTATATTCCAGAGAAGGGGAAGGTCGTCGTCTCCAGAGATGTAAAATTGCTCAAGGATGTTCCATCTGTCAATTCAAAGCCAGTTGCTGATGATAACACTATAAAGATCCAGCGAATGAAATTGAGTACGTTGTTACTCAACCACTCATCTCTGATGATCCTACTAAAAGTGATGAGCTGATCCATAAGTCGTTCGTTTCCGTGATTAATAACGAAGAGGTTCAGGAGGAGGCCACCAACATTTCTAGATCAACTTCAATTGAACTACTGAAAGAAGAACAACTAATTCCTATTATTCCAAGGGTTTATTCTCACGCAACAAAAGGAATCCCTTCAAAACGTTACGATGTTAATGTCGTAATCAATGGCGAGCCTTGTACTTATAATGAAGCCGTCACCTGCCCAGACAGAGACGACTGGATTCTCGCCATGGAGGAGGAGTATGAGTCCTTAATTCGTAACAATACATGGACGCTAGTTGATTTGCCCGATAGTACAAATGTTATTGGTTGCAGATAGGTTTACAAGCTTAAAAACGACCCTAATGGTGATCCTACCAAATTCAAAGCTCGACTTGTGGCACATGGTTTCAGTCAGAAGTTTGGTATCGACTATGATCAGGTGTTTGCACCTGTCGCAAGATTGTCTACACTACGAGTCCTTCTGACCGTCGCAGCTGCTCGAAACATGTTGGTACATCATTTCGACGCCAAGACCGCTTTTTTAAATGGTAACCTAAATGAAAGAATTTATATGCGCCAGCCACCCGGTTTTGTAGTTAAAAATAGTGAAAATAAGGTATTGAATTGTTCGAGAAATTATTTGCAAATGCAAGAGCCTTCTAGAAGCTGTTATCCATCTTCTAGAAGATATACCGAAAAATAGGGAAGGATTTGCAGATGTGTATAAATACGGAAGAGAGAAATCGTAGGTCAGTTATTGCTGGAATTCGAATACAGCAGTGTTAGGAAGATTATTAAAGTGGAAATAAATCGTTAGCACGCGTGTGTCTAGATAAATATACCGAGAATAATCGTGTACGTGATTTTTAGTGTAAACAAGTGTGAAGCTATCCGCGGACGTTATCTTATCTTCCTGTAAGTGATAGTTTTATACAACGGTTATACATAAATTAGTGTAAGTGTTTTCATTAAATATTATTATATTTAATTAGTTCGGTTAATTTAAAAGTGTACATATTTCTAGTCTTAAGTAAAAATATTTTTAGTCGTTTAAATAAATTAGTTTTTAATAAATAAATCTGCAACAGTATGTTCTTTAAATAAAAGCATTTATGGCCTAAAACAATCTGCTCGTAATTGGTTGAAGTCAGACAATTGTTTATATGTTTGCAAAGAGAATGTAAATTGTATGTATATTTTAGTGTATGTTGACGATCTTGTTATAGCAAGTAACTCGAATGATTTTATCATGAAAGTGGAAGCATTATTTAAATCAAATTTCAAAGTCGAAAATTTAGGTTTAATTAGCAACTATTTGGGAATTCAAATTCGAAAAATTCGAGATTTTTATTTGCTAAATCAAGAAAAGTATATTTTTAAAGTAGCTGAAAGATTTGGTCTTGATAAAGCTACTCCGAGTGAGATTCCAATAAGTCCAAATTATAAAACTGAGATAGACGAAAATGTTTTGTTAAACGATAATCAGTACAGAGCTGCTATCGGCTGTTTGTTATATATTGCTACTTGTACTCGACCAGATATAGCAGCGTCTGTTTGTATTCTGTCTCAAAAGGTCGAAAAGCCAACTCAAAACAATTGGTTACAAGTAAAAAAGGTAATCAGATATCTTAAAACGACATCTGCATTAAGTGTTAAATTGGGTTGTAACACTAATGATTCTTTAATTGGTTATGCTGATGCTAATTGGGCCGAGGACCGCCAGAAACGAAAATCAAATTCAGGATTTATTTTCTTTTATGGTGGTGCACTTATTTGGTGCTGCCGTAAGCAAGACTGTGTTACACCTTCTACTGCCGAAGCAGAACTTGTATCTCTCTCAGAAGCATGTAAAAAGGCACTCTGGTTGATACGTCTATTATGTGATTTTCAAATTCATTCTAACATTAAAATTTACGAAGATAACCAAAGCGTAATTAAAATGATAGAAAATGAAAGATTCACTAACAAAACGAAACATATCGACACTAGATTTTATTTCGTTAAAGATTATGTTGACAGGGGTTATGTTCAAGTGGAATATTGTCCTACTAATAATATGATAGCTGATTTACTAACTAAAGGGCTAGATAAGAACAAATTCATATTTTTAAGAGACAAATGTAAATTAGTATAATTATGTGAATTAAGGAGGAGTTTGTTGGTGTTATAATTCACATTTTAAGTTTTGTTTTGTTACTTTGAAAAAAACTCTGGCAACACTGTAACAAATGTAACATATAAAAAATATAAGATATCTGACATGTGTGTATAAAACTAAATGTGTTTTAATATACAATTAAATTTCCTCTTATATTTTTGTGATCCAACCACTGCTAACAATAACCCCCTTCACTACTTAACTATTAATACACATAACGGTTTATTTAGGTTCAAAAAGCATTTGGAGTAGCTAGTACTCCAGCAATATTTCAGGCAATTATGTATCAGATTATAGTGGGTATAGATAAAGTTTACTGCTATCTATGTGATATTATGAAGCTAGAAGTTAGTATTAGAGCGGTTAAACAAATATGAAGTGAAAATTAATATGGTTAAACGCAAACTTTTTGGTCCAAACAGCTTAACTCCAGTAAATGAAACAGTAAAAGCCATCAAAGAAGCTCCAGCACCAACTAGCGTTAAACAGCTACAACAATATTTGGGATTATTAAACTATTATAATAAATTTATACCCAATTTGGAATCAGAACTAAAAGTGCTCTACGATTTATTGCATAAAGATAGAAAGTTCGTTTAGGATAAATGTAGGGAAGTTTTTGAAAAAAGTAAATTACTATTGATTAATAATAAGAATTGAGTTTTGTATGATCCGGATAAACCGCTAGTAGTCTGTGCAGATGCAGGGCCAACAGGATTAGGGTGCGTGTTGGCGCCAAGTAGTAGATGGGGTAGAAAAACCAGTTAGTTTTTTTTTTTCGTGTACCTTGACCACTACACAACAGAAATATCCGCAATTACATAAAGAAGCGTCAGGGTTATTGTTTGCAGTAAAGAAATTGCATAAGTATATTTACGGCCGAAAGTTTTTGTTATGCTCAGATTCTCAAGTACTGAAAACAATATTTAACCCAAATAGAAGTACGGAGGCAATTTCAATTTCTCGATTGCAAAGATTTGCTGTAATATTGTCTATGTATGATTATGAATTCCTTCTGGGAAAAACGGTTGTTGTGTTACCTAAGAGTGAGAGGTTCATAGAAACCATTATATGTGGACAATGCTAGCGCGGTATATCTTGCAAGAAATCCTTAGTTTCATAATCGTTCTAAGCACATCGAAGTTAAATATTATTTTGTGCGCGAGTAATGTTTTAATAATCTTGTGGAAGTGGAGCATATTGATGGACTAAACCAAATAGCAGACATCTTCACGAAACCATTAGGTCGAACACGATTCGAAGTGCTTCGTAAACAATTGGGTCTTTATATATAATATGTACTCACTTTTGTATTGAATTGTTTTACGTGTGAAAGCTTTTTTGTAAATGTTGAATGCACTTTGATTAGGAGGAAGTATTGAAGTTAATCAATGCTATATTAGTTCAAGTGATCAAGTAGTTCAAATGCTACAGTAGTTTTTAGTTTATATGATATAAATATATACAGGCAGCGTTGATAGCTTTCTCTCGATGTATTAAAGTACGTAAGAGTTGTTGTACAAAGCGAACGTCATTTGATTTCAATAAAATCGTTACAAAACAACTGCAATCCAATCATAACTTTAACAATTACCATAAACAACAATTTCAGAACCTTCTTTACATAAAAGATACAATTAATGAACTATGTTTATGCTGTATATCGATGGTTAATCCGCAAAACCACGTAAGTGACAAATTTGTCAAAATGGGTTTATTATAAAGAATTGTAGCTTCTTAAGCTGCGCATGTGCCTGCAAAACCTCGTAACTGTGAAAAATTTATACAGCCTTCAAATGTGCAATAGCCATAACCACGTATCTGTTCAATGTAGAAAACGCGCGTAAAACCTCGTATCTGCACAATTCTAACAGGTTACGAGCATGAAAACCACGTGTATGTTTTAACCCCAAATTTTTGCAGTTACGTGTTGTGTTACGTGCGCGTGTTTTATTTTGTTATAAACAATGGCATTATTTAAAAAATACTTAACCGAAGATGAGTTAGTAAAGTTAATAGAATGTGATGAATTTTATGAAGGCATGATAGCAACAGTAGAATCAGACGAGCAGGAGGTTATAGACGAAAATTGCGTGAATGTTTATGAGTTAAATAATGAACGCCAGGAATTGGTAAATACTAGTTGTATTATTTCTCATACTGAAACATTCGAAGGTAATGTAGAAAACATACCAGATGGAAAAAACAAAGAGGACAATGAACTAGATCCGAAATATTTACAGAGTACAAGTATGCACGACGATGAAGACAGCAACACAGACAATGCAGAAGACGTGGAAGATAATGACGTTAATGTAGAAAGCATGCCAGATGAAAAAAAGCAGAAGATAATGAACTAGATCCGGAATATTTACCGAGTACAAGCATGCAAGGCGATGAAGACACGAACACAGATAATACGGAAGCTGAAGATTGCGACTCTACCATCAAGCAAAAAGACACTAAAGACATTCGACAGAAGAATAAACTTTTACGAGAAAAGGGACTTGCTTATAAAGGTCTTAAGAAAAGCAGCGAAAATGGTCATTACTTGTTTACTGAGGACAAAAGCAGTAGAAAACTCCTTCCCAGATGCTCGTCTTCGCATTGTAAAAAGGTAAAAAACAGATTTTGCTCGGAATTTTCAGAACTGGAACGTAAACAGTGTTTTAAACAGTTCTGGAAAATGTCATGGGACATGAGAAAAGTTTATGTTGCTGCAACTGTTCAAATGACTCAAACTATGCGCCCTGCCAAAGAAAATTCTAAAAGAAACTACTCTTTTCAGTATTACCTGAAAAAGAAAGGCAAAGAATTACAGGTATGCAAAACAATGTTTCTGAACACCTTAAACTTAAAAGAATGGTCGGTAAGAAACTGGGTGGTTACTTCTAATTCTGGAATGCATGGAGATAGTAAAGATGTGAACATGCTAAATGACTAAAAGAAGGGTATCCTGCGAAAAAAAAGACTCTCTTCTGCATATGAAAGACTTTCTGGAAAAACTACCTAAGTTGGAATCTCATTATTGTAGATCAGATACAAAAAAGTTATATTTAGAAACCATATTTCAACGTAAAATGGATGTCTATCGAGCTTACAAACAAGTCTGTAATGAAAACAACAAAACGATTTTGTCTGCAGGTCGTTTTCAGAGAGAAATGGTTAATATGAATATTGGAATCCATTTACCTAAAAAAGACCAATGCGACACATGTATAGGACATAAAACAGGAAATATAACAGTAGAAGCATTTGAAGACCATATTAGAAAGAAAAATGAAGCCCGAGCCGAAAAAACCAAACACAAAGACCTTGCTATTCAAAACCCTGAAGAAATTGCCGTGTTTACGATGGACATGCAGGCAGTGAAACTTGCTCCTATGATACGTGCAACAGCTATTTATTTTAAAACGAAGTTAGCCGTGCACAATTATACTGTGTTTAATTTAGTAACCAAAAACGTTCACTGCTATTTGTGGCATGAAGTGGAAGGAGGTTTGGAAGCAAGTGTTTTTTGCACCATAATGATTAAGCATCTTACTAATTATTTAGAACAACATCTTAACACTAAGACAATAATACTCTACAGTGATGGTTGCGGTTACCAAAACCGTAATAATACTTTTGGTATAAATAATATAATTTCTGAAATTTTATCCACTAATTTTTTTTTAATTTTTAGGAAATGCGCTGTATTACCTTTCTAAGTTGAAAAATATTTGTATTATCCAAAAAATATTGGAACGTGGGCACACGCAGATGGAAGTTGATAGTGCCCATAGCTTGATAGAGCGACGCCTGAAAAATAAAGATATTTACCTCCCATCGGATTACATTAATGTGTGCAAACAGGCTAGACTTGCACAGCCATTTTCTGTCGAATACTTATCGCATGATTACTTTTTGGATTATACAAATCTATCCTACTATGATTCAATACGACCAGGTGTGAGAAGACATGATCCAACCATAAATGATTTGCGATGTATAAAGTATGAAGAGAGTGGTATTAGCTTTAAAGCAAATTACTCCGATGATTGGAAAACCCTTCAACGAAAACCCAAACATATAGATATGAATGAAGTAATAATTGATGCATTATACAAGGACCGCTTAAAAATTACACTAGAAAAGTATCATCATTTACAAGTTTTAAAAGGTGTTTTACCCATGGATGTTCACTCTTTCTATGATGCATTGCCACATCTCACTACATCATTCAAAAAAATGAAGACCAAAAATAAATAGATATTGTCACGTAGTATTTTTAGCATTTTAGGTTTCTAGAAATATTATGTCTTCAAAAAATCTGTTTATTTTATTTACTGCATATTATTGTTCATTTAAAGAATAGAAGTTAAGACATTTCAAGTAAGAAATAGTTTAGTTTGTATTAAATGAATTGTTTGATGTACGAATATTTGAATTTTATTTTAGTTTCAATAAATGTTTCGCTTATAGTTTTTTCCATTGTTATTTTATATAATATGTAAATAACTTCCTGAAACCAAACACTTATAAGATACGTAATTGACTCTTTCTTCTCTAAGCAAAAAGTCTTAACAGGTACCTAAGTATCTGCTAAAACAATAAAAATAAATCAGGCAAAAACACGTATCTAACATAATACTATATCATTACGACCTTTTACTTAACAATACTTAAAATAACCTAAATTAGCAATGTTGAATTTCATAAATACCGAAAAATACGAAAATGTATCGTTTACACACTTTTGAGACAGTTTTTTGTCTCTCCTGTAAAGTTGGTAAATTTTACTTACGTGGTTTTGCGGATTAGCCATCGATATAATATAATTTTTCATGTTAAGTGAGGCATTGAAGTTGACTATTCAGTTATTCCTAATTGGTGTTCTAAATCATATTCTCGCACAAATACTTCTACACAGGCATGTAATAGAAGTGGGATAATATCTTCAGATGAATATGATGTGTGAGTAAAAGCACTAAATGTCTACAAACAAAAAAGTAATAATTTGTTTCATTTAGCATTATGTTCCACGAATGCTGTGTGGAAAAAATTTCGATAGCTAATAAATCACCAATAGAAGGCATCAGAATTGTAGAATTAGACTACGTTTCGAATTGGTCAATTACTTTGCAATATCAGCACTCAAAAATCTGTACTTCAGGTCAATTGTATATTGCTGAAGAGAAACAAACGAATATGGTAGTGATGGGCACAATCGAGCGATATTAACAATCGAATGAATAGTAATAGTAACTGTACAACAATCGAAAGAATCATTCGAATTATTTATTCGGATGTACCTTCTTTCAACTGTTTGTGCGTTACCGTTTGTGGCTAGACGGCTAAACTGAATTCCCACATTTCTTTTAGTTGCACTTTGGACATTAGATTATGGATCATCAACACTAATGAAAAGTAAAATAAACAGGATTTTACAATATCCAGATGTTCAAAATAGGTTAAAACACGATTTTAATTCTGTTTGTAATTTATATAATTCCTTCAATAAAAGGACAATGCCCTTTAAAGAGAAGGATTTTCTTGTTTTTTTATTACATAAGAATTTAATACTTTATTAATTAATATAAATGTAGATAAAATATATGTATTTACAAAATATGATTCAAACGAAAAGTCCTCAGAAAACATTACAGCAAAGAATTGATTTAATAGTTTCTTTTCTGAAACAAGTACAAATTTTTTTTTGTGAATAGGTTGTTTTATAGGTGGTCGTAATAATAATAGTTGCTATTTTTATTGCACAGAATTTTATGATTATACTATGCCCTTATAAAAATATTTAACAAACAGTGGTCTTTTTGTAATCTTAAATTTTAAGATATTTATGAGTGTTTTGTTGTTTTATGTCGCTACTTATTTTTGAAAATACAAGTAAGTACACACTATTTGTCACATCTGCCACATCTAAAGTATTAGAATAAATAGAATTTTTTTAGTAATTTTCTAGCAAATTTGTTTGTGCCGTTGTGCTATTAGCGTCTTTTGCTTTACGTGCTCGATTTTAATTGATATTTATTTCATACTTCTCGACCCGGCTGCTTCACTGATTTTGATTTTGGATTGTGGTTTACTAGTTCTGTGTTCTGTGGACATTTTGAATTTTATTTTTTGTTTTAAGTTGATTTTTATTATATAAATCAATTACTATTCAATATGAAACCTGGCTCAAAACGTTCCGTAGTGTGGGATCATTTTGACAAAACAAGTAATGCGTCGCAAGTTATTTGCCACTATTGTAAGAAAACTTTTAAATTTTTTAAAAACACCACCAATCTGATGGATCATTTAAAAAGGAAGCATCCGGCCAGGTTGCTTGCTTTAACTAATCCTGAAACAGAATTTTCCGGATCGGTACCTTCGCATTCGAGACAAACGGGGGATGATATACCACTTCCACCAGCGACAGTAACGTCATTATCAACACCGGAAGAGAATAGAAGAAAATCAAACAGAGATAACGGCGGCATTACCTTCCAAACGAGTTCGATAATTACAGTTATATGGATCAACAAAAGGCAGCGATTTAACTGACGCGCAGAAATCAGACATTGATAGAGCTTTAATTAAGATGATAGTTAAGGATTATCAGCCTTTGTCTGTAGTTGAAAATCAAGGTTTTTTGGAGTATTCACATAAGTTTCAACCAATATATAAACCTCCTAGTAGGAAATTGTTAACAACAAAATTATTGCCAATGGTTTATGAAGAAGTGCACATAAAAATTATAAACCTTTTAAGTGAAGTGACAAACTTAGCAATTACTACAGACACTTGGACCTCAGATAATAACGTTTCGTTTATTACGGTAACTGGTCATTTCCTTTACCAAGATAAACTGTATTCGCCTGTTCTGGTCACTAGGGAAATGTTGGGAAACCACACGGGAGAAAACATAGCAAACGTTTTATCAACTATTTTTAATGATTACCAAATAACGAATAAGATTGTGACGGTAGTGTCAGACAGCGCAGCGAATTTCAAAAACGCCATTAATAAACATTTAAAAAAACCTCATCATCCTTGCGTTGCCCATACGTTAAACCTAAGTGCAAATGAAGCTCTTCAAAATAACTTAAATTTAACCAAAGTTATAAACAAGTGTAAAACTTTAGTTAGTTATTTTAAACATAGTGTGATCGCGACAGAAAAACTTAAAAAAATGCAAGAACAAATGAATTTTCCGCGATTAAAAATTAAACAAGACGTTCCCACAAGATGGAATTCCACCTTGCTAATGCTGAAACGTCTAGTCGCTATCAAAAAACCACTATCAGCAGTGATCATTTCCATTTCGCGGGCACCCGAGTTCTTAGGCGCCTCAGAATGGGCTATTTTAAACGACTGTATCCCTTTACTGAAACCGCTAGAAGAAATGACAACTGAATTATCTGGGGAAAATTATCCGACCATGGCAATGGTTATTCCGTTAGTTAGAGGGCTACAGTATTCAATTAAAAATGCAAATCCAGAAACTGTTACGGGACAGCAGTTACCAGGTGCTCTGCTACAAATCATATCCAGAAGATTAGGATGCTTAGAAAAAAACAAAATAAATGCTAAAGCAACATTTTTGGATCCCAGATTTAAAATGCTCGGATTCGGAACAGAAGAAAAAGCTAAGAATGCACAAGCATGGATTAGTGAAGAATTAGCAAGTTTATTACAAACACAAATGGAACTCGCATTACCACCGCAAGTAGCAGTCGATGTTGAAAATTCAAAAATATCTGAATCGTCGGATTCCATTTGGGTTCATTTTGACTGTAAGACAAAAGGAAAAATTAAGTCCGATGAAAATGTGACAGTGTCGTTAATAATAAAACAATATCTGAGCATGCCACATGTGGAACGTCAGAATATCCCACTGCAATCCTGGAAGATACACAAAATCGTTTTTCCAGAATTACATAAATTATATGAAAAATACTGTTGTATTCCTGCAACATCTGTTCCAGCAGAAAGAGTATTTTCTAAAACTGGTCAAATAACCAACGACCGAAGAAACCGTTTACTACCAAAACATGTGAATTCTATTATTTTCTTAAATGGTAATCTTAATTTAACATAGACTATGTAAGTGTATATAAATTATGTAGGTACATATTTAACTTAATTGTAATTATTAATTTTATTGTAAAATTTAATATTCGACTATTCATGTAATGTAACAGTAATAAACGATTAAAAAAGTTAAAATTTTATTGAACTACAGATTCAATATCTAATATATAAAATTCTATAGAGATTAATAAATTCCACAAATCCAAACATCCACCAACGGTAGTTCGATTGTCAAGGCCGAGGATTTCTACAATTACTTTACTTATTTTCAAACGCTACTATTTTCATTCGATCGTCAAGACCGAGAACTTCTACAATTACTTTACTTTTTTTCATTGTTACTATTTTTTCATCGAGAGAATCGTAGCATCATTTCGAAACAATCGACGTTCGGCAACAATCGACTATTTCGAATGAATTCATTCGAATTGCGCACATCACTAGAATATGGGTTTGGTGAGCTGTATAGTATTCAAGTGTACTATGTGCAAAAAAATTATACAGCACCATACTGAAAACCCAAACAAAACTATATCATACATAAATTATGGTGCTGTGTGGGGAACTCTAGCAAGTGGGAACCCCTTTAGTCATTTCAAAGAGCTTGTGAAATCAATGCCTGACAAAATGTTTAATGAGATAGAAAACCGCTTAGACAAAGTAAGTAGTGTATTATACTTTATTTTTTGTTGTACTTTTTTTTAAATAAAATAAGTCATGATTACTAAATTAAATGGTTTATTTACATTATTGAATATAGAAACAACTTTATTCTTTAGGTGGAATGATTGGAATTGTAGGTCATTTCACTGGCGAGTTTTTATTGCAGTTCGCAACAAATTTTGTTCTGTGTGTTCTCGGAGTGACCACAAAGGCGAATTGGTAAAAGAACATGTGTGCAAGAATTGTAGCAATGCGATGGAGGGAGATATGGTCGTAGATGGATTCTCCCTTAGTATGCATGGAGTCAAATATATATAGTTTATTGTTGATGGAGACGTGTTTTTTGTAAGGTCAAGGAAAAAGTGGGCTACGGAGAATACGTACGGAAAATTGAAAGAAATGTGGAAATAATTTAAGGAAAGTCAAAGCAGACACTAACAAATTTGTCAGTCAGAAAACAACATTAGAAAAAATTAAATTGTTAACTAAACGAGCTAAATGTTCTATTTATGAGCAATCTAAGAAAAACATTCAAGATGTTCAATTATTCAGAAATCATTTAAAAAACGACGTTCACCACGTTTTGGAAACCGCAGTGAGTGCACAGCAGATGTATGTAACAGCTCAGGAGTCAGATCAAAAAATACTTCTAAAAGAAACACGATTGTATGAGCACATATTTGGTAATATAATATATAAACAATTAACAACTTTGTTACACCAGTTTGTATTTTTGTAGGTGCAGAAAGCGCATTTATTAATTCAAAATGAAAATAACAACCCTACAGAACGATTAATGAACATTGTTTCTCCTTTTAAGCTTGGGAAAAGATTGAATTTTTTTCAACGAAGTTCTTATGAAAGACGTTGTATTTGTATGGATTAAGATACAACATTCAAGTCCATGGAAACGTTGTTCTGGAAGAAATTTTAAAACCTTTATCCAAAAGCACATGGGAAAGAGTAACACGCCATGCATAGAAAGGTTATTTATAACGAATACTCCTAAACAAAAAAGGTGTCAAAGTTTTCAAAGGAATACTGACTATGGTCCCAATGTTCAAGAACCAATGCAACTAGAAGACGTCGCTTTTATAGACATAAAAGTTGAACAATTAGTGCGTGACTTGCAGGTGCCCGCACATTAAAATAGTAGTATTTTGTTAACATGTATTTAACAACAGAAAGGCCAAATATAATTTAAGAGGAATCAATTGGTCAATATGGAAAAAAGATTTTTGAAGATGAAAGACGAAGAAAACTGACATCGTCATTATTCGGATGCGTTATAAAACGAAGACCTCATACGCCATGTCACTTTATAGTGGAAGCTTGTTTACAGCCTAAATCTTTTTCTACCAATACTACTGAATCTACATCGCTAAAGAAGCAGTCGCTCGTAATTTATTTATGACACAAATTAGTAAATCTGTAACAAAATAAGGCTTGTGGATTGATGAGAACCATGGTTTTCTAGCTTGTTCTCCTGATGGTATGTTCAAAATTCTGTTCTCTAGCAGTGAAATGTATATATGCACCAGATAAAAAAATTTCCACGTTGCTAGAATTAGTTAATTTATTAAAAAGCAAAACGTTTTTTAAAGTAGAAAACGGGGATTTACAATTACATAGACGTCATTGTTACTAGTGTCAGGTAAATAGTATAATACTCATGAACCCTAAATAAATGTGTTTTATTGATTTCCACATACAAGGGTAGCTCAAAATTACAAAACGACAGAGGTGTTATCTTATAGTGTATGTAAACGACAGCATTCCATTATTTGTTCAAGACATTATACGAGATCAAAGTTTCTGGCGAGAGAAAATGTACTTTTTAAGTAAATTTTACTTAGAATGTATTGGACCAGAAATTGTTAAAGGATGTTTAAACAAAAATTTGAAATGTGTCGAACCTCCTTGCATTCTTGATGCTATCAAAAGTACACCGACAAAAAACGTAAACAAAGTTGTTAATAACTTTGAAACTAAAAAGTAAGTGTATAAAAATAAGCTTCAAAAAATGTTATTGTTGTATTGATAGTGTAATTGATTTATTCTAAAATTTCTATTAATTGAATATCTGTCAAACTGACTTGCACTGATACCCTAAAATTGAACTCGGATTGTAACAATTTGTAATGCAAAATGTAATTGTACCTACACCTTTTTCTCAATACCTGTTAAATCTAGTAATAATTTAACATTTTAACAAGTCAAGTTACTAGATTAAATATCTGTTATGAATGTTTTTATAATAAAACATGTTCCTATCTCAATTTACTATAATGTGAACAATATTTAAAAAAAAAAGAAATAAACAGCGCACAAGAACTGTGGTTGCCCTTGCAAATAAAAATTAATAAATGGGTTTACTCATATCAGTAACTTTGGCATTTTAGGAAACCAATACAATGGTAGGGGAGACTGGGGAGGTGTGATACTATGGGAGAGTTGATACACCTTTAAAGTTGCCACCAGAACTGCTTAGCGGGAAACTGTTTTGGCATCGCTGTAATGCTCTTGCGTAGACAAGACATGCGATGTTAGTGTGTGTTCGTTTCACTGTGAAGTTAAGAATTTACGGCAAAAAGACTGATTTCAGTGAATATTTTGTGAATTTTTGAAAGGTAAGTGTAAGAATTTTAAGGACAACTTAACACAGTTATCCCGGTTATCAAATTTACATTTATTTAAATTTATCTCTGACGTAAAATATATTGTAGGTTAGATTTTCTGAAATTTAAATTTTTATAAAATCAGCTGCACAAGGAGGATTGATACATTTAATTATGGGGAGATATGATACATGTATCATTCCTCCCAGATCTGTGTTTATCAAAATATTAATTTGCCTTTTAATTTTAGGATGCCATTTAAGTGGAACAAAAAAAGTAACAGGATACCAGCATCTCCTGAACGAATGAAGACAGCTGTTCAAGAAGTTTTAGATGGGTCTAAACTAAGACCTACAGCTAATAAATACCGTATCGATAAAATGACTTTGCGAAGATACGTTGCGAAGCACAGGGACAATGGCGATGAGATGAAATTCTTCCCCAACTATGTAGGTTCTCAGATTTTGCTGATGATGAAGAGAAACGTTTAGCAGAATATTTATTAACAGCTCCCAGGATGAATTATGATCTTACATCAAAAGAGACAAACAAATTTGCATTTTTGAACTCTTTAGAAAATGAAAAGAAAATTCGAGGCTTTATGTCCCGAAACAAGCAACTGTCACTCCAAACACCAGAACCAACAAGCCTTTCACGTGGGACAGCTTTTAACAGACACACAGTGGGAGAATTTTATGATTTACTTGCAGAAGTATTACGTCGATACCGGTTCGAGCCAGATTCCATCTACAATTGTGATGAAACTGGAGTCCAGACCGTCCACAAACCTGGCAAAATAATTTCCCAAAAAGGACAAAAACAGGTATCTAAAGTCACTTCCGGTGAACGGGGTACAACAGTCACAGTCCTGTGTACCATAAATGCAACCGGAAACTCAATTCCTCCGTTGTTTGTATTTCCACGTGTTCGTGAACAACATTACATGACAACTGGAGCACCGCCAGGCTCCAAAGCTGTGACAAACCCAAGTGGATGGATGACAGCAGACAATTTTGAAATATATCTGTTGCACTTCATAAAATTTGTAAAATGTACACCTGACAAGAAAGTTCTACTGATACTAGATAATCATTGTAGCCATATATCGTCCAAAGGACTAGATATCTGCAAGGAAAATGGTATCGTTTTATTAACGATACCCCCGCATACAAGTGATAAATTACAACCTTTGGATGTGGCTGTCTATGGGCCCTTTAAAACATATATTACAATGAAACTTGGGTGACTTCATGGTGCAAAATCCTGGTCAGACTATCGCTTTAAAAGATATCGCAAAGCTTGTTGGCAATGCATATCAACAGGCTTTTACTCCAACTAACATAATAAAAGGATTTTTAAAAACGGGTATTTACCCCTTCAATTCGCACCTTTTTGCAGATCATGACTTTCTTACTGCAAATGTTACAGATAGACCTGATCCATTACACCGAGAAGAAACACCAGAGGCAACAACATCTGCTTTTAGTGATGGACACCATACACCAGAACCAATTCCTGAGACCCCCGAAGAAATAAGAATACCTAGACCTTTCCGCCCTTATAAAACCCCTGAAGAAATAAGAGAAGTGCTCTCAAGCTCCACCAAGAAAACAAAAAACACGAAGGAAACCTGCAAAGACAAAAATCCTAACAGATACTCCTAATATGGCAGAAATAAAAAGTGAACATCAAAAAAGACAAGAACAGAAGAATACTGCTGCCAAGAAAAACCTTACTACAGACGAAATATCAATTGGGACTATCAATATGAAAGAGATTGTGAAGCAGAAGAAAGGAAAGGCTGTAGAGGATGAGTCTGATTCAGATAATCTCGCATTCTACTCATCATGGTCTAGTGAAATAACGGACATAGAAGAACAACAAGAAGGAGAAAAGAAGAAGATTTTCTTATAGGTATGATAAACTTAAATGATTATGTGTTAGTACGATTTGTGACTAAGAAAACTGAAAGACACTACGTGGGAAAGATTTTAGAGAAAGTGGAAGGTGAAGAATATTTGATAAATTTTATGCGACGAAAGAAGTCTGGCTACCATTTTGTTTTCCCTGGCGTGGAGGATCAATCTATGGTATCTGAAGACGACACCACCAAGTTTTGTGGGTGGAACTGCTAGATCCAAAAGAAGACTGGTGTTTTCTATTTTTACGTTCCTAATGCTAAAATATCCCAATAAATACTTAAAAATGATTTAAAAGCCCAAATCATGGGCTTTTCTCACCACGTATCAAGGCTCCGACATATTGTATCAAAACTCCTTTACTATGGGAGGAATGATACAAGATGCAAGTTTATGAAAAACATAAATATCTCTCATTATACCCTGAATCAATAGATTTCAACCAGCTAAAATTCATTGCAACTTAATAGGCCACTTAAGGCACCATCTAGGGATTTTATGGAATTTATACTTACTTGTATTTTTCACTTCATGTGTTAAGTGTATCAAACCTTCCCAGTCTCCCCTAATACAAACATGGCACCCTCTTGTTTGAAACGGCCGAATTAAGATGCCATATATCCAATATGGCTGTTCTTCTGTTCTAAGATGAGGTACAGTAATTATGATTTTTATTTTCACACTTAGTCAAAATTTAATTATCTAGGATTTGAGATATATTTAAACGAATTTAATTATAACAAATATCATCACATTGCGTATTTTTGAACGCTTAGTTCTTAATTATTATTCACTGTTTATGGTTACAATTTTCAGGAATTAAATATTGTATTTTTACAATGATTTTTCAAATCGAGCCAATTTGTTACTAAAAAAAAGATTTTTATCTTGAACAGCATCACAAATTTTGTAGCAAGAACATGTTATCCCCACTCTAGTAGTGGCCCTCTTAAATAATTTTTAATTTATTAAAATATAAACAATTAATTCACGCTAACATTGTAAAAAATGACTGAACGTAAGCCTTGCGTGCGAGCTATGCTGGCGGATCAAGTCAACAAAATAATTATTTTTTTTTAAATATCGTCATTTTTATTTTGCAATATGTTGTTTATTATTGTGTACCCTATCTGTTGTTAAATTGTAAAAAATTACTTTTTACGTAAGCCTTGCGTGCGAGTTATCACGGCGGACACAATCAACTTTAAAACAAAATAATTGTTTTTTTAAAATAATCGTCATTTTTATTTTGCAATATGTTGTTTATTATTGTGTACCCTATTTGTTGCTAAATTTGCAGAAAATTCAATCCACGCCAACAATGTCATTTTGGTGTATATTAATGAATAAATTTGCAGTTCCTGTGAATTTGTTTAAATAATTTTTAATTTATTAAAATATAAAGAATTAGTAAATATTTAAATTATTCAGTACTATTATTAACAGTTTTTTTATATTTCCGATAGTTTATCGTTTTGTTTCACTCAATATACACTCGACATATTTTTGTGACTGGATTTGTGGCTAACTTCACATGGGTCTATATGAGTTGTGAACAGGTACAAGAATCAAAAGCAATGATGTTATACAATGGTCAGAAACAAGTGAGCAAACGTAGTTAACTACGTGGTCATGTGGTTAAGTGTTGTCATTGGTGCAAAATCAATTATTATCAATAGAGACAATTTAGTTAACAACGGCGTCAGCTAACAACATAGTTAACTTTGGTTTATGCAACCAGGTATTAGCCTTGTCAAATTTTCGATTCAGTTTATCAATTCCGATTTTGAATTCAAGGTCACAGTTCACAACATAATAAAACGCTTCTAACATAAAGTAATCAAATTCATATTTACGTTATAAATTTTTGGTCATGGACCTCGTGACCCTCCTTCCCTTAGGCGAGGGCGCTGGCGGCGACGGCAAACGAGCTTCCCTGAGTTTTTTTGCGCGCTTCATTTCATGCATGTAGCGCGAATGGTTTTTCTGTTCTTGTTTTTTTTTTTAATCTTCTGTTCCTAGCCACCCCATAGCGTTCTAAAACAGAAAAAATATTTAAAAAAAAACTCAATTATTAAAAATTAAATTTTTAGTTTTACAAGAGTAGTAACTCGGCACTTGAGACTAAATTAACCTTGTAGCGACTGCGTCGGCGCTACTGTACACAGAAGTTTCAGTGGTATACGGAAGTGAAAAATCGGCAGCCCGTTGGCCAAAAACTACTGACAGACCTAACGCGTTTTAATTTGTTAAGTAGTTTTAATACAGATAGGTCTAGTAATTAAGGTTGTATATATTTTGTTAATAAAACACTGTGAAACTACCACCTAATTAATTTAATGGAATCAGTCAAATAAAATCAATCGATCTAATTTTGCGAGTTTTTCTATTGATTAATATAGCGAAGAATAATTAATTAACTTCGCTATATTAATCAATATCCATCTATACGATTGAATTTAAAACGATTAATCAATCGATTATGTAAACTGGTACACATACAAACTCACCGTAAGACGATCAGCTATAAATAAACATTTAAAGGTAATTTCTAACATGCCTTGCTAGTCGAATGTACTAACTGTATGCGTTTTCAAAAACAAATCCCAAAATCCTCATTTAGTACGGCGAGTAACAAAATAGTAGACGTTGAAACTTTTATCGATTTTGCCATGGCATCGCTGATGGTCGAAAGCAATGCAAACCGCACAACAAGTTTTACACCTCCAAAGAAATTAATCCACGCCAACATGATAATAGTATATTATATATCAAGGTTGAGAAGTGCATCATTATAACCTAAGCGATAGATTATATCGCGCAGGTTATAATGAACTTCTCAACCGTGTTATATATACAATTTTTTCCACTACTAGAATTATTAAAGCCTTTCTACCTGTTACTAAATCAAATTTAAAATTTAAGATATTAATTTTAAATTAAAAATCAAGTCAGTAATTCTGACAGTTGTCATTAGTTTAATAGAATTAATTTTGACGTAATTCTTAATTGTGATTTAAAACACAAAAATAAACAGATAACGTAAGTTTTTATTGCTAAAGTTGTTTAAATTGTTTAAAAGCATTATTATTTTAAGCATTGATTATATCTAAAACATATTTAACTCAATAATATTCACATTTAATTAAGCGCGAACTTCAAATAACTTACTTTTTAAAATCAAATTAATTTATTAATTGAGCGATTTGAAAACTTAAATTAGCATTAAATAAAATCTCTTGCTCTTGGTGCGCAGTTTGGTAAACTTTTTTTCTTTGAAACTGTTGTAGTATTATCAGAAAATGTAAATATGTTCATTATTAACTACTAGTTAATAATGAAATATTATTTACCTGCGGTTAAAAAAGTACAACTTCACGGCCTTCTATTATACGTAATAATGCAAGCGTATACAACTAGTAGTGGAAAAAAAAGTATTTCGAACGTAAGCCTTGCGTGACATAAGAGGGCAAATAAAAGCAAATTTAAATAGATATGATTATTTTTTAAAAAACATCGTCAGTTTTATTTTACAATGTTATTTATTGTTGTTTATTCTATTTGTTACTGAATTTACACAAAAATTAACCCACGCCAACATGATGAAAAATGAATTTGAACGCAAGTCTTGCGTGCGAGCAATCACGGCGGATAGAAGCAACTATAAAATGAAATGATTATTTTTTTTGAGTCAGCTAGAGTTTACCCGATATATAGTCTGCACCTATTTACTTTCGAATCCTACGAAGAAGAAGTCCTCAAGAAATCAAAGTCGTGACAGCAATGTTTCAAACGACGGTATAGACCACTTCCCGAGAAAATTAGATAAACAGTTGCGTTGCTGCGTATGTCACATGCGGTCTAAGTGGAGTTATAAGAAATGCGTGACGAAATTATGTATTGAGAGAAATTGCTTCGAAGATTTCCATTACAACAAATAAACATTATGTAAGATGAGTGTTAATAAATGTTCTACTTTGGTTTATTGATCTTATATTTGCCCATTGTTCTTCAGAAAGTACACCCTTTTCAAAGCTTACCTATTCCAAAAAAAAAATAAAACGCATGCATAAACATCTTCCCGAAAGGTCATTTGGCAATGCCATCCACAAGAAATTAAAAAAAAATTTTCCTTTGCCTTTGGGCGTTAATGGGTTAAGAAACAAATCGAACCACACACACATGGGAATAAGCAAATCCAGAAATCGAGCTAGACAAATACTTTATTGGCCTAACTTAAATCTTGATTTGGAAAATTTTATTGAATGCAGAATTTGTCAAAAATATAAAAATAAAATGCCAAAAGAACCATTTATACCGCACCCAGCACCTAACTTACCGTTTGAAAAGTAGGGATAGATTTATTCGATTGGGCAGGAAACAGTTATTTAACGTTAATTGATTATTATTCACATTGAGTCGAGTTGCATGTATTAACAAATAAAAGTAGTAATGGGGTAATTAAAATTTTAAAAGTAATATTTTGTCAACACGGAGTTCCGCAAACAATAATATCTGATAATGTGCCGTTTAACTCGAGTCCAATGAAAACTTTTGCTTCTGAATGGAATTTCACATTTAATTATTCGAGCCCTCGCTACCCCCGCTCCAATGGCATGGCTGAAAAAAGCGTTGGAATTTGCAAAAATATTCTAAGAAAGTGTAATGATATAGGTGCTGCACTTCTCGAATATAGTAATCAACCTATAACTGGACGCCCCTGCGCAATTATTAAACAATAGATTGTTAAGAACACAAATCCCTATTAATGACAAATTATTGAAACCAGTTATGAATCAGGATGGTCAACATCAGATTACTTTAAATCAAAATAAATCTAAATATTTTCATGATAAAAATGCAATTGCCAGGCCCGAGTTGAAAGTTGGAGATTCAGTGTTTTTATATAAAGACAAGCAATGGGAGCCTGCCTTAATTGAGAGCAAATGTAAAGAACCGTGTTCTTTCATAGTTCGGAATGAGAGTAACCAACAGTATAGGCGAAACTCGCAGTTTTTAAGGAAATCCAAAATTAAAACAGATTTTAAATCTAGTGTTGATGATGTTTACGATCTTATAAAAAATTATGCTGCTGATGATTTATTAAAGTTGCCATGTAATCCAAATCAATCAACGGTAACCAAATCGGACAGGCGGATCAATGTACCTAAAAAAATATCTGATTATGAATGTAATGTAATTGATAATTGAAGGGTGAAGGCGTTATAAGATTAGCCATGTAGTACGCATGTATGAATTGTATTAAAAGTTACTTAGCGAGCAGTCACATATAGACGACTGCAATGTAGGCATGTATTGGATAAATATTAATAATATAACAGTCCCTAGGTACAGCTTCCTATGTCCTTAAGTACAGCACCCCTATGTACCTAGGGAGACTTTTAATGGTGTTAAAACATGTTTGAAAAATGATAAGGATACTTAAGCAGGTACAATTGTAAGAACTGTTAAAAAAAATTATTATTAAATTTAAAATTTAAAAAAAATCAAACAAAGTGTCCCTGGGTACAGCACCTTCCCCTACTATATCTCTTATACTTACAAGTTATTTATTTAATACATAATAGCCCCTATTTTTTAATCTAATAATTACCTCGTTTTTATATAAAAAAAGACTAGTTACTTATTTCTTTTATACTTGATGAATATTTCGTTTTTACATTTTACTTATCTCTTTTTTACATAATATTTCCGTACTATATACTGTTCTGTCCGTACTATCTCTAAGGTGCTACTATTTGTAAAGTCTGGCAACAGTAGAGGAAAAAGTACGCCGGAGGGGGTATGACAAAACGTTAACCTAAGATATACGATAGAACGTAAAGGGATTGTATTCTAATAAAATCATTGTAACGTGTAGTAATAAAAACAGAACTAAACTGAAAGTAATTAATTATTTAAAAGAACCTGAGGATAAAACAGGGTGGCAGCGGTGGGATGTTAAAAAGAATAAAAATAATAAATTAAGCGTTATAGTAAGCGTCGTATAACGCATAACCTCGTAACAGACCTCGTAGTATGTAGTGTTGAAATCATACACAATTATTGTACGATTTTTTGAAATCACACAAATCCAATCATGTCTGAAGCAGAAAATAGTCAAGCAGTTCAAGTGATAAATTTTGTGCCTCCCATAACTGTAAACCCGCCAGAAAAATTTTGTTTTACGGCACCAGCGTCTTGGCCAGTATGGCACAGAAGATTCGAAAGATATATGACCGTATCAGGACAAATCAACAAATCGGAGGAAGAAAAAATAAACATACTAATATATATAATGGGCGAAGAATCCAAGGAAGTTATGGTTCAATTTTCCAACATTCCGAATACCTACAAGGAAGCTTTAGATAGTTTTGAAGCTTATTTTATACCTAGAAAAAACATTATTTTTGAGCGTTTCAAGTTCAATTCAAGGGTTCAAAACCCAGGAGAATCTGTAGAAACCTTTATAACAAATCTGCATGTCCTCGCTGAATATTGTGATTATTATACTCTTAAAGAGGACCTAATCAGAGATCGAATAGTTGTATGTATGCTAGATACAAAAACATCCGAAAGGCTACAACTAAAAGATAAGCTTGACCTGAAGGAATGTGTGTTAATAGCAAAACAGACCGAATTGCAAGCAACACAAAATAGGGAACTACAGGGCAATCAACGATAAATCGGAGTGCAAGTACCCAAGAATGTGGAAAACTCGTCGCGTGTGAAAAAAGACAAAACAAATACTTATCCATCAACAGGAAGATGTGGATTTTGTAGTCTTCTACCTCACAGTAAACTTAATAAAGATTATCAACTTCTAACCACTTTCATTACTCCATTTGGCCGTTATTTTTTTACCCCAGAGTACTTTTCTTTGTTATTAAATAAAATATTAATCGGGCTAGAGGGAGTAGTAAGTCATATTGACGACATTCTAATTCATGCTCATACCTTGGAACAGCATGATAAAATTCTATAGTGTTTTAAAGCGTATCGAACAGAAGGGGATCACTTTAAATAAAGACAAATGTGTTTTTGCTACCCAATCACTTACTTATCTAGGGCATAAAATTTCTTATACGGGTATCTCGATAGATCCAGAAAGAATTAGTGCTATAAATCAATTTCCAGAACCAAAAAATAAAAAAGAAGTTGTGCAGTATTTAGGAATGATTAATTATTCTAGCAGATTTATTCCAAATAGATCTCACCTGTTAGAACCGCTAACATGGTTGCTTAAAAAAAACGTTCAGTTTGTTTGGGATGCACCTCAAAAACAAGCGTTCAAAAAATCAAAAGAATTGTTGCTGTACTGCCCAACTTTAGCGTATTATGACCACACGAAACAGACATGTATTCAGGCAGACGCTTCATCCTACGGATTAGGAGCTTGTCTAATGCAATCTTCCGAGGGCAAAACAGAGATAGTCGCTTACGCTTCCCGTCTTCTTTCGGAAACCGAAAAACGGTATGCGCAAATTGAACGCGAGGCACTGGCACTAGTTTGGACTGCGGATAAATTCGCAGAGTACGTCACTGGAATACCAATATTAATGCAAACTGACCACCGCTCTTTAATACAAGTTCTACAAACCCAACCGATAGATGAATTGACCCCTCGTTTGCGTATACGTTTGATGCGTTATAACTACAAAATTTATTACTCACCAGGTAAAGAACTAGCCGTAGCCGACGCACTATCGCGGGGTTTCCCTCAAAATGCGGAAAAGCCAACTGACGATGAATTAACTACCGAATCAGAAGCACATGTTCAGCTAGTGGTGGGATCGGTTCAGGTAAAATCTTATTTTCTCGACAAAATTAAAACTGAGCAAGGAAAAGATTCGATTTTAAACCAAATAAAGCAGTTTATCATAGAAGGATGGCCAAATAAAAATAGTTTAAATGAAGATTTAAGGCCATATTACCAATATAGATATGAAATTTCATTTTCGGAAGGGTTCTTGTTAAGGAATACTCGTATTATCATTCCTCCTTCGCTTCAACTTAAATGTTTAAAATTCATACACGATGGCCATCTAGGGATCGTCAAATGCAGACAAAAAGCCAAATCGTCAGTGTGGTGGGTTGGTCTTTCTATTCAAATAGAAAATATGGTTCGCAACTGCCCTCAGTGTGTGGAAAATCGATCTAATTTCAAGGAAACTATGGTTAAGGAGAATTTTCTTGTACGCCCATGGCAAAAAAAATTGCCGTGAATTTGTTTAAATTCGACACTCTCTGGTTTCTCATTGTTACCGACTACTACTCTAGATTTTTTGAAATATTTAAGGTCACAAGAATGACGGAGTCTGTTATCACCGAAAAACTAAAAGAACTTTTTTCCCGTTACGGTATAAGTGAAATTGTACGTTCCGATAACGGACCACAATTTCAATCAGAATTTAAAAAATTTGCCACTGCATATGATTTCAAACATATCACTAGCAGTCCTTACTGTAAGGATTGCATACGCTAATGCAGAAGCCATCTAGCGGCAATATTAATAAGTTACTTTCAGGCACAACAAGAATGTAAATTGGAACAAAGGATAATAAAAGACATCTAAAACGTGTGCATATTAATTACGTATTAAATGAACGAATTACAATAAATAAATCGAAAATACATGGCGCTGCGGCTAAGGAACCTGAAAAAATAGGAAGAAACTACAAATTACATAGAAATACAACAAAATAAAATTCAAATTTAAAAAAAAATAAACTGCGAGGTTAGAGTTGGCGGCAACGAGAAAATACAGACATGAATTCCGCAATTCCAGAAATGAAACTAAATGGGAATATAGCTGAGAATTGGAAAATATTTAAGACTAGGTTCCTGAATTACATAACGGCGACTGAAACGGATAAGAAAACTAAGGAAGTACAAGTAGCATTATTACTCCATTTGGCGGGAGCTGACACACACCGTATCTATGAGACGTTCAATTTAAATCCAACAGAAAACGACTTAAAAACGGTCATTAAGAAATTTGATGACTATTTTCTACCCAAAGAAAATAGAACTTTCGAACGTTACAAATTTTTCACTAGCAAACAAAGTGAAAGAACGCTAGAAGAATTCATCACACACTTAAAGGAAAGTGCAAATAGATGTGCATTTGGAGATCTTAAAGAAGACTTAATAAAAACAACACTGATATGTGGAATTAACAGCAGTGATTTACGTACCAAACTGCTACAAGAAGAAACTAAAACGCTTCAAGAGACAATCGAGAAATGTGCAACATACATGGAAACCCTGAAGCAAGCAAACCAAATGGAGAACATTTCACAAAATTTGTAACTATCAAAAATAAAACAACAGAGCCCAGCAGGTATCGATCAAGATCAACGACAAGAGGACGACAAGAATCAGCAGGTAGAAGTCAACACCGAAGCTATCACCAGGATCATCAACATAGCAGACAACCCTCGACATTGAACTTTAGAGGTAAACAAAAAATTATTAGTAATTGCAGAAATTGTGGTAATACACATCTCATTAATAAATGTCCCGCCTTTGGTAAAAGATGTACAAATTGCAAAATCAATAATCACTTTGCTAATATGTGTAGAAACAAATACATTAAAACTGTTGTAAATCCACAAATACAGGATGATGAGAATGTAAGTGATGAGAATGCTTTATATATTGGGTTAATTAATAAAAATGATAGTCAAATTGAAAGTAACTGGCTAACAAGTTTTAAGATTTGTAACATAGAGTTTATGTATAAATTAGATACAGGGGCACAAATAAACTGCATGCCCTACAGGCAATTTCAACAATTAAATATTGACTCCTCAGTATTAAAGCAAACTCAACAAATTTTGAAATCATATACCGGAGATAGAATAAATGTAGCAGGTACATGTAGATTGAATTGTATAATCAAAAATCAACTATATAATGTAGAATTTTATGTTGTTAATGATGTAAATAGTCAGGCTATTTTGGGTTTACCAACTTGCATTCAATTAAGCTTTAATTCAAAGGGTTGATGCAATTATAGAAACAGATAAGATCAAACAACAATTAAGTAAAGAATATGCTGACCTTTTTTCGGGAATTGGGTGTATGACTGAACCATATCAAATCAAATTAAAAGAAGGTGCACGACCAGTAATCTGCCCTATAAGGAAAGTTCCAATGCCATT
This sequence comes from Aquatica leii, assembly GCA_035610365.1. Taxonomy (NCBI): domain Eukaryota; kingdom Metazoa; phylum Arthropoda; class Insecta; order Coleoptera; family Lampyridae; genus Aquatica; species Aquatica leii. Next base: position 258,080,896 of record CM069432.1, read on the forward strand.
AGCGAATGAATTAAAACATACACTCCATGATCTTGAAATGAAAGGAATAATCGCAAAAGTTAAAGGACCGTCTGAGTGGGTTAACCCATTAGTAATTGTGAAGAAAACAGATGGAAAACTCAGATTATGTATGGATCCTAAAAATTTAAATGCAAATATAAAAAGAGAACACACAGTATTACCGACATTTGATGAAATTGTGGCTAAATTGAATGGAAGCAAATTAGATGCAAGTAATGGTTTCTACAACATAAAACTGGATGATAACAGCTCTAATTTATGTACAATGAACAAGCTTTGGAAGGTACAGATTTTTAAGATTACCCTATGGGCTAGTGACAGCACCTGAAATATTTGCTGAAAGATTTAAAGAAATCTTCAATTTTAGAGGAGTGGAAGTTTACGTGGATGACGTTCTAATACATACAAAGACCTTAGACGAACACAAAAAAATACTAAAAGAGGTACTAGATACAGCCAGGAAAACAGGAATTAAATTCAACCTAAACAAGTGTCAGTTCATAGTTAACTTAATCAAATTCATGGGACATACAATTACAAATAACGGAATCACACCAGATGGCGATAGAGTTAAAGCAATACTAGAAATGCCAAAGTCCAAAAACAAAACAGGACTTACAAAGAATACTAGGAGTCATAAACTACGTAAACAAATTTATACATAATTTTGCAACAGACACAACAGTAATAAGAGAATTACTCAAGAAAGAAACCGAATTCAAATGGGAAGTTGAACATGAACGAGCCTTACAGATTATAAAAAATAAGCTAGTAAAAGCACCAGTCCTACAATACTACAATGTTAACTAACCAGCAATTATTACAGCGGATAGTTCATCAACGGGCACAGGTGCAATATTGATACAAAATAATTTACCGGTAGCATACGCTTCAAATTAACTGAAGCACAGATTAGATATTGCCAAATGAAAAAGGAACTGTTAGCAGTATTGTTTGGGTTACAGAAGTTCCATGACTACATATATGGGAAAAAAGACGTTACGGTAGAAACGGATCACCAGCCTTTAATTAGCATAATGAAGAAACCACTAAATCAGTGCCCAGCGAGGTTGCAGAGAATGCTTTTACAACTACAAAAGTACGAATTCAAGTTAATATACAAAAGAGGTAAAGATCTCGTATTAGCAGATGCTCTATGAAGAGCCTACATACATGAAGAAGAAGAAACCTTAAATAGTAATTGGGATAAAGAAGTTGTGGCACATATAAACTTAATTAAATCACAGTTAAACGCAACCGACAAATGCATGGAACAAATAGCATAAGAAACAGATAAGGACGAGGAATTATGCAAACTCAAAGAAGTAATTAATAAAGGCTGGCCAAATTGAAATAATCAAAAGAAGTGGAGAAATAAGAAAATACTGCAATTATAAAAATGAACTGACGATCATAGACGGAATTATATTTAAAGGACAAAGTTGTGTTATACCAAAGTCAATGAGGAAACAAATGCTAGAGAAAATTCATTATAGTCATTTGGGTTTTAAAAAATGTCTGCAATTAGCCAAAGAATTTTCTGGACAAATATGAAAAATGACATTAAACAAATGATACAACAGTGTCACATATGCAATGAGTTTTCAAACAATCAGAGAGCAGAACCATTAATTACACATCAAATACCAAAAATTCCATGGTACAAATTAGCCAGTGACCTTTTTGAAATAGATGGGAACAAATACTTGTTAGTAGTAGACTACTATACAAAATATATTGAAGTAGAAATGCTGGGATCAAATACTACAAGCTACAACATAATTAAAAAAATTGAAGGCAATTTTCGCGAGACATGGGATTCCACAAATCTTAGTCACTGATGGAGGACCACAATATACATCCGAAATATTTAGAAACTTTGCAACTGAATGGAATTTCCACCATGTAGTGACAAGCCCAACATATGCACAAAGCAACGGTATGGCAGAAAGACACATACAGTCAGTCAAGAAAACAATATGCAAGGTATTGGCTAAAAAGAAAGATTGGGAACTGGCGTTGTTGCAATATAGAAGCGCACCAATTTTCGAGGAAATCTCACCATTTCAATTACTAATGGGTCGGAAGCCTCGAACAACATTACCGATACAGCCCAACAATCTAAAACCCAAACCAACGGAATACCGTAAATACAATAGACATATTCACCAGAGTCAAACGTATCAGAAATATTATTACGATAAAAGATATGGAGCAAGAAACCTTAACGTTTTAAAAATGGGCGAGAATGTATATGTACAACTTCAGCGAAATGCGTTGTGGGAAATAGGTATTATCAAATGCAGAGTTGGGTTAAGACGATACAAAATTGAACTTGGTAACGGATCTCAAGTAGTGAGAAATAGGAGATTTATAAAGGACAGTGTAAACAACAAGGAAGGGAAGAAACAAGTTACTTTTGGAGAAACAATAATATTAAACGAGGAAAATAAGCATCAAACATTGTATTCAGAAAAAATATATCACAACTTTTTCGATAATTTGAGTAATGATAGGATTGTTAACTCTAATGATACAGATTTTAGGGTAGATAGAGATGTAAGTTTAGATAGGGACGCATTAGAAACTAACATTAAAACAAGAAGTGGTAGAATTATTAAAATACCAAAAATAAGTTAGATTTGTAAATAAGTTAAAGATATATTATAAACAAAAAAAGGGAGATATAAGGATTGCATACGCTAATGCAGGAGCCATCTAGCGGCAATATTAATAAGTTACTTTTAGGCACAACAAGAATGTAAGTTGGAACAAAGGATCATAAAAGACATCTAAAACGTGTGCATATTAATTACGTATTAAATGAACGAATTACAATAAATAAACTCGAAAATACACTTACTTCGCCCAATCTAATGGCTGTGTTGAAGCGGCTGTCAAAATCGCAAAAAATCTTTTAAAAAAGAACGAAGACATTCACCAAGCGATGTTATCTTATAGGTCTACCCCTCTCGAATGTGGATTTTTTCCAAGCGAATTAATGTTTAATCGAAAAATAAGATCATTATTACCTTTGTTACCAAGTAAACTAAATAAACCTGTAGATACACAAGCTGTGTTTGAAAGGGAGAGTAGGTTAAAAGATAAATCAGCAAATCAATTTAATAGCAGACACCGCACAAAGGATATGTCGAATTTCTCCGTAGGAGATTATGTCTGGGTAACTGATTCACGCGTATATGCTAAAATTAAACAAATTTTGGATAAACCGCGTTCGTATTTAATCGAAACTAATTTAGGTATTTACCGTCGAAACAGATGGAATTTAATTCCGGCTCCTATATTACGCTCCGCAACAGTTAACCCCGACGTTACCTCCGCCGGAAAGCACTCATAATTCTGAAATTGTAAAATCAAAAATAATTAATAATAAGTGCGATGATAGGAGTAAGGTTTTAGACGATCAAAATTGTAAAATTCCGCCAGTAAATTCAGAAGTTTGTCAAAAAATCTTTTCTGATACTACCCAACTTGATACCTCTTCCGCGATAACTGAAGAAACATCAGTACCTCAACAAAGACCACGGAGAGACACTAATAAACCTAGGTATTTAAAAGACTACATACTTAATTAATCTGAGAGGCGGGGGGAATGTTCTGTCAGTACTATCTCTAAGGTGCTACTATTTGTAAAGTCTGGCAACAGTGGAGGAAAAAGTACGCCGGAGGAGGTATGACCATGCTACGGGCACTCTAGGGTTATTCGGTAATATTTTTGCTGCGGGGAAAGGGGCAAATTTGCTTAGTTCCTACTGCACTCGCAAAAGCGCTAGCTTATGTATTCGGAAGTATTCGTTTGTTTCCGAGTTTCATCTGCGCTGCGAGTTCAATTTTGCTTATTTGCACATTTTTTAACATCCTTGAATAAGTGTAAATCAGTTTAAATATTTGAAAATTTATTTACGATTGTGTTCAAGTAAAATGCCTCCTGTATTTAATTGTTGTGTTGTAAATTGTGATACAAGCACAAAAAATACGAAAAAACATCGGTTTCCCAAAGATCCAGTGGTAAGTTGAAATTTGTATGTTAAAAATAAATTATTTTTGTAAAAATACTATTTAGGAAACCATGCGCTTTATATTAATTTAAAATTTGTCTAGCTGTTTAGAAAATGGATTGGATTTGTTCAACGTCCAGATTTAGAAAACATGGATATACACAAGGTGTGGAGTAATTATAGAGTTTGCGACAATCATTTTTCTCCAGAATACAAGATCGGTGATGAATATTTTAGTCAATCAGGACTCATTACTGGAGCTGTACCAACTTTGAATCGTTCATCAAACCTGAAATCTGGTAAATACGATACATATTAATAATATTAATTAATTCAGTAGGCTCTTTATTTCAGTCAATTTTAATTTTTGGTAATTTTATTGCAATTTACTAGAATTGTTTCTTGTTTCTTTTAGATAATACTGCACCTGCTGTAGCTGGTGAAGATAATGCTGTTGTGATTGCTACCGTTCAACCACAATACGATCCTGAGGCGATTGCTGGACATAGTCATGAAAATAATGAAAGAATGGATTTTCAGCAATCGGAAATTTTTGTTCCAAGTGTTGCAACTGGAAATATAAAAAGTAACGTGGGAAGTCGAAGAGGTAAACTCTTATATTATATTTCAATCCTTTTTCAAATAGGATTATTTTATTTCTAAGGTCATTGAATAATTTATGTTATATACGGCAATTTTGCAACAAATGAATCAAGAAAATATGTTTTTGAAGTGAAACTTCTTTATCGGCGTTGGGAAAAAATTTACCGTCACATTTTACGCGTCACGTCACATTTTTTATCGTCACATTTTTCCGTAGCGTAGCGACGTGATAAATAATATATCAATACTAAGGTGATCAACAAAATCAAAGGCTTTATTTTAATTCTAATTCCAGTGGATTTTTAACAAAAGTAAGTAATTATATCTATTTTTCTAATACTTGGGTGGAATTAATTGACATAGAGTATAAATTCTGAAATATGTTATTAATTTAAATTTAAAATATTTAAGGTTAACCTCAGTTTCTGATTGAACGATGACATTTTAAAATAATATATCAATACTAAGGTGATCAACAAAATCAAAGGCTTTATTTTAATTCTAATTCCAGTGGATTTTTAACAAAAGTAAGTAATTATATCTATTTTTCTAATACTTGGGTGGAATTAATTGACATAGAGTATAAATTCTGAAATATGTTATTAATTTAAATTTAAAATATTTAAGGTTAACCTCATTTTCTGATTGAACGATGACATTTTAAATTTAATATATTTAAGGTTAACCTCAGTTTCTGTTTGAACGATGACAATGACAGTAATAATTCTATTTCAATTAATGAAATGCTGTAATAATCTTAGTAGCAAAAAGTTAAAGTGAAATAATTGTATTATTTGTATTCATGTCTACTATAATAATTGTATTATTGAAGTGAAACTTCTTTATCGGCGTTGGAAATTAACTAATTTTTGTAGATTCAATTTCATATTTCAGTTACCATAAGCCTTTAATTATTAAATTTAAGATATTTAAGGTTAACCTCAATTTCTGATTGAACGATGACAATGATAGTAATAATTCTATTTCAATTAATAAAATGCTGTAATAATCTTAGTAGCAAAAAGTTAAAGTGAAACACGGTTGGTTCAGACGAAGAGTACTTTCAGTTTCTCCAACGCAGTAGGGATAGCATGTCGCTTATTTCGTTACGCGTCACATTTTTAATTAATACGACTGCTAATTTAATGAGCATCAATTAATTGGCATAGAGTATAAATTCTGAAATATGTTATTAATTTTTGTAAATCAATTAACTAATTTTTGTAGATTCAATTTCATATTTCAGTTACCATAAGCCATTAATTACAAAAATATATAATAACGATGACAATGATAGTAATAATTCTATTACAATTAATGAAATGCTGTAATAATCTTAGTAGCAAAAAGTTAAAGTGAAATAATTGTATTATTTGTATTCATGTCTATGATAATAAAATCCTTTTGTTTAAACTTTATCTAATTTAACTTTATTTAACCAATTTCTGAAAAGTTGCATGTAGATCATTTTGCGAAAAATAAGGCCATAAAGAAGTTTCACTTCTTACATGTGTACACTAGTACACGCCCTAATTTTTTTTTTTTATTATTTTATTTTATATTCTAAAATGTAGGGTCTTAGGATTAGCACAGCTGCATGTCAAAAAAAAAAAATTTACAATTTAAAATTATGGGAAAAGAAAAGTATGCTAAATGTGTTATTTATGGTAGTTTGGTAATTTAGGGTACCTGCACATCATAAACTGGTTATGGTTTAGGGTGAATGATCAAAATTTTTGATAAATTGTGATATTTACGGTTTTTGTATATCCGCGAATGTGAAATTAAATTTTGGATAACAAATATATCAACCGGTGGCGATTCTCAGGGTTTTTTAGAATATTTTCAATTTTTGTTCGAATAAACATTACCGCTAATTTAATGCTACATAGCTTTTACATCAAAAGTTGCTTTTTAAAACCACAGGTAAAACTTTTCATATAAAGTTCTGTAATGGAATCGCTTCTCTAAATTCTATAATAATTATATAATTAATTATAAATAATTGGTTTTTAGTGTATAATAAAATTAAGCGCATTAGCATTGTATCAGCAATGGTATTAGTAATAAGTACACAGAAATTTCTATTTTCTTACTGACCATATAAGTAATATATTTTTATTTCAGCAATTACCAAACGGATCGACTTCTTAAAATTGTTTGATGTGAGACGAGTTACGCAGTTAACGCCAAAATCAAAAAAAATGTACGTTTTAGCGCGTAATTTAAAAAAAACTGGAGCTAAGTTGTATGCAGAAAACATGTCTAATAAAGAACGTCTGCGAGCAGCTGAAGAATATATTCAGTCGGGGGATTTCGTAGGATCTAAAATCAACAGCACTACCTTAAGATTCTTGAAGTCGCAAATAGAATTACAAATGAAAAAGCCCGGAGGACGTCGATTTACTCCAAAAGATAAAATTTTCACTCTTTCGCTTTTTAAACAAAGTCCTAAAGGCTATAGGCTTTTAGAAAAAATGTTTGCCCTTCCATCACGAAGAACATTGTCTAAACTGTTAAGAAAAATTCAAATTAAATGCGGCATTAACGATAATATAATTAATAGCTTAATAAGTACTGTTGCAAAAATGACATTTCAAGAAAAAAATTGCATCCTTATGTACGACGAGATGTCTTTAGCAGTTGCATTAAATTATAACGCAAAAGATGACAAAATCGAAAGCTTTGAGGATTACGGCGACGATCAAGACCGAATTGAATTTGCAGACCATGCAATGGTATTTATGGCACGAGGTATATATAAGAAATGGAAACAACCTCTGGCATATTTTTTTACTCGAGGCGGCACGAAATCCAATGATATTGCTGTATACATTAAACTGATTGTGGCTTTGTTAAAAGCAATTGGATTGAAAATTGTAGCTACAGTTTCAGATCAGTTCGCTCCTAGTGTTTATGCAATTAACAAATTAATGTCAGGAACGAGAGCTCATTGCATTAGAAACTATATTGAAAATAGATATTTTGCTTACCTTGTAGATGGCGACGAAATAATACATTTTTATGACTCTCCTCAATTATTAAAGGGTATCAGGAATAATTTACTTAAATCAAACGTGAAATTTAAATGGTTAAAAAAGAACAACAAACTGCGTCGTGGAAAGATATTACAAGTTTTTATGAGTTTGAAAGTGGGGCTGTTGATTTTAGACTATGTAATAGGTTGACAGACCAACATATTTACGAAGAAAAAATGAAAAAAATGAAGGTGAGGAATGCTGCTCAAGTATTCTCTCAAAGAGTTTCTGCAACTATGCGGTATTTCTCCACTTCTCTTCAAACAGGTAATGCTAAGTTATGACGTATGTAGGCATATAACTAAAAAATATTTATTACAGAAACATGTCGATCGTCATCAGCTGTAGATACTGCTGATTTTCTTTTGTTTATGGGCAAATTATTTGACAGCGTAAATGGTTCTGTTATACAAGCTGCAGAGGGAAAACTTTTACGTTGCGCAGTGAAAAATGAAGCTCCTCACATAGAATTTTGGACTGAGGCACTTAAAGTGCTAGAATCCATGAGATTTATAAAAACTGGAAAGCATGAAAGTACATTTGTTCCTCCATCAGTTAAAAACTGGATTTAAACCATCAAAGCCTTTAGGTATTTATGGCCAAAACTAAATAAGGACTACAATGTTAAATTTCTCTTGCCACGAAATATAAACTTTTTTTGTTGTATCCGTCTGCAAGGTGGTAGGAATATCAATCAAAGCAGTGCTTCCTTTAAAACATTATTAATCAACAACTTTTATTAATCTCATTCTCCTGGTGGTAACTGCGGGCAAGATGACAGTGAAGAGGCGTTAAATACCTTAAAGGATATGATTTCTACAGAACACTCTGAAGAAGTTCCAATTGTGGAAGATTGTATTTTATCAGATGAAGTAAATTTTCAATTTGAGGATTCGAATTCAGTGATGAAAATTGAACTGCACTCCTATTTAGCAGGATTTTTAGCAAAAAATATTTATTGTAATGATTGTCGCAACATATGAACCACTTCTAAAAATGAAGGATTGGTGGCTGCCAGAGCGTACAATCCGAAATCACTTATTCGGGTCAGTAATTTCTACAGAAAAATATTTACAAAGTGTTGTGGTGTAATTCATGTTTTTCTTCCAAAGGTACGTTTTAAAAAAAACATTAAAGACCTTTTAAAAATTAAGTTATTTAAATACGCATTACGAGACGAGGAAATGGATTGCATAAATCAAAATTTAAAAAATGTATTTGCCGATTATTTAGTTTATTTTTATATTTTAGCATGGGTAGGTAGTATAAATAAAATTTTAAAAGGACAGCATCAAAAAGACTTAAGTGATTGTATTAAGAAGAAAGCAATAGTTACCTTTAATAAGTTAAAACATAGAACAAAAAAACATTAAGGATTGATTTTATACATGTAAAATGTAACAATTATATTAATAATCAATTTTATGTTTAATAAATTTAACGCTTGTACTCGATCTTTTATACTTGATGTACGTTTTAAATAGTGTAAAAATATTTTTTGGTGGAATGCAATGTTATTAACTTTTAACTAATGGCCATTTTTTTATAGAAAGAATTACCCAAAAATATTTTCTAACAGCATTTTCGTGTGATTAATTCTGGTGTAATAACATAAGTTTATTTTTAAAATTTGTAATTACTTGTATAACATTTACACCAAAATTAAATGAAACAAAAAATAAAACTTTAGTTAACAGAAAGTTTGAAAATTCCACCATTCGATACGATTGTGCATACAGCGACATTCGCGGCTGGAGTCGGTGTTCAGCGGTGTTCTTTTTAGTCCTTCTTAATAGAAAAAAGTACCCTAGTCCTCCTGCAATGATTTCAGTACCGACACTACCGACCTACCAAATTCGAAAATAAGAAAAATGTAACAAGCACAGAGTACTCTGTGGTAACAAGTAACGTTGGCATCCTTGTAAGTTGCAATTGACCGAATTTGAATATGGACTTAATTTTATTTACATTGGGTTGGTCATACAGTATTGTATGACTCATACTGTTAAAATCTTAAAACATCACATTGACGTTTTCCTTAATTTTTTTGCTTTACTTAATAATATGGACAGGTAAGATAAACATAACAATGTGGCATAATTACTACACTAACTGTTTACTGTTACTTGGTGAATTGACAAATAATGCAGCTTATGTAGAATCCAGGATAGTAGAACCAGATCAACCAGAGGTATCTACGTCATCAGATTCTGATGTTGAGATGAATGTTCACGCTGAGGCCGTTACTTCTGAAAATGAGCAACCATCTATCAGCAGGAAGCAGAGAAGATATCGGCAGAAGTTTAAAGAATCTTGGAAAACAGTGTTTAAGTGGGTCAATCAAAATAAAGAAGGCGATTCTGTTTGTAAGGTGTGCAATTTACAAATTAAAGAAAGTGTGTCACATTTACAACGGCATGAATCATCAAAATCGCATATACAAAAAATTAAATTAGCTGAGAAAACGATTTCTTTGAAAAAAATGCTTACAAATCTGCCAGATAAAACAACTGATGATTTAGTTAAAGAAGCGGAAATAAAACTTGTTACCTTTATCGCAGAACATAATCTGCCATTTTCATTAATGGATCACCTACCATCTTTATGTGCATCAGCTTTTCCTGACTCTAAAATTGCCAAGAAAATTAATATGAAAAGAAAAAAAGCAACACAAATATCAACAACTGTTTTATTTACTTATTCACAAAATAATCTAATTTTAGATTTAAAGCATCATTATTTTTCAATAATAATAGATGAGACTACAGATGTGAGTACAGAAAAATGCCTTGTTGTAGTTTCTAGATATGTAAAAAATAATCAGATTTGTGATAGGTTTTTAGATTTAGTACAAATCTGTGATTCTACAGCTTCTGGTATCTTTAATGTTTTACAAACTATGTTCCAAAAGTTTGATATTCCGATGTCAAATATAGTAGGCTTAGGTGCTGATAATTGTGCAGTAATGATGGGGCAGTTGAATGAAGTGCAAGCATTACTTAAAAAAAATAATCCGTTCATTGCTATTCTTGGATGCCCTTGCCACTCCATGCATTTGTGTGATTCAGCTGCAGCTGAAAAATTTCCTAGGAGTGTTGAACAGCTCAGTCGTGATATTTACAATTATTTTCAGAATAGTAGTAAAAGACTTCATGAACTTAAAGAATGCCAAATTTTTTATTAGAAAAACCCAGATCAATGCTTCGTCTAAGTCAGACTAGGTGGCTTTCTCTTGAAACTGTTGTAAATAGAATTTTGGATCACTGGAACTCGCTAGATTTATTTTTTACACGGGCAGTACTCGAAGACAAAATGCCAAGAGCTACTGCTATATTGGATTCATTAAAAAACCCTATCTTCAAAGTGTATTTTTACTATTGAATTGGCAAAACAAATAAAGAAAAGGTTCAATTTTGATGACAAATTTTTGAAATTTGCATCTAAGTTCAATCCAGTTTCTATATTATCTGGGCAATTTGATACCATTTCTGAAGTTGAAGTGTTGTTTCCTTATTTAGAATTGGATATTGAAAAGTTAGATTTAGAGTATAGGCTTTTAAGTGAGGACAAAGAAATTAAAACATTAGAAACACATGATATGGAAGAGTTTTGGGCCTGTGTAAGCAACTTAAAAAATGGACTTGGAGAGAAAATGTTTTGGAATCTTGCTAAAGTTGCAAAAGTCATAATGACCTTACCCCAATTTTCTGCAGCAGCAGAAAGAATATTTTCACACCTTCAACTAATAAAATCTAAGACAAGAAATAAGTTGCTTACTCAAACATGTGCAGGATTACTGAATATTAAAGATATGCTAAAAACAGAAAACAAATGCTGTTATAATTGGCAGCCACCAAGAAATCTACTGAAGTATAACAGAAATTATTTAGAAAGTAGAGTGCCAGAAGTATATGATGAAGATGTAATTTTAAAGTATTAATAATTTTAATATCTACGTCGCGTCGTTTTGAAATATTTTTTGTTCTTTAAATAATTTAGGACATATGTATATACTTTAGGAGTGTTTATTTTTAGTACTAAAGTTTTTTTTGTTAATTATTTTCATTTTGTATTTAGAGTGTTAATAAATTTTTTTATATCCTTGGAATTATTGTTATTTATTGTATAAATGTTTTAGATAGCATTTTATCCACGCAACAATGCAATAATAATTTGCTTAAATGGATAGAATCTAAAACACGAATCCAATACAACATTTTAAGTTTTATTCTCAATAACATTAAATTGAAACTACAATCGTTGTCCCTTCTAAAACACTGAAGTAACGCCATCTATAAATAGTACTCAAACTTGAAAAATAGTCCTGAAACTAATTTTTATTAGTACGCACATAGGGGTATTTCACTTGAAAATCCAGACAAAATTCCATTTTGTGAAATAGTTTATATCCAAAAACCAGTCTCTACCTGAGATACGTGAATAGATGGCAGACAAAGCATCGCCCTCTTTTGTCCCCCCTCCCTCCATGTTAGCAGTAATCTTACTCGGAATTGGATCGTCGTTTATCGTGCGTGTATTTTGTTCTTGGCGTTCTATTGCGATATAACGTTTCAAAGTGTTATTTTCAAGTTTTAAGAAAACCTCAACCAGTTTTTGAGAATGGATATTTTTGAGGCAGGTATATGTACAACTTACTTTACTAGTTTTAATACTACTATAACGCAATTTTATAAAAATATTAATGATTTCGGGGACATCGTTTTTGAACAATTTTGAAAATGAAATTTTGTTACACGCGAAGAGTTTTGTTATACTTCTGGGCGAGTCCCGGTTATGATTTTTATATCATATTATAGAAAAAAGTCTCTTCTTATCATCCTAAAAAAAACATTCCAACTTTATCCAATTTGCTGAGTTATCACACTAAATATCTTAGTATATCGCACAACAAAAAATTAATAATTAAGTAACAGTTTGTTTTTATTTTTTTAGGACCTTCCGGAGTCAAAAACGTTTTTACGACATTATGCAAGACCACCCTGATTGCGATATTAACAAATAAATGGACCATGCCGAAACTTTTTTATTGAATGCCCAAAATTACTCTGAGGATCAACGAAAACAAATTAAACACAAACTATCCAATCTTAAATCAGAAATAAAGCGTAGATGGGTTGCTTCCCATTATGTTGAAGACCTTTTCCTTAAGAGAAATGATAGTTGGTTACAAAGGACTTTTGAATTACCACAGAGAATATCTCGACCGGGACGCCCACAAAAGGCTTTTGATGATGTCAGTGAATAAAGTAAAAGAAGAAAAACAGAAACTATTCGAAGAAAAATGACCTCTGAAGAGTTGTCTTTTGCTACTCATGTAAAGTTGCGGTCTGAAGGAAAGGCAGATGCTTCAAATGTGATAAGAAATTTATCAAAATCTCCAAATCGTGCAAAAAAATATAGAAAAGCACTCATTGAAAGTCAGAAGGAGCAAATTCAACAATTAACCCCAGTGGAAGCATTGTCTATGTTCGTCGAAGCTGGCCTTTCTAGAAAACAGTACGATATAATTAGAAACTTTAATAAAAAAAGTTATCCTTGCTACACAATATTACAAAATGCTAAAAAAGACTGTTACCCTGTGCAAGAATCTTACAGAATCACTGCTACTTGTGCTGAAGTCAATCTCCAAGATGTATTAAATCATACTGCTTCCCGACTTTTGTTGTCTTTGACGGAAGTTGTTCAGCATTTGGATGATGAGGAAAGAGAAACATTAACATTGATGTACAAGTGGGGGTGTGATGGATCCCAACAAACAACATTTAAACAAAAATTTATAAATAACTCTGATTCTGACGCGAACATTTTCCAAAGTTCGTTTGTCCCTTTACAATTATCTTGTGGACATGAAAAAAAGTTAATTTGGCAAAACCCATTGCCTTCCTCTCCGCGATATTGCCGCCCGATTCGCAAAAGATATGTAAAAGAAACAGCAGAAATCACAAAGGAAGAAATCAGTTACATCGAAAATAAAATTAATTTATTAGAGCCTACCCAAATCACGCAACAAATAAACAAAACGTTTTTGGTGAAACATGTGATGATGTTTACAATGGTTGATGCCAAAGTGTGCAATGCTGCAACCGACACTAAATCCACAATAAAGTGTTATATTTGTGGAGCTACATCCAAGGATTTTAATAACCTATCTCCAAAAAAGCAAATACATGAAGACGCTCTTAAATTTGGGTTGTCGACTTTGCACGCGAAAATAAGATTATTTGAAGCAATTCTTCATCTTGCTTATAAATTGCCAGTAAAGAAATGGCAATTAAGGGATGATAATGAGAAACAAATAGTGCAGCAAAAAAAGAAGGAGATACAAGAGGAATTTCGAACCAAATTAGGTTTAATTGTAAATGTTCCTAAAGCTGGATTTGGAAACAGCAATGATGGAAATACCAGCAGGAAATTTTTTGCAGACCATGAGCTCTCAGCAACAATTACAGGAATAGATTCTGGTCTGATATATAGCCTTAAAGTAATTTTGGAAGCTGTATCAAGCGGTCACAAAATAGACACAACAAAATTTGAACTTTTCTGTTCAGACAGCAAAATTATATGTAGAGTTATATCCATGGCATCCAATGACGCCCACTCTTCATAAAATACTATTTCATGGATCTTTTATAATTGAAAAGGCTTTGTTGCCCATAGAAATGATGTCAGAGGAGGCCGCTGAGGCTAGAAATAAGCACTTCCGCCTGTACCGTCAAAATTACGCTCGAAAGTTTAGCCGGGAGTCCTGCAATCTCGATATTATAAATAGACTCCTACTAAGCTCGGATCCCCTGATCACTGGTATGAGACCTACTCCGAGGAAAACGACAAAACCGTTCCTCAAAGAAACTATTGAAATGCTGCTTCCTGCTGAAACACTAAATCAATCAGATTCATCGGACGATCAAGACCTCGGAGAGGAGACAGTGGAATCCTCTGATGAACCGTGGATGTCATCATCAGAATAATATATATATATATTTTTGATTTGTTGAGTTGATTATACTGTTCTAAGTTGTTATAGATGAAAAAATAATTTTGTCCGAATTTCGAAGTCAGATACCCCTATGTGGTACGGTTCGTAACATTGCTTGGAACAACGCTGTCAGTGTTGATTTATCGCCATTTTGGCTATCTTTTAACTCAGAGTTCGACAATTTTTTTAATGTGGCGATTGGCTAGTAATTTTGGGTAGTAGCAAATAACGCGCGGTTATATTTGGCTACTCAAACGTTTTTCCAATCCAACATTATACTTGTGATTGGTTCCTGTAAATATTTATTTAGCGACGAAGTCTTGCTACCGTGTAGATTATGGCTTCGTTGCAATGCATTAAATGTGTGTGTGATGCAGGCGGCGTGGGCGCTAAATGCGCTAAGCCATCTTACATTCTTACTTAACCTAAGAAAGCGGTGCGTCGTGCCTCGTGCGTGGTATTGTGCGAATTGCGAATGCAAAATCACAATCAACTGTGTAAGCGAAAAGGTGTAACCGTTATTATAACTTATAAGTGTTAACGTGCACTAGTTCCTGGTTTTCAGCGGCAGTACTTTGTACCTTTCTTTTTGAATTTCGTTGATTATTTTGTCAACATGGGAAAATATAAAATATGGAAAAGATGCACGTAAATACAAAAGGTCGTGGGAGTTGCAGGATTGGGCTAAAGGTTTGTTTATTTAACTTCATTTTGTCTTAACTTGATACTTATACTTTGTTGTAGGGTGGCTTAGTTCCGCTGTTGATCCGAATTCATTAAAAGAAGCTTATTGCAAAATCTGTAAGTCACATCTTCGTGTACATAAAACCGATTTAGTCAAGCATACTACTACAAAATGTCACCAAGACCGAATGAAAATGCTCCGACCTCTATCACTTGACCAAGGCACAATAGATTCCCATTTAAAAATTATTGAGGTCACAAACATAGAAAAAGAAAGAGATTTACGTCTTGCAGTTTATATAGCAATGCATACAGCCATCCGAAGTGTAGATCACCTGAGCGATTTGTTAGGTAGCATTGGCAAGAGGACTTCGTTAGAAAAGTTAAAGTTGCACAGGACAAAATGCACAAGTCTTATAAGAAATGTTATCGCCTCCTGCCTACTTAAAGATTTAATTTGTGAATTAAAAATGGTAAAATTCTCTATAATAGTTGATGAATCTACGGATATATCTATTAATAAGTATTTATGCATATGTGTAAAATATTTTAGTACAGCACGACAGAAAATATGCACCAACTTTTTAGGTAAGTTATGTAATTGTAAAATATGCTAAATATAAGTGTGTTATTTTTAGGTATAATCGAAGTAGAATCTGTTACTTCAGAAGCCCTGTTTGAGTCAATAAAAGATTACTTGGTTGAAGAGTTGGGGCTCAGCTTTCAAAACTTAATCGGCATAGGTACTGATGGTGCCAATAACCTGTGTGGCAAAAATCATTCCCTCTTTACTTTATTAAGAGAAAAAAATCCAAATCTCCAATTAGTTAGGTGCATTTGTCATTCACTCAATAATGCCTCATCAGCAGCAGTTGATGAAATGCCTACAGCTGTTGATTTTCTATGCAGAGAGATATACAATTGGTTCAAGAATAGTTCATTACGAAGAATAGAGTACAAGCGACTTTTTGACATTCTTAATAAGCATGAAAAAAAGTTCCATAAATTTGTACAGCTTTCTTCCACTAGATGGTTGGCCAGATATTACGCAATTGATATTATATTACAAAATTGGAATGAACTAAAATTACATTTTAATGTTGTAAACAAAGAAAAATGCTATTTAGCTAGAGTTATAAAAGATATGCTGAATGATCCTTCAAATATCTTGTACTTTAAACTCGTTAAACCTATAGTGTACGAAATAAATAAACTTAATTTAATATTTCAGAAAAATGTCGAAATTGGTAATGCTTTTGATGATATTGCGCAACTGATCTTCATATTGGCACAAAAAATTTACGAACCAATTTTTTTATCTAGTATACAGGAAATAATAGGTTCTTACGACAATCATTTGGCATTTTTAAATCCAGAAGAAGTAGATTTTGGTATAGAGTATCAGAGAGAAGTTGGGAAATTAGAAATAACTAGTACAGATAAATATAATGTGCAATTGAAATGTTTTAACTATATAAAAAAGTTACTAGGTGAATTAATTAAGAGAATACTTTTTAAAAACATAAAATCATTATCACCAAAATTTTGTCTGAGTCAGGTGATACGATATAAATTTAAGGATTTACCTTTTTGAATGTATTTGCAAAAGAAAAGGATTTGTTTATGATGGAGGTTCAGTACAGCAAACTTTTGTCTGTAGATTGGATGGAAATATGTGGCGAAGAAAGTTTAAATAACAGTTTGAAGTTTTGGCCAATAGTTGCATCTTTTAAAGACGCCACTGACTTTTATGTATTTAAAGAATTAGGAGACTTTGTTTTAACTATCTTAAGTTTACCATCTAGTAATGCTACTGTTGAACGATGTTTTTCAATAATGAATGCAATTAAAACTAAATACCGCAACAAAATTCAAATTCCACTACTTAGTGCATTAATGAGAATTAGAATTGATATGTATCTTCTAAGGGGTCAAGGTCGTAGACCAGGGACACTTGATGCGTAATACAAGGGTGTGCAGCCAACGGCGACACCCGCTTTAGCCTCTCAGTGTCCAAGACCGTTCGCCCATAGCTTCGGCTACATCTTGCAAGAGGTGACCCTGCTTTTGCAAAAAGCGACGGATCTAGGGGAGTAAACCCTGAATCAAAAATCCGCAACTCAAGGTGTTTACCGTGCCGAGGGGTTCTCACGTCAGTGAGCGGCTCTGCGTTATGAGTCTTGTACGGTTCTTCACCGATGATTGTTGCTAACGCAGTAATAGGGGGTTTATCGGTGTTTCTGTTTTTTCTCTTCCCCATGGGCTGGCGGTAGCCAAAAAACGCGATCTCTTTATGATTATGGAAGCCCGCATTCTCTGCCCTTAGATGGTGCGTCAGGTAGCGACTCCCATCTACATGGAGCTACCAAACCCGGCGAGTTTCAGGACACCAGAAAGGCAAGCGGCATACATAAACAACCCGAAAGTGCGAACAAGGAAAAAGCGGAAACAACTCCCCGGTTTCTTTTCGTTAAAAGAGATGAAGGAAATTTTGAAAAAATTTCTCCATTTCTAATTAGTCGATCAATATATGCCATAGCAGGAAAGACAAAAAATATTAAAAAAATAAAAGAGGAATTATTAATTGAAACGGTATCAAACCCGCAAACAAGGAAACTATTGTCTGTAACAAGAATAGCAGATCATAATGTCAAGGTAGAATCACATCCAACGTTGAATAATAGCAAGGGAGTTATTTATTGTCCAGATTTTCTAAACTGCACAATTGAAGAAATTTTAATAGGACTCGAAAGCGAAAATGTCATTGGTGTAAAACGTATCAAAGCAAAACGTAATAACGAATGGATAGACAGTCCAAACTACATTCTAACATTCAATACTCCAAATATTCCACGAACAATAAACGGAGCATTTTATAAACTTCAGGTAAGACCATACATACCATCACCGTTGAGATGTTTCAGATGCCAAAGATTTAGACACGCAGCTATAAACTGCAAAAATGATCAATTATGTATTTGTGGCAAACCGCCGCATGAAGGGCAATCCTGTGAAAATTCTGTAATATGTGTTAATTGCAATGGCCCCCATACCGCTCGCTCCCGCATATGCCCAGAATATCAAAAGGAAATGTCGATACAGGAAATTAAAATAACAAAAAAAATGCCCTACCACAAAGCTAAACAAAAATTGAAACTCTCGCCCATTAGTCAATTCAAAACGTTTGCCTCCGTAACATCTAATAATGCACTTTGACCAAATAATAAAATCAATTTAAAACGTTTTTAGAATGCCATCTTGTGGTAAAAATACCACATAGGATAATATAGTTTTTTTTTTTATAGTTTTCAATAAAATCAATATTGCCTGAAATCCAAAAGTCAGTTACCGCCATAGTCACTAATACACTGAAAGACGTAGTGCCAACCCTAGAGAATCAATTAAATACAAAAATAACTTCCAACCAAGAATGCACACTTAGAAACAAAGCGGACGCAGAAACAAATGAAGCCTCTTTCGGTACCCATCTGCCTATTGTTCTAAGCACTAACGAACCACGCTCGTTATCTACTCCTACGGTGACCATAGAAACTGTTGAGGCAAAAAAAAGAGAACACAACCAAATTCTCCTACCATTCTACAGGTAGCGAAGAAGTAGATTTAAGCTATATTGACCCTGAATCGAGAAAATCAAAAAAAAAAGGGTGACCAAAAGGCAAACCTAGAAAAACCAGTCGCTCAGCAAGTCGTGAGTCTATAAGTAAATAGAATAAAACTATATGTTTTCATACATATTGTCTAATCAGCATATACACATTTACAATTTATATTCACGTAATATTTATGATATTTACGTAACTAGTCATTTTATTTATCTAGTCATTTTACTTGTTTATCTCTTATCTGTATCTACTCGTCTTATAATTATTCGTTATTTATGTATTTATTACATAGTTATATTTATACACTTTTGGCCGTCTATAGTTAAATAATATTTGTCTAAAAGTTCTTATAATTACTCATCTCGATCAAAACAAACCATCTAAAAAACAAAATGGAAAAAGTAATCCAATGGAACTGTAACGGCTGCAGACACCATCTCCCCGAATTACAACTGTTAATAAACAAGTATCATCCATTTTGCCTATGCACAAGAAACTCATTTTAAATCAAATGAAAGCTTTACTCTTCAAGATTATAACATATATCGATTAGACGTAAACACCACTGGCCGCGCAAAAGGGGGAGTTGCGATACTTTTAAAAACATCCATTCCTAATACACGCATAAACATACAATCGAGAATACAAGTAATTGCTGTTCAAATAGAATTTCCATTAAAAGTTACAATATGTAACATATATCTACCAGACTCAAGTTGGACATTAAATGACATTAAAACAATAATACAGCAGCTATCTAAACCATTCATCATAATGGGTGATTTTAATGCACACTCGTCGATATGGGGTTCGAAAAGAACTGACCAAAAAGGTGTTACCCTATAAAACATCTTCGACGAAGAAAACCTGGTCATACTGAACACCGGAGAAAACACACATTTTAACCAATATTTGGGGAGTGAATCAGCAATCGACCTGACTATAACAACACCATCAACCGCATCAAATCTTTCCTGGGCACCAATAAATGATATTTACCACAGCGACCACTACCCAATAATCATAACCACAAAAAGACCAAAAATAACATTTAAATCTAAAGAAAAACGGATAATTAAGAGAGCTGACTGGAAACTATCCCAAAATTCTGTCAAAAGTATAGTTCTAAATAACAATGCTAAAGAAGACGCAATCATAGAAGCGGCCCAGGCAAGCATACCCACGTCCAATGGAGTGAAGTCTCACAAAAATGTGCCCTGGTGGAACAACGGTATTAAAACCGCACTTCAATCAAAAAAACGTGCTTTCAACGTCTTTAAAAGTTGCCCAAACGTAGAAAATTTAATTGAATTTAAAAAAAACGAACAATCGCTCGCAGAAAAATTCTAGAAAGCAAACGTACCTCTTGGCAAACGTTCGTATCCACGATGACAAACCAAACCTCACCAAACGAAGTTTGGAGCAAGATACGCCGTATAAGCAATGCAACGCCTCAGAACCAACAAATAACTTTAGAAATCAATAGCAATTTTACGAACGATACATTAACCGTTGCTGAAGAATTTGCAAACGAGTTCCAAAAAGCAAGCGATAATAGAAACCATAAAGAACCATTTAACTTGCTTAAAAAACAAAAAGAACTGGACACTATTAATTTTTCTACCAACGAGCATCTCAACTACAACAATAATTTTACCATGTCGGAACTAACACAGGCGTTAAGAAATTGAAAAGAATCCGCTCCCGGGTCAGACCGAATCACTTATAGCATGATAAAAAATCTACCCTACGAAAAACAAAAGCAATTACTTAGAATTTACAATAACATATGGCACAATGGTTACTACCCTACAGAATGGAAAACAGCAATAATAATCCCCATTCTAAAACCTAATAAAGATCCAAAACATACATCTAGTTATCGGCCAATATCTTTAACCTCCTGCGTCAGTAAGGTACTAGAAAAAATGGTTAACACTAGATTAACCTGGTTTCTAGAAACAGAAGAGAACTGTTATCAAAAGCACAGATGGGAAGCCGAAAATACCACTCGACACACGATGCGCTAGTGTTTCTAGAACACGAAATACTAAACGCTTTTATTCAAAAGCAACATTTGGTGGCAGTCACCTTCGACATCCAACGCGCCTTCGATATGACGTGGAGGTATGCTTTATTAAAAAAATTACACACTTGGGGAATCAGAGGACGACTACCTAAATTTATTAGCAATTACTTAAAACACAGAAAATTTTACACCCAAATAGGTCAAAGCTCATCAACCGTAAGACCATTGCAAAACGGAATTCCCCAAGGATCGATACTAAGTGCGACACTATTCGTAGTGGCAATGCAGACCCTGATAGAAGCCATACCACCCAATATAAAATACTATGCATACGTCGACGATTTATTGATATGTCACAACCACAAAGAAATGCTCTCTATCGAAGAAACTCTGCAACACGGAATTAACAAACTAGCTAGTGCCGCAGCTGACGTAAGCTTTAAATTTTCTTAAAATAAAACAAGCAGTATTCATTTCTGCAGACTCCGCACACCACATAACCACCAACATCTAAACATAAATGGCGTAGAGATCCCAAACAAAAGTACCATTAAAAATCTAGGAGTAACTTTTGATAGTAAATTGTACTGGAACGAACACATCACAAACATTATAACGTTGTGCAAAAAGCAATTAAACATTATAAAGTGCATATCAAGCTTAAAATGGGGTGTAGACAAAAACATTTTAACAAACATTTTTAGAAGCCTCATATTAAGCAAACTTGACTATGGTAACATAGTATATGGATCCGCCAGAAAGAGCAGACTAAAAACTCTCGACATCATATACAATACAGGAGTAAGGCTTTGCACAGGAGCATACAGAACAAGTCCGGCACACGCCATGTCTTGCATAGTTGGATTACTACCACTTAGTTACCAAAGGCAATTACAGTTACTAAAATATTCTATAAAAATACAAAACAATCACAATCATATAAACAGCAAACTTTTTAAGATAACAAAAGATCACGATCTATACACAAACTATAGTCAAAAACCAACCTATGCAAGACCGAGCTATATAAGAGCACTAGAACTCGCCGACAACATCAATATTGCAATAAAACCGCTACAAACTTGTCACTACCAACCAAATCCACCTTGGCTAAATTGTAATATTATAAATTCCAATTTAAAAGAAATACTGAATAGTGCTAACTACGAAATTGGTAATCTGTGGCAAGAAGAGTGGAACACCACAAACACTCAATTGAAAATAATCAAACCATGCGTTAAACCCTGGAAGACAATATACTTTCGTAAAAGACGAGAAGTCGTCTTATACATTAACAAATAGACAAATGCCAAAATGCGAAACCTGCAATACAGACCTAACAGTACCACACATAATTTTGTATTGTATAAACTATAAAAACCAACGAATAAAGCTAAGATTACCACAGAAATTAGAAGAAGTGTTACAAAATGATGTAGATAGCACAAAAGTAGTTCTATCTTATCTATATGAATCCCAACTGTTTTTAAAGATTTGAAATTAGAAATGTAGTAGGAGAAAAGCAAAAGCAAGAGAAAACATAGCTAATGGCCACAGTAGCCGATGCTATATATAAAAAAATAAAAAATATAAAAATATTTTAAAAGAAATTTGTTGTAAGCAATTTCAACCATCCCCAGATATGCTTAAGCAGTTCAATGCAAATGTCATGTACACAGAAACCAAAGGTGAAAAAGAAAAAAATGAAGATAATAATGTTTACGATCTGTTTGATGAAAGTGACGATTTTCCCTGTATATCTGTACCATAATTTTTATTCACACTCAGTTAGTAACGCAGTTTTCCGAACTTCTTAAAGGTCGGTAAGTGAGCGGTTACCATGGTTAAAAAAAACGAGTATGTAATGAAACCACGGTCAGTAATGTACACTTTCCGAACCTGTAATTTGTGTGTGTTTTGTTTTAACTAATTTGATCAAATTTATTAGTTTTATGTTATTTATTTTATTTAATAGCTGATTGTGAATAAAATTGTATACAAACCTTGGCAAGTGTTCCATTTGTCTCGAGAACTAGTTCACCTCGAGGCTATGCCTCTCGGTAAACTATAGTTCTCTCGACAGAAATGGAATACTTTCCGCCTCGGTATGTAATCTACTATAACCACCTGTATTTTTTACAATAAAGAATTTTATGTAACTTGGCTACTTTTGGCTACCTTCGTTATTTGGTTTGGCGTGATTTTTTTTTTTTGAAGTCTGGCAACCCTGGCTGGATTACAACTTATTTACTTTTCCCACTAATAACTATAGAGTGGTCTTTCTATGTATTTAAATATTTTATCTATGAATCACATATAGACGACTGCAATGTAGACATGTATTGAATAAATATTAATAATATAACAGTCCCTAGGTACAGCTTACTTACAAGTTATTTATTTAATACATAATAGCCTCTATTTTTTAATCTAATAATTACCTCATCTTTATATAAAAATGACTTCTTTTTGACTAGTTACTTATTTCTTTTATACTTGATGAATACTTCGTTTTTACATTTTACTTATCTCTTTTTTACATAATATTTCCGTACTATTGTAGGTTGTAGTGTTTAAGTTGGTAGTACTTACTTATTTTATTTGAAGTTGGTAACGCGCACTGAAAGAGTATATATACAGGATGCTCATCCGGTGACGCTATCTATCCTGATCAACGTTTTATTAAAAGTTTTCTAAGTTTTACACGTTTTTATGTTTTGTAATTATCATATGTTTTCTAGTGTAATTATTAAAATAAATATATTTAAAACGAAAGTGCCTTCTACAGAATCAGAAGTGGGATACAGATCTGCAATTGATCGAAGGATTTAATTAATAATTTAAGATTATTCCGACCACGTTTTGAAATTAGCCATGTCTAATCCTGATGTACCAACGGAATCCATTCAAATGCGTGTTGAAGACATTATTCAAGCAACTGTTGCCGCTGTAATCTCGTTTAATCAGCATAATCCACGATCTGCCGAAACCAGCATTTCAAGCATTTCAAACAAAGAAGCATGTAAGTTAATTCCTGATTTTAGTGGCCATAGTAACGATATAGATGCCGAATCATGGGTTTTGCGCGCTGACAAAATTCAGCAATTATACAATATAGAGGATTCGAGGATGCATATGATTCAAGTTATAAAATTCAAAGATGCCGCAATAAAGTAGTACCATTCAAAAGTAGACCACCTTGCTATGCCTTGGTCTACGCTCAAGCTAGTTTTAAAAAGCATGTTTTTAAGCAGACCAGATAAAGTAGTACTAATGCAAAGGTTTGAGGCACGTCGTTGGAAAAAAGGTGAAAGATTTGCTGACTATTATTGTGATAAAGTTATGTTGGGGAATCGAGCTGGAATGTGTGAAAGAGATTTAATCGACTATTTAATAGATGGGTTTGACAATTCAGTTTTGCAATCGCAAGCAAGAATGCAATGTTTTTCCAGTACCGAAAGATTATTAGAGGTTATGACAAACATTACAAGTAGTGATCGAGGAAGTGCAGTTTACGGTCGAAAAGTAGAGAAGAATATTCCTTCCACACCAAGCCAAAGTGAACGACCCCAGAAGTGCTTTAATTGTTACAGAACAAATCATCGTACCGATGAATGCCGACAGCCAAGAAGAAAAAAGGGTAGTTGCTTCCGATGTGGCAAGAACGACCATCAATTAAAAGATTGTCCGGAAAGAAGAATTTCGAGAGCTCCAGCAGACAGTACAACAAATGTGATCCAGTCAAATGTGGGTACGACACCATCGGCCGGTTCCACCAACACGACTTAAACTTAAGCAAAGCTTAAAAACCTAGATACAATTGATAAAACTATAGCAACGATTGCTTTTAAGCATTGCTTAAGTTTAAGTCGTGTTGGTGGAACCGACCGTAGATGTAATTTCATTTTCATTTCAAACTAATGTTTATAATATAGATTGTTTATATAATTTAGATGCAATGGTCGACTCTGGTAGTGCTATCAGTTTATTAAAGAGCACTTTTGTTAAACCTGAGATTATGAATGAAATTGGTGATTGTAATTCTTATACGGGAATTAATGGTTCGAAATTAGTCATATTAGGAATGTTTAAAACAAAAATTAAAATTTCAAGTTTTGATGTCGAAATGAACTTTTATGTGGTACCAGAAAACACCATGTCATTTGATTGCATATTAGGTAGGGATTTTATTTCAAATCCTAATTTGAATGTTAATTTTGTGAATGGTCAAGTTATTATTAATTATAAGCAAGATTTCGTTAACGCTTCACGCGAAATTTTAAATATTGATATAGATTTTAAGGAAACCAAACAACTTAATGTAAATCCCGAAGTAGATTTAGAGTCGCAACAGAAAGTCGAAACATTGTTTAACGATTACCTGGATAATTTTAAATTTGACAACACCTTAAATGATTTTGAAATGTCAATTGTTTTAAAGAAAGAGGAACCTGTTTCATTCAGGCCTAGACGTTTGTCGTTTTTTGAAAAAGAAAAGTTAAAGGTAATATTAGATAAATTAATTTCTGAAAATGTTATTAGATCAAGTAATTCTCCTTATAGTAGCCCAATAGTTTTGGTACGCAAGAAAAATAATGAAATTCGCTTATGTGTTGATTATCGTGCATTAAATGCAATCACAGTAAAAGAAAATTACCCAGTACCTCTTATCGATGACCATTTAGACTTATTAAAACACAAGAAATACTTCACTTCTCTTGATTTAAAGAATGGTTTTCACCACATAAAAATGGCAGAAGATTCGATTAAGTACACATGTTTTGTCACTCCGTTATGACAGTTCGAATACTTAAGATGTCCATTTGGATTAACAAATGCCCCACGTGTATTTCAAAGATTTGTAAACTCCATTTTTCACAGTTTAATTAGAGAACACAAAATTTTATTATATTTAGATGATCTTTTGCAACGGATACTCTTTGCGAACATTTTCAAATTTTATCGTGTGTTTTTGATTTAGCTGCTAAATACGGATTAGTATTTCGTTTAGATAAGTGTGAGTTTTTAAGTTATAAAATTGTTTATTTAGGTTATTGTGTTAGCGAATTTGGTATTACTCCGAATCCAGCTAGTGTAGAATGTATAATTAATTATCCAACACCTAAAAACGTACACGATGTTCACAAATTTATAGGATTTGCAAGTTATTTTAGGAGGTTCATATCAAACTTTTCTGTAATAGCTAAACCGTTATATGCCCTTGTTAAGAAGAACGCACAATTTCAATTTTCATTTAGTGAGGAACAGGCTTTTAATGATTTAAAAAGTAAATTAGCTTCATGTCCATTGTTAGCAATTTATTCATCCGAACTTGAAACTGAATTGCATTGTGATGCAAGTTCTTTAGAATACGGTGCTATTCTTATGCAAAAGCAAAGCACAGGCAAATTTCAACCGGTTTCTTATTTTAGCAAACGAACAATACCCGTTGAAACCAAATATCATAGTTTTGAGCTAGAATGTTTATCTGTTGTATACGCGTTAAAACGATTCCATACGTATTTGTACGGTATTCAGTTCAAAGTCATTACTGATTGTAATAGTTTTCGGCTTACACTCGCAAAAAGTGATGTAAACCCAAGGATTTCAAAATTATCAATTTAGTATCGAACATCGACCTGGCTCGAAGATGTGTCATGTGGACGCCTTGAGTAGAGCTCACAATATTTTAATTTTAGAAGGAAATACATTTGAGCAAGTTTTAGCAGTCAAGCAGAGTTTAGATTGTAAGATTTCTAGTATAAGACGGAAATTAGAAGTTGAGGAAAGTAAATTTTACGAATTAAGAGATAGATTAGTTTATAGAAAATGCAAAAATGGTTTATTGTTCGTTGTTCCTTCGTGTTTAGAGAACAATGTTATTCGGTCATGTCATGAAAGTTTTGGTCATTGTGGAATTGATAAAACTGTTGAATGTGTAAATAGAATGTATTGGTTTTCGGATATCCGCAGTAAAGTTAAAATTTTCATATCAAATTGTTTGAAGTGTATATTTTACTCTCCAGTTAGTGGAAGAGTAGAGGGCTTCTTGCATTCAATCCCAAAAGGAGACTTGCCTTTTCAAACGATACACTTAGACCATTATGGACCTTTAGAAAAAACTTCACATAACAAGAAATATATTTTTGCAATTATAGATGCTTTTTCGAAATTTTGTCGACTATATTTGTGTAAATCAACTCAAACAAATGAAGTTATTAAACATTTGAACTCTTATTTTCGATCATATAGTAAACCCAAAAGAATTATTAGTGACCGCGGAAGCTGTTTTACGTCAAATGATTTTAAAGCATTTGCAAAGGAAAACAAGATAGATCATGTATTAGTTGCTGCGCATACGCCACATGCTAATGGTCAAATTGAAAGATTGAACCGATGTATTACGCCTATGTTAGCTAAAATGTCTACATCTCCGGAAAGATGGGATGAAGTAATTGACAAAGTTGAATTTTCATTAAACAATACTGTTAATCGTTCTACCGGAAACACTCCTAGTAAAGTGTTGTTTGGAATTAACCAGGAAAATGATGTTGACGACGACTTAAAACTTGTTTTAGAAAATGAACTTAATGTAGATAGGGATTTAGTAGGTATTAGAAAGAATGCAGTTAGTACTATAAATAAGGTACAGCAGCAGAACGAAAAGGTTTATAACAAGAAACGTAAAGAAGCTGCTATTTATAAGGTTAACGATTGTGTAGTTTTAAAGAATTACGATGTACATTCAGGCTATAACCGAAAACTGCTACCTAAATATAAAGGGCCATATATTGTTAAGAAAATATTGGATAATGATAGGTATATTGTAGGTGATATAGAAGGGTTTCAAGTTACCCAGATTCCTTTCGAAACAGTATGTGAACCAGCTCAGATGAAACCGTGGTTAGACCACGAAAGTAATTAATAAGTATTAAGTTATATGTATATTCAAGTGTTTTGTATTTTAGTCTTAAGATTTGTAAATCGTTTGTATACTATTCATGTATGTTTATGATTATGGAAAATCATAGATGTCAGAACGGCCGAACTGTAGGTTGTAGTGTTTAAGTTGGTAGTACTTACTTATTTTATTTGAAGTTGGTAACGCACACTGAAAGAGTATATATACAGGATGCTCATCCGGTGACGCTATCCTGATCAACGTTTTATTAAAAGTTTTCTAAGTTTTACACGTTTTTATGTTTTGTAATTATCATATGTTTTCTAGTGTAATTATTAAAATAAATATATTTAAAACGAAAGTGCCTTCTACACTATATACTTCTGTAGGTTATGTACTATTTATGTACGTAAATACAGAGCGCCGAAGCAAACATTACCCCCGGAAAATATGTGAACTAAATTTAAAAATTTCTAGTGGCAAAACAATCGACCAATTACAATTATGGAATCATAGCAAGTACCTTCCCTAACAAAATTTTTAATTTGTACTCGTTTTGGCGTTTACAAGTTGTGTTCTTAATTTTTCATATTTGGGTCTTATTCATCTTTATTAAATAGTTTTTTTCAAAACTCTTTTACTGTTGTGGATTTTTTGATAAATCGGTAAGTACATAATACCAAATATAACAGCATATGACACGTATTCTAAATTATTGCAATCTTAAAGATAGATTTATGTAAACCAATTTAATATTTATCATTTAACATTTAAGCAGTTAAACAACGGATCCCTAATTAACTAAATTTTAAATTTAATTCACATTGCGCCTTACATTATCTTTGTATTGCGCATTCTCACACGCAACTCGAAGTATGTGCGCTAAAACTTCCGTAATTTTTTATTAAACACTAAAATGTAACGAATTTAACTATATCAACCAAAATATCAACATATATCAATGTGTAACCAACGCGGATGTGGAAGTGTGTTTGCATAAATGGGTACTACTTTTATAAAGTGCTAAATGTTAAATTGATCTACATAAATGCACCTTTACATAACCTCATAATCAAAACTGTGTTTTTACCCTAAGGGTTGTTATGCTTATTTCGTTTAATACATTAATGCCAATCATGATTCAATCTGAATAATATTAATTAGTTTAAAGATTATCACTTAGTTATAGCTTTTTGTTTTTTAGAATAACATGTAAAGCAAATCAAGGAAAACCGTTCATGCCGAAGCTCGAAATATTATTAGAACTGTTGTACAGTTCTTCGACAAGCAAAAAGCAGCAGGTGTGTGGTCATTTCCTTTAGACAAAGCTACTGAATTAGCTGCAGCAGCCACTGGGAAATCACCGAAGTTTATAAAACAAATAAGGTAAGTTTATAAATATTTAAAATATGTAAATAAAAAATGTTTTCATTAGGAGTGAAGTTTTGCAAACTGAGCATGGAGTACTAAAATCTACCTCAAAAAAACAAAGAAGTGGTGGTTCCAATAAAATTGTTTTGGACAATGCTAATTTAGGCATCTTAAAAAGAAGCATTCATGATACTTATACCGTAGACAAAAAGGTTCCAACGTTGAAGATTTTAGTACAGAAAATGCAGGAGAAACTTGACTACTGTGGTGGAACAGATACTCTAAGAAAATCGTTACATCAAATTGGGTTTAAATACAGAAAATGTCACGATAAAAGGAAATTGTTAATGGAACTTTATGCAATGGATGTAAACGCAGCTAATTCCAAATTTGCCTCCTAACGGTATTGTTGTTATGGATAATGCACCATATCATAGCGTACAAATAAACAAACCACCAAATCAAGGTACAAAAAAATGGACATTAGAGAATGGTTGGAATCTAACGGTATATCAACTATTAATGATATAAGAAAAGCTGAATTACTATGTTTGGTGAAACAATGTAACATCACCAAATCTTATGTAGTTGATGAATTACTAAAGAAACATGGACACACTGTGTTACGTTTGCCACCTTATCATTGTGACCTGAATCCTATTGAATTAATTTGGAGTTTGGCAAAACATAAAGTGGCAATGAACAATGTCACTCAAAGTAATGCAGAAATAGAAAATTTTGTAAGAAATGCATTTTCTGAAGTTACTCAATCTGATTGGAATAAACATGTTCAACATGTTAACCGTTTAGCTGACGAAATGTGGGAACGTGATGGCCTGTTGGATGAAACGGTGGAAAGCATGTCTTTTAGAGTGAACACTGGTTCATCAGATGAAGACAGTAGTGATGAAGAAGATCACAGCAGTTAACCTTCATTTAATTAGTTTTTAATTTTTGAATACATAAATATTTTTGAGGTGGTCAAAGAGAAAAAATCGCATAGTCTTGCAGTAGAATAGTTAAACTGTAACAATTAATTGATATTAACATAACATTTATCTTGTTATTTATTATAATCCAATGCTTAATTTCGGTATAATACTGTTATATTTTAAATATGTAATATTGGTGAGTATAACATAGGCAACTGCCAAAGTTTTATGTCGGGATGATTACTGCCTAAGAATTTATTGTTTTTCTAATAACCTCTATGTTCTGTTTTAATGTAATACATAATTGTCTTATAATTATTGGTAAAATCTCGTAATTTTTTTTAAGTATAACTAAGCAAATTGTTCAAGTTTTGTCACACTGTATATAAGGATCAACTGTTTTTGTAATACTACAATGAAATTAATATCAAAATAAATAAAAACACGAAAACTTTATTATTAAGTATGTTTTAAGTCTGTTGTTACTAATTTTTAAAAAAACTGGGAATGTTTGAATCGCTAAATTTCTGTTTATGTCTTCAGAATCTTTAGGAAGTCAAAAGCAGCATGATTAATGTTTTGTTACTCCAAATAGTAGGTTTAAGCAATCTCAAAATGTGATTTCATTCTTATAGATTGTGTAAAATAATAGGTAAGTAACATAAGTTCTTATATCTGAAATTACTGAGCAGTGGTATTTAAATAGAAACTTCTTATAATGCATATTACGTAATTTAAATTATTTAAAATTGTTAAAGTTCCAAAAGGCTCACATAGATACATCTAAACTGATGAGAAACTACTATGATTTTTATATAGCATTTTAAAATTAAGTTTTTAATAATATGTACTTTTTACTTAATTATGTTTACTGGGTTGTGCTATCTGAGTAATAACATTACAAAAAAGAACTACAAATATATTACAAAGTAACCTTGCAAAGTAACATCAACTTTAAACCATTAAATAAAATGAATCGATTGAAACTGAAAACATCGTGGGGTTGATCACCGATTCAAATTTAGTACACCGGATTTAAAATATTTACCAAATACTTACTACATTTACAAATCGTGGTACACCATATTTACTAAGTGATCAACCCCCCAGAAAACATGTAAACAAACAAAGAAATTTAGGATTTTATTTCCTTTATTATGTAATCAAATAATAGACTTTTTACATCAAGTACATCTTAATGGTGATAACATCTAAATGCCAATAGAAGGCAATAATAAATTAAAAAAGGGCCTCAAAGGAACCAGAAAACATAACCAAAGAATCTATAGATAAGCAAAAAACTAGAAAAGGTTACGATGTATACTACAAGAACAAGCATCTGTTATATTTTACGTGTACACCCTCTGTATCTACCTAACTGAAACCGAGGGGTTGATCACCTAGTAAATATAGTGTATTGCGATTAGTAAATGTAGTAAATATTTGGTAAATATTTTAAACGTGCTGTACCAAATTTGAGTCAGTGATCAACCCCTCAACTGAAATTCAATCAAGAAAGAACTAAAATCAAAAAAATCCTAACCTACATTTGTGCCCAAAACTAGAAACTAATTAACTGCAATAATTTCCCCAGACAACGCAATTTTTTATCATTTATAAAGAGACATAAGTATGCTTACCTAATTTTAAAGCCTGGACGAATTTTAATTTATCACGACGAATTTTTGAAACCATTATTTTAGGATGCAGTCTGCAATTAGGTAGCACTGTGCGCCTTTGGTGCGCTCATGCGCTGTGAACACGGTTAATTTAGAAAAACCAAGTTACCATTGGCGTAACAAATCGAAAATAATTTTCTGGGATCAACGTTCATTTAAATTTAGAAATACGTTTAATAAATAAAAATTGTCAGAATATAGTGAAATTTATAAAAAATTATCATATTATTAATAAAACGAAGTTAGGTACAATAAAGTAAAAAATAAAAATTACTACAGTAAAAGTAAAATCAAAAGTTATGGTTACCAATAACAAAAACTTTAAACAAAAGGTCGAGCTTGCCAGAAATGTCTTCCAATTATCCAAAATAATCAAGGAATGACCATCAATTAAAATCGTATTACGTTTTTCTATCAAATCGGAGCAGTTAAAAGATGAAAATCAGTGCAAAAAATGGAGAAAGCATTTCGCTAAAAACCGTTTAATGATAATTAACAGGTTATTAACACTTTTAAACGTTTGACTGACTGGTAAAAACGAATTTTTAATAATAGCAAGATGTTTCTTGATTTAAAGTAAACTTACAACATATTTTGCTAAAAATCATTAACTGCCAATGTGTTTAAAGAAATTAATAAATTAACAAGGTGAAATAAGGGAACCTTGATAAAATTGATGTCCTAGCGCTCTATATCGAGTTATATCAGACTTCTACTATTTTTTCTTCTTGTTTTTTGCTGTTGTGTATGTTTCTCTTTTCGTATTTCCACGGACGCATTTCTTTACATACTTCTCCATATTCCAGATTTCAGTTTATAATTTCTTTCTAAAATTTCGCTTCTCTTCTTTCTTGCTTCAATTAGTGGCTATTTCCTGTTTATATCGTTTTTACTTTTTTTCATACTTTCTTTACTAACTCTTTCTTTTACATGTCTTATACTGTATTTCAAAAATGTAAATTCTTTTATAGTCTATATTTTCTTATCATTCCTTCTTCACCACCAATCGCTGGATTTCCCTTTCATTTTTACGTTGGATATTATTTCTTTTTAGAAAATAAAATATTGATTTTCTCGGGTACCCACTCTTTTTACCTTCTCTATTTACAGTATCTTTGGTTTAACAATGTTTAGTGCTCTTTTTCCAGTTCCATGCACTTTTTCCTTTCTTTACTTCATTTGTTTCTCCTCTTTTGTATATTGGGCATGTCATCCTAGCTTTCTACAGCCTTTCTTCATCTTTTATAATATAATATAAATGATAAGGAAAGTATAGCAATCGCAATTTAAAAAAAAATCTGCTTTGCACAATTTTACGTGTCAAGGTCTTCTGAATCAGAAAAATGTATTTTTGACCAAAAAAATTTGAGTGTCTGTGTGTGTGTAACGATGTACACACGAGATAACTCTCGTACCAAAACTCCTAGTAACTTGAAATTTGATATGCAGCTGGTTTTTCATATTCTCTTGGTTCTATTAAACGATGGGTTTGATAAAGAAACCGAAAGTGGGTGTATCCGCCAATTTTAACAGTTTTTCCTATATAATTTTGTACGTATGGAAATTATTCAAATTGTTTTTAGTTTTTTATACACATAATTCTTCCTAACAGTTTATTCAAATAAAACAATTTTCTTACATTAACAGTTTATTAGATATTTTATTTATAATTTATGATGAATTCACAAATATAATATAGGTTCGAATCCTGCTTGCAACGATTTTTTTACAAAAAAAATTCTATATCTTAAAAGGAAAGCAAGATACGTTAAAAATAATAATTTGTACTGATTTACTAAAGAGGAAATATTGAGGCGCACAAATATAGGGGTTAGTCCATATGACAATATAAGCTCAATTTACGATATTTCGGTTATATCATAATGTAATCGAAGAGAAAAATTTCAAAAAAATTATAGCATGCTAGGAAGTCAATATAAACGTGTACATATCACTTCAAAGTGGTTTTATGACAACATAACCTTAAAAACATATAGACATTCCTTCATCATTCCTTATAGGAAAGCCGTGTGGTGACCACATAAGTTTTTTTAATTTTTCTCAACTCTATTTCTTCTAGTAGTTCTATAAACTAACGTCGCTGTTCTGCTATTGTTATATGATAGTCAAAGCTGTAATGTCTGCGCGTAAGCAGAGACACGACTAAAAATATATAGATGTAAGAGACACGAGAAAAAGACAGTTGTAAATATCACTTTGTCTATCGCTTGTTGTGATAGCGAAAGCACCTTTTAGAATAAAGTTATACATTTTCTTTCATTTTTATAAATTTGTATCGTGTGAGATACAACAAAAGCCTTTTCCTTTCTTTATTAAAGTATT
Source organism: Aquatica leii (assembly GCA_035610365.1). NCBI lineage: Eukaryota > Metazoa > Arthropoda > Insecta > Coleoptera > Lampyridae > Aquatica > Aquatica leii. The sequence continues at coordinate 258,115,136 of CM069432.1, forward strand.
TCCATATTTCTTCCTCTGCAATTATCGCATGTTACATTAATTTTTCTCCTTCTTTCTTCCTTCTTGATACCATCGCGCAACTAAAAGAAGATGGTAGCAACGCGACTAGTTCAAATACAAAAAAAATAAGATAAACGTCCCATTATTTATCTTCCACTTCGTAAATAAAATTCAACCTCTGCTCTCTCTGCTGAACTCGACCATCGCTAAAAATAGCTACTATTATAAGATAATGCAAGGTAACAAAATAAAGCTACAAGTAAACACAATTGAACACTAAAAAACAATTAAAAAGATACTGGACGACAACATGGTCATTAAACACACGTACACACTAGATGAAGACAGGATGTTCAGAGTAGTACTGCGAAATATACATCATACCGCAGAACTTCGACACTAGTAGGGATTACAAATTACAAATCAAATAATACAGAACATATTCATAAAGCGCTTATTAAACGCGATTGTGCAGTTTGAGGAACCCATAAAGAAAGCTAAGCTCACGTAGTGCACCAGATGCTGGTGCTATGGGCATACAAGGAACAATTGCATCAAACCTCACCGTTGCTATAAATGCGCCGACAATCTACAAAACCTACCCTAAACAAAGTGAGACGGAGAGGCACCCAAATTTGTCCTTTGCGGTGGCTTCAATCAACAAATGCCAATATCTGTAGAGTCTACCTAGAAATAATAAGCCGAAGATCTCAAGTACCAAATGGAGTAGTCACAAAAATGCTAAAAAAACTCAAATCACACACCAGAAATTCCCATAAAGAGAGCAAACCAAAACAGCTAACAAAAAGCTGGGCGAATCTGGCACCGCACCAGGTATCCCCAAGAAAAGTTAAGATACACAAGTAGAAGCTTCACAAGATCTCTCTCTCTCTCTAGGCAAAACGTCATAGCCCCTATATACGTAAAAAGATGAGTCATGGGCACATATTTACATAGAGAAAGCAACAACTTTCGCTGAATATTTAGAGACTGTATTCTAGCCACTACCCTCCCAAAACACACAAAGAAAAGAATCTGAAATATATGAGGTCCTTGAGACCCCCCATCAGATGACATTGTTACCAAAATTGTTTTCTGTAAGGGAAGTACGACACATGATAGAGACAAATATAAATTCCGGAAAATAATTTAATAACAAGACAGCAAATAAAGAAACTCCAACACACACAACACAAATTATCGAAGCAATGCTCCGTACATGGTACTTCCCAGCGCAATGGAAGGTAGCAGACATCAACCTTATCCACAAACCAGGCAAACCTCAAAATGATGTCACCTCGTACAGGCCCATAAGTCTGTTACCAGTCCTGAGCAAATTACTCGAAAATTGGTGCTAAAAAGAATATAGGAGACAGTAGAAGAAAAGAATCTAATACCTGTAGTATCTCTGTACCCATTTTTCCTTATGCATATTTCTCTCTAGCAATGTTTCTTAGTTGCTTCTGTGTTGATATGTATTTGTTGTGCGTTTGTTGTCTAGGTTACATAAAAATACAAATGTATAATAATTGTTACCTAACTCCGTTATGTAACTAGTAAGTGTTTGATACATAACATTATTACTCCTATGCAAGGTATTGATCATGTAACAGGTTACATATAACAAATCAAATTATAAGTTCATAGGAAAACGTGAAATGTAAGCACATTTTAACTTTTGCCTTGCCAGTCAAAATAAAACTTGTTTAGATTTATTTGTGTTACATTATTTTGCATGTTTTTGTGTATTAAAAGTAAATTACGTCAGTGTTAAGTGTGTATTTTAATATCGACTATAAAATTTACATCAGATTCATGTATTACTTATTTCATTCAGATAAGAACCATGCCCACAATTCCAGTTTTTATGACGTGAGACCAAATTGTATATCTAATCAAATTATCGTAACTACCCATTTCTTATATTATGCTACTGGTGTTATTTACAAATTTACTAAAAATGGCATCAAACATTATAAATACAAAAATTAAAACTTTACAACACATCATTTTAAGTCTTTGCCAATAGCTTCCGATATATTTTTATATCCGTCAGCGATCAATAGTTCAGCCAACTCCTTTTTTACTTTAGTAACAATAGGAGGTCCTTCATAAATCATGCTGGTGTATAATTGCACCACACTGGCACCCGCCTTAATTTTCTCATACGCGTCTTGTCCAGAAAAAACTCCTCCAACACCTTCAATTTATATTTACTTAGAAACAATAATTAATAATGACAGGTACGTACCAATAATAAACATTCCACCAGTTAATCTATACATATCCGAAATCATTTTTGTTGACACGTCTTTTAAAGGTTGACCACTTAAACCACCTCCTTCATTTTTTTTCTTATTCCGTAGATAATCAGGCCTTTCTACGGTTGTATTGCATACAATTAATCCATCTATCTTGCACTGCTTCATTGCCAACACCTCGGCGATCTCTTTTCGTTCTTCAAAAGACAAGTCGGGTGCTAATTTTAATAATAATTGTGGTTTCACAACCTGCGGCAAATTATTCCTGGTTTCTACGAGCGCTTTCAATAGAGCTGTAAGTGCTACTTTTGTTTGCATATTTCGTAAACCTGGAGTGTTTGGGCTGTAATTTTAACAACGATTACTCAACTACGTAGTGTCAATCACATTGTGCATATATAATTCTGTCTACCACGATACTCGTGCGAGATCTATTAATTTAATGTGATGTCTCAATAGCAAATTTTTCAAAATAACTCTTACAAGTAGTTATAGGAATACCTGATAGAAGTCGTCAACGAATTGCCTAAGTCCAAAAATGTAATAATATTGCAACAAATTTTAAATCTAATTTATTTATAAACAAATATTTACACGATTATAACTACACGTAACTAAAAATCTACTTACACTAATTTATATATTACTTCTTTGATGTTCGGACACTACTTCGACAAAGTATTTTCCCATTGTTCAATTCAACCGCTCAACCACGCCATTAGATTGAGGGTGGAGAGGCGTCGTCCTAGTTTACTTAATTCCCAACAGTCGGAAAACTTCTTGAAAGAGCCCAGACGTCAAGTTGCGGCCTTGGTCAGAGTGTAATAATTGTAAACTCCAAACCGGAAGAAAAACTCTTTCACTAATACGTCTGCGACTGTAGCTGCTTCTTGATTGAGTGTGGCGTAAGCCTTCGTCCATTTCGTGAAATAATCCATCGCCACCAGGATCTACTTGTTTCCCGAATCAAATTCTGGGAACAGCCATGCGATATCAATCCCTATTCTTTCTGAAGGGCTTTTTTGCTGGACCATTTCCGGATGCGCAGACGGCACTATTTCATGACGTTCTCTTTGCAATTCACCCAGTAGAATCTTTCTCGAACTTTCCGTAATGTCTTCTTTACGTCCTCCTGATGTACCATCGTGCAGATGCTTCAACACTTATGACACCCGGCGCTTTGGCACTACCAACTGCAGTCTGCTTTCCGTACCGTAGTCACTCTCTAGGGATCGCTTAAGAAGACCGTTTTCTACTCTCCCACCGAGCCCAGTACGCTTTGATGTTTGTGCCCAAAGCACTCGTATCTTCCCAGGTTGGTCGTCGGCCGTTTTCTTTGCAATTCAGAAGTAGTCTTATCTCGGGATCGTTTTCTTGTTCGCTGCTCAGGTTCCCACTCAACTGTTAGTTTTGGATGCGGCAAAACAAATAGTACAGTTGCGATGGACAACTATATCCGATGTGGGAATGGGAACCCAAGAGGAGACTCATTGTGTCCGGCCACTCACCCCGTTTTCTGTCATAGCTGTGGTTTAGAGCGGAGATCATCACGGTTTTACTGTTCGCACATTTTTTAAATGTGGTCGTTCTTTCATCATCACTCAGCGGACCTTCCGACGGCACTTTAACATTTCACGTCGTGATCCCGTTTCGCACCGCAATCTTATCGCGCGTTGGAAGAAATTGGTTCAACAAAAACGCCTAAGGGTATGGAAAGACCCAAAATAATGAGAATTCTCGAAAATGTAGCTTTAATGAGAGCAGATGTCGAACAATCGCAAACAATTAAGTATCGTCCTGATAATTTGGAAGAAATGAACATCCGTATTAGAAAAGAAATCGCCGCCATTCCGATGATATGTGGCAGAACGCAGTTGAAAACTTCAAAAATCAGTACTTCGCTTCTAGAAGACATCTTGCTGTGATTTTTAAAACTTAAGTGAAAAATGGGGTTTAGTACTCAAGCAGAATAAATCACTTTTACGTAAGTTGTGCCAACTTGTTTAATAGCTCTTCAAAACTGCACTGTTGGCTTTGCCGCAGCCTGTACCTATTATAGAAAAATTGACGCCTGCATATTTTACTTTTCGAGAAAAATTTTACTCACAAACATCAGGAGCCGCTATGAGTTCTCCGCTTTCATCGGTTGTTGCTAATACATTTATGAAAGATTTTGAGAAAAAAGCTTTATCCACATTTTATCTAAAACCCAAGTGTTGGTACAGATATGTTGATGACACCTTTCTCATTTAGCAACATGGTCCTTCTACGCTCAACAAGTTTCTCTGTCATTTAAACTCAATTCATCAAAATATTCGTTTTACTATAGAATTAGAAAGAAATTCAATTTACCAAAAACCTACCCATACAAACAGATATGTGATCTTATCATCACCCTTCTGAGAAATTATCGGTAGTGAATTCTGTAATGTACACAGCTGTTTTCTTAAGTCAACCCCAAAATCTTCAAAAAAAAGTTAAATCATCTAACCAAGGTGTTAGCCGCAAACAACTACAATAGAAAAAGCACTACACATTTTATTACAAAGGTTAGGTCTGCGAAACTAAGAGTAACAGCGGAATCGGTGTCTCCACTAGTGTCTATCGCTTATCTACCCTATGTCACAGGTACCACGGACCGTTTAGGAAAAATGTTATCTAAACACAACATTGTTACTCGGTTTTCTAATCTTCCTAAATTTGGTAAAGTCTTAAATCCGGTGAAGAACGTTATTCCTTTTCAATCTGACGGCGTTTATAGCATTCCTTGCTCTTGTGATCGTGCATACATAGGAGAAACAGGTAGAAGCGTGGGAATTTGTATTAAGAAGCATCAAAGATGTAGTTTTCTTAAACAATCTTTCAAATCATGACGGAACACGTACTAGAAAGGGGTCATCAAATTATGTTTGTAAACACTAAAATTTTGTCGAATGTTTCTAATTACTATCAGCGAAAAATGATGGAATCCATTTAAATAATTAAAAATCATTTTAATATTAACCGAGATTCTAGTTTTTCTTTACGAGAGATTTGGAGTTTTACGCATCGGAGGCCGGTCTATAAAAGCGAAACTTTACGGCGCAATCAGTTTGTTCCGGGATCTGAAGATCTCCACTGCGACGTGTGACGAAAGCTCAGCTTGTGTAATAACGACAACACAGGAATTATCCAGAATGGAAAATTGTATTACGAATGTAATTATTGTTTAGCCTTGGATTTTGGGTTAGTGTCTTAATTTGCCTTTTGTTTGTGAAAGAACAACAGCCTCATCGTAATTTATACGTCACTCTGTCTGACACATATTCGAAAAAAATAGCAAGGATTCTAGTGATTTCGATATGTCATTCTATCTGACAAATGTTCGAGTAAAATGAAGTTACGAACATTTTGCAGATTTTTTGTACCGAGAACATTCGATATCTAGCGGTATAAAGCGGTTCACCCAATAGGAAGTTAGTCAGAACCCGAAATGTTAAGATTAAGTGTAAAAAGTCCTAGTGGAGAGAGAGTGTGAAGATTAGTCAAGAGTGATCAGTGTCAAGTACTGGTACGGTACAAATTAATCCATAGTAATTTCTCAGTAGAGCTATGATTTAATAGCGCCAAGTACTAAAGACCATAGTTCCACAATCCACAACCCTAACAAAGAATTTGAAATGGACTGTTTTATAATAAAAAAATAAAAGTGAAAATATCTGAAGATCCAGGTCAGCTTTTAGTCACAAAAACACCACCAGATTATCAAGTTGTATAGGCAGAACCCATAACTTCTGCAACCGAGTTCATCGATTATTTGTATTGATTCCTATAATCCCACGGATATTGCCAATTATACTCAATGATACTAGAAGTGTTATACTCAGAAGAAAATTGATTTTTTTGGCAACAAAGTGACTATATTTAAAGCGTCGTGTATAGACAAAAGAGGGCAGAGCAACACGAAGAAGACCAACTGGTCAACCGAGGCGTACCACAGATCGTCAAGATAGGTGCTTCAGACCACTGGCTCTACCAGACTGTTTTGCTACTACACGTCAAATCACTGATCAATAGTTTGGAGAAGAAAATAGACCTGTTACTATGCGTGCACTATCGCCTCATTTGAGCTTTGAACTTCTTTCATACCTTCCACGATTAGTGTTTCCTTTGATCGCGGATCACTGTCCGTAGAAGGATAAGACGCCCCGTGGAGAGCGACGAGATATTGGGTTTGCTGTTGTGAGGTCTGCACACAGGACTGTTGGAGTAAGGGTTTGAAAAGCTATTGCCTATGGTAGCCGATCTCTACTCGTCGTTATTCGAGGCAGTATGACAGGTGCGCGTTATGTTGATGATTCTACAAGCCACTATACTGCCTTATCTACATGGCACGACAACGCACGTCCACATATTACTCGTCGAACTATAGACTTCCTACAATAGGTGTTATATTATTGTGTTATATATTTCCGACTTCCGAGCACCAGAACGGGCTCAACAATACCCTTGACAGGTTTTCTCGCAAAATAAAAAAAGTTTGTTTTGCATTAATTGTTGTAAATGGTAAAATAGTTGGAAGGAAGTAATCTAATACGCCAAGAAATTTCTGAACCACTAACAAAGTTTTCCTAGAAAAGATGGTGATTTTGAGAACCATTCTCATCTCATATACCACGAGTCAACCGCGAGTTGAGGTCACAAATCAATTGTCAACAAAGAAAATAGAAAGTTGTACCTATAATAAAAACAATTATATTTCGTCAAAGGCAAAATATTCCTTGGCGGGGACATAGAGATGATTAGAAAACGAAACAAATCATCGTGAAAATATAGTAAGTAACGAGGGAAACTTTAGAGCTTTTCTAAGATTTAAAATCAACGTTGCAACTAAAGCAGCACTTCGAGACCACTAAAGCGAACGCCACTTACATAAGTAAAACAACGTGTGACGAACTTATTACATGCAGTGGTGTTATATATAATTAAAGAGTCTCGTTATTACACATGATCTTCGACGAGACTATGAATATAGCGCATATCGTTCAACTGACTTTAACTGCAAGATATGTCGATGGTAGCGGCAAATTACACGAAAGACTTTTGGCTTTGGTTGATATCCATAAAGACAATGATTGTAGTAACAACAATGACAATGAACCTGAAGAGCACAGCATTACTGGTGAGGTATTGGATACTACAATTCTGCAAAGAATGGAAAACCTTTCTCTGTCAGGGGTATGGGTATAAGCTGCAATAATTGCTCAGTCAATATGTCAAAATTGAAAAAAAAACTATAACCACAACAAAAAAGAAAGCTATCAACGCGCAAGTAACACAGCGTGAAAGTCATCAGCTCAACCTTGCTGTCGCTCGTACTCTCTTATGTGAGAAACGCACTTGGTCCTATTGAAGAAATAGTACCATTTTTGACAGCGTCTAGCAAGTGATTCACAACAATGAAGAGTTACCTAAAACACTCGGTGCAATAACGTTGTCAAACCAAATGGGTTCAACAACATGACGCTGTTATTCAATTCGCAGCTGATCTCGGTACAGTATGTAACGTTCTTAAAGAAGAATACGATTATAGGGCACAAGGCAAATTTCTCGTTCAAGCTCTCTCTAATTGCGAGTTTATTGTAACGCTGTTTTCACTGAGTGGAATTATGAGTATAGCATATGCAATCAGCAAAATCTTACAAGACCGTAGCTTGAACGTCGCGATGCAAAAGTAAAGTTAAATGCGACGCTTAAGATGAACGACAATATGAAAACTAATAACCACTTTGATGGTATTGTTCAGGAAGCGGAAGCAGTTATGGAAGAGTTAGACGTAGGGATGAGTGTTCCTCGTCTTATAGACAGGCAAAGTCACAGGACAAACTGCAATCATGATCACGATTCGATCGTATAGGTATTGGAAAAAAAACGGCTTATATTTCAACACTGGACCATTTGCAGAAAAAAATATTTATCATTTAAAATTCAACACTTTTTATGTTTATGCATGTGAATTCAATAATATATAATAATAGCCTTATAACATGTACTTGTAGTGTTCTGTTTTTATGTACCATCTACAATCTTTCGGAGTTGAAAAAATATAACCCCATTATAACGAAAAATCCAAACCGTATAGGTTACATGAGAAAATCTTTTAGTAGCATTGCTAGTACTTATGCTAAAAAGAAATTACCAACATTTGAAATTATCTAAATCATTTCTATATTAAACCATAAAATTTTCACAAAAATATTATTAACATTTAATTGTGATTTTTGTTTTTTTCAATAAAGAATCCATTTCTATTACCTTAGACAAAAGTCGATTTATAACTTGTTTATAATTGAATTTACGAACAGATGGAAACAGACACCTCCCACAAACGCTTCTGTAATTGGTCAATTCAAAATAGGCCAGAAAATTACTTGAAAGGTCTGATGCACTTCCCGAAATTATTGAGCACTTACAACCTTCGTACTTCAGGGTTACGTTAACTTTTATCAGTCTTTTTTTTAGGTGTACACAAATTTAATATTTTAAAATTAGCTTTTTATTGTTCACGTAATTTGTAAAGGACATATCACGTGACATGCTCAGTATACGAAATTCACAAGATAAACCCATTTTTACGAATATAACACAAAAAGTACCGTTCTGATACACCGTCTTTGGTAAGTAGAGCAGAAAAGCTTCGCCCACAGGTCCTTTACAAATTACGCGAACACTAAAGACCATCTGCTATTGTTGATAGCAAAAAGTAATAAATAATTCTTCTTAACTCATTAGTGCGTAAGATCCTTTTAAAGGGACAATTATTTAAATTTTAGCGCTGAAACGTGGGTGGTAACCTAACCTAAAACCTGCCTGTTAGTTGTAGCATAGTATTTGTTGGTTGTAAATTGTGTACACCAGTCTTATAAAGTAAGTGTTTGTTGTGCTTCTATTGTCATTTAAACTCACGGATCGACCCTAGTCAGTACAGCACTAGGCGCGGAGAGTAAGTGTTTTTCAAATTGGTAACAACATAAATAATTTAGGTGTAGTTCCACTCTAATAATATCCACAACGTTGCCGATTCACCATTGAATAGTAGTGATAGCGTTTATATATTAGAATATCGAGTAATCTGCTTCCAAAATTACTGTCCCTTGTAAGGGTCGTTGCGCATACAAGTTACTTTTTCAAGGTTACCTCTTCACGGGTTGGTAGCAGTTGTAGAAGACTTTGACGTTGACTCTACTGACATTTATGTTACTCCACCTGAGGATGCCGAACACACCGATAAACATGGTGATTATTTGGATGACGATCATGACGGAAACATAAATCATTTAGGACCGTGCAGAAGCTGAGGTAGTTCTGTATAGTAGTCCACAGTCTGGAACGAGCTCAAAAGACATCAATAGCAACTCATCAGCAAGTTCAAAGCCTGAAGACTCACCGTATTGCTCTGTAACACCTGAAAGAGACGAGTCCAGCAACGCTGATCTACCTTTATCGAACTTTACACAAATTTGATCAGATCCGCATTCAAAAAGACAAAGAATAAATTCCACACCTGATAATATTTTTTACTTTTCTTAGAAGATAGCGCTCTTAAAAATATAATTATACAGAGCAATGCATATGCACTGAAAAAATGCAAATTTGCCACTAAATGTGACGAAGGATGAAATAAATGTTTTTTTGTGGTATGCTACTTCGCGGGTATGGAAAATACACCAACCAACGCATGTATTGAGCTAAAAAAAATGATGTACCAAAGATTTTGTCTGAAAGTATGTGTTTGAACCATTACGAATTTATTGTACTAAACTTTCTACTACAGATAAGCTTTACAAAGTTAGACCTCTTATTTCTGGTCTCAACAAGAGTTTTAAAGAATTTGGTGGATTAGAAGAAAACCTGAGTATCAACGAGAGCATGATACCCTACTACGGCAAGCACTATGCTAAACAATACATAAAAAGCAAACCTATTAAATTTGGTTTAAAGAATTCGGTCTTATGCACTGACAATGGTTACTTGCTCGCTTTCGATTTTCATTCATCAGAAATGAATAAAAGAAACTTTAGATTAGGTGGTCAAGTAGTACTTTCTTTGGTGGAGCTTGCAAAATATACCACCAAATCAAGGTTACAAATTGTTCTTTGATCATTATTTTACTTCTGTGGACTTACTAAATCTTTTTGCGCAACAAGGAATACTTCGTGATAGTCGGTTAGACAATTGCCCACTGTAAGGTGTGAAGCAAAATAAAGTGTAGAAATGAAAAGACCGCGGACATTTCGAATACCGTTCTTCCAAACAATGTACTGTTCTTCAATAGAAGGACAATAAAATCGTGTGTGCTGGCACAAATTTTGACGGCATTGCAACCAAAAATGTACTCCGATACTCCAAAGATGCAAAATCAAGAATCAGTGTACCACAGCCAAAGCTACTTCAAAAATATAACAAAGGGATGGGTTAGACGGAATGGTAGTCAATTACAGAACTAGGATGCGACAACGCATATGTGGTAGCCAATTTTTGCCTATCCTTTTTAAGTGAGGATTGTGAATGCCTAGTTCCTTATGAGGAAATTCCATCCTACGGACCCAGCTGCGCACTTTACTGAAATTTCGCAGAATGTTGTGCTCACATTTTGGTATATATACCAGTAGTTATTTTCGCGCGTTTTTTAAAAAATTTGAATTTCGTGTAAGTTCGGTTGAGATCGTATTTTCTTCGACTGTGTTCGTGTGCGCTCGTAATTTTCAGACCTATTGTGGTGGGAGAATCGTAAAATATCGTAAAAATCATTTCGTTTCGGGTATGCTCGGATGTAGGTCAGTCGATAAAGATTATAGTCATGGTGTGTGATTGTAAAATTTATTTTGATATGGATACTATTGTGTATATAAGGATGTTTTTAATGGTTCAATATTAGTTTGTTAATAACTCTCTTATCACTTGCAGTACAAATTATCTAAATAAGTTAATATAAATTAATTTCCATTGATATTTTTTATCTATTTATGGTTACTATTACATTTAAATATTGTGTCTTGACTTACATTTTTTTTAATGTTACAGTTTAGACATTACAAAGAATGTGCTTATTTGAAAATTTCACCTACTTTTATGTTGCCATACGGTAAAATTTCGGTTTTGCAAATTACTATAAATATTATTAAATATATAAGTAATATGTATCAGAATATATATAAAAATAATAATCCAGTGTCCAATAAAATTTCGGTTTTGCAAATTACTATAATTATGTAATTTATGTAAAGAAAAAAATTAGCTGCTTTATTTTTAAGATTAATTATAAGTATTTGTATACGAAAAGTGCGTACTATTACATTTAAATATTGTGTTTTCACTAACATTTTTTCCAATGTTATAGTTGAAGACATAACAAAGAATGTGCTTATTTAACAATTTCTTCGCCTACATTTATACTGCAGTTATAGACATTCCAATGAAATTATTAATTTTGCAATTCTGTGCTTTTAATTACAATATTTATGTTTGTATTATAATGTGTTAAAGATATAAAATTATACTAAATTATTCTTAAATACCCATGAAAATGATTTATTACGCTTGAAAATATTTGGCATCTGTAATAAGAATAACTTTTGTCTGTTCATCATTGAACAATTTCTATATAATTTAAAAATTATCTATTTACAGGATTACTTATTTGAGTGCAAGAAGTCTATTAATAGACTATTAGTATAAAATTACATGTTTTAGTAAAATTTACCAATTGGAGATCAAGTGGTCGAGAGCTATCATGATTTTTAAAGTTTAAAAGAAGTTAAACAACATATTTATGTTAAGAAAACACTGAAAATTTCATTTGAAATGAAAAGATAACGTTTTTTATTATTTTTTTTTAATTAAATTTTACAAAAACTAAACTAAACTAACCTAAATCAATATTTACACCTATACTAAACTAATACCATACTTATTCATGTACTCCTTACATAATCTTAATTCACTAAATAATTGTTTTTGTTTTATTAAGTCTACTTTATATTGTTTTTCTGCTTTCACTAGTTCACTTTTAAGTTTTAACACTAAGTTTTTGCTACCACTACAACGTTTTTCACTATAACTAATCTTAGATTTAATGTCTTTATAATTTTTTTTCATTTCGATTATAAATTGTTTTTCGATTTTTAACACTTTACTAACTTGACTGTGCCCAGCCAAAATCGAACTTTCCTCCTCCTCTTCACCCTCATTTCTTTCTTGGTAGAGGCTTTTTAGCCTCATCCATTTCTTCCCCCTAGATGGCTTATTAGTATTCGGTGGTTCAGGAGGTTGTTCCTGCGACTCAACGAGTACACAATCGTTGTCACTGTCAAGCGACTGAAACAAAATGAAAGATGCAATTTAATAAAAGAAAATTATAAAACAAAAAAATTATTTACCTCGTTTGTCACATTTTCAATCTGGTGAACAGAAGGGGGCTGAGGATTCGGAAACACCTGAAATAACAAGTTATTAATTAAAATGAATTTTGTAATGCAAACAAATTAGCTTACTTGGCCGCCCACAAACAACTCATCTAAGATCATCTCAAGCTGTAAAAAAATGTTATTAACATTGGTTATAAAATGATAATACCTATTATTAATTACAGCAAACTTCAAAATATGAACAAATATAAGTAATAATTCCGTTTACCGAATTGTTGATGGGCACCAACGCCGGCATCCTTGGTTGGACACAGACACCACTCTATAAAAAAATTGCATTAGACTTGCTTACAAAATAATAAATTTTTATATATAATTTGAACAAATTATTTAAAGAAACAAATATAAACAAAATATAAAAATTAACTTACCTTTATTACAATATCACTGATGATATTTATTTTTGGGTTTTTTTGTAGCCGATAATGATAGAGACATTTTCTGTTTTAGATGTAGCAGAAGACTAAGTTAAACTAATTAACTATTAGTTTATATAATTATAAAAAATCCATGAATCCACAAAATGTAGTTTCTTTTCAAAATCAAGGTATATGAACTTTGTAGCTAACTCAGCGTTATGATTGTGGTTGAACTTTCAAGCGGAAATGAAGTAGACATCATAAGTTCATTATAGAAAATTTGTTGATTCATCAGAAAAATGAAATTTGACACCGGAAGTTGTAATTCAATTATAAAATTAGGTAAATTCGATTATAAAATTAGGTAAATTCGATTATAAAATTAGGTAAATTATAACGTTTTATCAAATTTAGGAAATTCACTCCCTTTTAGAAATTTTTACCGAGTTTTAATGTACATTTTGAATTCAATCACTTACGACGCATATTTTTTACATAGTTAAAAATTTGATTTGGTCTTTAGTTTTAAAGATAATTGCATTATTTTATAAAAAGTTCTTTTTTCAAATTTCATTAATACCTTACATACTATAAATTAAGAACTAAAACAATACAGACTATGAAGTGAGAACTAATTATTTATTACCGCATAAAACCGTTTTTTATCATCTTTTAAAGATTTATTTTTTTTAATGAAGATTTAACAGTTTTCAACTACATGTATTTTCATTTTTTTTATTTTGTTTCAAGTCTGAAGCGGTGCAGATTCAACACGTTTTGATTTTAGGTTTTGTTCATATTTATCGTTAAGAGAAGAGAACTCAGTATTTTTAACCTCTCATTGATCTGATATTGTTTCCAAAGGTTTAGTTATAGAAAAAAATGCTTTATCCTTTATAATTTCACCTTGTATTAGTAATTCAAATTTGTGATATGAACGCATTCTGGTTAAATCTCAACGTAGTTTTTGTTTTTCTAATATTAATTGAATATACTTGTACACTTCTTTATAAATCGTTCGCAAATACAACTATTAGACAATTAAACAGCCTGCAAACCGAGGAAAATCCTAACCAACAGTAAACAATATGGTTTGTTCAACAGTATGATTTGTACACAAACCATTGATAAATTAATCAGTTTTCTTATTAAGTACGCAAATGATCTATAAATGAGAAAGTGATTTGTTGTTAATCTATATTGGTGGCTTATACAGTTTTAAATCTTTTTTTTTCTGAGATGGGTTGAATAAAAGAATCAAATCCTTTTCTGTATCCACCCGATATAATATCTCTTTTCTTACCGATTACTAATAAACCATAATTGTTTTTTCCAACAGATTGAACACATCTTCTTAAATTCATCAAACAATAAATCAGCAATCATACATATTATCCTCATAAATATGCTGTAGATTTAAAACATCTTGTTTGAACACTATTATAAAGTTAGCATTATCATGAATTAATTGTTTTGAAATCTTATAGATTTGACATAAGTAAAAACAAACTATCTTATTGTGACTAAAATATTATCTCATTAAATTTTGTTTATCACACGTCACATCATCAAAGAATTTGATTTTGCTTTAGACGGGGGAGGTGTCAAATTTCATTTTTCTGATGAATCAACAAATTTTCTATAATGAACTTATGATATCTACTTCATTTCCGCTTGAAAGTTCAACCACAATCATAACGCTGAGTTAACTACAAAGTTCATATACCTTGATTTTGAAAAGAAAATACTTTTTGTGGATTAATGGATTTTTTATAATTATATAAACTAATACTTAATTAGTTTAACTTAGTCTTCTGCTACTTCTAAAACAGAATAACTGAAAAATGTCCCTATCGTTATCGGCTACAAAAAACCCGAAAATCAATATATCATCAATGATATTGTAATAAAGGTAAGTTCATTTTTATATTTTGTTTATATTTGTTTCTTTAAATAATTTGTTCAAATTATATACAAAAATTGATCATTTTTGTTACCAAGTCTAATACAATTTTTTTATAGAGTGGTGTCTGTGCCCAACCAAGGATGCCGGCGTTGGTGCCCATCGACAATTCGGTAAAAAGAATTATTACTTATATTTGTTCATATGTTGAAGTTTACTGTAATTAATAATAGGCATTATCCTTTTATAACCAATGTTAATAACATTTTTTACAGATTGACATGATCTTAGATGACTTGTTTGTGGGCGGCCAAGTAGGCTAATTTGTTTGCATTACAACATTCATTTTAATTAATAACTTGTTATTTCAGGTGTTTCCGAATCCTCAATCTCGATCTGTTCCCCAGGTTGAAAATGATACAAACAAGGTAAATAATTTTTTTGTTTTATAATTTTCTTTTATTAAATTGCATCTTTCATTTTGTTTCAGTCGCTTGACAGTGACAACGATTGTGTACTTAACTTAATTTTTATATTTTGTTTATATTTGTTTCTTTAATAAATAATTTGTTCAAATTATATATAAAAATTTATTATTTTGTAAGCAAGTCTAATGGAATTTTTTTTATAGAGTGGCGTCTGTGCCCAACCAAGGATGCCGGCGTTGGTGCCCATCGACAATTCGGTAAACGGAATTATTACTTATATTTGTTTATATTTTGAAGTTTGCTGTAATTAATAATAGATATTATCATTTTATAACCAATGTTAATAACATTTTTTTACGTCTTGAGATGATCTTAGATGACTTGTTTGTGGGCGGCCAAGTAAGCTAATTTGTTTGCATTACAAAATTCATTTTAATTAATAACTTGTTATTTCAGGTGTTTCCGAATCCTCAGCCCCCTTCTGTTCACCAGATTGAAAATGTGACAAACGAGGTAAATAATTTTTTTGTTTTATAATTTTCTTTTATTAAATTGCATCTTTCATTTTGTTTCAGTCGCTTGACAGTGACAACGATTGTGTACTCGTTGAGTTGCAGGAATAACCTCCTGAACCACCGAGTACTAATAAGCCATCTAAGGGGAAGAATTGGATGAGGCTAAAAAGCCTCTACCAAGAAAAAAATGAGGGTGAAGAGGAGGAGGAAAGTTCGATTTTGGCTGGGCACAGTCAAGTTAGTGAAGAGTGCATTGATGCAAAAGTGTTAAAAATCGAAAAACAATTTATAATCGATATGAAAAAAAATTATAAAGACATTAAATCTAAGATTAGTTATAGTGAAAAACGTTGTAGTGGTAGTAAAAACTTAGTGATTAAACTTAAAAGTGAAGTAGTGAAAGCAGAAAGACAATATAAAGTGGACTTAAGAAAACAAAAACAATTATTTTATGAATTAAGATTATGTAAGGAGTATATGAATAAGTATGGTATTAGTTTAGTACAGGTGTAAATATTGATTTAGGTTAGTTTAGTTTGTATTTGTAAAATTTAATTTAAAAAAAATAATAAAAAACGTTTCATTTCAAATGAAATTTTCAGTGTTTTCTTAACATAAATCTGTTGTTTAACTTCTTTTAAACTTTAAAAATCATGATAGCTCTCGACCACTTGATCTCCAAATGGTAAATTTTACTAAAAAATTTAATTTTATACTAATAGTCTATTAATAGACTTCTTGCACTCAAATAAGTAATCCTGTAAATAGATAATTTTTAAATTATATAGAAATTGTTCAATGATGAACAGACAAAAGTTATTCTTATTACAGATGCCAAATATTTTCAAGCGTAATAAATCATTTTCATGGGTATTTAAGAATGATTTAGTATAATTTTATATCTTTAACACATTATAATACAAACATAAATATTGTAATTAAAAGCAAAGAATTGCAAAATAAATAATTTCATTGGAATGTCTATAACTGCAGTATAAATGTAGATGAAGAAATTGTTAAATAAGCACATTTTTTGTAATGTCTACAACTATAACATTGGAAAAAATGTTAGTGAAAACACAATATTTAAATGTAATAGTACGCACTTTTCGTATACAAATACTTATAATTAATCTTAAAAGTAAAGCAGTTAATTTTTTTCTTTACATAAATTACATAATTATAGTAATTTGCAAAACCGAAATTTTATTGGACACTGGATTATTATTTTTATATATATTCTGATACATATTACTTATATATATTTAATAATATTTATAGTAATTTGCAAAACCGAAATTTTACCGTATGGCAACATAAAAGTAGGTGAAGAAATTGTCAAATAAGCACATTCCTTGTAATGTCTACACTGTAACATTAAAAAAAATGTAAGTGAAGACACAATATTTAGATGTAGATAAAAAATATCAATGGAAATTAATTTATATTAACTTATTTAGATAATTTGTACTGCACATAAGTGATAAGAGAGTTATTAACAAACTAATATTGAACCATTAAAAACATCCTTATATACACAATAGTATCCATACCAAAATATATTTTACAATCACACACCATGACTATTAATAATCTTTATCGACTGACCTACATCCGAGCATACCCGAAACGAAATGATTTTTACGATATTTTACGATTCCCCCACCACAATAGGTCTGAAAATTACGAGCGCACACGAACACAGGCGAAGAAAATACGATCTCAACCGAACTTACACGAAATTCAATTTTTTTTAAAAACGCGCGAAAATTTGAGCCAGAACCGGCAATACATAACTACTTATACGAAGTCAAAAGAACAAAAGATAAAATGCTCCCTAAATCTATCAATAGAGTAAGATATGATGAATGAAACCATATCGTAGATTATTTCCCAACGGACTGAAGATGTGCCCAATGCGGAAAGATCATAGTAAATATTGTTATAATAGTTTAAAAATTGTTGTTTGAGTGGCGACATCTAGCATATATTTTTACAATTTTTACAATAAAAATGGCCGTAAACTATTTGGGTAGCTGTCCTAAGTTAGTTGGCAGAGAAAATTATGCGGAATGGTGTTTTGCGGTTGAGAACGTTTTTGTGTTAGAACGTTTGTCGAAATGCCTTGACGGTACAGAAACTGACACTAATTTAATAGTAAAAGCAAAAGCAAAATTGATACTAACAATTGATTCTGCTTTATACATGCACGTGAAAGAAGCGGGAAGTGCCAAAGATGTTTGGGACATACTTCAAAAGCTGTATGAAGACAATGGCTTTGTAAGAAAAATATTTCTATTAAGGAATTTAACTTCTTTAAGATTAGAAAATTGTGACAGCATGGAAAGTTATGTGAACCAAATTGTTGAGACTTCGCAAAAGCTTCGAAGAACCGGGTTTAAAATCGACGAAGAATGGGTTGGGTCATTATTATTGGCGGGATTACCAGATAGGTTTGCACCCATGATAATGGCAATTGAACACTCCGGAATGAAGATTCAAACAGATGCCATTAAAACAAAGTTGTTAGACATGTCGGAAGATGGCAGTGCAAGTTCAAATGGTGCATTTTTAGCAAAACAAAAAGGTTTTAAAAACACGAGGGATAAAAAGAATTCTACTAATTTTCAGAAATCAAATATGAAAAATAAACAAAAGGATTTATCTAACATTGTGTGTTTTAAATGCAAAAAGATGGGTCACTTTATGTCTAAATGTCCGGAAAAGATTGCTACAAAAGATAAAAATTATGATCACAGAAATGCTTTTAGTGCTGTATTTTTAAATGGAAATTATAGCAAGAATGATTTTTATTTGGATTCTGGTGCAAGTAAACATATGACTCCAAACGAAAATTGGTTAGAAAATTGTTTAGAGCCAAGTGTACGTGAAATTGTAGTGGCAAACAAAGAAACAGTAGCTGTTAAGTGTTCCGGAAGCTTGAACATTATCACAGAGGTGAATGGGCAGTTCCATGAAATAACTATAAAAGACCTGTTGTGTGTACCTAATCTTACGACAAATTTGTTATCTATAAGTGAACTAATCTCTAAAGGAAATCAAGTTTTTTTTCACGATAATGGGTGTCGTATTCACAATGCAAACAATAAATTAATAGCTGTTGCAGATTTGGTAGATGGTCTCTACAAATTAAAGCTGAAACAAGACAAATGCATGCTAGGTATAACTGGTGAAGTATGGCATCGCAGATTGGGACATATTAACAGTTGTGACTTAAATAAAATGAAAGATTGTGCAGATGGCATCGAATTCAAAGGTAAAGCTGATATCGACAAATCGAACTGTTCTGTATGTTGTGAAGGGAAACAAACGAAGTTACCTTTTAATAATGTGGGCACACAAAGTTTAGAATTACTAGACGTAATACATGGTGATCTCTGTGGACCAATGGAGGTCACATCCATAGGCGGGTCCAGATATTTTTTTCTTTTAGTTGACGATTATAGTAGAATGTCTTTTGTCTATTTTTTAAAGACAAAAAGTGAGGCATTTCAAAGATTCAAAGAGTTCAAAGCTGTTGTTGAGAACCAGAAAACCAAAAGAATTAAAGTTTTTCGAACAGATCAAGGTGGTGAATTTTGTAGCTCCGAATTTGAAAAGTATCTGAAGAATGAAGGTATAATACACCAGAAAACCAATCCCTATTCTCCACAGCAAAATGGTCTCGCTGAAAGGTTGAACCGAACCTTAGTCGAGAAAGCAAGATGTTTACTCTTTGATGCAGGTCTAGAGAAGAAATTTTGGGCAGAAGCCTTAAATACGTCTAATTATATACGAAATAGATGTATAGCTGCCGGACTAAATAATAAAACTCCATTTGAGTTTTGGAATGGTGATAGACCAAATTTGGCAGATTTTCGAGTTTTTGGTAGTACGGTAATGGTCCATACACCAAAAGAAAGAAGGTTTAAGTTTGACAAGAAGTCGAAGAAACACATTCTTGTGGGTTATGCAGAGAATATTAAGGGCTATCGAGTATACAACCCTGAAACAGATGATGTAATAACCAGTAGAGATGTCATTATTTGTGAAAACGGTGAAGCAAAATCAGAAGTGAAGACAAACAGAATAACTGAAACGCTGTCAGTTCCAGTGGGGGAAAACAGCCATGAAGAGGGTGCAGACTCAGAAGACGATTTTATGATAGCAGAAAAGGAAATTTCAGTTGCAAGTGAAAATCAAGATGAAGAAATTCCAGAGAATGACCTAGATGATAGTGATTATCTTCCAGAATTTGAAGAAAATCAAAATCAAGATACTGAAGTTAGAAAGTCTCAGAGGCAAAAGAAAAATAAAACATATGAAGATTATGTTACATACTTGACTTCAACAAATGAAATCCACCTAGAGGAGTTTCCAGTAACTTACTCAGAGGCAATGTCTAGTTGTGATAGCGAAAATGGAAACAGGCTATGCAGGAAGAAATAAAAAATTTGCAACTTAACAAAGCATGGGATATGGTGGAACATCCTGGTGCAGGTCCTGTAGTCGACTGCAAGTGGGTTTTCAAAGTGAAGATTGACAGCGAAAACAGAAAAACATACCGTGCTAGACTAGTGGCTAGGGGCTTCACTCAGAAGGAGGGGTGGACTACACTGAGACTTTTTCTCCAGTGGTAAGACATTTTACTCTTAGATTGTTAGTGGCTTTAGCTGTAGAATTAAATTTAGATATCCATCACTTAGATGTAACCACAGCCTTTTTAAATGGTAAATTGAATGAGGTTGTTTATATGAAGCAGCCTGACGGTTTTGTTAAGCCTGATGATAAAAAAAAGGTTTTAAAGTTGAACCGGGCTATCTATGGTCTAAGGCAATCTTCGCGAGTTTGGTATGAGAAGGTGGAAGAAGTTATAATAAGTTTAGATTATAACAAATCAAAATTCGAACCGTGTGTCTTTATAAAACGTAACAGAAATTTAATTACTATTGTTGCATTATACGTGGATGATTTTTTCATTTTTTCGAATAATGCGATTGAAATTAGTAATTTGAAAAGTAAATTGTCAGAAAATTTCAAACTGAAGGATCTGGGTCAGGCTAAACAAATTTTGGGTATGAATGTTTGTATCAATAAGGAAATGGGAATTATAACCCTAGATCAGAAGCAATACATTGACATTACTATTAAAATTTAATATGAATGACTGTAGGGCTGTTGATACGCCAATGGAAAGAAATGCTATTTTAAACAAAACTAATAATTGTGACTTTTCTTTGCCATATCAACAGTTAATAGGTGGATTGATGTACCTAGCTGTAATGACGAGACCAGACATAGCTTATAGTGTAAGTTATCTCAGCCAGTTTAATAGAAGTTATGACGAAACACATTGGAAAAGCGCTAAAAGACTTCTAAAGTATTTAAAGAAAACGAAAGATTTTTGTCTTAAATACGAGAAAGGTCGGCTTTGTAGACGCTGATTGGGGCAGTAATTTGGTTGACAGACGATCTTATACAGGTTTTTGTTTTAAGTTATCTAATTGTGTTATTGCTTGGGAAAGTAACAAGCAGAAGACTGTCGCACTTTCTACCACAGAAGCCGAATATGTGGCTTTATCAGAAGCTTCGAAAGAAGCAATGTATTTGAGAAGCTTACTAGGTGAATTGACAGGACTTTATGAATGTATTTTAATTTATTGTGACAATCAGAGTGCATTAAAATTAAGTTATAATCCTATGTTTCACAAACGGACCAAGCATATTGATGTAAGGTACCATTTTGTAAGAGAGACCATAACGAATAGCATTATTAACTTGGAATATTTACAAACTGCCGAGATGTTGGCAGACATATTCACTAAAGCTTTGGGATCAAACAAACATTATAAATTTTTAAGTATGTTGGGCGTTGCGTCTAGCTTGTAAGTTTTGTTATTTGTGTAACTAAGTTTTTAAACTAGTGGGGGTGTTATAATAGTTTAAAAATTGTTGTTTGAGTGGCGACATCTAGCATATATTTTTAAAATTAAACATAACAGTAATGTACGACGTGCACGCCTCAGTATCGTTTTTTTTGTATTCTTTTGTAATTAACTGCAATTAACCAATATTAAAATAAACAGTATTCGAACAAGTGGATTGCCTTTACTAATCCGATTTAAACTCAACTTTTATCAAATATACAGTTACAGCAGGTAACGTAACCATTTATTTTATTTCCGTTAGTTATTTACATAGATGTTTCTGTGTCTACTGTATGTAAAGTGCTAACTGAATATAACTCAGATCATGTACTGCATTTTTCGAAAAAGTATCATAGGTTTGGCCAATATTAGACAATGTTACTGATGGAACAAAAAGTGCCCTAAGGCGTATTGTACATTCCTTCTTTTTACGTAACAAACCACCAACAGTACAAAAACTTATGACTTGTATTAACAAAGATGAGAACTTGCCAAATTTAAAAGAAACTTCGTTACAATCATTGTTGAATAGTTAGTTAAATAAACAAAATTGTATTGTGTTTATAATATACGTTATTTTCTAAATACAGAAAAAGAAATTTTAACAGTATGCTACTTGAAAAAAATGATATACTAACCTAGAGAGGACGATTCCTTCGTGAATTACAAAGTATAAGAAAGAGGACAAGAAAATATATTATTTGCATAAAAGTTACGTTAGGTCATGGTCATGTTACTACAAACATTTGAACAGATACAATTCAAACAGCACGGCAAACCTGTTTCTGAAGTACCTACTGAATTTGCAGATTGTTTGACAAGCAACTCGATTGAAGTTAAGGAAACTATAGTTAAAACAGAACTTTTAGCATTTGTTAAGAAAAACATGTCAGTAACGATTGCCATCATGTCACTGTAAGTTGAATTCCATTGAATTAATATGGGCACAAATGAAAAGAGAACTTACTAGAAAAAATACATTTAAAAACCTATTTCTTGAAGCAGTGGCCAATGTTTCAAATAATGGGAAAAAATCTATGCAGCATGTAACTAAAGTAGAACAAGAAATACGGCAGACAGGCCTCACACATTAGAAGTTATAGTTGAACATAATATTAGACTAGGTAATGAATCTTCTACACCAGACCGCGATTGCGTAATGGATTTTTCACTTGCTGTTGGTTATTACAATTATAATATTGAAACTTTTTCAATATTATAATTGTAATTCAGTAAATGGTCTTTCATATATCTAACAAAGAATAATCCAACTTCCGTATAGGCAACCAACAATACACGTACATTCTTATTATTCGTGTATGTAATTTTGACTTAACATAGTTCAGTCTTTTTTTTAGTAGGAGAAACTTATTTCCATCTGTTCAGCAATTGAAGTATAATTGGTTTTGTTTTCTTACAAAATACAGCAAACTTGATCACAAGTTAAATCGTACAGAAAATATTTAAAACCGGAAACTTCCCCACAAAATAATAAACTAATTGAAAAAATAAAATACCTACCTACTAATATTTATTACAAGATAATCCGACACAGGTCCAAACTTTTTCACACCATCGACATAATCGCTAATCGGATCACTAGATGTTTTGTTTTTACCTAAATTTACACCTACCGTGTAATTTAGATTCTGTTTATGTCTTAAATTCTCTAATCGTTGTAATACTAAATTATGACCTACACTATTGAAACCATATCTAAAAAACAATTCATAAGAAAACAGCAT
The DNA here is from genome assembly GCA_035610365.1 of Aquatica leii. Classification (NCBI taxonomy): domain Eukaryota; kingdom Metazoa; phylum Arthropoda; class Insecta; order Coleoptera; family Lampyridae; genus Aquatica; species Aquatica leii. The sequence goes on from CM069432.1 coordinate 258,138,740, forward strand.
TTAATTTAAACAAAATATTACCTATTAATCACAGCATAATCTTCTGACAGCCGAAATACTCGAGGTTTTTCGTTACCTAGCTGTGGTTCAGGTGTCACAGAACCTATTTCAACAAACCCAAAACCCATGTCACGTAAACCCATTATTGCTTCACCATGTTTATCAAAACCTGCAGCTACACCAATAGGGTTTAATAATTTCTTACCAAAAACTTGAGTATTCTAAAACAGTGTAATTTTTATCAAATTAAACACAACAATTAACTTACTAAAACTTCTGGGTCTTCGTATATATTTTTTGGTACAAATCGGTACTTAGCCATAAAGATAGCCAACTCGTGTGCTCTTTCAGGATCAAGACGATGAACTAATGGCATTATGACTTCTTTATAAAAACGTTCATTTCCTTTATAGACACTTACAACTGCAAACGTGCCGTAACTAGCCACTATTAGAACAGCAGCCGATTTTAATTTGGCCTAGAATATTTAGAATTTAATTATTGTGTGTAATTGTATTGAAATACTTAACAAATACAGTGAACCGGCTCATTTTGATTATTTTAAATATTGAGGTTATTGTAGAGATAGCAATTAGCAAAGCTGTTTTTATGTGCACGTGCTTAATACCAGTGGCGTACAGAAATTTTTTTCTCTACTTGAGGATTGTCATATTAATTTCTAAAAAACTACTACAGATTACTTTACTCATCACTTGTAACAAAAAATCAAGTAATGGATAAATGAAAAATATTTTGCTTTTTCAAGATATTTTGTTTAAGTAGTATAATTTGCCAATCTATCGTATGAAAAGTTAAAACGGTTATCAAGGATACAGCAAGATTCAGAAGAAGTAAAAGCATATATTTTGACATCAAAAAAGTAAAACCTTACGGTGTAAATTCATAAATAGCAATCATAGCATAGTATCCATAAACTAATTAAGAAAGAGCAGGTACACAAGACTGCTCCAACTCTTTCCTGGCGCCCTGCTGCCAACTAGCATACCAAGTACTAATACTTACCCTAAACAAATCAGGGCAAATATAAATCTTAAAATCGATGTCAGTCAACTAGAACCATATAGTATTCATGTCACGACCAGTTGAAAAACAAAAAAAAATACAAAGCACACTAACCAAGAATTAACGGATATCGCCAATATCGACATATTTGATAAAATAAACACGCAGTCACTTAGTTTACAGATGTTTTCCAGGCTGAACAAAAACCTGGAGTGGAAATGGCTGGGAACTAACAGAAACCTGGTCTGTCTAGCAGCCTTATTTTAGGCAAAAGTTGCTACAATCTTCATTTGTACCAAATATATAGTTAGAAAATCCTATTTGTCAAGCAACATCAAAAGCTCCAGATTCCTTATCAATCGATTCAAGAAACTTTATCATTGTAATAATTAGTCCATTTCATTCAACAAAACATGGTTACTATACAGGGTGACATTTTCATCTGAGACCCACTATTGGTATACCGGAAACGGTATTAGATAGAAAATCGGTTAAGTAGTGTAATTTCATATCCTCTTTACTAACCCATAGGAACAAAAAAATTGCTGCAACTGCTTGGGTATGTCAAAAAAATCAAGTAAATGAGAAGTCTAGCAGAACCAATCAGGAAGACAAAAACCCAACTAGTACTGAAGCTTCTAGTAAGAGCACAAAAACTGGCTAAAAACAATGTAACATTAAACTTTTCACCGCCCACTTGTAAAACATCTCACTACTATATAGGGTAAAGATATATGTGTAGAAAAGAGGAGTTTTCTTCATTATGAATATTCACACAATGCAGCAATGTCTTTAGATCCGAACTCGACCAAAAGTAATAGCATACAAGCCTCTCTTACACCACTATTTACAATTTCTCAATCATTTCGAAAACTTATTAGTAAAGTTCACAATCTAAGTGTGTAGAGGTAGAGCTTTTAAATCATGGCAACTTGGTAATATCCTTGTAGTAAAAACTCAAATTTATATTTCAACATAATTTATGCTGAATCTCAAGAGTAAATTTTTAAATTCTATTTACTAACTATAAGTTACTTTTCAAAGTGAGAAACCTCATGATTTAGTTTTGTAACTTTGATAGAAGTTATAATAAGTATGTATATTTAAACAAATTATATAAATTAATAGTTTCCAATCATTGAATTAGCGTTAATACAGTAGATGTTGAGTATAAAAATATATAATGTAAAATAACGATAAAGAATATGTGTTTATAAAGATTTATTCAACATCTAAGTTATACTTACTCTTTTTAACATAATATCACACAAAGATGTAAGTATTATTCTATACGTAAAAGAATTTTTTAATAAGTGTAACAGTTATACACCTCCGCTCTTTTGCAAAAGTTGAGCAAACCTATTTGTAATAAGAAGTGATACATCGATAAATCTATCAACACAGTTTGTTAGGCATGTTTCAGTTTTACTATCTAATTTACTTCCTGGTTTTTCAACGCACTTATCCCAGCAAAAATCGTTAAACTCGTGAATCTACAACAGACAATTAAAAGAACGAATAAAAAAAAAATGCTAAAATTTACCTGTGCGTTAAATTGAGCTTTCTGTTTTTCCACAAACAAAAACTCCTGTAATTCTTTATCGTCCTTGTTACCGACGTTTGTATTACTAAAACTATCTGCGAAATCAGTCATTTTAATTTAATTTTTTCAAAAATATTAATAAAAGAAAACGATTAATTTTTTGGAATTTGACAATTGCCAAATAACTGCCACAGAACACTTACTTATAACTGCACGGTTCGTCCCACAATGCTTCTCGTTTTGGTGTCTCTAGTACCGTGGATTTTAGGATTATAAAGATACACAGTAAAATTTAAATACATAAATGTTAAAATAAGTTATATTCTTTTAAAATAAATTTTACTCTACATTCTTTAACAATTTTAGTTTTTTAGACACGTGATCAGTAAGCAGTGTTTTACATCATATAAAAAAATACATTTTCTACACGTATAAATTAGATAAAAAATATAAATGTAGATTAATTTATCTATTGTAACGTTAATTATTAAAGCTAATTAATTTATTTATACTAAAAATATGTACACGTTTATTATTATTAACCGAACAAATTAAATCTAAAGATATTTAATAAAAACACTTACCCTAATTTATATATATAGCGCTATCCCTGACACGAAGATAAGATAAAGTCCGCGGATAGCTTCACACACTTGTTTAACACTTAGGGGAATCTAGGGCAAAACGGGGTACCTAACTTTAAGGGCCTGATTTTTTTATAAAACGAATTAGCTTAATTGTGCCATTTTGAATTTAGCTAGCTAAGTATATTACCTTTAGACTTTAAACAACTAAATAACCAACTTAAAATTTTTACGTAGTTTTTTATGTTTTTTAAAAATCAGGCCTCACCCCGTTTTTGTATCTGGGGTAAAATGGGTTTAGTATATGAGGTACGTGTGGGTGAACGAAAATAATTTATTAATACAAAAACTCTTAGTTAGGTATATAATATATGATATACAAAGTTAGTTAGGAACAAAATTCACATCAGAACGCAACCTCATCGTCATCGCTGACGATCCCGGCGCAGGAATTATGAGCCCATTCTTGATAAAGACAAAATGAAATCCATCCTTCGGTGGAAGTACTTTAATATTCTTTGCAATAAAGACTTATCGCATCGTCTTCGTCACTTGAGGAATCTTCATTATTTTTGTCTTTCAATACTGCTTTTTTTGTTAATTTAGGAATTGCTTTTTTCGTAGTATTTTTTCATACACTGCCTATTTTTCTTTTGACACTATTAGTTTTCTCATTTTTTTCTTGAACAGATATTTCCAATTCCATTTTGTAAGGAGTGGATGTTAAAATTGGTGTTTTTCCTCGTTTTCGCTGAGGGCGTTTTGCAACAGAAGTTACTTTAGGAATTGGCTGCACATCTTGCGGCGATGCAAAAGGAAATATATTTGGCTCTTGTAGAACTACCTTATTCGATGTTTTTTCACGAGTGGGAGGTGCATCAGGCATCCACGAACATTGTGGTAATGACGAAGAATCATTGTTGATGTTTTTCATTGGCACACGTGAAAGCGGAATTGTCTCTACTTTATTTTTATGGATCACAGATTATTCTGGAGTCTGATGGGCATTTTCTCCAAAGGATTGCTGTTCATTACCTTCATTGTCTAAAGGGATATCTGTCGTAGAAGCTGGTAAAAAGTCACTTTCTTCAAAAACATTTTCATTCGGTGGCCAAATTCCAGTTGGTTTGAAAGCACTCATAGCATTTTTCATTGTTGCTGCGTTAACATACGCAGCACCAAAAAGAGTCGAAAGTTGCCAAAGTGTTACGACTTTTCCGGGATTGCTTTGTAGCCATACTCTTACTTCATTTTCGTAGTAGTTGCTGAGAGGTTTCATAAAGCTGACCTCCAGAGGTTGCAATTTGTGCGAACAATGCGGTGGGAAACAAAGTAGAATCACTCTGCTTTCTCGGGCATAATTAATAAGGTCAAGATTTTTTGTATGACCGGCATGGCCATCACAAATTAAAAGTACGGCGTTATCTTTTGAAGTCCCGAAAAATTGAACAAATTTTTTAAACCATCTGAAAAAAATATCTCCAGTCACCCAACCAGAATCACTTGTTTCAACCATAGAACTAGGTGGCAAACCAATTTCAAATTCAGGGCGTTTTTTTTCTGGCAAAAATAAGGCAAGGAGGAACATAACTTCCCGAAGCTGAGCAACAAATTTCAGCAGTCACGGTTTCCCCCTCTCTGCAAAAGTGAGAACTCCTACTTGGCGTTTTCCTTTAAGTCCTAATATCCTCGAATGTCCCTTTGGATTTACAGTGTTACCTGTCTCATCACAATTGAAAATCTTCTCTGCAGTTAGTTGATACTTATCGATAATACTTGTAAGGAAACCAAAGAACTGATTCACAGCAACCTTATTGAAACCTATTGCTCTAGCTCCTGATGTGGTTTCTGATTTTCTTAAGGCTATGGTAGGGTGTTTTCGAAGAAAATGTTCTATCCAGTCATGACCAGCCATCTGAGTGTCTTTACTAAACCTGTTTGCAACACCGTTTACGACCGCCAATTGATAAACACATTTTCTTAACTTTCTCATTGTAAAGCCGAATAATCTTGATTCCATGTCTTTTAGATATTTGACAATCTCTAACTCTTGAGCTTCGGTAAACACATTTCAGGCGCTTCCTAATTGCGCTATGTTAAACTTTGATCCCAGATCTCTTTTTGCTTTTGCAACATAACGTTCTAATGTGGTTTGAGGTACCTTAAATTGCTACGCTGCTTTTTTATAACCCATGGTACCATCAATAATCGTCTGTACTGTGCTTCTTTCATTGACTCTTTAGACCAATTTTGACGAGTTGTTTTTCTTGCGTATTTTCGTACCATCTGAAACCAATAGGAAAACATAATAAATCCTAATGCATTGCTTGGGGCAAAACGGGGTCCCAAGGACGGGGTAAAACGGGACTCCGTTTTGCCCCATCATCAAAACCCCACTTTGTCCAAAAAACACGTGCTCCAATAAAACAAGAAAAAAATCAGTGTAAAAGTGTTTTTGAAGCCATGCGTTTGATAAAGTAGACTATATAAAGGCAATAACAATATAGCATAAACAAAACATCAATAACTTTTCGAAAAATGTACGTACTTTAAGGAAATATATGATCCAGTTTTACAACGTACGGCGTTTATAACACTATACCGGACAAGGTCAAACTAACGTTCGCCCGATTCGTGCTGCGTCTATTGCAGTGACGGGTATTAGTATTGGGAATGTGTCTGATATTTGGCGGGTTAATTCGAATGGAATTTACGTAAAATAGCGGTACCTCGTTATGCCCCAGTACCCCGTTTCGCCCTAGATGCCCCTATTGTTTACGTTAAAGTCACGTACCAAGTTATTTATCTCACACGCGTTAATCACTTATTTATTTAAATTTCAGTAATCTTCTTAACACTGCCGTCTTCAAATTACTAGAAAGAACTGACTTCTGATTTGTTTGTGCCGCATTTATACATTTTGGAAATCCTTCTCGAATGTTCCATATCTTTCGGTATACGTTCTGGAAATGTATAAAAATCTCGCGAAGGCTCTCAAAGTTGAGAACAACTTCTCGAACGTTTCACTATATTAATTTATATAGATATTTTACAACACTGAGTTTGAGACAATAACCGAAGGATGTGGAAAATTCTCGACACCGATAACAGAAATTTATAAAAAGTATTTAAAAGGAACTGAAGTCAGTTTTTCGAATTGAATAGAAAAGAAGATTTTTGTCAGTTTAAATAAATAAAGTTAACATAAACGTAATTATCAGTTTTAGATAATATTAAAAGATGCGGACTTATTGATAGTAATACATAAATGAATGTAAGTGTTTTTCTTAAATATCGTTAGATTTCATTAGTTACCTGTAGTTCTAATCGTGTAAATATTTAGTTTATAAATTAATTGATTTTAGAATTTGTAACAGTGGTGTCAGTGTGGAGTACGTGCCCGCGTGTGTTTATTTTGTATTTACTAATAAACAGTGGGGCGTTATTAAACTTTTTATTCGTGTTTGCCAAAATCCGTCCCAGTAGAGTATGTTCCCGTCCGAGATCCGTTCCCGAAAAACTCCTTGCCAAAATCCGTCTCGGTGGAAGCAGTTCTCGGTCAAAATCCGTTTCCGGAAAACCGACTTTCTCATTCCGAGATATATTTTAAAAGCCGTTCTCTGTTTGCCTGTAAACCGAATCTGGTTAGTGATTTTTGTTTCATTAACGACCGCTGTTACCTGGACCGCTCGAAAGACCTGGAGATTTGTTGGTTACGGTTACGCTGTTATTTACCTGAACTGGTTTTATTCATTCATTGGAATCATTATCAGCGTCTTGCACCTCATATTTAGTAAGTATTGAATTTGTGGTGTCGTGTATCTGTTTACTCCTGTCGGTAATGGCATAATGGTTCTAGGCGGTGTAAACAGTGCGACCGCACCGGGCGCCATTATAGGGGACGCTAAAATCAACCAAAACCTAAGACAAACGACGATCAGTCGGGTGCGCGAATCACGAGCAAATTGGGAGGGGAGCGGGTCGCGGGGTAAAATTTCGTTTATCACTTGCTTGCATGCACTGTCTGTTGAATTGTCAAGTCGTTCAAACGCGCGCGAGTGTATATCTGTGTATAGTATGAATACCGGCTAAAAGTTAAGTACTTAATGAAGAATTAGAAATAGAAAACAGATGTAAGTATTGTTTATATAAGTTCCCTTCTAATGTATTCTGTGACACTGCGACAAGATATAATCCACTTATCAATAAAAACGCACAGCAAGATTGCCCACATTGTCTTAGACTTGTATATATCACACTTATAAAAATTGCCCATACAAAGTGGCCGTTACTAGAAAAAATCTCGTAGCTCGGCCGATGTCTGGCTCGGCCAAGCATTAACAATTAATATCGGAGCGATTCTGGTTATATATCAGCAACCAATCAATAGTTTTGATCATAGTATACAATCAACAATCGTTTCTTAGCCGATACTGAAATTTAGAATTTGCTGTGAAATGGCTATAAATTTAAGATCATATTATTTGTAATTTTATTTAAAAAAGGTCTAAAACATACCCTTGTGTAAAATAATTTTGCGAATTTAAAAAACGTGTAGATAATATAGTAAATAGTAGCAAAAACATAAACAATCCAGATAACAGTGGTAGTAATGGTGTGGTAATAGTAATACTGATTTCAACAATTTGGACTGTATATAAATAACTCGTCAATTAATTTAATTTTTTCTTTTTGATATGTTTATATTGAGAAAAATGCTATTATAAGGAATTTTGCTAAATTAAAAATTATAATTGTTAATAGAAATCCTACATTATACTAATTTTATTGATACAAAAATATACCAACAATAATTTTGCATTATTGAAAATATGCGAATTTAGGATGTTCTAAGAAATATTGTTTTAAAATATTTACATTGTCTTATAACTCTCAAAATAAATCTTTGTTGTTATTAAAAACATTATACCGGAGAATAATCAAGTCGTACGTGACGGATTTTGTAATTCGACAATTCTGCGCGTGTGATTCGTTCGTTGTCACAGACAAACAAAAATTGGGTGCTGTATTATTATTATTATTACTGCGTTTATTAATTTACTTTAGTTTCTTAGTTTGAAAATAAGTGTGGGAAGTAAAGGTATGTAGATGCTGATAAAAAGCAAAAGTTGTTAGATTTATTTAAAGTAACTGTGAGATCGATAAAACTGAAACTTTGTCTAAGATTTTTGACGTATTTTGTATGGAAAATATGTCAAAAATAACTGTCAATTAAATAAAGGTGGTAAAACAGGCCTTTAATTAATTAAAAGTACACAAAAAACACCTGTTCAAGTAGTCACTAGACTTAAATAAAGAAAAAAGTTAATTTAATTATTTTATAACAGGCTTCTGCAGCAGTTTCGCTCGCGTGGGAATCGAATATGGCGTGTCAGAATTTACGTCTTTAACTCAAGTATGTCAAGTATGGCGTATAAATGAGTGATGGTTAAATGTATCTTTTACAGATAAAAACATGTCACCACCTTCAAAAATCTATCTGGTCCACAAAACTTAAAAAAAAAGTTGGCATTAAAATTTTTGAGAGTCAAAAAGTTATCTGACGATGAAGACATAGAGCAGCACATTCAAGAAGATTCAGCTATGCTTGGAACCTCGTCTGCATCTTAAATATTGTAGAAGAAGTATTAGATAAATCATTATCATCTTTTACAGAAAAAAATACATATATTTTAGAATGGCCGCTTATTATTGACTCTGTAACAAAAGATGAAATAATGAAATGAGCAACAAAAACTACCCAAAGAATTGTGACCGTTACCATTTTTCAAATTCGTGTTTTGAAAAAGTAATGCCAAATGCATAGATTTTTAAAAGAAGATGGCTTGTGTACTCTAAATCTGCAGATAAAGTATATTGTTTTTACTGTCGTTTACTTAACACAAACTCCAACTATAATTTGGGAAAAGAAGGGTTTGACGACTATAGGCACTTATCAACACGTCTCAAAGCTCACAAAACATTCTCAGATCCCGACGTGCTATGATTACTTAGATAGAAGCGTCGATTAGATTGAAGAACTTCAGTGAAATAGACAAACAATTACAAAAACAGATTGAAGATGAGAAATCAAGATGGGTTGATATCTTCAAACGAATGATGTCCATAGTGTTCTTTTTGACAAGCAATTATTTGGCGTTTAGAGGGAACTCTGAATCTGAAACCCTTAATTTTGGGTTTAGTGCAATTATTAGAAAAAATTGATACTGTGCGATGATGGAGCATCTCCGCCGTGTTGTAAATAAAAAGACTAATGTTCTTTATTTCATCAAATGCATTCAAAACAAATTAATTGGCTCACTTGGAAGTTCGAAATAATATTGTGAGTATGGTAAAGTCACCTAAATACTTCTCCATCATTATGGTCTGCACTTCTAATGTAAGCCACATTAAACAATTATCACTAACATTTCGGTTCGTTGACGCTAATAAAGAAGTTGTGCGAGAGTGTTTGATGCTTGCAAGCCAGTAAGAGTCTTTTTGGGAGCAGAACTCACTGGCCTTTTTCTTGATACAATTGTACAAGAGTTTAATTTAGACCTGAACGATTGTAGAGGTCAAGGATACGATAACGGTCCAAATATGGTAGAAGTAAACAAAGGGGTTCCAACTAGAATTTTAAACCTACACGGCTTAAATTTGATGACAGCAGATGCAGCCAAAAGCTCCGTTAAATTTGCTTCTTTATTTAGATTTTTCCAAAAACTATTGTTTTATTCTTTGGATCAACCATGCGATGAGAAGTGACATTCAAGAACATAAAAGGATTGTCGTTGAAAAAAATTTGCGTAACTCGCTGGGATGCCCTTTAAAATCTTCACGAAGAAACTGATGACTCAGTTGCAGCATCAGAGGCATTCTCGCTAATTCAGAACAATTTGAGGTCATAATTACGATGGTAGCTTAGTATGATATATTGTTTCAAGTAAACATTGTAAGTAAAACTATGCAATCTGAAACTATGGATTTACCAAACGCATCGCAATTACTGAGAAACTGTTTGAAATTCATGAAACAGTACCGTAATTTTTTCTCAACTGTAATTATAGGTAAGGAAATAACGTCTCTGATCGAAATAGATTCATTTTTAAGGCAGTCCGATTGCGAAGAAAGAGATGGTCAAGTGATTTGGAGGAATTATATAAATTTGAACGTTTCTTACCCGATGATAGATACAATTGAGAATACATTGGTTACACATTTTCAACTGTCAAAATTCAATGATATATAGTCTTTTTTATACGACATAAAAATAATTCTAAAAATTTATGCTACTATCGGGTGCTACGGATACCAATGGCTGTATTTCTATGCACAACGACTCACGATAACATTGCACTCGATTAGATTTCTTCACTTAAATATTTTTGAATAATTTTTGTTAATTTGATTGTGACCGTTACCCAAGAACCCTGGTAGTAGCAATTACGGGCAATTTCATTTTATCTAAAAAAATTATGTTGCGGTAATGATAAAACCTTGTAATATGGCGAATCAACATCGGTAGATTTTTTGTTATTGTACACAACGCTCGCCAGTTCTGTTTTCTTTGATATTACGACTTGCTTGTTTTTTACAAGATAAAATAAAATTCATACATACAAAATTTCACATTCTAAAACTTGTCTACAATAAAATATGAATAATTCAGCACACTCCGATTTTTTGGTTTTTATTCAAGTACAACTTGTTAAATTTTAAGCGAAAGTTTGCCTATTTGATGAAACCCGCAGCAAAAATGGGTAGAACAGGCGAAGAAACCCCTTCAGTCCTCTAACTAAATGTCAATGCAAGATAATTGCATAATTTTGATTTATCAAGCAATCAGTTTAGAATCGAAGATATCAATAAACATCAGAAAGCTAAAACATCCCAAATTTAAGTCAAATAAACGGATACGCAGATATAATAACAGGTTTAAATCCCAACACACATAAACACATGCACAAACAGCATTATATAAAAAAGAAGAAGAGTTAGTTAATTGATAGCTTGTCAGTGAGTACTGGGGTCCTGGTTACGAAAGTAACCCAGTTAAAGAAAAAAAATGTTATAAAATGCAGTCTATTATCATGGAAGCAATACATTACTTCACATAAAAGTACAAGGTTTCTATAGTATAAGAACTACCTGCGAACACACGCTGTTTGTCCATCATGGTAAATAAAACATTAGATTACGTTTTACAAGGCAATACATACACTGCTGTGTTATCAGATACATTAGAATCACCATCAATAGTTAAATATTACGATCGAAAAAATGTCTTAACTTTGACCAAATTTTATAGTATTAAATTATAAACGTACAAAAACAAATAAATTATTATGCATTTTTTTTTATTTCAAGAGGTGGTTCGTCTAGCGCCCCTGCACTGCGGTCTCCTTGGTCCTTTTGTGCACAAATGATTTCATAGATTAACGCCAATTGATTCTAAAACACGTCAAAGATGTACAATTAAACAAAATGGCAATGAAGGTTAAATAGCTTTCTTTTACAAACAAAGAAACATCTGCACAAAACTACTGGCAATTATAATAATATTAATGTTTGTCCAAAATTACACATAAATGTAATTATGAAACAAAGAAAAAAACAACGAATTTAAATAACGTATTAAGTCTTCCTTTAAGACATGTCGATTTAGTAATTTCAAGTTCTAATGAATAATTCGTAAAAAACATTATTCAATAATTCCACATAAATTAATTTTGAAATCTATCATACACATAAAAAAATTGAATTGACAAAATTAAAATGGCCGCCAACGCATTTGTTTTACCAAAACAAAGAAAACAATGTGTTTGTTTTACTAAAATAATGAAAACACCACGCTTCTGTAACGCTAAAATTTTAATACGGATGAGTGTTTAAAAATTGCAATTAATTTTCTCACCATTTAGGTTAAGCTTATCCTTTTTTTTAAATTTGTATACCCATAACAGTTCACAAAACATAAAGAAAACAAATTATTACACGAATTTTCTATTAAACAACCTTACTCGTTTTACTCAACACCATTGGTTTTCACGTTCAACCCTTGAATAAATAGTGAAACGTTCAAGAAATTACTTGCAAACGCAAGAGCTTTCTAGAAGGCTGTTATCTATTTTCTAGAAGTTATAGCGAAAAGTGAGGAACGATCGAGATGGATTTCCGTATGTCTTTATATAGCGACGAGACAGATCGTAGGTCAATTATTGTCGAAACGCGAATGCAGCTGTATTAGGAAGATTATCAAGTTGAAATAAATAAGTATCGTTAGCACGCGTGTATGTGATTATTAGTGTAAACAAGTGTGAAATCCTAGGACGTTATCTTATCTTAAGTGATATAAATTATAGTGTAAGTGTTTTTTATTAAATATTATTAGATTTTATTAGTTCGGTTAAATTAAAAGTGTATATACTTCTATATTAAGTAAACGTATTTTTAATCGTTTAAATAAATTAGTTTTCAATAAATAAATACGCAACAGTGGTGTCACGGTGTGAAGGTCGCGATTTTTATTAGTGTGAATACCATTAAGTTATTTGATACCGCTCTCGTAATAAAAACATTGATTACGTAAATAACTTTTAAGTTTGCGATACGCGTGTTTATTTATAAAGTATAAAATAGTGTTTATTAAACTTTTTCTTTTAACAAGTGCGCGATCGCGATATTAATTAAAGTCGTTTCCGTACACTAGTGGTTTAATATTAATAAGTGAATCGTTATTAAATTTTGTGTTATATAAAAACTGCATTTTAAAACGTAGTGTATTTAAACTTTATATTCGTGTTATATTTAAATTTATGCCGGTGACGCGTTCGCAAGCAGTTAAAATGGATGCAAAACTATTTGAATTTCTTGAATCGATAAAAAATGGTGAAGAATCGATGAATAGAAAAATGGAAGAGAATTCGCAGAAAATGGAAGAAAAGTTTCACGAAAATTCACAGAAAATTGAAGAAAATTCAAGAAAAATGGAAGAAAAACTCTCCGAACATTCTCAGAAAATGGAAAAAAATTCTAGAAAAATAGAAGAAAAGTTGTTGGAAAATTCTAGAAGTTTAAAAGAAGAAATACGAACGAGCATAGAAAATCAAATTAAAGTTGTTTAAGAGGAAACCCAAGCAGACATGTTAAACTTAAAAGAAGAAATTTGCGATTCTATGAATGACATAATAGAAGAAGTACAAGACAAACTAGAAGAGAAGTTAAAAGAAAATTCAAGAACCATAGAAGACAGAATGAAACTGCTCGAAGAAAGAATGAACCAAATGAATTGTCACGGTGAAGGAAGCGTCACGAGTGAAGATTTAATAATGGACCATCGAGAAAAAAACACTCACACGTTTAAAGTTGTACCACCGAATTTTGATGGTAAAGTTCCATGGTCAACCTACTACAAGCAGTTTGAAGCCGCAGCTACTGCTAATGGTTGGAGCAACAAGCAGAAAGCGACGTCTTTAATAGTGTCCTTACGTGGAGAAGCGCTTGGAATTTTACAAACTGTTCCGGACCACCTGCAAGAAAATTACGAACTCTTAATATCACGATTAGAAATGAGATATGGGGATGCTCATCTTCAACAAGTATACCAGGCTCAAATTAAAAGTCGTGTTCAAAAAGCTGCCGAAAGTCTTCAAGAGTTTGAGGCTGACATCGCCAGACTAACACGGCTTGCGTATCCTACAGCGCCAGATACCTTCTTGGAGCAGTTGGCGATTCAAACCTTTGTAGACGGCCTCAGAGACAACGAAACGCAGCAGTAGTATAGTGAGGCCGGTTCTGGATCACTCGGGTAAGATCGGTAAGAGATCGTGGAGTTTCGTTGCTATCGTTTCGTTTCGGATATGCTCGAGTTGCATTCGTATTTGATAAGTCGGGATAGATCGTATTGGTGGTGGGGGAATCGCAATACGTCGTAAGAGCCGTTTTGTTTCGGGTATGTTCGGTTCTAGGTTTGTCGGAGAAGTTCGTAGTGATGGTGGGGATGCTGTTGTGTGTATATAAAGGTGATATTTGTGAAGATTTAATATTAGTATTTCAATAACTCTTATTTGTTTTAATAAATTGAAAGAAGTTAATATGGAATCATTTTTTGTAAACTTGAACGAAACTTCTCATTTGGTTCCTTATCTAAGTGCTAGAAGTCTATTAATAAATGAGCAGTATAAAATTAAGTGTTTTAGTAAAATGGATGGTAAATTTGGGGAGCAAGTGATTGTCGAATGTCAAGATTTTAAAGTACCTCTACCACAAAGATTTATTAACAAATTTTCGATTGAAGATATAAACCAAATTAATAGCTTGATTGGTTCGAGAAAAAACATCTATCTCGTGAGCCGAGGAGCTGTTGGTGAAACAACAAACATTGAATTTATTCAAAAATAAAATAACAGAGTTATAATGTATGATATGTAAATATTTAAATAAATATTTAATAAATAAATGTAAAGTTGAAATAAACAATAAATGCTAGAATTAATGATACGTTTTTTATTTCAGTATTACAAGTTTTATCGTACCTTAGTAAATATATTAAGCAGTGGGTGATAGTAGGGAAGAGATAGAAAATTTATAACATTTTGATTCGAATTAAATAATATATTTTAGTTTGATGTATTGTTATTTATGCAATACTGTTTTTGTTTATCCAGCTGTTGTGAGATTCATCAAAGCCTAACCATTTTACATACATTTTAGTACCTTTCTTTCGTAAAATTCTTTCAATTAAGTACGTATCCGGATGTTTAACTTTTGCAATTCCATTTCATAAAAACCTCCTAAAATATTGTCCCCTTTTATGTCTTTTAGCAAATAAGTAGTTGGGTTAGTTAGTTTAACTTTCCTAATTATAAAAATTTCATTAGACCAATTAGGAGTATACCCCTTTTCAAATGCATTCCTATGTTTGCTAATTCTTACATAATCCCCCAACAAAAATTTGTTATTTTTGTTTGCTATTTTTATGTGTGAGTATGCAGATTTTAAAATAGATTTTTCGTTGTGTTTGTTAACCATCGATGGTTTCATTTTAATTGTACGATGATAAGTGTTATTGTATAGATTTGTAATATCATCTAATATGTTTATCCATTTGTAATTACCCTGTAAACTAAATCGTTTCCACATTATGTTTTTCAAAGTTCGATTAACACGTTCTACAATTGATGCTTTTTTTGTACTAAACGTACTATAGTGGTTAATATTATACTTTTTCATCAAGTTTTTGAATGTACTATTATAAAATTCTAATCCTTCGTCTGTTTGTATGTTTTTTGGTAAATGCTTTAAACGTGATAATATTTTTTCCATTGCGTTAGTAACATGATTTGCATTTTTAATTTTAAAGGAAGTGTCCATACATATTTCGAAAAGCAATCAATTACAACAAGTATGTATTTAAATTGGTTGTTTTGTTTTGAAAACGAAATCATATCGACAAGATCAGCTTGCAATGTTTCATTAATACCTTTTATTATAACCCGACGTCTTTTAAAATTTCTTCGTGCTGGTTTATGCAATTCTAAAATTATATCTCTTTTTATGGAAGATGGAACAGATTTTTTTGTTTCTTTTCGTCTAGGCATTTTTACACTGAACCACTTTCTATTTTGACAGGACATTTAACTACTATTTCAACATATAACGTTTTCAAATATCTTATAGCAGTTTGATTTTCGTGATTGCGTACTTCAAACGATATCTTGTCTCCTAATTTAAGTTGACGATTAGTAACCTGCTCGCTTGTATAAGGTTTTCCATTTATCTTTAGTATAACGTTTTCAAGATTTATAGATAAATTATCAATTATACCGTTTTCCAATGGGAATGAATAAGAACTTTTGTCTGACCATATCAGATATTTATTATCTAGAAGTCTGTTTGTCTGAAATAATAAAATATGGTTGTAAAACATTGTTTTATGTGTATCATTTTGCACTTTTTTAACAGATATTTGAGTATGTTTAATTATATGGCGACCAAATTTATCTAAAGTCATTGTCTTATTCAATTATTTGTGCTTCGCGTAGTTCTTCTATAATAGAGACGATTTCGTTTGTGTGACCTGTATGGCCTGCTGTTTCAGATGCTACTAACAACCTCAATCTGTCAACTAATTCATTTACATCATCCCAATAAACATAATCGGTATCATGATTGTTAACTTCTTTAAACATTCCTTTTCCTATTGTTTTTTTGAATCTTTTTGGTGTTTCTACATACCCAGGCTGTACAAAATATAGAGGAGCAATAATAGATTTATATTTGTCAGATCGTGTTCCTTGTATGTGACCATTAGGATCAAAGTTACTTCTGCAAGCATTACTAATATCTAAAATTTCTTTATATATATATGCAAATCTCCTTCAGTATATGTTACAGCAGTGTTTTTAAATAATAATTCATACAGTCCAGGGGTTCCATTGTATATTTTTCCATCTACTTTTATATCTGATCCAATAAAGTCTACTGCTGATGTTCCTATAAAAAACTTTTCTTGAAAACTATCATGCCTTATTCCAGTTCTGTGATCAAACTGCCTTTTTTTATCATGAACCATAGCATCTATATATCTTCTAGGCAATTCATCAAATTCTGCTAAGTATTCATTATAGATATTGCTATCAAGAATGTTTTCTATATTTCGGTTACTTTCTTCTACCGAATGTTCAATTAAATCATCTAATTCATAATCGTCTACCTCAACTGAAGGTTCTGAAATTATGACGTCTTCTTTTAAATTCGAAATTGTAGGAGCATTATGATCAAAAATATTTTGATCTTTCGGTTCATGTAATTTTTCATCTTTTAACGATTGAATTTGTTTTTGAAGATTTGAAAGTTTTGTACTTCATGCTGGAATGGGGGTAGATTCCACAACAGTATATTCATGTTTTAGTTTTTTTGAGTTTAGATTTTGTTCATCTTTATTGTTAACAAAGGACGACTTTGTATTTTTAGCATTTAATTGATCTGAGATAGTTTCCAAACGTTTAGTTATAGGAAAAAATGCTTTGTCCTTCGTAATTTCGCCCTGTTTTAGTAATTCAAACTTTTTTTTTACTTCTTCTCTTTTTTTAATTAACCTTTTAGTTAATTCTTCTTCATTTGATAAATTTGATAAATTATTGTATGATTGCATTCTGGACGAACCTTATCGTACGTTTATTTTTTTGCTTACTAATCAAATATGCTTCTACAGTTCCTTATAAACGTTTAACAAAAGAATTATCTGCAAACTGAATAGCTTACAAACATGGCAGAATTTTAACCAACAGTAAACTATAAACTGTTTATTGATCAGTTTGCAAACTAACCACATTCAATTTAGGTGGTTTGTAAAGCGGTTTGCACACAAACCGTAGATAAAATAAGCGGTGTGTTAAGTAGTTTTTAAGCAAACCACATTCAATGTAGACGGTTTGTAAAACGGTTTGCGCACAAACTATAGCGGTTTTGTTATTGTTAATCAAGCAAATTATATATAAACCATGCAGTGATTTGTTATAAATATATATTGAGAATAAATATGCGAACGTATTAATAACTTAATTAATATAATGGTTTATATTTTTATTGTGGAATGGGTTGAATGAAAGAATCAAATCCTTTTCTGTATCTGCCAGAATTAGTATCTCTTTCTTTATCGATAACTAAAAAACCATAATTTTCGTTCCAACAAAATGAACACATCTTCTTAAAATCGTCAAATGTTAAATCGGTACTGACATTATCCTCATAAATGTGATGTAGATTTAAAACATCTTGTTTGAACACTATTATAAAGTTGGCATTATCGCGAATTAATTGTTTTGGAATGCGGCTATAGGTTTGACATAAGTAAAAACAATCTATGTTATTGTGACGACCCATGCTAAAATACTCTCTCATTAGATTTTGTTTATCACACGCCACATCATCAAAAATAAATACGGAATTGGATTTTGCTTTAGATGGTGGAGGTATGTTACTTTCTAAATTACTAAAAGAAAAATAATTTATACCCTCAATAGGCGTTAGCAATTTTTCTAAATATTGATATTTTTGTTGAAAAAGAGATTTAGAATAAACATAAACGTTTTTAAAACGCAATCCATTAATGTGTTCAATTAAGCTAACCATTACATTGGTTTTTCCACAATTTGATGGTCCAACAATAAGACAACGAATAGTTGATGGTAATAACTGACCGTGTCTCTTATAGGTTTCCAAATTTTTTATATCATTATTTGCAACTGTTAGTGTAATTGGTTGTTGCACTATTCGCATTTTGATAAAAACTAAAAAAAAAAAACGTGTTTGTCAAACATATAAATGTAACTGAACTTCAATTCAGTCAGTTAATGTGTGCATCCCAGCTCATAAATAAATCCTAGACATGTTAATGCAAAAGTCAATTATTAACCAACGACCCCAAAAAAAGAATAAATATCAGGGTAAAGGTCTTATAAATTCAGTTATTGATAAACTACCAGTTGAATTACACATTCCTGGATATAACTTTTGTGGACCGGGAACTAAACTAATAAAACGACTTGCAAAAGGAGATCAAGGTATTAATAAATTAGATGACGCTTGTAAGGAGCATGACATAGCTTATAACAATTATAAAAATATAGAAAGTAGACATAAAGCTGACGGTTTATTATTAGAAAAAGCTAAAAAAAGATTGTATTCTACTGATTCGTCATTAGGAGAAAAATTAGCTGCGTTAGGTGTAACAGCTGCTATGAAAGCTAAAATAAAACTTGGTATGAGTTATAAATCTGGCACTAAACGACTTCGTATAAAAACAAGGAGTGCAAAAAGAAAGCATGGTAAAGGATTAAAATTCCATGATTTAATAAAAAGTGCTATATCTGCATTAAAAGAAAAAAAAATTCTAAACGCTAAAGATGCTCTCAGTACGGCAATTACTGCTGTAAAGTCATTAAAAGGACGAAAAAAAGTAAAACCTGTTCGTGTAATACCAGTGCCAAAGGTTGGTGGGTTTTTGCCGCTAATCCCTATTTTTGCTGCACTTGGCGCATTAGGATCACTAGGTGGCGGCGCCGCTGCTATTGCAAAAACAGTAATTGCGGCAAAAGATGCCAAAGAAAAACTTAAAGAAAACCAAAGACATAATCAAACTATGGAAGCAATAGCACTAAATAAATCTGGAAACGGATTATATTTACAACCATATAAAAAAGGATTTGGTCTTTTTTTAGGACGGCGAAAAACACAAAAAACTTACGATAAAACTCCCAAAACGAGCGCTCACTAACATAGATTTATACAAATATGCAAAAAAATTAAAAATAAGAAACTTTCGCGGAGTATTTATGAAAGATGCACTACCTAAATCCGGAGTAACTGCCGTTGAATGTGGTATAATAAATTTGGATGATAGAAATGGAGCTGGAACACATTGGACAGCTTATAAAAATTGGTACACGCGCAGTATATTTTGATAGTTTTGGAAACTTACAGCCTCCATTGGAATTAACACAATACTTAAAGAGAAACGGTCCTTGTAATATAATCTACAATCACAATAATTTCCAATCTTTTAATACTGTCAACTGTGGACATTTGTGTTTAAAATTTTTAGATAAATATAATTACGATAGGTTTCTCGGTGGCTCATCTAGGGAGATGTTTGCTTTGTAACCGAGAAGCCCCGGGTTCAAATCCGAGTTTGAATAAGGTTTTAGGTAATAATATTCGAACATCATTGAGAAGTAGAGTTTATGCTTAACATTTAAGATTACTATATAATCCTGATACATTTGAGTTAACAGTTTAGTAAGGTACAAGCAGTATAATGTCTTCCACATTTACCTTGACTGGAGCGGAATCCATTCTTTCTAGTAAGTATTATCCTCCTATCATATTAGAAGATGAAGATTATGTTTTGGGTTTGATAAATTTAGAAACATTTAATTCAATTATGAATATAGACAGCTCTAATAATAAATGTCATTTTATACTTCAAAATGGCACAGAACTCTGCATAGCAATTCCTGAAGGTTCTTATGAAATTGATGATTTGAATAATTATTTAGATGAACAACTTTTAAAACACTCAATATTTGAAAACAAAAACATAAATCAAGCTCAGTCTGCTCCTACAATAAGCATAAAAGGAAATAATAATACTTTACGTTCCGAACTTAAGTGCACTTTGGACATCGATTTCTCTAAGGAAGGTTCAATTAGTAATTTATTGGGTTTCAAACCTAGAATTCTGAAAGCAAATACAAGAAACACATCAGATTTTCCTTGTAAAATTTTTTAGATTAAACGCGTTATGCGTAGAATGCAATATCGTCACCAGTTCATTCAGAAACGGCGAGCCAGTACATGTAATTCATGAGTTTTTTCCTACAGTCCCACCAGGATATAAAATTATAGAAACTCCAACTAACGTAATTTATTTACCAATTAACACGAAGCAAATAGACGAAATTACTATAAAAATAACGGATCAAGATCAAAATATAGTTGATTTTAGAGGAGAGGTAATAACGGTTAGGCTACATCTTAAAAAATACAATAAACCATTATAATGGGAATCGTGTTTAATAAAAATAAAAATTGGAGTAAACATATTAATATTACCAAGACAATCAAAAAGTATATAAATCCAAAAAAGAAAGCTAAACTGTTCAGTCGGTCTGGTAAAATCAATCGTTTAACACGAAAGAATAAAAAATTTCTCGAATCTTTAGGACTACAATTACTACAAACGTAAAAATGAATTATGAAATTTTAAAAGTAAACGAACCACCAGTTTTTGATACCACAATAGCATATGCAGAAAAACGAAGTCATCCACCTTATGCATCAAGTTCCTTTAACAACAACGATGAAATCAGAATTCCTATACAACAACAAGAATTATATACGTTACCTTGGTATAGCTCTCTTCGTGTACAAGGAAAAGTAGAAGCATATGATGATAAAAACGCAAAGATTCAAACGCCCAATATTCAATTTGTTAATATGGGTATCTTATTTTTGTTTGACGAGATTCGTTTGGAAATTTCTGGAGAAGTTATCGATCGCGTTAGAAATCCGGGAATTATGTCTGTTTTAAAAGGTTATGTGTCGTACAATACAGAAGAAAGCAAAGCTCTTGAAAACGGTGGTTGGTTTCCAATAGGCAATTCAAGATTATTGGATATATCTTCAGGAAATTTTGATGCGGTTATACCTCTTCGAATGATTTTAGGATCGTGCGAAGATTTTAAAAAGGTAGTGATCAATTGTAGACAAGAATTGGTGTTGCTTCGCAGTAATACCGATAATAACGCTTTAGTAAGTAATGACAATATAAAAACTATCAAAGTTCAGCTACATAAGGTCAGTTGGCGAGTTCCACACATATCTGTTTCAATTAAAGAACAATTAAAACTGCTCGATATTATTAAAAGTGCAAGAGAATTATACATTCCATTCAGAAGTAGAGAATTACACGAATACCCATCATTACCACAAACACAAAAACATACGTGGGCTATTAAGTCATCAATAGAAAAGCCTCAATGTATAATCTTTGGTTTTCAGACCGATAGAAAAATCAAATAAATAAAGACTGCAGTCGCTTTGATCATTGCAATTTGACTAATATTAAAGTTTTTCTTAATGATGCAGTATATCCTTACGACAATTTAAATTTAAATTTTACAAAAAACCAGTATGCTTTGTTGTATGAACTATTTACCGAATTTCAAAGCTCATTCCTTTACAAAGATAGCGAGCCGATATTCACGCCAGAAGAATTCAAAAGATATGCCCCAATCGCAGTTATAGACTGTTCTAAGCAAAAGGAGGAATTAAAAAGAGGTCCTATAGATATCAAAATTGAATTTGAAACAAATGTAAATATTCCTG
The DNA here is from genome assembly GCA_035610365.1 of Aquatica leii. Lineage (NCBI taxonomy): Eukaryota > Metazoa > Arthropoda > Insecta > Coleoptera > Lampyridae > Aquatica > Aquatica leii. The sequence goes on from CM069432.1 coordinate 258,160,784, forward strand.
ATAAAACAACCGCATATTGTTTAATACTTCACGATAGGATTGTAAAATATGTGCCAATAAAAAATATTATATCATTAGTATAGTGAATCATATATGTAAATTTTATGTATTATTATTTAAGGATATTGCGATAGGTAGTAGAAATAGGATGTATATCAAAAGGTTTAAAATAAAACAAAATATAAATAATAGTTTTTTTATTGTTATTAATGTGTAATTAACATTAGATAAGATAACGTTTCTTTGTAATCTTCCAAATTTGTGGAAGGCCATTTTGCCGAATCTGGACCAGATGTCCAACCTAATACAGCATCTGGATGATGGGTTCCTTTACTTATATTCTTCTGTATCCATAACAATATTTCCGCATGTTTTTCGTTTTCTGAAGGATTAAATTTAAAAGATATGTTTCGACAAATAAGAGCGGTAATAAATTTTTTTAGAATTTGACTGTCAGCAAGGTATGATGCATTACAAATGCATTCGTCTATGCACGATTTAATATCTTTATGATTTTTTAAAATATTTTCTACAGGATAATCTAAATGACACGCATTGATAATGTTAAAGTTAGATAGTAGCTTCAAAATATACAATTTGAATGAAATATTGCGCTCTAAACTATGTAGAACTAATATATCGTCTAGTTTATTTAAATTTATCGATACAATTTTTTCTGTTCTGCAAAGAGACACAATGTTGTTGACATAATTGTCTAGGCTTCGTCTCTTGTCCAAAAGTTGACACAAGTCATCCACTCTTAATTTATTTCCATACAATGCGGCAAAAGAAATAATATCGCTTGGAACAACAAAGTTTTCTTTCTTCAACAAAAATGTCAGAGTTTCTTTTGTAGAATCAGTTACATTAAAACGAATTGCATTTTTGAGATATTTTTCGTAAACTTTTTCTTTAGCTTGTTGAGCTTCTAAAGCAATTTGTAAACTGATATCCATCATATTATGATTGTAAACCGTTGAATTGCAACTGAACGTATGAAGTTTAGATTTTACAAGCAACGATTTTATAAATCAATCCCCTCCAAACGGTTGATATAGATACCCCCACGGTCTTGTATCGGTACTATCAAAACTGAGCATGCGTTTGTCATCGTAAGGACTAAGAACGATTTTACTTTGTTTAACTGAAAAGACATTGTGTTGCTTAGATTTAATAAGTCGTTGATCTGCTTCAAAAATTTTATTATCAAATAAACATTGTTTATAATCTTCAAAAGTAATTGATTTGATAGAAGATTTTGGATCCTTTAGATTTTTTACTAATTTTTTGAAAAATTATCATCAACAATGTAAGAGTACATCTTTGACCTAAGCCCTACAAATTCAAGCATTATCTTTCCATTATTTTCATCTTTCATTAATCCTGGTAGTTTTTTGTTTTTAAGCTGTATTTGATAAATGTTATTATTGTCATAATCAGAAGTGTCAAAACGATGACTGTCTTGTTTAATATACTCATAGATGTTTATATTTTTAAAGCTATAAATCAAACTATCGGTGTCTGTATATAACAATTTCACGTTTTCTCCGAACGTCTTTATAACGTAGTCATAATGAAATTCGTATAAAAATTTTTGAAATATCTAATATGCTAAATCCCACGTAAATAGGTTTATTCATACAGATTTCTAATTTGTTCATTTCTATGATAACCATATCTTCATCAAATACAACGGAGCTGTGAAAATTTGGTTTTGAGATAAGAGATCGCACTCCCCATTGTCCGTCCCATTTTGTTACTAAGCGGATATCTCGATGCTTTCTAACATTTTCCATGCATTTGCCGTAAATCGCATTAATCATTAATTTATAAAAATCTTTTTCAAAATAATTTTTAGATTGTTGGCGTAATTTTGTATTTAAATCTATGTATTGTTTTAACCAGGGTGATTGATGAAATTTGAGCACTCGATGCACTTTTTTCAATTGCATACCTAACCTTAAATACATTTTTAGGTTTCTATAGTGAACGACATATCGTTCTTTTGGAAACAAAGTTAATAACAATTTTTTAAGTTTAGCTTTTGAAGTCGGAGGAACCATATGTTCAGGCGCCAATGGCAAATCGCTATGTAAATTATGTAATTGAATTGGATAAGCCAAATCACATTCAACGATATATCCAACGACAAAGTCATCAGGTGTATTTAAAATTTCTTGAACATCAAAATTTTTCATAAATTCAAAATTTCCGTATGGTAAATATTGAGACATAGCCGCTCCATATAAGTTATTTACATCAAAATACATTAAATATATACTATCTTTAGTAGAATCAGTACCATTTCTCATATATTTATTATTTGCTTTAGCGTATCTATTGGAACATTGAGAGACACCTCCTCTAATTCCCTTTTCAACGAACATAACCATATCAATATCGGTGAGAAGTTCTAACGAAATGTTTGTAGTTTTTAACATAGCATCAAACGTTAATCCTGGGGCAGTGTAATAGTGTAATGGATCTAAAGTGTATGTTTTTAAACAAGTTTCGCGAAAAGTTTCAAAAACGTCAGCTAGTAAAAGTACATCCGTTTTTAAATACAAATCAGAATATTCGCCTATATTTTGAATTCCAAAAACTTTCCAAACATTTACAGCATGAGCATAATCTTCATCGCTAATATTTTCATCGTTCAACTGACTATAGAAATCTTCTTTACGTGGTAAACACGTTTCTTCTAACTTTTTCAAGAATCTACATAATCGTAAGGAAATATTCCTTTCTTGTTTAATAAACGAAACTCTTCTAAACTATTACAATAAAATTTTGTAATCTTTTTTTGATCGTCTAGCAAATTAGAAGAAAGGTGATTTAAGCTTTGTGACATAAAACGGAAAGAATCTATAAACCTAAGAGAAATATTTGTATTTGGTATAGATTTCGTAAAAGAAATATATTTTTCTTTATTTATTGGCAATAGTTTAACGTTTCCTTCAAATAATGTGGATAATTTTTAATGATAAAGTGTGCGTCATATCCACTCATGTTATGAAATACTACAGGTATACAGTGCTCATCTTTATAGTTTAAATTGCAACTCTGGTGAGCGGCTCCCCTGAACATCCCTGTTTGATGGTTATGATCTCGAACTCTAACTTGATCATCATTGAAAGGTTGTTTACAAATATGACATACTTTAGAAATTAAGAAACTTTGATGTTGTTGATGATTTAGTTTTCCCATCGGAACAATTATATTAAGTTGTTCGTGCGACATATCAACAATATTTTTCAATTCACGTACAAACCAATCGATGCAATCGATTCCTCGATACGTGCAAAATTTTGATAAAGTATTATCGTATGAACATTTTAAGTAATATGCTATACTAAACGGTATATGTTTTTGGTATGATTTTGATTTAGTGTTGAGTAAATTTGAGTTTGCATCGTTACACTTTTCTAGAATACATTCCAAATCAGCATAAATAACAAAAGGAACTTTTTCCTGATAACGATAATTTTTAAATGACAAGTATTTTTCAGAAGGTTTCGGCAATCGCACACAACACGTATTAGAATGTATGCAGTAAGTTTTATGTTTTTCTAGCATGTCCCGAGTTCTAAAGTAATTTAAACATCGTTCACAAATAAAAATCTTATGATTACGGGTCGATAGTTGTTTTGATAAAAGCGCCGACAAATTTTTGATCCAAGTAAAATGAAAGAGTAGCGGTTCTTCAGATACATCGTTTACGTCCACCTGTGGTTTAGAGTTTAAAGGAAGCATAAGTAGATTTATGACTCTAACATTTGTTTCGACAATAGAACTAAGAGAACAAGGTAAAATTTTTTGTTTTCTAAACAAAACAAATTAATGGATAATTTGTTAAGTTTTTCGAATGTTCTTATACCTTTTATAGTTATGGGAAATTTAATATCATTGCAATTTAAAACATTATGAAAATGAGGATACGAAGATGGTCTATTAGAATTTATCTTGGCGGGGTATAAAGCAGATACTACAGACCAAAGAAAACAGTATGGATCGTCGTTCTTAACATTTACAACAGCGTGTTTCGTTTTTATATAGTTCGGAACCGATACAAAAGTGGAATAACCTACTTTAAGAGGATCATATTTGTTAACATTCACTTTAAGTCCCAAAAGTTCGTGTAAAGCCCAGCCGCTGTCTTTTTCCGCAAATTCTTCTAATTTTGTTGCAAGTTTATCAAACACATGTACTTGATACCACCGTTTTAAATTAGTAGTACGATCGATAACGTTATTTTTAGTACAAAACGTTTTTAAATCTACTTTGCCTGTTTGAGGCTTAATAAAATTGGCGCTTAGAATTACATTTACTTTAAGAAGAGATTCTTTAAGACATTTTTTAATTTTTATATTAAAACATTTAAAAGATTTTTTTTAAAAAGTTAAAGGGTCTTTTATGGTAAGATTTGATATAAAACCGGTGCGAATTCTGTTGTTGAAACACGATTCCACATCTTCCCAAATAACTTTACATTTATTTCGTTTTAAATTTGTCGATAACCCTTTACCTGATTTTATCACTAAAACTTTTTTAAGTTGTCTAAGTTTTAAACGATAAAATTTAAAATACGCTAAACTCGTTTCAATTGAGAAAGGGGATTCTAATATATTTTCTTTGTGTATTTTATTTTTAATTGCTTTACGAACAATTTGTATTGCACTATTAATATAAGCTTTAAGATTATTGATTTCATTTAGCGTTTTTATGTTTTCGAAGTAAACACGCGTCACGGTCAAGTATCGTTTACACAACTTAGATACGGTATCCATTTTTGCACGAATGAATATTGCAAGAGATTCCAAGTTTATTTATAAACTTTTAAAGATTTACGATTCTACACGATGGTATACGAGTTAGTATAGAATTACGAATCCGCTCGATGCTTGACGAAATGTAGAAGATTCACGATCATTAACGATCGTTGACGAGTCCCCACCAATATTGAAATGTGGAAACAGTGCAGTGGGGATAAAAATAGAAGGAGAAAGTTGTATATATTTGAGAAACGTTGGTAGTGATTATCATTCTGTACTGCGTTTTTCAAATTAAAAGGAAAAAATGAATTCTCAAAATGTATTGAGAGCCGGTAAGAATTTTTTAATTTTTAATTACTAACTTAGTTCTAAACCTGTTCATCTTTGCTATAGATATGGTTGTGTGTCCACACAATGAGTTCCACGTTATGCTAAAGCACAGATTAGCTAAACATCTTTGGAAATGTCACCCGGAGGAGACAAAAAGGCAGAGTGCAGTAGACTACAAAAGGAAAATGGCGGAATGGGTAGAGCAACAAAGACAACGTCAACCCATAACATCGATTCCGCCGCCTGTAGTGTTTCCTCCGGGATCATATGAAACGTGGGATTGATATATATATATACTTTTTTTGTTTTATTTAATTTTATGTAATAAATATTAAAAAATAAATAAATAAACAAAATATTACACTTTGTTTTAGTTCTTACTTCATAGTCTGTAAGGTTTTAATGAAAAATGAAAAAAATTTTTTTTATAAAATAATGCAATTATCTTTAAAACTAAAGGGCAAATCAAACTTTTACCTATGTAAAAAAATATGCGTCAGAAGTGACTGAATTTGAAATGTACATTAAAATTCGTTAAAGAATTCTAAAAAAGGGGTGGATTTCATAAGTTTGATAAAACGAAATAATTTACCTAATTTTTTTTATATATTTGATTTACCCACTTCAAATCAAGAAATTTGATATGAAACTCGATATAGTTCTAAAAAGTTTACAAAAACTACCCCTAAATTTTTTTTTGAGAAAAAAATCTAAATTTTTTTTAGTATGTATAATAAATATAGTGTATTATTTTGGCACAGTTAAAAAATTTTTCTATAATTGCAAGCGGTAGTATTTAAAAATTTTTTATCAAATAATGACTCAAAACAATAAATCAATGTGAATGTTTGTTGTAAAATATTAGTAGTATTCAAAAATAATTTTATTTATGTAATTGCATAGTATTTACCAACCAATAAAGAGTAAAAAAAATCATTTCCGCCCCACCAAAAACTGAGGGTAGATTTTTTTGATCATAGTAAATTCAACGATTACTGTCTCAATGTTCCATCGAATACCTTGGACTTAAAAAAAAAAAAAAAAAAAAAAAATACATGCATACATGTATATGCCTAACCTTACATTAATATGTATGTTCTAACCTAACAATAAAAAAATTTCCACGCAGATTTTGTTCTGCATATCAAATTTCTACTTCCGATATCAAATTTCTATTTGCGGTGTCAAATTTCAACTTCCGGTGTCAAATTTCAACGGATGGTGTCAAATTTCAACTTCCGGCGTCAAATTTCAACTTCCGGTGTCCGATTTCGACTTCCGGTATCAAATTTCAACTTCCGGTGTCGAATTTCAACTTCCGGTGTCGAATTTCAACTTTCGGTGTCAAATTTCCACTTCCGGTGTCGGATTTCAACTTCCGGTGTCAAATTTCTACGTTGGGTGTCAAATTTCCATTGCATTGTCAGCAAATTTTTTTGAGTTCATGACCTATGGTGAACCCTTGATTTTTCTGATGAATCAGCAAATTTTTTACAATGAACTTATGGTGTCTACTTTATTTCCGCTTGAAAGTTCAATCATCTATAGTAACGCTGAATTAACTACAAAGTTCATATACCTCGTTTTTTTTTTAAAGTATAACTTTTTGCAGATTCATAATTTTTTTATTATATAAACTAATACTTAATTAATTTAATTCAGTTTTCGTTTAATACTCGAACTATTACCTTTACGATGTCATCTTTAAGTTTAAAAAAAAATCAAGAAAAACGCATCAATGTCTTGCAAGACATTGTGTTGCAAGTAAGTATATTTTTTAAATATATCATTTTTTTAAATATAATTTGTTGAAATAATATATTATCCATTTTGCTACCAAGTCTAATGATATTTTTTATAGAGTGGTGTATGTAGCATGCCTCCGCCGCCTCTGCTGCCTATTAACAATCAGGTAAGATCATTTTTTATTATTTATGTTTGTTCACATTTTAATGTTTGCTTTAATTTATAATAATGTCTTATCGTTTTATAAGTAATTTTAACAATATTTTTGTAGATTGATGAGATCTTAGGTGAGGTTTTCGTGGACGGGCAAGTAAGTTAATTCATTTGTAATTTAAAATTCATTTTAATTAATACCTATTACTGTTATTTCAGGTGTTTCCGAGTCAGCCATCTCAGCAATCTCCTCCTGTCCCTACGTGCGGGGATGATATGAATAAGGTAAAACAATCTTTTCTTTATAATTTTCGATTATTAAATTGCACTCTTTATTTTGTTTCAGTCGCTCGAGCTATTTTCCGACAGCGATTGCGTCATGTTGGAGCCCCATCATGATAACATCCAGGGACACAAAGGTAAAGATTTGGAGATCTTAAAGAATCTTTATCAAGAGGAGGAGGAAGATTTGAGTGCAAATCTGCTAGATGGCCACAGCCAGGCTAGCGAAGACTCGGAAACGGAAATTTTAAAATTGGAGGACATCGAAAAACAATTTATGATTAAATTTAAAGACGCGTATAAAGACATTAAAATAAAATTAAATAATAGTGATAAGAAGAATAGTGTAGCAAAAAGACAAATAAATAAATTAAATAGCGCTATAAATAAACTCAAAAAACAAGTAGAGGTATATGAAAAACAATGTAGTTTAGAATCTAAGAAAAGGACAATGTTGTTGCGTGAGTTGAGAAAATATAAAGTTTATAGTAATAAGTATGGATATAGCTTAGATTAGTTAGTTTCAAAATTATATTTTAGTATTAGATAATGTAATTTTTTTTTAGTAATAAGTATGGGTTTAGTTGGGTTTAGTTTAAAACAGTTTTATGATTATATTTAAAAATTATATTTTTATGTAAAAAGAATAATAAAAAAATTTAACTTTACTTTATTATCTTATTCTTTGAATTAAAATTTCCAATTATTTCTTAACATTATAAATCCGCTATTTGTTTGAAACGAGTTTATTAAATATTACAAAAGCTTTATGAAATTGAAACAACAATTAATAAACCAAATAATTGACGAAATTTAAAAGTGTTTTAGTTTAAAGTAACTTTTCATAATATTATTTATTATCTTAAATCATACAGTAACAGTTATTCAAGTTAAAACAATTTTGAAAACAAAAATCTTCAAATAATCTTAATATAAACTTAAATCACTATGCATTATAAAACATTACTTAATGATATTCATTACCACAATGTCCAAAGATAGTTTTATTTATTTTCATTGTTTTTGCAAATATCCTTAAAATAATTTTTATTTACAAATCGTTTGTTTTGCTTTTTAACATCTTTTATATGCTAATTTGATGAAAAATGTTTACCTCCTTGCTTTTTTACTATTTCATGAACGCAACATAGTACACAGCGACTACCTTCTATGTCCGTCTCCCCTTTACATTTTGGACAGACAAATCTTACAACTACAGGCATGTTGCCTTTGCAGCAGTTAAAACTTTTTTAAATAGTGTAAACATATTACTGCATTTATAAATAAATTTATTAAAATATGTCAAAATTTATCACAAAGTTTATTACTGGCGTTATTTACTTATTTATTTTACTTTTTTCGATTGCATTTGTTAAGTTTTATATTGCTTTCAAATAGTATTTTAATCCTAGTATATAAATTTATTTAGAATACAAAACCAAACTCACAACTATAATTTTTAAACCATGTAAATCATAATAATAATAAACACTTATAATTATAAAATAAAAAAAAGCAAAATTATTTCAAACATTTATTGTTCATTTTATTTTTACATTTTTTAAATTCTTAGTAATTTCATACATTTTAATGTTATTTGATAACTTTTCTAAACCTTCCAAATATAATTGTAATCTTAGTTTATAAATTTTTCTCATGCGCACTCCTTTTCGATTCATTTTTCACTCTAGAACAAAATCAATGTTTGTTGTTTCACCAACGGCTCCTCGGCTCACTAGATAAATGTTTTTCTCCGAACCAATCAGACTATTAATTTGGTTTATATCTTCAATCGAAAACTTGTTAATAAATCTTTGCGGTAGAGGTACTTTAAAATCTTGGCATTCGACAATCACTTGGTCCCTAAATTTACCATTGATTTTACTAAAACACTTAATTTTATACTGTTCATTTATTGATAGACTTCTTGCACTCACATAAGGAACCAAATGAGAAGTTTCGTTCAAGTTTGCAAAAAATGATTCCATTTTAATTCCTTTCTTAAAATTATTAAAACGAATAAGAGTAATTAAAATACTAATATTACTTCTTCACAAATATCACTTTTATATACACACAACAGCATCCCCACCATCACTACGAACTTCTCCGACAGACCTAGAACCGAGCATACCCGAAACAAAACGATAGCAACGAAACTCCACGATCTCTTACCGATCTTACCCGAGTGATCCAGAACCGGCCTCACTATACTACTCGCAGCAGACTCTCCGATTATCTCGACCGAAAACATTGGATGACGCTTTGGTGCATGCTTTGGAGTTTGAAGCAGCAAAACAAGCATCGCAACGAGATGGTCATAGACTCTGCTGTGCTGCTGCAGAAGTACCCGCGCAGACACTGGAAAGCATCGAGGAGATAGCGCGACGAATACTTCGGGAAAGAGGAGTGACAACTTTGAACTGCGACGAGATAGGCCATGTACGACGGCATCTTACCAAACCTAAGAAGAAGACTAGAAGAGCCCTCGAAAATTTGGAACGAGGCGAGCGAAAGAAACAAAAAGTAATCTCATCTAGTCAAACTCCGGAGGTTACAATCCAAATGGCATCGCCTAGAGAGCAATTGCATAGCATTTATCTCGATGGCAAGATCAATGGGAGAAGCGTCCAGTTACTGGTTGACACGGGAGCGACGAAGACCATCATTCGTCCTGACATCTTATTGGAAAACGAGAAGACATCACCAGTAACAGTACGACTTCGAACAGCGACGGGCGACGAAATACCTACTCACGGACAAGTCAAAGTAACCATTGGTTTGGGAAATTGAGTACTCGACCATCGAGCACTGGTAGCCGACATCACGGAAGAAGTTATCCTGGGAATGGACGTGATAAAGAAGTATGGGTTCCATTTGGATATGAAGAACGATGTTCTGAAGATCGACAATGAAGAAATTCCTTTTCATTCGTCAGAGAAGGCAGCCGTGCGAGTCTTATTGAGTGAAGACGTGACTCTGCCTGCAAGGACTGAAAGTGTGGTGATGGCACGCCTGGATGGAAGTCTCTGGGAAGGCTACATACGCGCGATTGAACCAATGGAGGGCGGCTTAGTTGAAAAGGGACTACTCGTTGGCAGAACTTTAGTACGAGTAAAGAAGACAATGCCAGTAAGGATCTTAAACATCAACTCAGATCCTGTAACGCTGAAAAAGAAGACCGTGGTAGGCCAATGCACGCCAGTATCACAAATTGTGAGATGCGTGAAGTCGAACGAAGATACGTCGCCGAAGAAGTGTCCACAACATCTATTGGACATTCTTACCACCAAATGCGAAAACCTCAGCCAAGACCAGCTGGCTAAAGTTAAAGTGTTGATCCAAGAGTACCAAGATGTGTTCGCGCTAGAGAGTGGCTCCAAAGGAAGAACTAACGTAGTGAAACATAAAATTAATACCGGAGACGCTCGGCCGATACGACAACATCCACGCAGACTTCCTTTGGCGAAAAGAGAAGAAGCCGAACAAATAATTACGGATATGGAGAGAGAAGGCGTGATTGAACCTTCAAGTAGTCCATGGGCATTCCCAGTCGTACTCGTGAAGAAAAAGGATGGATCAACGAGGTTTTGCGTAGACTACAGGCAGCTAAACGACGTGACCAAAAAGGACAGCTACCCTTTACCCAGAATTGACGATACGCTGGACACCCTGTCAGGATCCCAGTGGTTTTCTACTTTATATTTAAAGAGTTGATACTGGCAGGTAGAATTAGAACCCAAGGATCGTGAAAAAACAGCTTTTACGATCGGAACTGGTTTGTGGCAGTTCACTGTAATGCCCTTCGGCCTGTGTAACGCTCCTGCAACGTTCGAGCGTTTGATGGAGACCATCTTGCGCGGATTGTCTTGGAAGACGTGCTTGGTTTACCTGGACGACGTGATCGTGGTTGGAAGGTCGTTTGAAGAGCACTTGAACAACTTGAAGGAAGTGTTCCAGAGATTACGTGGGGCTAACCTCAAACTGAGCCCAAAGAAGTGCCACGTATTTAAGAATGAAGTCCAATACCTTGGCCACGTCGTATCTAGAGATGGAGTAAGGGCTGACCCAGACAAAATCCGAGCAGTGCAAGCATGGCCAAGACCGATCGACAAACATCAGGTCCGAAGTTTCCTTGGGTTGTGCACTTATTATAGAAGATTTGTCCCCGGATTTGCCAATATTGCCAAACCATTGACAAAACTAACCGAAGAAAAAGCAGAATTTAGATGGAATGAAGACTGCGAAAATTCTTTTAATCAACTAAAACAGGCCCTAGTCACTTCGCCGATTTTGAGTTATCCACGAGAAGATGGAAAGTTTGTTTTGGATACCGACGCAAGCAATATGGCCATAAGCGCGGTCCTTTCGCAGGTTCAAGATGGACAAGAAAAGGTTATCGCGTGTTTTAGCAAGGTTTTGTCTAGGCCAGAAAGGATTTATTGCGTGACTAGGAGGGAGCTGTTAGCAGTCGTTAAGTCCATCGAACATTTCTACAAGTATTTGTATGGACGAAAATTCTTACTGAGAACAGACCACGCCGCTTTAAAATGGCTACTGCAGTTCCGTAACCCAGAAGGACAAGTAGCAAGATGGATCGAGAGACTGCAAGAGTATGACTACGACACAGAACACCGTGCCGGAAGCAGTCATCGGAACGCTGATGCCTTGTCCAGAAGACCATGTCCGGCGGACTGCAGCCATTGTTCGCGACTGGAAGAAAATGTCGAATGCCTCCGGAGAACTGCTATGGTTGATGATGAGTGGGAACCTGAGCAGTTACGTCGCGAACAAGAAGACGATCCTGAAATAAGACTACTCCTCGACTGGAAAGAAAGCGGCCGACGACCAACCTGGGAAGAAGTGAGTGCTTTGGGCAGAAATATCAAAGCGTACTGGGCGCAGTGGGACTCCTTGATAGTAGAAGACGGTCTTCTTAAGCGATCCCTAGAAAGTGCCGAGGGCACGGGAAACAGACTACAGCTGGTAGTGCCGAAGAGCAGGGTGACCGAAGTGTTGAAGCATCTCCACGATGGGACATCAGGAGGACACTTTGGCATTAAGAAGACGTTGGGTAAAGTGCGAGAACGATTCTACTGGATGAACTGCAAAGAGGACGTCATGAAATGGTGCCGTAAATGCATAGTCTGCGCTTCAGGAAATGGTCCAGCGAGAAAGCGCAAAGCACCCATGAAACAATACAACGTAGGAAGCCCTTTGGAAAGAGTAGCGATTGACATCGCAGGGCCGTTCCCAGAATCCAATTCGGGAAATAAATACATCCTGGTGGCGATGGATTATTTCACGAAATGGACGGAGGCTTACGCCATACCCAATCAGGAAGCAGCTACAGTCGCAGACGTATTAGTAAAGGAGTTTTTCTGCCGGTTTGGAGTTCCGTTGGAATTACACTCCGATCAAGGCCGCAATTTTGAGTCTGGGCTGTTTCAAGAAGTTTGCCGACTGTTAGGAATTAAAAAGACTAGGACAACGCCTCTCCATCCTCAGTCTGATGGCATGGTTGCACGGATGAATCGAACAATGGGCAAGTACTTAGCCAAGGTAGTGTCCGAACACCAAAGGGACTGGGATCAGTACTTGCACCTTTTCTTAATGGCATACCGATCATCCGTTCACGAAAGCACAGGCCAAACACCATCCTGTGTCATGCTCGGTCGTGAGATAAGATTACCATGCGATCTTCAATTTGGGCGAAGACCGGAAGAAGAGGTTGCTGGAGAAGATTACGTCAGCAAGCTGGCCAAGAGATTAGACGAAGTACATGAAGAGGTCCGTAAAAACACACAAATTGCCAGCGACAGGATGAAAACAAGATATGACGTCAAGGCGCAAAATGGTGGGTTTCAACCTGGCGATATGGTCTGGTTGTATAACCCTCAAAGGAGACGTGGTTTGTCGCCGAAGCTGCAAAGGCAATGGGAGAGCCCCTATGAAGTCGTGCAGCGTATTAACGACGTTATATACCGCATCCGAAAACCGCCCAGAGGCAAGCCAAAAGTGGTCCACGTCGATCGTCTAGCTCCGTTTGCTGGCGATAACCACAATCCGCAAGTTCAGGTCCGAACCAGAGTAATAAGTAGCCAATCGAAGAAATGGAGTTCGAAAAGTTTATGAACTTATACGGAGGTTCTGGAAAAGCTAGGTTCGGAGTTACCACCGAGGAACAACAAGACCTGTTCCAGACACAAAAAGATTACGCCATCGCACATTGCGTGAGCGAGGACCTTGACATGTCCAAAGGGGTTGCAGTCGTGTTTAAAAAGAAGTTTGGGCAGCTAAATGAATTACGAAGACAGCAACCGGCAGTCGGAAAGGTTTTAGGACTACGTGGTGACGGACGCTTCGTTTTCTACCTGGTCACTAAGAAATACTCACGTGTCAAGCCGTTATACAAAGATCTGTGGCGAACATTATGGAGTCTCAAGAGACAAATGGAGTTCCATCATGTTAAAATTGGCAGTACCCAAGCTTGGTTGTGGCTTAGACCAACTGAATTGGAGGACAGTTCGAAACATGTTGGAGGTCGTCTTCCGAGGAACAGGCATTCAAGTGTTGGTCTGTAGTTACCAACCGAGGAGAGTATTGGGTCAGGAAAAGTCCATTGACTGTTACTTTTATGGTCAAGGAAGTTGCCGAAATGGAGGAAGCTGCCGCTATCGCCACGATCCCTTTTACCGGTGTCGCATCCAGTCTCCTGTTCTGGGACAGAACAGTCCTAAGAAGGGGGCAGTGAAACGTTCAAGAAATTACTTGCAAACGCAAGAGCTTTCTAGAAGGCTGTTATCTATTTTCTAGAAGTTATAGCAAAAAGTGAGGAACGATCGAGAAAGATTTCCGTATGTCTTTATATAGCGACGAGACAGATCGTAGGTCAGTTATTGTCGAAACGCGAATGCAGCTGTATTAGGAAGATTATCAAGTTGAAATAAATAAGTATCGTTAGCACGCGTGTATGTGATTATTAGTGTAAACAAGTGTGAAATCCGAGGACGTTATCTTATCTTAAGTGATATAAATTATAGTGTAAGTGTTTTTTATTAAATATTATTAGATTTTATTAGTTCGGTTAAATTAAAAGTGTATATACTTATAGATTAAGTAAACGTATTTTTAATCGTTTAAATAAATTAGTTTTCAATAAATAAATACGCAACAATAGTATATCAAACACTTGTTCTTCTTTCGCTAATCATATTTTGTCTACTGGTCATTCTTTTTCTTCTGACCTTAATGTTAAATTTCTTCATTTTTGTAACAAAAGTTCTTTTCTTAATTATCTTGAAATTCATCGTCTTTATAATGAGAATTCGGATGATTGTCTTAAAATGAAATTCTTGATTTATTTTAACTTACTTTTTTCATTTTATCATTTTCCATTTCATATCACCTATGGCTGTGTATTTAATGTCAGTTTGAATTTAAAATTTTTAATTTGTTGACGTTTTGTCATTCAATTTTTATAATTTGATATAATGTGTAAGCTCTTTTAAATGTTTAATTATTTTTGTTAATTTATTTGCTTTTTAGTGTAAGTGATAATGACAATTTAAATTGTTGAAACTAGTTTTATAATAAAAATATAACTGTGGATTGACTTTAAGAAAATATCATATTTTAAATAAATAAATTTTATAAGTTCAATTTAACTGTGGGAAATTCCGTAATCTATAGTCTAATCAGAGATTCATTTCTAAATGTATTAAATGCTTCTGTAAAATATATTAAAATATTCAATATTAAATATTCAAAATATCATTTTTTGGGGCAACCATAAGTAATGGGGAACCCTGTATATTGACAATTTACATTTGATTTAATTTTGTGTACACTAGAAATCCTTAAAATATAATTATCGAATATTTAAGAGAACATAATGTTTCACTAAAACACATATAATTGTGTGTTTTGTAGTAAAAAAAAACTTTTTTTGCAACGCTTCTAAATTCTGTAAAGGACGAAAATTGGTTATCAATATTTTTCTATTCGATTACGTTGAAACCTAGTGTACATAATCACCGTCGGCGAGTCACGAACCGGTATTTTATTTACGTCTTTAGTTTAATAGCAACGAACAGCGTGCGTGTTTGCTTGACGTTAGAATTTGTTACAATTGTTTTCGTTGTTTTTTGCTAATTAATAATTATTTTAAAGTGTTTTTTTTATTTTTTTTATACTTAACAAATGTTATTTTTTATTAATAATCTTAGATATGTTATTTAAACGTGTTATTTAATTTAATATTTTTGTTACTGTTAAATCATGGAATATTCGTGTAGAAGAACTGATTCGTTAATTTCTCTGTAAGTGACGCGAACGGATTTCCTAATAATTATAAACTAATTAACGTTTTTAGTTGCATCGATTATGTTGTTAAAAACCTATCCGAATATGTAAACACAAAAAATTCCTTAAGCCACTTTCCGCTACACTTAAAAACGCGCATGCTGAAAAAATTCTTGGCGTCTTCGTTTTTTTGGTCCAATGTGAATTTCAACGATGCTTTGTCTAAATTGGTGCATCCTTCGACACAACGAATTGATTTAACATTGGTAAATGTTAATGACGATCTACTACATATTCTTAAAGATTGTCATCAATTAAGAGACGTGTACTTGACAAGGGTTAAAAACTACGACTTGACTAGTCAAGGTGAGTTTGACATTGACCCACAATTATAATTCAAGGTATCCATTGAGTGTTACGCTCATTATAAAGGTCATGTTATACAATTCATTTACTTCTAGGATTAATAGAATTTTTACAACCTTTAAAAAATCTTTTTATGCTGCAACTCACTAATTGCCATGCAGTAGACGACGAGGTGATAGATACCCTTTCAAAATGTTGTCCTTCATTAGCAGGATTAGACGTTGGTGGTTGTCGGCAACTAACTAACAAATCTTTAGAAGCAATGTCTACTATGAAACATTTACAATGGCTTAACTTTTCTGGTTCTCAGGTAATTGTATTATCCTATAATTCTAATATAACATCTTTTCGTTGTAGGTTGGTAATAAAGGAGTTGAAACACTTGTTAGTGGTCCTAGTGGTACTAATCTTAAAGAGTTACGTCTATCTAACTGTAATAATATCACCGCCAACGTATTACAATCTGTCATTCAGTTTTGCCCAAACATAGAAGTATTAGTATTTTATAATATGGAGCAAAAAGAATGCACTAGTAAGTATTACGTTTGTAATTAATTATCATAATTTATTCCTATTCTATAGATGAAGAAACTAGTTTACCTTTACACGAAGGCACTTTAAAAAATTTAAAACAGTTAACTTGGACAGTGCAATGGTAAATAGTAATTATGCAATGGTCGTTTTCAGTCGGACGAAATGCTCTAAACACTCAAATATTAGTGTTTATGTATGTTTTAAATTGTTGTTAAGTGGCGTTATCTTTAAAATAGTTGTTTTTTTTTGTACAGTTTTTGTAATAATTTGTATAAACGCATGATAATTATTTGATTTTATTTTTTTCTGTCGCCTCGTTAAGATGGGATTTCAACAAAAAATTTGTTACATTCAGTAGTAGGTATCTTAGATTATTAATACAAAGTACAGCCTGTGTCACATAAAAACACTACCAAGCATAAGGATTGTGTCCAACATTTATAAAATGCCGCAGGGGACGTCTTCATAATGGTCAATGTAAACAAAATGGATAATAGGAAAAAATAATTAACTAAAATGCCATATATAAGAAATAGTACGCCACTGACTATCTGTCCAATTGGACGGAGCTACGTCATATGCGATCGCGTTTTTACATGAGGTGGACTATAGCTAGAATATGTTTATTTGTAGTTATTATAAATTAGTAATATATGATACCTATAATGGAATTTTTGTATTTGTATATATAAATAATTGTTAATTTTTATGTGTCTCAACATTACAATAGCATTTTTATTTATGCGGAAAAATTAAATAAAAAATTAGAATATCACTGATGTGAAGATGTGTTTTTTCTTTAAGTATATTCAAAATTGTCATTAACTTTTACGTGAGATCTTGCATTAGTAGAAGTAGTTCAACTTAAATTGTTTTTTTTTTATTCTTTGAAGGGTAACTGTATCATGCCCAAATAACTAGATTAAAGAGTATGATTCTCAAAGGAAAGTATTGCATTACCACAACCGCATTAGCTTTGTTGTTGTCTCACAAGCAGAGGATGTTGCGTGACTAAATACGAAATCATTAATTTCGAGGCGGATTTTGTTAAGATTATTTTGCAATAAGCTTTAGTCTGATAGACCTAAATGTATTAACATAGAACTTTGATAAAAGAAACCTCGTATTGTCACTGACATAGTTTTTATAAGATCGACGAGAACAATTATTAGTAACACAAGGTCATGGAACTGTTACAGTTTTATAAGAATAAAAAACACAGACATGGCTTTATGTTGTGATTGCAATGCACAATTTGAAGTAGATACAACAAAAAAGTGAATTATTTAGAAAATAAATTAGAACTTCGTTGCAATGAAAAATAATAAGACTTTGAAATTGACACTAATCAAATCTTGCATTAGAGGTACTGTACTAGAAATATGTCGTTCGCGAACGATTCGTTCAAAACGAACTAATCACCTACATGACGCGAAAGATTCGATTCACTAAAGTCGTTCACCAAGTCTTATTAAATCGATAAATGCGCAAATCTTAAAAATAAAAATCTCTTACATTTGCAGTTTGGAAATTATTTTTCAATTCGAATCTCGAATTAAATCGGAACGAAACATACTTTAATTTAATCGGCGTGCGATTAAAAATTGTTCTGAGGTCGAAAAGATACAGTACACTGTTGCTTTTATGCAAATATTTTAGTTAGTAACTTTAATTTAAAAAAAATTGTCAGTTAGATATTGCTTATCGATAAACTGATATCTTTTTTTGCAATAATATTATTTTTTATTCTAAAATATTTCATTTTGTTTATCAACTGTACTGTACTATGCAAGTAATTAACAGTTTCCGTCAGTGGTTTGAGTCTTTACGAACGAATCATTTCAGCAAATCAGTCCGAAAGAATCGATTCTTCAAAGAGAATCGAACTTCCCATCTCTATACTGTACTCTTACCATAGAAACATGCAATTCACACTACAGTGCACTACAGTTGCTACTGACGTACCAACATTCAAGAACTTACAACCAAGATCTAGGTGGCTCTGGTAGGTCCAATTCGCAAAAAAGGCGTGAAGACTATCTTCAATCTGTACAAAAAGCACAATAACGTGCAAGGTATGTTGTAGTTTTATTTAATTAAACTATATTATTTATGAGTTTATTATTAACTACAGTATACAATACATTTATGATTAAATCTAGAACGAATATAACCGTGAGTTGCACTAGCTACTCCTATGACAGTAGTAACCCACACAGCACAAGCATATCCAATGGATATGAAATGTACACACCAACCATGGATACCGGAGGTGCATCGAACATCCATATTTAATATTATGGAGCAAGGATGGAGGTCCACTGGATATATCATTCCGTCACGGAAATATCTTCATAGTATGTCCATAGGACCTCCAGGTGGATAAACATTTTACATCCATATGGAGATATATTGAACAGTCATATGAACGTACAAAATACATACATAAGGAGGTTCAATGAACATTTAATTAAAGTATAATAAACATTCATTTTTTTTATAGAACCTTCATATGTAGGTAAAATATATGTGCATATCTATATATTAACAAAAAATATGGCCACACGTCAAATAAAGTCAATACAAAATGCCAATAGTGATATTTTCCAGATGCAACAACTCCGGTTGGTCCACAGAAAATATGACCACTTGTTCATTTTCACTCAAACACAATCGAACTTTTTTATTTACACATTCTCTCATTTTTCTAGAGCTTTTATCCATTATTTATATTATAGGAATCCAAATACTTACTAAATTAATGTACAGCAAAAGTAAATTCAAATATGCAAAAATACCTTGTCTTTACCCAATAAACACATCTGTACTGTCAATGTACTCCTTAGTCGGCACTTAGAATGCTGGCAATGTACTAAAATGAAGTACACTGCCGGTAACCAGGTGACACACCGGCCGATATATTGCCGAATGAATCTTGCCAATGCAGAAATTGCATCGAACCAATATCGGCAAGTTATGTATATTAATACAAGTTAAATGCAGAATGCCAGTGAAACCTGTGCAATATAATATGTACTTTGCCATCACATAAATAGTGCGCAATTTTAAAAGCATTGGCAATGTTAGCAACTTAACACAAATTAAATGCATACAATGGTATTATCATTTTTAATTTAATTAATAAAACAATTTGGAAACTTAACATACAATGTCCATATACCGTGTGTCCCAACGATCTGGGGGTGGAAGATTACGCCTATATTGTTGATTTAAAAAAATATATTATAACAGATTCTTGTAGTCGACAACGAGAAGCATCTCGTAAAAATATTTTGGTGTATACAGGGTGGCCCATTTTCGAGTGCCACACTAAACTTGTGTTTTTTTAAATGGAATGCCCTATATATTTTTATATATTTGAATTCTCTGTTAAATACTGAGCAAAATGATATTAAGTACTATGGATCTACGACCAACGGTTCCTGAGTTATTAACATTTTTATGTAAATAAATGAGGTAATTGAGTAGGCTCCTGTTCCGCCATCTTTAGATATATCGAAGTGAAATTTTGGTATTTGTATTTCTAATATGTCTAGTATTGACCTATGTACTCAAATTGCAGACTCTTTTCTCTACATATACAGGGTGGTCTATTTTGCGCAATGTTATTTTTCTCAATTTTTTTAAATGGCACACCCTATAATATATTACAGATTTGAATAGAATTTTTTACGAGCTTTCAATAGATACTCACTTTATACTACCTATTCCTAAGTGTTTTTGAATTATTTAGTCTTTAAGTTGAAAATTGCAAAATTTTGTTACTTTTTTTGAATTTTTTTCACATCATAGTAGCCCCATTTCCGCTTGTCCCTTTCTGTTCCTTAGCAACTTAACAAATGAAAGTCTCTTATTGTCAATAGTTTGTGAAATCATTGTTGATAGTAATCTGCATTACTTTGTTAATAACTGGTTATCTACTTATTGTGCGATGAATTTCTCAAAAGAAGAGCTGATTAATATGACTTATGCTTTAGGAGAGGCTGAAAGGAACTGCTTGTTGGCGTCACGAATTTATGAACAAAAACACCCTTTTGCCAGACATCCAAGATCTGAAGCGTTTGAACATCTTCGAGAACGATTTGAAGACACAGGAAATGTAAAATATAAAAAAAGAGATGTAGAGCAACGTACAGTTACAAACGACGAAAACGAGTTGACAGTTTTATTAAGTGTAGAAGAAAATCCTCACGTAAGTGTTCGTCAGATCGCGGTGCAAGTAGATCTTAGCAAAACTTCAATACAAAGAATTATAAGCAAACATAAATTTCATCCATACCGTTTGTGCTTGCATCAAAGCCTACGACCGCAAGATTTCGCAGATCGCGTCGCATTTTGCAATGCTATTATAGAAAAAATTAACCAACAACCCAATTTTATTGACTTTGTGCTATTCAGCGACGAAGCAAGTTTTAATAACGTAGGAGTCGTTAATAAACATAATATGCACTATTACACCGTTGAAAATCCACACTGGGTATGACAGATAGACTACCAGAATCAGTGGACTGTGAATGTGTGGGGTGGTATTATCAATACGAATGTAATAGGACCTTCCTTTTTCGATGGTTCCCTGACAGGCGAAAAATATCTGCAATTCCTTCACGAAGATTTACCACAGTTGCTTGAAAATGTAAATCTACATACTGGACAAACTATGTATTACCAACATGATGGAGCCCCGCCGTACTACCATAATCGAGTACGTCGGTATTTAGAACATTGGCGCGAAGATCGGTGGATAGGTCGCGGTGGTCCCATTGCTTGGCCAGCGAGATCAACCGATCTCACTCCCCTAGACTTTTTTCTTTGGGGATATGTAAAACAGGAGGTGTATAAGGATTTGCCTACTACACCGGCCAATATGAAAGTTCGAATTGGAGAGGCCTTTCGAAGAATTCGAAGAACTACCTTTCAAAATGTCAAAACAACTTTCACTAGGCAATTGGCACTGTGTATTGCTGAAAATGGAAACATTTTTGAACATTTAATATAAAATTTATAATTCATTGTGTCCTTTAATTCCATTTTAAAGATTATGGTTATACTGTTCCGTTTTAC
Source organism: Aquatica leii (assembly GCA_035610365.1). NCBI lineage: Eukaryota > Metazoa > Arthropoda > Insecta > Coleoptera > Lampyridae > Aquatica > Aquatica leii. The sequence goes on from CM069432.1 coordinate 258,182,353, forward strand.
GAGTAAATAATAGTTCCCCTTCTGTAGTCTATTGTTTCATTGTCCTAATTTATTTTATAGACCCTTATTGTGACAAATTCAAGAAAAGTAACAAAATTTTGCAATTTTCAAATTTAAAACTAAATAATTCAAAAGCACTTAGAAATAGGTAGTACAAAGTGAGTATTTATTGAAAGCTCGTAAAAAATGCTATTCAAATCTGTAATAAAATATAGGGTGTGCCATTTAAAAAAATTGAGAAAAATAACATTGCGCAAAATGAACCACCCTGTATATGTAGAGAAAAGAGTCTGCAATTTGAGTATAGAGGTCAATACTAGACATATTAGAAATACAAATACCAAAATTTCACTTCGATATATTTAAAGATGGCCGAACAGGAGCCTACTCAATTGACTCATTTTTTTACATAAAAATGTCAATAACTCAGGAACCGTTGGTCGTAGATCCATAGTACTTAATATTATTTTGCTCAGTATTTAACAGAGAATTCAAATATATAAAAATATATAGAGCATTCCATTTAAGAAAACACAAGTTTGGTGTGGTACTCGAAAATGGGTCACCCTGTATACCACAAAATATTTTTACGAGATGCTCCTTGTTGTCGACTACAAGAATCTGTTGTAATATATTTTTTGAAATCAACAGTATAGGCGTAATCTTCCATCCCCAGATCGTTGGGACACACGTACTGAAAAAAATTAAAAAAATATAAAAAACCTATTTACATTGTAACAGTTCATTTTATATGTTTATACAATTAGTTAGGCAATAGTTTATACATAGGTGTAGTAACGTAAATTTTCTTCTTTCCAAAAATATTCTTATTTTTCGTCCACTATCAACGTCCTCCAAAAGGCGTTATCTGGAGTGAAAGTTAGTGGGTTTGGGTCAGTCCTATATTATTTGTCAAAGGTATCAATGCCTGATTTTGTTGGCTCGTTTAAAAAAACGGATTTCGCCTGGCAAATAAATAATTTTTACATTAGCAAAGGTTGATTTTAGTAGCTGCTACTGTATTACCTAGTTAGGGAAATATTAGGACGCTCTCTGTAAAATTTTGGTCTTCGGTTTTGTTTCGATATTCCACGCTACGGTAAGAAGAAATTTACAATTAGTTGGTAGTCATTTAATTATACTTAAGTTAAATTTTAGAAGTACTGTAAGGTGTACGATGTCATCCTTGATAAAACTTATTTAGTTCGGCAAGTTTCCAGCCATAACACCTGGGTTAGTATCATCCTATCATTATTGTGATAAACTAGCTTGACCTATTACAGCCGTGTCCAATTGTGTCCAATACTTATTCTGGTCGCGATGGAATGCGTTGAAGTTCAGGGCTGTCGATCCTCTCATTTTTAAAGTTATGTAAGATCCCTGATTACACCGACTCACCCCTTTATGCCGATAACTAAGGTCAGTGACGATCCAATTTTTTACGACCGCACCAGTACTTCCTGGAATTGTTATTCTTGAGCGATAAGTGTTCGTGCTAAAGATGAAGCACCTAACCTCTTATTATTAATTTTATAATTAGTTTTACTTACCTTGTTAAGCGGCGTTACCGGTCCTTGCCTTATGCTTAAATACGCGTGTTTTAATTACACAATCAAATATATAATTAATTACTTTTTCCTTGCGGTAAACCAATTAATCTTCCTCGTTCGCGCCTAACGTTTAACTCCCGTACAAGTAATAAACGTAAACTTCAGTAAACTTGACCTACGAAGGGTCGTTTGAACTACCGAACGGTCGGTATATTATTACACATAAATTAATTCATATACATAAATAAATATATATATAGATGGTATCATAATACATAAGCTTATGTGAGTCACCTGCTTTTTTAAACCTTTATTGTAACTACTAAGCTCTTGTACAGTTTTAAACTGCGGATGAAGAAGCTCATCGATATAGTCGCGCTAAACGTGCCCGGTAACTCGTTCATTATAGTTTGTCGTTAATTCTTGTATATATATATATAATTAAGATATATTCCAGTTCATTACAATTTAAATTAAATGGGGTTATCGAACACTCTTTTGTTTTATCCGCCGTTTTACTCAAGTCTCTAGTGATTCACCTATGCAACCAGAAACTCCTACGAATTCGTGTGATTCGGCGAATTCTCCTTTCTTTGGACGTTTATTGAATCTGGCGCCCTTAACCTATTCTTTATCATTTTATTATTATACGTCTCCCCTTGGCGAAGCGCGTAAGTTGAGTGCGAATTCTAGTATACCCGCAAAACGCACAACTGCCCAACGAAACCCACGCCTGAGCCAGTCGGCAATACATCTTCCCATCTTCCGGTTAGCAGTTTTTGAAGGCGTTACTCAGCCCCGTTAAGATTCTTGAGATTGAAAAACTAGACGGCTATTTTGTAGCAAACCCCGCCACAACATTCATTCTGTGCTTATGTTTATTGGCGTCTTTCGTACCCACTACTCCTGGTGTTTATTGCTTGTTGTAAAGCTGCACCACAATTTGAATTTTTTCTTATGGATACTGTAAAATAAAAATTACATTGTAATGCTACTCAAATAACTTATGCACTTTTTTAGCAATTTCTAAACTAAATTTTAAAGTTTTTGAAGTAATTATGAAGAATTGCTTTGTAAATAGTCGTGAAATAAAATACAACACGAAAGTCAAGTTTGGCAGTAATGCACTTGAAATCACATTACGTTAATATACATATAAAGTTAATGTTTTAAGTTTTAACCTATAAACTATAAAATACTCTGAAGCCTCTTACCATAAATGAAATTTAAAATATTTTTACAAATTTGTTTTGCTTGATCCAGACCAATTACTTGGTTAAAACATGTCTCGTTTGCTGTATCTTTTCATCCAACAAAGTAGATTGAATCGATCTAAAAAAAAATTTCAATTAAATAAAACTCAGCAATAAGAATAATGAATTGGGAAATTGTAGATAAACTGGTAATAAACTCACAAACTGGCTCTTAGATTACAAATTCCAAAGTCATTATATTTTTGATCGAAAACGTGTTAGTTTTTAGGTTATATATTTATTATTAAGAAATAATTTATATTTGAATTTAATACTTACTTATTTTGTTTACCCATCCATCCTAAATGATGAAAAACAAACACATTTTTTCGAAATTTTAAAGCACAAAATGGTTTGCATACTATAAATACAAGCTAAACAAAAAGCCAAAAAGTTTGCGTGTGCAATAATTCAATATACGCGAAAACCTTGGCGAAAACAAACGAACAACGAAGAAAGTTTAAATTAAACCACGCCAAGTGTTTTTTTTCATTTTTCAATTTTTCATTAAATTTGTTGTTGCATGTTAAATATTTACTACAAATGTTAAATTTTAGAGAATTTAATTATTTCTAAATAATTTTGATAAAAAATAGCAACTCACAAGATTATGTAACATGATACATAAAAAAAAATGTTTCCGAACATAACACTTATAACACTTAAGATAATCCTATTTCATAGATATCCATGAATGTATATAAGGTGCATATACATTGGATATTAAACTACGGATGTACATCAATGGATATTATATGGATAAATATGTATATCCATTGCATCTCGCGTGCTGTGTGGGAACGTAACTGCATGTACTGTACATGATGTTGTTGCCTTTGGTTATACCACACACCATGCATCCGCACATCCCCTTTTCTTAAGAGTATAACTATAAAAGTTTACATTGTTTTATTTCATTTATTTTATTCACAAATTCAATCTCCGAGGGTGTTTAATTTTTCTACCATATAAGAAGAAACTTTGTTATTTTGATTTTAATTTGTTGATCATTTCTATTACAGTTTTTTTTTTCTTCTGTAAATTTGGTGACAACAAATAACTTTCATTTTGTTTTACCGGTTTAATGAATTTTCTATTCCTAATTGATCCGTTATTTGTTCTCACTTTATAAGACCTATCTCTAAATTTATCTATAACTATGCCAGCTACCCAAACGCCTTTTGGATTTAGTTGTATGTATACATTGGTTTTTAAATCTATATTTCTCAAATTTCTTTTTCTAAATTGTGAAAATGTTTCTGCTTGAATTGACTATTCTCTATCTGTTTCCCGTAATTTTTTACAATTTTAGGTTTCAGCATTTTTTATGTACATAGTATAATTGTTCTAAGCTTTCTAGACATTAGAATTTCTGCGGAAGACGCATTTTCAAGAGTTGGTGTATTTCGGTAGTTTAAAAGAGCTAAATTTAAGTCTTTTTTGTCTTCTATTACCTTTACAAACATTTTCTTTGCCGTCTGAATGTGTCTTTCCGCAATACCATTTGACTGTGCATTTGTAGGACTCGACGTTATGTGTTCGAATTCCCACTCACGCGCAAATTGTTGGAATTCACCTGACTTAAACTGTGGTCCGCCATCCGATACGATGGTTACTGGTATGCCATGTCTCGCGAATATTTCTTTCATTTTATCTATAACATTTTTACTTGTTGTATTTGTATAAAGTGTAATTATTTCCGTATATTTAGAATAATAATCGATTAACAATAAATAATTTATTCCGTTTATTATGAATAAATCACAGCCTACTTTATTTCACGGCAAATTTGGAATATGATGACATTTAAGAGTTTCTCTATTCAACGAATTTGAATATTTTAAGCATAAATGACAGTGCTCTATTTTTTGCTTAATTTGGTTTGACATACCTGGCCAAAAAGGAGATTCTTTTGCCATCGTTGTGCCTAAATGACTGTAGTGACCCTCTCTACCATTTCGTTTCTCATGCTTTTTGGAGTTACTAAACATTGTCCCTTATAAACTAAATTATTTATTACTGTTAAGTCCGCTTTGTATTGGGCGTATGGTCTTACAGTATCTTTTAATTTGTTAGAGTTTTTTGGCCACCCGTTTAATATTACCGCCTTTAATTCTTCTAATTCTGCGTCTTTTTCAGTTTCGATTTTGAATTGTTTAATTTTTTCGGGGGTTGCTTGTATCTGTTGAGTTATAAGACAGATATGAGCATGCATTTCTTCATCTTCTGCGTCTTCTTCTGATTCTGTTAAATATGCTCTTGACAGAGCGTCTGCTAATATTAATTGCTTACCGGGTTTGTACCTTATTTCTAGATCATACTTTTGTAGTTGCAACATCATTCGTTGTAATCTAGCTGGGCACTTGTTTAAAGGTTTTTTAAATATGGAAATTAGTGGTTGGTGATCGGTTTCGACCGTCACTCTTTTTCCGTACACGTAAAACGTGTCACTCCGAAACAAATAGCCACAAGCTCTTTCTCGATTTGTGCGTATCTAGTTTGAGTTTCTGTCATCGATTTTGAAGCATACGCGCATGGAAGACCATCTTGCAATATTACTGCACCTAAACCCGATTTTGACGCGTTTACCGATATGATCGTATCTTTATTTATATCGAAAAATTTTAATACGGGACTTTTGACCAATATTTCTTTTAATTCTGCCAGAGCTTTTTCGTGTTCAGCGTGCCACTGAAATTCTACATCTTTTCGTAGTAACTCGCGCAACGTAAGTTAACATACCTAAAACGCGTTGTACTCCAGCTTTATTCGTTGGACTAGGCATTTTTATTATTGCCTCTATTTTACTTTTATCGACTGCAATGTCCTGATTAGAAATAATGTGACCCATATATTGAATTTTTTCCTGCGCACATTTACATTTGTTTTTATTGAATGTGACGTTATTTTCTTTCGCGATTTTTAAAACACGTTCTAGACGTTCGTTGTGTTCTGTTACGTTTTTACCCCACACAACAATGTCGTCTATATAGACATCTACTCCGTTACCTGCAAATAATTCTTTAAATTTAGCTTGGAATACTTCCGGAGCTGATTTTATGCCGTACGGCAATCTATTAAATTTATACCTTCCGAATCGAGTGCCAAACGTGCATAAATCCGCGCTTTCTTTATCTAATTCGATTTGATAAAACACGCACGGAGAGAAATATTATGCTGAATTTAATCATTACAATTTCATATTTAAAGCATTTGCTTTTTTTCTAAAATTGATTCACATTCAAATAAAATTAAACCTACATGTTCTAAAACTTAAATTAAATTTCTTATTGCAATCCAAACATGTTTTTATTAAATCATTCATAATTATAATGATACAAGTAAAAAATTTTTGTTAAAATTAAGACTACAAATTGATCAAATTCAACTAATTATTATAAGAAATCATATCAGCGATTAAAATACGTAATAAATTACTACGAAACCACAAGTAGGCATTCAAGTAAGCATTTATGTTATCACTATTTGTTCCACGCTGGTCTAAAATAAGGTATCAGCAATTTAATTTACGTTAAGGTTTGCAATATGTGCTAAACTTTTTGCTAAAGCTGTGGCAAAGATAAATTAACGTGTACCATGACTCCGACAGTTTTTTGTTTGAAATTATACGACATGGATCCATCATTTTATAACAAGTTGCTTGCAGCATATAATCTATAACTCACTACATCAATTAGTGAATGATTGGAAACTATCAGAAACTTACAAGTAAGTATTGACTCCCAACGCTCTGATTTTGAATATTGTTCACTGTCGTTATATGTTAGAATTATGTCGCAAAGCTTGCCCATTTTTTGACATGTATGACTTAGTTTTTTGCAATGAAATGAAATTATCGTGCATTTGCTTTTCTTTTAGAACAAGAAATTGATGTTACATCCCTTGTGTGCCTAACGGAAAATGATTTGGACATATTTAAGGAAGGTGAATTTGGGTTGATTGTAAAGTTTAGTAGTTGGAGAACCCTTTTGACAGAAAAAAATAACTTTCCAAAAGTACAAGAAGATTATTTAACTCGGATGGTGTAGATTTGACTAATATTCTAAGTGTAACATACTATTAATGCTGATGCGTGTACATATTGGTGTCAAGGACAGTATTATTTGTATAGGTAATATTACCAATAATTATAAATTTTAATGTAATCTGGGATTAAACCATAAACTGTAGTGATGATAAAATATAACACATTTATTTTGAATTTAGCAAATAAATACGTTTAAACTATGTGTATATTTACTGAAATCATTCATACCCTGAAGCTGCACAAAAGCTAACATTATGACACTGCGTGCTTAAATTAATACGAAGTGTTATTACTATTAAACTTATTTATGATAAAACGCAACAATCAACAGAGGTAAGAAAAAGCAGTACTTGTCATAACTATGGTTCTTCTCTACGATCACATTAGGCAACTTTTGAATGATAAAAGAAAACAGTGTTTTCTTAAATTGAGATATTATAAAATCTATACAATTCTTTTTCAAAATATTTGTTGTAATAAAATGAAAGCTTTATTTAAGCGTACATCGGCTTGACTCAAAACCAACAGCCACCCAACAGCCTATTTGCATGAAATATAGCTGTTTTTGCTTTATTACAGTAAACTCTTCTCTCCGTGTGGCAAGCAGTTTTCTATACAACTATTGACCATTTGTGACGTGCTTTCTAACGTTGACGCAGCTCGTCGCTTGATACTACCGATACAATGGGTGCATTCAGCCGACTCAACTGTTGTGGAACAGTTCCCGATTTTCGGCTGAATACGGCCGCTCCGAGTTCGCTACATTGGTAACAGTTCCGGAGCGGACGCCATTTTTTGTAGCGAAAATAATCTACGCTCTAATCTAGCAGTTCCCGCTACATGTCTACTACTACATCCATTACAATAATTCCTTTGACCAAAATGTTTATTTAATTAACTTATCTCCACAATAAACAATTACTTATAACCGTTTGTTGAGTTGTCCAATACATACACAGAATTTTATAAAAACTGGTACATGATGAATCGCTTGAAAATTGAAATAATAGAAACGACAATATTAGGTTATGTGCAAAGAACGGCAAGGTTAGGTTATTTAGTTGTAAAATATTATTGTTTAGGGACTTTTCGTTTATGGACAGCACTTAGTCACTACTTAGTCATACATGAATTTTGAGCAGCCAGCCGATTGACAACTGTTGTAAATGTAGCGCAGGATCTGTAGCGACTTGAGATCTATCGGCTGAATGCACCCAATATCAGCTTTGACTTTAGCTACATTTGCCTCATGAGAGTGGTCATTAACAAAGTGAACTACATTTGCGTCCCGAACATGAATTCTGCACTGTCCTCTCCGTTCGCATCGCCAGAACTGCGTCAAACCATCTTTCGAAACATTATCCAACACATATATATGAAATCTTCATTCACGAACTTGGTTTTGTTGCGCTGCGATATTATATTTGTTATATCCGTGGCTCAATGTAACTGCGCAAAAACTAAACGTCTGACAGCTAAACTAGCTTTTTTTTTGTTGAAAATATTTAAAATGACAGAACAAATGTATAGTCTTACATAAATTGTTTACCTGTTTCTTTTAAATTGGGTGAAAGGGATGTGAATTTCCCGGTAGAGAGGATCTCAACTCATTATCTTATAATTATGTAAACTAATTTTAACAAAACCATTAAATTATTTGTTTATTTCGGAAACCCTTATTTTAAGATCGCATAATTACATTTTAATGATAAACGTTTCAAGGTAAAATGGCAAATTTTTGCTTTGTGTGCCAGATAATATATAGATTTTTTAACGATGTTACTGTTATTAAACGTTAAAAAGTTATTAATATATTGTCTATAAATATATAAAAATGTACTAACATTAGAATGTCTTCCGGGTTTGGACCGTGTCATTGTTGTTGCAACCGAAGCTGCCAACGTTTGGTTTGAAACCATGATAACTTCGATAACTTCAATCGCGATCATGGTTTCGAACTATCCCCTCTTTGGTTCCCGGTTATTAGTCATTTATCGAAAACACGCCCCCTAGCAACCATAACCCAATCCGTGACGACCCTTTTCCTTTAAATACGGAGACTATTTCTTTTTAAGTCACTTCAACGGAGTTTAGAATCTCGCTTGGTTCACAAGTTGATTACCTAACTCGGTAGTGGTTCTTTGTTAGATTTTTGTTTGCTTTTTCAAGTTATCGTTTTCTTTCTTACCTTTTCAGAGTTTAGATTATGGCTGGTTTCACAAGTGGATAACCTAACTTTTGAGAAGTTCTTAGTTAGATTTCGATTGCTTGTTTGAGTTTGGCGATTTATCTCACGCCCTGATGAAGCCCCTTACGAAAGTGGGCGAAACGTTGGCAGCTTCGGTTGCAACAACAATGACACGGTCCAAACCCGGAAGACATTCTAATGTTAGTATATATTCCGGCCGTGGAAGCCTTCGCTATTACATACAAAAATGTGATTATATAATTAATATTAAAAGTAAAGGAGATAAACAGAAAACTTGTGGAACCACTGTGCTTCATCGTTATAACGGCGTTGCGGCGAGGTGTCGGCGGCGACGAGTTGTCCCCGCGGTGAAATGGTGGCGGCGAGATGGCGACGGCGAGTTGTCTGGTGCCGCTCCAAATACCATAGAAGAATTGCGACAACAGCTTCAAATAGCCTGGGATGAGATACCCCAGAAGGGTAACTTCTTGCATACAAGCACGTGGTGATGTTACACATTAATGAAATTCTTTCAATAAAACGTTGTGCTGCTTCTTCCAAGTTGTAATCATTTATTTGTCTATATATAACAGTTTTACATACAATATTTTAGCCTTCCACGTCTACTCCTTCTATGTGGTGCATTTTATTTGAAACCCAGTGTATTTCTTGCTACTAAATAAGCAAAATTTAAGCCAATAAAAGTTATATTGTCCTGAAATCTTTATAAACGGAAATTTATTTATACAATGATCATTAATATTCACTTTATGTTTACGAATTATTTCAATTTACGTATTATTCAAATCGGAAATTGCATTACATCTTACATGTTTGCAGTGTTTTAGCGAAGTACCTTGGTAGTTCTTTTGTGAACCTTGTGTAATCGAATGCTTATTTGTGCTTTTTTAAAAACATGTTTTTAAACTATTTATAATTTATATAATTAGACTCTTTAACACTTCTTTACTCAATAAAATTCTATAAGTTTTTGCAATAAAATTTTCGAAAATTTGTTTGATCTGGGCTTGTTTTCAGTTTTGATCGTTTGGATCAGTTTGGATAATAAATAAAAATGACCAGTAAGTATAAATAATAAATTTTTATTTTTTCTAAACGGAACAATGCATAAATAATAAATTTTTCATTCAAGAAGGGACATAAAAAGTATTCAGTTTTTTTTGGCGACGTTTCGTGCACTAAATGTGCATTTCTTCAGGCCACTGCAATTTATTATAGTAAGTAGGTACTACAACTATCTGATCAAGTAAGGTATAAATTATCCAATTACAGATGTAACAAGCAACACTAAACGTAAGAACGTAAGTTTCAAAAACATGTTTTTGTTTTTATATGCCTCTCTTTGAATTCAGAGTTTAAATTTATTAATTAGAAGTTAAATAAGGAGGATAAAAAAACCTTACCGTTCAATGCATAAATACGAAATTGTATAAAACTGTTTATTTGAAAAATTGACCATCATAAAATATGGTTTAACTAAACTAAGTAGCTTATTAGACGTTTACGAAAAAGTAATTGTATTTAAATTCTGACAATTTGTACGTCCTCGAATATATTGTCAACTCTGAGACAATGACCAAATGATGTTGAACATTCTAGACACAGATAACAAAAATATATAATAACTATTCAAAGAAAGCTGAAGTCAGTTTTACGAATCGAATCGTAAAAAGACTTTGTTGGTTTAAATAAGTTTAAGTCTTTAACGCGTGTGCTAAGATAAATAAATGCACGTGCTTTTTATACGAGGCTTGTTCAATTGAAACCCATTTTTAGTTAGATTAGCTTTGGAAACAATTGTAATCACTCAACTGCCGTTTTGCAATGTTAGTTGTGTTTGTTAACGTCACACTGATCAGTTCCTATCATTGGTATTTGACAGCGATTTTAAGTTTTGTGACTTTAAAATGGCGTTTGTTGTTAACAATCCGTCCAAATATAATCAGCGTGCGGTCATTTAATTTATGTGTGCTGAAGGTTCATACGCGAATGCAAGCAGTGTATGAAAATGCATGTTTTGCGTATCCAAAAACTGTCAAGGAATCGTGTCGAAAATTTAAGTGGAAGAGAGGAGACAAATGATAAGCCACGACCAGGTGCATTGCGTACTGCATTAACAGACAGGAATGTGGTATGTGTGGAAGGCCTGATTAGAGAAAATCGTCGAATTTCAATTAAAGCGATTTCAAAAAATGTTGGTGTGAATACCTGTAGAATCTATGCATAGTATCGTACACAAACTGGGTTACAGGAAAGTTTGTGCGCAATGGGTTCTTCATCTTTTGTCGTAGGACCAAAAAACTAGCAAATGGGCTTATAATTTGCAACATCTCACGGAATACAAGCAAAATGGTAATTTTTTTTCGTCAATAATTGCTGGCGACGAATCTTGGTGTCATTATTTTAAACCATCCAGTAAGCTGTCATCAATGCAATGGAAACACGCAAATTCTCCGCCACCAAAGAAGATTTTAAAGTTCAACCTTTTGCAGACAAGGTCATGTTAACATTTTGTTCGACCATGAAGGCCTCTTGCTCATAGAGTTTACAGAATCTAGAGTGCATATTAAAACAAACCTGTATAATGAAACTTTGAACAAGCTCCATCAAGCAGTACCACGAAAACGTCCAGGGAAGCTCTCACGTGGTGTCATTCTGCTGCACGACAATGCTCGGCCTCATGTTTCCAAAGCAGTGAAAGAAAATCTACAACGAAAGATTCATTGCCTCGCGATTTTCACATCTTTGGGCCACTGAAAAAGACGTTAAAAGGTAATCGTTTTCAGTCGGACAAAAAAGTACAAAAAATTCTTCGAGCCACAAGAATTCTTTAAGCAAGGTATACATCGGTTGGTGAGAAGTGTGATATGTGCCGTAATTGTACTTAGTGGTACTTATTTGTAAATATATTTGTCAATAATTTTTTTCTGGACCAAAGATGGGTTTCAATTGAACAAGCCTCGTACAAACAAATACCGGTTTAGATAAACAGAAGTTATCCACAGATATTATCTTTCGAATAATAGTATTAAGTGATATATAAATTAATGTAAGTGTTTTCTTAAATACCGTTGCATTTTATTAATGTTAGTTAAAATAAATCGTGTAAATATTTTGTTTATAAATAAATTAGATTTAAAATTCGTTACAGTGGTGTCAGTGTGGAGTTCGCCGTTTTAAGGCGTAAACAGAAAGTAATTTAATATTGCTCCTGTAATAAAAACGTTTGTGATAAATACGTGCCCGCGTGTGTTTGTTTATAGAGTGTAATTATAGTTTTTGCAGTTCGTTAAACTAGTGTATTTATTAATAAAGAATCGGGCGTCATTAGAATTTAGTGTTGTTAAACTTTTTATTCGTGTTATAATTTATCAGATTGCCAGATTGACACGGCTTGCGTATCCTACAGCAGGAGATACCTTCCTGGACCAGTTGGCTATTCAAACCTTTGTGGACGGCTTCCGAGACAGCAAACTCTACAGTTAGCTCGAGATTGGACGATGCTTTAGTGCGTGCCTTAAAGTTTGAAGCAGTAAAACCGGCATTGCACCGACTTGCGTTTTTCTTCAATTCAAATTAAATTTAATAATCATTTGTGCATTTACCACAGCATTGGTTTTTTACGCAGTAGAATTATTTGAAAAAGTTTGACACGATGGAAGCAAATGGAAGATTTGTGGAAATTCCTCAATATACTCTAGACGAAGCGGCTGCAGCAAGTAGTGAACTATTGCCTATGAAAATAACGGTACGATACATAAAAGAATATGAAGTTTTTACAACGTGGAGTAAGACCAAAAATGTGTGTGACATAAATAAAGGAATTTTGCTGTGTTATGTAACGAAGTTATGGAAAATGTTTGCACCGAGTACATTATGGGCTAAAATTTCTATGCTAAAAACCTATTTAAAGCACTCTAGGTTGTTTGTTATTATTACAAGTTGCCGTTATGTACTTGCAGATATGAAAAAGTTTTTACTTTGCTACGCAGTAAATCTAAATGCTATATACCAAATACAGCAAAAATATTGATAACCGAAAAAATGACAAAATATCTACTCCAAGCATCGGACGAGCAAGATCTGCTAGAAAAAGTTATTACTATATTTGGAATATTTGGCGCTTGCCGACGTGAAGAACTCCTTTTGTTGTGTCGAGACAAAATTGAAAACGCTGGTTAATTTTAATTGTTAGATTGGAGGCTATAAAAAACACGTCTACATGGTCATGTGGCACATCGTTAAAAAGCTCTTAACAATGGGAATTCAAACCCAAAATTTTAACAAAATGATGATCTTTTCAATGAGTCACTTTTTTTCATTTCTGGATCGCATAACAAATTTTAAAAAAACACTTGAATTTCAAAGAAGCAAATTTTATTTCTGTAATAAAGTATAATCAGACATATGATAAGACAGCTAATGATCACCGGAGATGTTCAAACTGTTTCTTGTCGGCACTAGCCAAGACAGACGTAGACGCGGTACGTTGAATAATCTCTTGCTCTATGTGTCGCATTTCCACACGGATCCGGTTTTTAAGCTTATCTAAGTCATTTTGCTTACTTAAATAAAAAGTCGAGTTATGTAAGATCGAGTAAGCGGACAGGCCATTCAATTGTTTCTCTTCGTCCTATCCATTTGCTCAGAAAAACTTTGTTGAAGTACCTCCTAACAACTTGAGCAATATGTTACCGAACGCCATCTTGTTGAAACCAGATTCTGAAGTGGGGTGAGTCTGGACCGTTTTGATCTGGAAACAACTCTGCCAATGCCGGTTCCAGTTAGAATCTTAAAATATTTTTGTTTGACCAGTATCTACAATTATGACGAATTACTTTACGATTGATCGCACAAGTTGCTTCGTCACTAAACAGCACATTGTTTAGTAAACTTGGATTATCATTGGATCGCAGCCTTAATTCTTCACAGAACTCAAATCTACGGTCAAAGTCGTCTTCCTTCAGCTTCTGAATTTTATGGATTTTGTAAGGATGAAACCGCTATTTTTTAAGTAACCTTTTGACTATGGTACCGCCGACTGCGTTATCCCGGGTAAAGTTCCTTGTTAAAATGTAGGGGTTGTCTTAAGTTTCCAGGAGAATGTTCAACTTAGTATCTTCTTCAATTGTTGGACGATCCTGAAAAAGCCTGTTACCTACACTACCAGTAGACCACAATTTTACTTACTGTTGAGCACGAAATTGGTATATGGTTTGGATTTGTTGTTGGCAAGTTTCCCCGTGGGTCGCATTTGGTCATCAAAACCAACCATAATGAAAATTTGGATTTTCTCTTTTTCACTTGAATAAATCATTCTTGCGGTGCGTTTTCAACTGTTGTTGTCTTAATCGCGATGAAATGTAAAATGAATAATTCTTGTGTGCTTAGGTTATTTAAATGTTTCAATAAAACATTAACTGTCACTAACTTGATGTACTTAATGTAACTTAAAAAATACGGTGTAACCGAGCATTAATGTCATAATTAGTATTTAGGTAAGTGCAAACCAATCAAATGTTTTAAAATTTAAGATTTGAATTTCTATTGTTACAAGCTTTTCAGTGCCACATGACCCCCTTTTCCGCTTACATTTTTTTTACAAAATGGCGCGTGGCCGTTATAGCAAGTTTTTGGTAAAATTTGTTCATGCTAAAATGTGCCCAACAAAAAATAGAAATCCACCTGTGCGAGAAATTTCTCCAAAAATTACTTTGGAAATAATTTTAGACCACCCCTGTATATACTCAGGCAACAAGCTGACGTCATATGACAACATTGACACGTCTTTATGAAGTTTGGTGCGCAATTTTGACGTTAATAAAACGTAATGTGCTGCTTGGGTAATGTTGTATATATAAGTTTAACTTTATTTGTTGCTTACGCTTACAAATTGGTTCGTGCTTCCCATATTTACAATTACTACATTACATTCTATTTACATTATTTTACATTTTTTTTAATACATTTTATTATCCCTCTTTTCCTCTTAACTTTTTTCTCCTTTTCCATACTTCTTCCATCCACTCCGCTCCATTTCCGTTTTTGTCTAAGATTTCCTCTGTTTTTATAACCTCTTCTCTTAATTCTCTACATTTATCTCTCATGTGGTTAAGGTCCTCCGTCTGTTCTCCACATAGTCTGCACATCTTTTCTTCTTCTATCATTTTTTTATTTTTGTTGTTTTTATTCTCTATATACTTTAAATATTTTGGCACCCCTTTACCCTTGATATCTTTATAATTCCTATTATATCTCCCCTTTTTTTCCTTGTCCATCTTTCTTGTTTTTCGATGTCCCTATCTCTCCTTATTATTTCTTCCCTTACCCCTACTCCTTCTTCTCTTAATCTCTTCACTTCTTCTCTCGCGTACGCGTTTCTTTTGTAATACTCTTCTCTGTCCTTCTGCCCGTACTTCACTTTTCCTCCCTTTATGTGTTTCCAATATTCTTGCAGTATTTTGCATTCTGTTCTTTCCCTCAGTTCTTCTTCGTATTTTATGGCCTTTTTTCCTGTCTACTCTTATTTTTGCTACCTGTACCTCCTCTCTCACAATATACCTCGCTGTATCTCTGTCCAGTCCCAAAACCCATCTCCAGTATTTTTCTTGTAGCCCCTCTACCTCTTTCCACTCTTTCCACTCCCATATTTCTGCCCCATACATCACCACCCCCTTATTAATCCCTCAATTTCCACTCCTTACTTTTTCTTTTCCCCTTCCTTTTCTAAATACCATTATTCTTGTTTTCTCCGTGTTTACTTCCATTTCTTTTTTTTTCATGTATTTTTTCAGCGTTTTCATCATCTCTTTCCTTTCCTTTTCTTTCTTAGCCAACAACACTATGCCATCCGCATACGCCAACGACCATACCTTTGCTTTCTCTACCACTATCCCTCCTGTCTGTTGTCCTCACATTGTCTCCTCCAGATCCCCCGTATATACTGCAAACAGGCTTGGGCTCAGTGGGCATCCCTGTTTCAACCCTCTCTTTGTAATGAATTTCTCGCTCTCTTCCCCATTCACTTTAACCCTGCTCCTCGTTTCTTTGTAGATTTCCTCTTTTCTTTCTATAAATCTTTCATTGATTTTTTTTCTCTTTATGTATACCTGTTATCCTGTTCACTCTGTCAAAAGCGGCTTTTAAATCTACGAATAGTGCCGCCATTTTTCCTCTTTTTTTTCTAGCTCTTTATTCGCCAAGTGATTCAGTATATATATATATGTTGTCTATCACTCTTCTTCCTTTTCTGAATCCCGCTTGTCCGTCTGGTACCATACTTCTTTCCTCTATGTCCTTCTGTAGTTTTCCTTGTAGTACTGTCGCGTATAATTTGTATGCCGTGCTTAATTATGTTACCCCTTTGTAATTCTTGACTTTATTTCTTTCTCCTTTTTTATGGATCGGGCTTATTATTCCCCCTCTCCATCTCTCCGGGAATCCTTCCCCTTTCCATATTTTATTTAGTATTTCCGTCATCCTTTTTGCTACATTTTCTTCCCCGTATACCCACTCTTCGCCTTGTATCACATCTTCTCCTGCCGCCTTTCCTTTTTTATCTTCTTTATTGCCTCTATTACTTCGTCTTCATTTATTCTATTCCTATCTCCTTCTTCCCGCCTTACTACTGCGTATTTTTTTTCTTTTTTCTGATTTTGTTCTTCCCAGCAGGTTCCTAAATATGTCTCCCATTCTTTAATTTGTATTTCCTTTGTCGTCATGTTTTTTTCCTTTCTTTCTTTAGGTACTTCCATACATCTTTTTTCGTTTTTATTCTTTTGATCTGCTTTTCTTGTTTCTTTCTCTCGCATGTTTTCTTATAAATTTTTACTGCTTCTTTGTATTCTTCTTTTTCTTTTTTCCTTGCATTTTTCTTTGCTTCCTTGCATTCTCTATCCCACCATTTCTTCCATCCTGTTTTTTCTCCTTTCGACTTTCTTAATCTGACTCTCTCTGTTGCTTTCTCCATCATCTCTCTCATTTCCTTCACACTCTCTTGTAATTCCTTTTCTACCCATACCGTTTTCTCTATTTTCTTTTTATATCTTTTTATACCCTATACTGTCCACTTTTTTTCGGTATGTACTCCTCATCTTCTTCTCTCTCTTCTCTTTCTCTTCTTTCCATTGTCAATTCCAGTGGTTTGTGGTCTGACTCTACCATTTATCCTACTTTAAATGTATTCACCTTTTCTGCAGCCTGTTCATTTGTCATTACAAAATCTATTACTCATTCTCTCATTCGTCTTATGTACATATATCCCCCATTTCTTCTTCTCTGTGATCATTCATTATTTTCCACCCTTTTTCGTTGCACATTTCCAGCAGTTCTTCTCCCTCTTTATTTATCACTTTGTCCTTTGTTTGTCTCTTTTCTGTCTCTTTTCTATCTTGTATTCCCCCCCCCTCTTTCCCTATTCTTGCGTTGAAGTCCCCTTCTAGTATTATCAACCCCTCCTCCCTCCCTTCTATCATATCTTTTATGGTTTTCCTTGTCTCTTTCATTCTATTCATAAACCGCCATCCATTAGTTTTATTTATGTTTTTCTCCACTGTATGTTCCTTTCTACAACTCCTCTTCTCTGTTGCACTTTCTTTTTTTTCCTGACTCAACCATTTTTTCTTATTCCCGTTATTATACCCCCCTTTGCTTTCCCTTTATTCTTCTCTCTTTCTACATGTTGCACCATCCACTCAAATTCCTCCGGCAACTCTTTTTCCCACCACTCCCATTCTTTTTCTTCCATCCATGTCTCCTGTAATCCTACTACATCCTGTTCCTTGATGTTCTTCCTAAAATCCTGTTCCTAATGTTGTAATTTACATGAATGAATATTGATTAAGAAAACACTCACAATTTTATTAAAAAATTTGTCAAAACTAAAAAAATATCTGCCACGGCCCGTATAAGTATCATATCAATGAGGGATCCAGTACTGATAAACCCTAAATATCAGTATGGTCTGATAAAAAATGCATATAAGTATACGTAAGTTCACAAAAAAATTAAAGCACTACGGTTTATTCATACATAAATATCATTACTAAAGCAAAATACAAACTCTAGAAGAAGCACTGCTAGGAGATTGACAAATTTAGATTAGACTCTAAACAAAACCAAAATTAATTCGGTTGCAAAATATCTTGCAGTCTAAATTTTTTTAGGTTTAGACGGGATATTGAATGATACAAAGTTTTACTTCACTTTTGAGCAGATGACTCGAAACATTTGATAAATTGTTAGACAAAGGACTTAGAATTAAGTAAAGTTATAATGTTGATAATGCTGAGATTTTTTAAGTAAAGCATGTTAAAAGTGTATGTTTTTCGTACCGTATAAGTTTGGTTACTTTTCACTACATTCAAAGCGATTCACTGTGAAATGGTTACTACTTGACAACTAGAATTTTTCAAAAAAAAAATTATTTTTCTGGTGGTTGTGTTACGCTTCGTGTATGCCCTAACGTAAGTGCCCAGCGAAGTTTTCACTGCTAAGTTTTCACACTTATCCGTGTTATAAATGGTTATAGTATTTTTGCTGTTTTTCTCAAAGACTTCCTGGGGTAAGCATTAATTTATATTTTTGTGATTTACTTTGGTTTTCCCGTAATTGTGATTGCGGCTTGAGATACCGCCACGTGTTGGTATAATCTGGAGACAAGTCGTTGTTATATCTTATATGATGTTCGAATAACCTTAGAAGCACACTTGCGATAAGAATACTTAAAACTACTCGGACGCTTGACGCATTTGATTACGACGATTCATTGTTTGTCGACAAGCAACTTACTTGTGATACGATCTTATATCTAATTATTACTTTATTTTTCTTAGCGATTTTAGGAGATATTTGAAGCATGCAGATAGTTATTCGCATGGTTTGGATAATCGTGAGTACCTTTTTTTCTTGCTATTAATTTCTGTATTTGTCGAACGTAAAATACGTGCTACTTAGATATAGATATCATAACGAACGCACACAGATTATTGTTTGTACGGATTCAATTTACGCTAAATGTGATTTGCTTCGGGTTGCAAATGTACTAGTTTCGGATTACATCGACGTTTAACTCTTAAGATTACATAATACATATTACCTGTTTTTATACCTAATTACGATAACTGTATGTGTGCAGTGTAGCCTATTCTCCAGGACTTGTATCAACGCTGTAACTGTGTAACTTGCTTACATTTTTCAATCTCTTTTTCTCTCGTTGTTAAAAATAAATATATAACCAGTGTTTTGTCATGTGTTCTATTTCAGTGTTGGATAGATTTAAATGGAGTCTTCCATTCTCGTTTTTAACCATTTTGGTGGCTTTTTAACCCTATGTTATAATCCGCTTGCCGATTCAACTGAGTTAGTGGCCAACAATTAAGTTACGAGAAAATCATTGTAACAAGTACATACCTTTAAAATTTTGTTTATAACGAACGTGTTCACAAACAGAATGACAAGTCAAAACTAAATTAATAGAATATTTCTATTATTGATACAAATATTGATAAAAATAATTACAATTTGAAAAATTTTATTACTTTATACCGTTTACTAAGAAGTGATAATAAATGTAATTCAATAGTTTATTTAGTCATTAAAATTATTTAACTGTTTTGGCTGCAGGCGTAAAATAATTACATAATTTACAAAATATTCGAAACAATAACAATTAAAAGATTTGTAGAAACTTATACATTTATTTCTAGTTTTTTTTTTATTAATTAATCGCTATCATTAAAACTGTCAGATTTTTCCTCAATGTCTTCCTCTTTATCTCTGCATATACTATTTAATAAATTTTCTAAAACGTTGAAATTGGATGTATCATCATCTGATTCAAAATCTGACGTACTCAAATTAAGCTCATTAGGGTCAGCTTTTACTTTTTTATTTATTTTTTCGGAAAAGCAATGATTTCGTTTTTTGCCCAAGTTCGTTACGTTTTTTAGTCTGAGAATATTTTGTATAGTATCTTTAAAGAGAATAATTAGAGATTAGAGATATTACCTTCCAACATGATTTTCTTCAGAAATAATCGTTAATTTATCGCCAACGCACACTAATGACGTTTTATTAATTTTTTCTAATACAACCGAACACTGTTTAAGGTTGTACTTTTTAGAACATATTTTGGTGGTCAAATTTGAATCATCATCAGGAAGATTTGGCAATGTATTTATAATCTTTCCATAAATGCCTTCAGGTAATTCTATGTACTCATATGAAACTCGATCTTCTAAGTCATCGCTGCATAAGCAAAAACAACGTTATTAATAATATAGTAAAATACAAAATTGACATTGCAACAACACTGCTTACAAGATGGATCCTTCTTCATCAGAACTTGTAAAAGATTCATTTTCAATGTAAGATAACAAATTATTCATATCACATGCTCTTTGAACTATTTTTACGTCACCTTCATCTTTACATTTCAGACCTAATGATTTTAAGAAAATTATTTTTTGTTTATTTATATAATATATTTATAGAAGTATTATATATTACCTGAAAGAGGTTTAATTAAGTTATTTTCTTGGGTAGACATTTCAGAAATAATTTATAATGCTATCATTTAAGAATATTAATTTACTTCAATGGCTGCATTGGTACTTTCAATTGTTTTTAATTATTTGTTGATTTTATTATATACAGTGTGTCAAAAAAGTAAGTACTAATATTTTGTTTCTTATTGCTGTGTAAAAGAAAAGCTCCCATTATACAGGTTTTTCTCCGGATTTTATGAATGCTAATTTTAATTCTGTAGTTTATTACTCTATGGCTAATGATCTCATCAGCTTTTTTTTTTAAATAGAACCCTTTTATTTTTTGGCCAGAAATTTAAAAAAAATACCATTAATGTAAAAATACGGCGTATAAATGTGAATATTGTGGAAGGTGTCAGTTTATTTTTGTACAAGTAAAAGTGACATCTGGTTTCGATTTGTTTAAAATTATTGTAAACATTGCATTATGAAAAATTGGTTTCGTCGACAAACTGGCACTTAGTGAACGTTTGGTAAGTAAAAAAAAACAAAAAATTAATAGTTGGATATGGCTAAAATATTAGATCGCAAGTTGTTTGTTTCTTTAACAAGAAATAACAACGAATATAGATTTATTGCAATTGTAACACGCATAGAATAAAATCAACAATTAGTATTACAAAGTATGTAATAACAAATTATTCAAAAGAACAGACAAATAATTTTAGTATTAGCTGATCCTTATAGTAAGTAACACCTCATATACGAAGGTACTGTCAATTCGGGCGTCTTGAGACAATTTTCACACTCAGTCGACAATATACTGAAACGTTCTCAAATTCAAGAGCCTTCTCGAAGTTATTATCCATCTTCTAGAACGTATACCGAAAAATATTGAACACTCGAAAAGGATTTCCAAAATATGTATAAATACGGAACAAACAAATTGTAGGTCAGTTATTTCCGTAATGCGAAGACAGCAGTGTTAAGAAGATTATTTAAGTCTAAATAAATAAGTCGTAGCGCGTGTGTGTAGATAAACAACGGAGAATAATCTTGTACGTGACTTTAGTGTAAACAAGTGTGTGAAGCTATCTGCGGACTTTATCTTATCTTCGTGTAAGTGATATAAATTAGTGTAAGTGTTTTTATTAAATATTATTAGATTTAATTAGTTCGGTTAATTCAAAAGTGTACATATTTTTAGTATAAGTAAAAATATTTTTAGTAGAAGTATAAATAAATTAGTTTTAATAATAAAATTCGTAACAATATCTATGAACAAATTTGTCAAATCTTTAAAGTATTGCTTTCAGGTGTAGAGTAGACTTATTACATTAAATTTGATTGCTGACCTCAAAGGGTGTTTTACTTTTTTTAAATTTTGACTGTCTCAAGTCACTCTTCATTCATGGCGACTTGAGGCAATGGTGTTCTAAGGGTCTCCACTCAAGTTTCAAACCGTTAGTGCGACTTGAACACGTAAAAAGTTTTTTTAAAGATTTGTAGAGAAAAAAATATGTATTTTTATTTAAAAAAATGAACAACATAGTATTTCTTTGGAATGCGTTGTTCGGCTATTAATACGTAGAACTACAAAACTTAAATCAAAATTTAATATACAAAAAAAATTCAATTTCGACTGAAAATGTATGCCTGACTCGTTTGATTGCGAGTTGGTTTAGTCGTGTGATTATTTCTCTTTCCGATATTTCCTCTATATCGGGCAGTTCTGGGAAAACATAAATATTTTTAAGACCTGATCTTCTTCTGAAAAATTTACAAACGAAAACACCATCTTCTTTGGCTTCCTGGATTTGACCAATAATTTTTTTTTGCGGTTTTATTTGCTTGAGCGCTGTAGGAAAACTCCGCGAGGATGAATTTTTCTATTGGAAGACTATTTAAATTGACATATTCTTCTTGGACATGGTGCTCGCTGAAGTCTTCTGATGTATCTGAGCTCTCTTGAATAAAATAAGTATCGGAGTCTGAGTCGAAGTCTGAAAGACTTATATTCTGTTTATTTTTTGATTGTGGACCTTTTGACGTTGATACTGTTGGTTCTTCTTGATTTTCTTGGTCTTAAACTTTCTCTATTTCTTTCATGTCACGCTGGCACCCGCGCTGGCATTTAGCTTTTGTTTTGGGAAATTTCGACTTAGTTTCTATGCTGTAAACATTGTCTGGTTGAACAGGTGCAACGTTCCCATTGGATGAAAGTCTTTTCAAAACCATATTTCGGTCAATCGGATAAATTCCACTTCCTTTAAAACCAACCTGAAGATTCTGGCGGGTTTTACCATTTTCATCAAGTTTTTGATGACACTGTTTTAACAGCCTCGGAAAAACATTCTTCGGAACAGTCCCCCTCTTCTTAAGCGCATTCGGGGGAAGCAAAATGAATTTTATATTGTATTGTAGACAGATCTGTATAACGTTTATGCTTAGGTGGCTAGCAAGATTATCTACAATGAGGGCCTTTGGTTGGTCCAAAAAGTTTTAAAAATACTTTAATGCAACGTTTAAGAACTAATCTTTAAACAATGTTTCATTGAACCAACGTGACTTACTCCCGTTGTATCGTACTCCGGATGGCCCTCCTATTGTTCAAGTAGAATATAGATGCACTGCCTTATATACTATATAAACAGGCAATAAATTTCCTGCGGTGCTGCCAGCAAACATTACTAAGTGACTAGTTTTCGACGAGTCTATGATTCGATAGACATGTTTCGACCTACGACCTACTTTAGTTTTTCCAGGGTCATCTGAAACATTAGACTCGTCATAGTTCACTATCAGATGGGGTTTGATCCCCTCGTTCGAGTTTGTCAAAATTTGAATTTATTGTAGTAGAATTAATATCGGCTCTTGCCCTTTTGATGTTCTTACACCAACGACTGCTTAAAATCAGCCTATATATATATGTCTATTTAAAAAAGCATATACCCAATCTTTACCTGGCCAATTTACCTTTGGAAATTTTAGCACACTCTGTCTATCTAGATATGACTTTACAAAGGTTTTTATTCCTTGTAATATGAATCCCCCAGTGACTTTTTAACAATCCTTTCCTCTTCCTACGACAAAAGTATGGTTTGACCGCCAAGGTTTTGCATATGGAGATCGTTTACTCTTCTCTGAATAGTCGACGCAGATCCTTCGTATTATTTAGAAAGTCTTCGGTAGGGTGTTCTATTCCTTATCCTTTCCACAATGTCTAATCGTAGATTTTCGGGATCAAAGTCTGAATAATTTCTGCTGCCAACAGTTTTTTTGTATTTTTCCATGGTTATTCTGAAAATAAATAAAAACTTAATAGGTAATGTTTAGGAATGGTCCTTATAATAACTGCGGGCGACTTGAGACACTGTCTCAACTCATCTGCTTGTAGGGTGTCATTTATTTTTATTGCAAAAATTTAAATGTTAAAATATGTATACTTACCATATACTGGTGGCTGTCGAAAGTTTTGTCACAAGTCACCCCGTAGCCTCAAATCACCCGATTCGATGGTATATGGGTTATTAAAGTCTAGAACAAAATTTATAATTTACAAAATAATTATTTTTGAAAAAATTTCTCCCACCGGTCAATTTTTATGTTTTATTGGGCACATTTTAGCATAAAACATTTTACCAAAAAAACAATCGGTTAAGGTATAACAAAACAAAATGGCGACTTCTGGACTTAAAAAAACACTTAAATTTCATGAAAGCAAATTTTATTTCTGTAAATAAGTAATCAGTCGTATGATAAGTCAGCTAATGATCACCGAAGATGTTCAAACTGCCGATTTGGCACTGGCGAAAACTGAAGTAGACGTTACGTTGAATGGTCTCTTGGTCTATGTGTCGCATTTCCACACGGATCCGTTTCTTCAGCTCATCTAGGTCATTGGGTTTACTTAAATAAACTTTTGACTTTACATTACCTTATTGTAAAAAACTCGAATGGCGTAAGGTTGGGTAAACGGACAGGCCATTCAATTGTTCTCTTTTGTTCTATCTATCTGCCCGGAAAAACTTTGTTAAAATACCTTTTAACATCTTGAGCAAAATGTGAGGGAGCGCCATCTTGTTGAAACCAAATTTCGGGGTGGGGTGCATCTAGACTGTTTTCATCCGGAAACAATTCTGCAAATACCGGTACTAATACAAATCTTAAGAAACTTAAATATCTTTCACCATTTACATTTTCCTACAAAAAAACAGATTCTAGAACGCGGTTTTCTAATAGTCCCGCCCACACATTAACTTTTTGGTGGTGTTGGGTATGATTGTCTTAAACTCATCGAGGATTTTCGTTTGAACAGTATCTACAATTATGACGACTTCACCATTGATCTTAAAAGTTGCTTCATCACTAAACAGTACGCAGCATTAATTCTTCACAGAACTCGAGTCGATGGTCAAAGTCGTTTTCATTCAGCTGCTGAACAAGTTAGAATTTGTAAGGATGAAACCGTTCCTTTTTGGGTAACCTTTTGACTGCGGTACTGCCGACTGCGTTATGCCGGGTAATGTTCTTTGTTGAAATTTTAGGGTTGTCTTGAACTTCCAAGAAAATATTCAACATAGTATCTTCATCAATTGTTGAAGGACCTTGACGAGGCCTGTCGCCCACACTGCCAGTTTCACCAAATTTGGCTACAATTCCGCTTACTGTTGAGCGCAAAATTGGTGTATGGTTTGGATTTTTGCGACTGCAGGATAGAAGAAGTAATTGTTTGATACCTAGTTAACCTTGATTAAAATCAATCATTTAGAACTCTTGTTAGCAATTGAGTATATAATTAGTTGTATGGCGTGTTGTTTGATCGATAGGGGTTCCATCGATATAACTGTGATATTAATTGATGAATCTATGCTTTAATTTATTATTGATCTACATTTTGTTTTTTTATTTTAACGCATATCCTCTTCTTGTTGGAAATAAATACATTGTGTTAGAATTTAGGTTTTGCCAATTTGTTACTTTCAGCAAACAACAGATTTAAAAAAGATCTGTATGGAATGATATTTACTTGTTTTAGTACTTTTTTAATTTAGTGTAGGATTAGCACACCGTGACTTGCGACCCGCTTGCCGATTCAACTCAGTTAGTCGGTTGTCTAAAAGTTACGAGAAATTTCTCGGAACAAGTCAAATCCACTAATACTAAATAATAAAGTAAACCAAAAGATCAAGAAAAGAAAGATATATAATATCGCACAAAGAATAATCAAGTAATAATCGAAACCCCATGTTAGGCGCCAAATTTTGTCCCGGTACACAACCGTAACCTGCAGTAAGCGGGAGCTCAAAACTTCGGAGAGTGAGTTGTAGGTAATCCTCAATGTGCTGTTTATAAAGTAATTAAAAGAGCGCCAAAACGGAAAAACATACATTATTGGTGCCCGTTTACATCTGACAAACACTGAAAGTCAACAAAGCGAACAACACAAGTGTAACAATAAATATAGATTTATTGGAATGGCGACGTAAATAGAATAAAATCAATAATTCGTATTACGAAGTATATGATAACAAATTATCCAAAAAAAAACAAAAAAATAAGCAAACTAACTACGAAGCCAGGTCTTGCAACAAGACAAAAGAAGCAAAGTAAAAAAGGAAATCAGACCCAATGTCAATTAATAAGTAAGCGAATCAAGAATGAGAGAAAGAATTATAATCGCACACAGAATAATCGATTAATTGGGCTACACGTTGTGCGCCACATTTTATAACCGAAAAAAATATAAGCGGTATCTTAGAGCTTCGGAAAGTGAGTTGTAGGTGATCCTCGGTATGCTGATTATAAAATAATTAAAAGAGCCCCAAAGCGGGAAAAATATTGAGTACAGATTTCGTTTAGATCAGACAAGCACTAAAAGCATACAAATAAAAAAACACAAGTATAGCAACAAATATACTTATTTCAACGATAGCAGAAGGAAATAAAAACAAGTATAATAAGAAATAGATAACTAAGGGTTTGACAAAAAACAACAAATATCGCAGTAA
This sequence comes from Aquatica leii, assembly GCA_035610365.1. Classification (NCBI taxonomy): domain Eukaryota; kingdom Metazoa; phylum Arthropoda; class Insecta; order Coleoptera; family Lampyridae; genus Aquatica; species Aquatica leii. The sequence continues at coordinate 258,208,910 of CM069432.1, forward strand.
GTTTAATAATAGAAGCAACACTTCATACACATAAGCAACAACTGCATTTAAGTAAATTCACGTTGGTTAACCCTCTGATTACCTTTGGGGTCTTTTTTGACCCCAGACGTGTTGTTTTTGTTATCTTTTTCTGTTGTTTTTTTTACAACTGTCTCAATTACAATTTTTTTAATTGTTATTTGTTTTGCGACGTAAAAAAAATATTGTCGTAGGGGTCATGTTTGAGGTCGTTGTAAGATATGTCCAAGAGCAAATGACAAAAAATGTTTGGAAACATGTGAAAAATGCAAACTCTTTAGTATGTAAACAACATTGCCAGAAAAAAACTACAATAATATGTAATAGTTGTTGCCCTCACTAATTTATGTTTACATTTTATTTTTATATTTTTAATAGTTTATATGAAATCTAATGTTAATTTAAAATATTAATAAAGGTTACCATTACAAATTAATCGGGTTTTCTTTACAAAATAAGAAAAAAAACTTGGGGTCAAATCTGACCCCACTTGGTAATCGGCGCCTCAAAAATTGTTTGGTAATCCGAAGGTTAATACGACAAAACTGTCAATTATCACAAGTTAATAGTGTTTGCGCAAATAATGAAATAAAGTGCACCATTTAACTGGTTACTTGCAAAAAAGGTTATATCTGTTAGTAGTGATAACAAGCGTAAGATGTATGTCGAGTCGTACGTGCATACGACCGACGTCATATCAAATAATTATGTATAAGAAACAAGGTACATCAGCGTTCTGAATATGCGTTTAGCTAATCGCACATTCAACACAAATTCTTTAAAATTTTAGCAAATTAAACTATTACATATATACACAGTTACCACAAACAAATTGCTCAGTTTCATACGATTGATTAACAGCAAAGTGTGCTAAGCTTCTCGAAGTGAATTAAGGCATCTGAACAGGTGTGCATTCCAATTCGCCGTAATGTTGTTTACAGTAACTGAAATCTAAACGGTGCACGCGTTATTAGCTAGTCATAGAAATTTTTCAAAGTAAAAGAGAACATGTGCGGGTGACTAAAGTTGTTACGATAACAACAGAAAATCATATCACATTGTAAAACGAAAATGTATCTTTACCCCAGTAACAACAAACACTTCCGGAACCGCAATTTATTTATTTAGCAACAACGTAGATGATCTAACTCAACAAACACAAAGATGTCCCAAGGACGTCTCGGGGACATAATGTTGCGGATCACTGAATGTCCCAAAGTCATCCCATTTTGGTTCTGTGTACGTCCTAAGGACATTCATGAGACGTTTTTTTGCCACAAGTATGTGCATCCCTACGATGTTCTTATAGGACAGCTTAGCGCATCCGCTACGGGACGTCCCTTTTAGATGACTGTAGGATGTGTAGGAGGTAATCATCCCTTCCCTTTGCTACATATTGAATTGGAAAAATATTTATATATAGTATATAGCATAGGTATATAGGAATTACGAGAACAAGAAGGCAAGTGGTCACGCGCATTTTGCATTACATTTGTTTTCCCGCATAGGACATCCCATCGTACGTTCTTCATTGACATCCTGAGGACGTCCTATTAAAGACATTCTAAACAGGTCCATTTTAAAGCCCGGGATGTAAAGAAATCATGTGGACATAAAACGAACGTCCCTGGGACGTTGTGTGTTTACTGGGAAGATACTTAAGATGTAAGAACCCATGGGCATGACGTTAACACACGCGTTATTTCGGTAATGTTTAAAAAGAAAATATCCTCAGTGTCCTCCGTTGCGTACAATAACAGAATCAATGGGCAAAATTCATACAGTACAAATACTATATCAAAATATTTTTAACATAACAAAGTAGTTTTTAACTCCCGTGCTTGTCTGCGCAAATGACCATCCTAAAGTTAAGTAACAGTATTTATTTCAACATTTATTTCTAGCGCTAAGTCATTCAAACTGTCATGAGTATTTGGTCTCACCATTGTGCGTTTAAAAAATATATAAAAAACGAACAATTACGCCAAAAATAAAGACAAAAACAACAAAATATAGAAAATAAATTAATACATTTTTTAAATATCTATGTAATAAATAAATGACTAATTTTTATTTAATAAATACATTATTTATTGTTTAAATGATAATTTGCACATATCGATATGATCTATACGTACTAAAAGAAACTTTCACATTTTTTTTTAATATTGACGCCATTCAAAATAACGCGACGATCAAAATGATACGATCTTTCCGGGTTATTTCGGTACCTAATTGTAGTTGACTGTATTTTATATAACGTTTGTTTGAACGTAATTTATAATTCGTTGGAATGGTGGTTTGTGCATGAGCTGAAGAAAATTGCGACAAACACAATAGTCGCCGTATATCGTTACACTTCCATAACATGGATTGGACCGTAAGTTTTATAACATTTATTTGATATATTAATATTATTGTGAATATTATGTTTATTACATGTGTATTTTATAATGCTGTTTGTGCACAGATAGTTTATGTTGGTTTTTAAACGCATTTTCTTGGTGTATTTGCCTAATCAAAGGTTTAATTTCCTTTTTTATTTAAAGTCCTAACTTTCCTATGTTTGTTGATAAGAAACTTATATCTTTGTAAATCTAACTTATATTGTGTTAGCATTTAATTTAGAAAACAAGAGTTTTTTTTGACAATGGTTAGTTAATGCTCACTTTTTAAAGTAATGTCGGGAAGGCTATAATCACTGACAGTGATACATTAGACACTATTTGTATTTATAATATAACCTCAATAAAAACTACTATAAAATAATTATGTCTGAAAATAAGCACAATTATTGTAGGAAGTAATTAATTTACGCCAAAAAATCCATTAGTGTATGTGTGCTTTGTAGTCATAATTTGACTCATTCAAAATATACAGTAGCAGTTCCAGTCGCGCAATGTCTTTAGATTATTACACAGTTTTGCGCAGTTCTCGTACATCAAGTTTTGAAGAAATTAAACGAAATTATAAAGAATTAATAAAACGGTACCATCCTGATAAGCAAGTTGTATCCAGCGACGAACAATTTAAATTAATCGACGCAGCGTGGAAAACTTTAAGAGACGAAGAATTAAGGAGAAAGTACGACGCAGTTTTAATGGAAAAAGAATTGGAAGAACAATATTTAGTGTATGCTAATCTAAAATTGACTGAACTGGATTTTAAAGATAATTTATCTTATTACCCGTGTAGGTGTGGTAATTCGTATGCGATTAATAAGAATTTTGTAGGAAACGAGTGTATTATAGAATGTGAAGAGTGTTCATACGTTATAGTTGTTCGAGCGTGAAAATATTTAAAATTTTGAATTTCGAGCGACATATTGATTTCCTGTGACGTGTATCCGGCCAACTAACCTGTATGACGTAAATTCGACGTAAAGAAGACAACGGAGCTGTCATTTCTTTCGTTTGTGTATTTCAGTTTAAATAGACTTAAATATGGGTGACTTCGGCGATAATTTTGATGTGGATCCCGCGGCCGAATTCTTAGCGCGAGAACAAGACGAACTTGCTGGTCTCGAAGATGAAGTAAAATCAGTTATAAATACAGCACCGCTGCTAATCGGTAAGAATTTAACCTTACATTTTTAAGGGGCGTACTTTTTCTTGTATTTTATGCATGAAAACATTGTGTAACGGCATGTAAAAAGCACGCTTATTATCTTCTTCGAAGTTTAAGTTTTGCTTTGCCTGTAGATGGTACCACTACGAGTATATTCAAAGAAAACTCTGACAGTTTCGAGATGATCAATGGAATCGAACAAGACGTTTACGATATCTCCAAAGAACGAAATGGTGGTATGTTTTGCACTTATATAATCTCCCCCTTCAAATCTTGTTCTTCAATTCTAAATGTGTTGCTAGTTAATTTGGTTTATAACCCTATAAAACAGTATGTTTCGATGTATTACTCCAATATTTCCAAAGCATATTCTAACGACAATTAAATTTGCAGTATCGCCATCTCCTCCTCGTTTCGAAGCTAAGGAAGAACCGGAAAAAATACGAAAGTGGAGAGAAGAACAAAAAACGAGATTGGAAGAAAAAGGTAAGATACGTTAACCTAGTTTTGTCGTAATTTTTGTTATCTCATCATATTGATTTTTTAATATTGAACATGTAAATATAGAAATCGCAATCAGTGTTTCGTGATGTATTATAGTAAAGTACTAAAATGAATAACAATTATTACAAAATAGTTTTTTTAATAAGGAATGCTTAGCTATAGATTTTTAGCTACATAAGTGAGGTTCCATTTACGTTAGTATTTTTTTCCTTCTGTAAGTTGATTAAACAATTGAATGCTTTCCACAGGGGCTATCACGGGTGTACTTAAACTCGTTTAAAAGCTGGATGAGGTTGTATTGTTGCAGTTATCTTAAAACCATGTATTTAAAAAAATCATCACAGTTTCAGTTAAAGAAAAAACGCTTTTGTCTGTTAGAGTAGTTCAAAAAACGTCAAGAACTAAATTTAAATTTTATAGCTTCTGTTTTATTATTATTCGGATACAAAGTAATTAGATTATTTTGACACACATAATTTAAAACATCCAAAGGTTTCAAAGAATATGTTAGCATACGGGACACATCGTAATTCTTCTTGAAGCTCAGTTGCATTTATGTCTGATTCGTTTTTGACCGAAAGTATTAATTGGAGACTGGTACAATAATTTTCTAACGTTTTGTCGTCTATATCTTTTAGTATGAAAATGTTATATAAACATTGAAAATTTTTGTTATGAGTTTCCAGAAGCATGAATCGTTCATTTAGAGAATTAAGGGTAATGTTCAGAATACAATTGGAAAAATTTATTCATCCGCTACTTCATAGTCAAACTGACGCTTTTTCCTTCTGGCTCTAACTTCATTTTCGGCAGGGAATTCTGTATTGCATTCAAGATTCTTTGCAATGTCATTAGCAGCAATTTTCATTTGCTCATACGCGGATTGTCTATAATTTTTCACCTTTTGTATGGTTTCTAACAACACAGTCTGACAAATTTATATTTACCGATTGTAATAGCTTCGAGACTGAATTTATTTCAAATAAAATACCATGCCGAAGAATTACACTGCATATAAACTTATAATTTTTAATGTTTTTTTGCTAAGCCTCTTGCTTTAATTTTAGTTTCTGCATGTCTGTTGACGTCTTCTATTATTTCAATTAAGGCCTCATAGATTTCGCAAAGTTGAAACCGTAAAGGCTTTAAGGCATCTACTCTGCTTGATCACCTAGTAGCACTCAGTGGTTTTAGAGTCAATTCTGTGACATATTTTTTTAGCTCTTCCCAACGCTTTGTAGAACCAGAAAAAAAGTGTAAGGTTCTTGTACAATAGAAAAAAAAATTAGGGCGTGTACTAGTGTACACATGTAAGAAGTGAAACTTCTTTATGGCCTTATTTTTCGCAAAATGATCTACATGCAACTTTTCAGAAATTGGTTAAATAAAGTTAAATTAGATAAATTTTAAACAAAAGGATTTTATTATCATAGACATGAATACAAATTTTTGTAAATCAATTAACTAATTTTTGTAGATTCAATTTCATATTTCAGTTACCATAAGCCATTAATTACAATAAGAAACTGAGGTTAACCTTAAATATTTTAAATTTAAAATTAGATAAATTTTAAACAAAAGGATTTTATTATAATAGACATGAATACAAATAATACAATTATTTCACTTTAACTTTTTGCTACTAAGATTATTACAGCATTTCATTAATTGAAATAGAATTATTACTGTCATTGTCATCGTTCAAACAGAAACTGCGGTTAACCTTAAATATATTAAATTTAAAATGTCATCGTTCAATCAGAAACTGAGGTTAACCTTAAATATTTTAAATTTAAATTAATAACATATTTCAGAATTTATACTCTGTCAATTAATTCCACCCAAGTATTAGAAAAATAGATATAATTACTTACTTTTGTTAAAAATCCACTGGAATTAGAATTAAAATAAAGCCTTTGATTTTGTTGACCACTTTAGTATTGATATATTATTTATCACGTCGCTATTGCGTTTCAGAAAAAAAGATGGCGCGTAACGGAAAAAATGTGACGGTAAATTTTTTTCCAACGCCGATAAAGAAGTTTCACTTCAAAAAGTTGTTGTTTCTGTAGAAGAAGACGCTGCATCATTCACAACTAGGTTTAAAGAATGACATGCGCAAGGCACATAAAACGCCCTTGGATATTTTTCAAGAATTCTATTTTGTACACCCTTTCGTACTCCTTTCATATTCGCTCCATTGTCATAGCCTTGCCCTCTAAGCCATTTTAATTCAAAACCTAACTGTTCCAAATTTGTCAGAATAAATTCCGTCAAACTTTCACTAGCTTCGAAAAAACCGATAAAAAAATCTTTAATGTTGTATTTATTATTAGTATAGTTAAAAGCGACAACTCTTATTGTTAATGAGAGTTGTTCAATATGGCTTACGTCTGGGGTACAATCGGCAATTATCGAAAAATATTTAGCAATTTTTGTTATTTCGACAGTTTGATTAAAATTACATTTTCCATCAAATTTATCAACTCATCTTGAATATTATTGCTAAGATAAGTCACCGACCATCTATCTGACTCTCGTTGAACTCTTCTGATGTGTTCTTCCATAACGGGATCAAAGCAATTCAACCAATTTGAGAAAATTTCCATTATTAGGTTGAAACAAATGTTCAGTTGTTCCACGAAAAGCTAAGCATTATGAGGCCAATAATCTAATTATTGACATAATTCTTTTTAGAACTCCTCTCCAATCTTGAATTTTCATGTCCATAATCCTTTGATATTCAGCGTCAACAGTTTTTTCCGGCTTCAGTCGAATGTCCAAGTCTTTCAATGCTCGAAGAGCATTTCTGTGATTTATAAGATTTCCCCAGTCAGAGTAGTCTTTTCTGGGCCAGTCACTAGTAGCAGAAGAATCAAATAATAGGCAACAAAAGCAAAAAAAAAACAGCATCAATTGTAATAGAGTAAATTAGCCAACTTCTCTCAACGACTTCACCATTGTTCAACACTTTCAAATAATGCGAGGGCGTAAATCTACGCCTCCCTTTATTAATAGGAAACTCGAATTCCTTAATTTGATGTTGACCCTTTTCAACTAGTATTTGACGAGTTTGAGATGATATGCAGAAAGTATTCCATAATGCAGGATCAGAAGGAATTTCTTTTAATATCTGCTGGCTGCCACTGCTAGGGCTTCCCGATTCTTGATGAACTTCTGATGGTGTTACCTTTTGGTTCTCTTCAACGACTTCTTCTGGAAGTGATTGGGGCAGCACCGGCACTTGGTTTTCGTTTAGCAAAACCAAAGAAATCGTTGTTAATGTGGATGAGGACGACTCATCTAAAGAGAACTTTTTTACTAAGAATTCCTTCATAACTAGGATTAGCTTTCTTTTTTGTTCTTCTTTCTTGAATCGTTTCTTTTTATATTGTTTTCCAGACAATCTTTTCCTTTTCTGTTCTATACTGTTATAAAAATATTAAATAACAATTTACAGTCCCTCGCAAAGATGCAACAAGATGCATTGAAAACCCTTATTGTCATGACATAATCGTTTTTTTCGTCGACCGTTTATTAAAATCATAATCATTCATTAATGTAGGTCATTAATGTATGATTTTTCATTAATGCATGATTACATGATTCTTCATTAATGAATTTTGAATTTTAAACATGGCGACTTGATATTTATACTTTGCGAATTCACTTGTTTTTAGTAGTAGTGATCAGTATAAGGTGATACTATTATTTTATGAATTGTCGTTTTAAAAGTAAATGTTGCTTCCTAAATTGATAGATTTTACGGTCGACGAAAAAATATTGTAATCAACTCTTTTGTTAATGAGCGATTAAAAATCTCGACAATTAAAGACACAAAAACAGTCGCGATTATTAATCGCCTTCATTAACACACTTAACTATTAATGATAAATAATAAAAAGTAACTAATAATTCTTTTACCTGACGTACTTTTTAAACACAAAAACTGAACTAGTATAGATGCAAAAATATTACACTGATACGAAAAAAAAACCTGCTCGAATTACAACTGAAGCTGCGGCAAATGAATGGAATGAACCCTTATAATAGGCCCCAGCCATCTGGACCAATATAGTATTCCAAAAACTAATTAAACATAGATTTAACGCTATACAAACAATCGGAAACCTTTTCCGATGGTTGATTATTTAATTACTTTCACATTTTTCTTCAGACATTTGGAGTGACAGAAGCACCGGGAATTGTATTGTATAGATGTTACTATTATTATTTCTCTTTTTTCGGAAATCTTTTTGATTTTATTATTTTTTTGTAAATACTTACGTAACTTAACATGGCTTGTAAGTTATCAGTGACAATATTTTTGTATTTTGCTGCTTATGCCGCCGCCTGATGCGGCATATATAACGAAATTTATAAAAACTAAACTATTTTTCGCCAGGTAGAAGGTTCAAATTTGTTTTAAATTATTGTCAAAAGGCTCTTCAAACTACTTTTTTTCTCAGTATGAACAATTTAACATTCTCTGGTTTATTAGTAGCTTTGAATTATATTTTGAATATCTCATGATAATTTTTTTAATAAAATCCATTACTGCAATATCCGCATTAGTAAATTCCTTGCAGTGCCGTACCAAGGTGGTCCCGCGCCCCTGGCATAACGGCCTAGGTTCCGCCTTTGTCTGATGTCTCCTCTCTTAAAAAATTTACTTTAGCTTCCAACAAATTTCTCTATATAAAATCAATAAATGTTGAGTAAATTAAGACAAATAAACTTTATAATGGAAGGTTAATCAAAACGACGTATTTAAAAAAACGTATTTTAATAAATTGATTTTTAAAACAATAGGTACACAGTAAATATTTCACTAATCACTGTAATCTGTAATACTTGTAGTCTTAAGTATTTACCAAAAATGTTTGAAAATTAAAAAAGAAAAGTAGTTCCGAGTGTTGTAAAAATACAGTTACGAGCTACCTCAGCTACCTCGTTTTAGTTATAGATATACTTTTCTTGGTTCGTAGCACCAGATGCTGTTTCTGTGTTCCACTTGTCTTTGTTGCTCTTGTTGGTCATGTCTTGCAGTACCCTGTTTACAGATGCTAAGTTCCTTTGAACTGCTGTTACGACTTGACGTCTGGGGGACCATCTTGTATCGCTGTGCCTCTTGAGAGTCGCTTTAAGACAATCTAGCAAGGCTTCCCATTTTGATGTCGAGCTACTGAAGAAGTTGAAAGTAGCACTTTTTTAAAAAAACCCGTCATTAGAACATATACTTCTGCGGAATGCACACCAATAAGGTTTAAGCTGTGTGCTGCACAAGGCACAAAAATTGTGAGGTCGTTTTTTGGCATATATGGGCTTGAACGCCTTCATATTTTTCTGCCATGTTTAAACCATTATCAAAGTCTGAATGTTCAAGCCGTCTTGGCTCAGTTTTTATAATATTTCTTCTGATAGACCTCTTCCAGTTTTCTAATGAGTTATGATGAAGTCAATAAACCTTTCTTCTACTGAACACTCCTCGCCATTAATGTAGACATACCTGACGATTTGACTCATCTGTTCTAAATGCGCTGTATCTGGGATAGAGTCGAACATAATTGCGAAGTATTTGGTACTTTTTATTCTGTTTAGTATCTCAGATCGAACCTTATTTGCCAAAATTTCTATGATCTCATTTTGGATTTTAGGACTAAAATAACTTGTAACATGTTTTCTGCATTTAATACTTTCTATGTGCTCAAACAGTTGAGCATTGTAGTGACAAGTTCCTACGTACTCAAAAAAACACCACAGTTATCATTGATTGATTCAGAACCTCCTCTTAAAGGTAAGTTCCTAGCACAATGGGGTATTACATCTACAACACATTTAAGAACGTTGCGCCACTTTTCTGCTTCAGCTTGTATATGCTTTTGGATGTCTCCGTCAATGAAATTTCCACTTTTCAATCGAATTTCTAGCTCTTTCCATGCCACGTAGGAGTGTCGGTGAGCTGCCGAAGTTTCGTGAGTGTGAATGAGTGGATTCAGATGTTTCCAATCATTGAAACCTCTTTCCAAATTAAATAATGGAGATTTATCCTTATCGTCTTTTGAAAAAAGAAGGCAGGGAAAACAAAACAGCCTATCGTTAGACTGACTGTACAATAACCATTGCCTTTTTAGTTTTTCCCCGTTTGGTAGGTTTTTCACAAACCATTTTGTAGAGAAGTGCCTTCCATCATCGGAAAAGGGAATCTATAAGTAGTACTCAACTCCACCATTTGAGGGCCCCGTTCAATAAGTATAGAACGAACGACGTCTGATCAAACATTTTCCGACCATAATTTGGGGTCCTGTATTGGTAGTTTCACATTAGTTGGGGTAGACACTCATTTATTTTAGATAAACAGGCTTCACTGAGATCTGAAGAATGGCTACTCGTTCGCGTTCCGTAATCACTTAATTCAGAATTATTTTCTTCTTCAGAAATAGAGTGAGTAACCACCTATAATGGAGTGAGGAGGCTGTCTTGCTGTATAGCAGTTTTTACCACTGAAGCAGTTTTGTTGTGGTTACATCCGCTTCGATCTTTTTTTGAGAGTTGTTTCTCTTCACGACCATTATTGAGTAGCCAGTTTCTAAGCGCTGATGCTAGTTTCTTTCCGTCTTCTTCCTTTCGTTTTCTAATCTTCCTAAATTGACTTCCATAAGGTTTTTTCGAGTCCATTCCTGGCAAAAATAATGTATAATAGAATGGAGGATTGGAGGAAATTTCCATATATATATTGTCTGTATAAACTTTTCTAAAAACATTTATTTAACAACTTTAAAAATTCTAATACTTTAATATAAATAAATAAATAAACTTTAATAAAAAAAACTTACATCCTCTGTGTTTTAAACTATTTTCATTGCAAAGCACATTAGAGTAGGAAAATGTCTCCAATATTAATTTATTTTTATTGACAGCGAACTGAACGGTTAGTTTAAGGAAACTAACCACGTCATGTTCATCCTCTGCCATCGTGTACACCACTCAATGTTAATAGCATTAATTTCTTACCTGGAATAATAAACAACAAACGCCAAAGCAACGATCCAACGAACTTCACTTCACAATAAAAATCAAAGACTACACTACAAATCACATCAAAACAGTAAATTTAACACATTCACAAACGCTCTAACTTCCTTAATTACGCTAGAGGAATGGAAAGTGGAGAGTGCGCGCACAGTTGATTCCGGCCTTCGCCGGCGCCCCCACTTCGTCTGCGCTCCAGGCGGGAGCCTTCCTCGCGGCCCCCTTGGCACGGCGCTGATTCCTTGTAGGAAATCATTGAAAAATAAAATAATTTGCATTAGTTTCTTAAACTCTTAGCTTTTTTATTCTGTCGATAATTATCTGTTGGCTAATTACTGTTTCATCTTCTAAATCTTGAGACAATTTTTCATTAGACAGTTGTTGGGTAGTCGGTACAATGACCAAGCTTACAATTACTACTTTCAATAACCTCAAAACTTTCTTTTAGTTTATATATTTGCATACCCAGAAATGACGACACATCTTCAACAATTTTGACATTTAGTTTGTTGTGTAATTCTTTCAACAGTAATTTAACTTCATTTTCTTCTCCGGCGATCAATGCATCTTCAACAAAGAGTACGAGATGAACATTTTTCTTACTATATAAACAAACATCGTATTTTGATCTTTTGAAACCTAAACTTGCTAGAATGCTAGAGAATTTATTTTTCCATACCCTCGGTGCACTTCATAAACCATATAAAGCTCTATTTAGCTTAAGATATTTTTTTCATTTTTTAGACCTTCAGGTGTATAAATATATACATCATGATCCAATTCACTGTTTAGAAAAGCTGTTGGCACATCAATTTGTTTCAAACACCAATCGTTTTGGACTGACACTGTCAATAAATTCGAATTGTCGACATACAGGTGCATAACTAAAATCCATAAAATCTCCGTAAGGTTCCTGAAACCCTCTTGCCACCAATCTGGACTTGTTCGTTCCATCTTCCTTTATTTTCAAAATCCACTTCGTCTCAATAGGTATTTGACCATTTGGCAATTTTGCTTCTGTCCAAGTATTTAGTTTTCTATGTGAAGTTAACTCACTTTATATGATTCTTTCCAGTGTTCATTTTTTATTGCTTCTTTAAAATGCTTTGGTTCCTGTTTTGTCTCGGTCAATAAACAATATGCTGTATATATCTCATAATCGTTCAAATTAGCTAGTTTCTTAATTATTTTCCCTGATCTAGTCACTCTTTCTTGTTCTACGTCACTTTCACTTGACTCTTTTGTTTGTCTAGTTTCATTTAACATTTCTTTTTCTACATCTTTTTCTGGTACGTTTTGTGTCGCTTCTTGATTATCTTTTCCATCGTTTGTAAGAATAAGTGTACTTTTTTGGCTATTTGTATTTTCTAATTTTTCTTTTTATTCCATTTCATCTTCTTCAAATCTTACATCTCTAGATTTTATAATTTTCTCTTCATTAGGCACTCAAAGTCGATAGCCATCCCCACAATATCCAACCATAACTGTACGTTTACTTCTTGAATCCAATTTACCTTGTCTTTGTACTATGGTTGTCCATGCTCTACACCCAAATACTCGAAGTTTCGACAGATCATTTCTACTGTTCCAAAAATAAGATGGAGTTGGTCCTTTTTCTAGTGCTGAAGTTGGCGTTCTGTTAGTCTCGTAAGCGCTTCACCCCATAAAACTTTAGGAATCCCCGATTCTACTACTTTGGATCTTACTTTAATCAATAATGTTAAATTTATCCTTTCAGACTTTCCATTTTGTTGCTGACTATAAATCATTGTTTATTCTAACTTTATGCCTTTACTTTGACAAAAGTTTCTAAAATTATTCGAACTAACTTCTCCATTGTCTAATCTTATTCTTTGTACCTTTACTTCATGTTGTCTTTCCGTTTCAGCTATATAAGCTTCATTTTTAGTTTTTAACAACCTTACTACTAAAAAGTGTGAAAAATCGTTTATTATTACTTGAAAATATTTTTCACCATCTATGGTTAGAGGAGTAATGGGACCACTGATGTCACTGTGCATTAACTGACCTATCTTTGTGATTCGTTTTTCTGCTTTGTCAAATGGTAATCTGGTAGGTAGCTTTTGCTTCTGAGCAAACGTTGCAAATGCTATTTGGCACAGGTAGACCCAACAAATAAGTCTAAAACTCTTACCACATATTGATGTTTTATCTTTATCAAGTTATGTTTAATACCTGACACAATTACTGCTTCGATTACCATTTTCTTTCCTTGACATCTTACTTGTAAAATACCTTTCTTTTGAGCTTGCAAAATTTGTCCATTTGCTATATGTATACTAATAATATAATCGAGTTCTTCTATCTTCGTCATATATTTTCCATGCTGGGCTTCACTTGCACCGCTGTCTAATACGAATACATTAGTGTCAATAATATCCTTTTGATTACATATATTAGCTGCAACCAGTACTATTTCTTTTTCTTCTGCTATATTTACCTGTTGTTCTCTTACTGGGAAATTCTGATACCGCTACTTCCTCTAAACCTATATCTACTTCCTCTATGAAACCTGTTCTGGGTGGTCTTCTTATGACAATGTGCTTTAAAATGATTTTTATCTCCACAAATAAAACAACTCGTAGATGCTTTTAAGCTGTAATCACTACTGAAATTTTGATTTTCTTTTACTTGTTTCGATTTTAATTTTAATTCTTCGTCGAGCAATCTCGCCTTGACAAAATCTATTTTGACGTCGCTTATGGTCTCTAGGGCAGTGGTAACTGTATCATACCTTGTTGGAAGTGATAGCAATAGATGGCACACCTTGTCAGAATCATCAATTGTTGATCCTAAATCTTGCAAATCTTTTATTATGGTGTCAAAATTTTAAAAATGATCTTCTAAACTTTGATTACTACCTGATTTGAGATTAAACAATTTTCTCCATAATGTAAGCTTTGTAAACGAACTGGTTCTTACAAAAACATCTTTAAGCGCTTTCATCTGTTCTTTCGCAGTCTGGCAATCTTTAATAATATACAAGTGCTTGTCTGACGCATCCTGTATAATAAATGATTGTGCTTTTGCATCATGGACAAGAAACTTTCCTTTTATTTTCTTCTGTAGGCGGATCCTCTTCAATTACCTCACTACACTGTTCCTTTCGTAATATAGCAGTTATGCGAAATTTCCAATTATTATAGTTGTTTGCACTTAACAGTGGCACATTTGTGCACACATTTAACATTGTTATTATTTAGCAACGCTTTTTTTACACGCAAAAATTTAACTTTTTTGACAACGTTTTGCCCTTTTTTTTAAGACATCTGGGCCCATAATCTAATACTTTTTAATTAGATTACTAATTAAACTTATAGAATTTGAGATAATTGAATGAACTATTTTTTTATTATTGCACAAAAAATATAACATACATTTATTTTATTTTTATATAACTACTATTGTTAAGCAACTCATTTTCATTTAGATACTTACAAAAGGGTAACCATTATAATATGCCGTTGTAATGTCGTTACCCAATCACATAACAATATTTTGCCTATTTGCCGATTCTGGCTTCAGTTTTATTTCATTTGTTAGCTATTCAGTATATTATAGAGGATTTAAGAGTAAACATTCTTGGTCTAAACTTACTTTGAAAGGCATCTAATAATCCGTTAATTAATGTCCGCGAAAGTTTATATTTCTACTAACTACAATGGGCATATAATAAGCTTCGCTAGAATATTCAACCATATTGTTTTGTCATATTGTAACAATCAGCTCTTTTATATTTTAGTGTAATTTACTTTTTGCTATTTTATCGAATGTTGTCTAGTTTCAAGGTCTATTGAATCAGAAAAAACTGGTGTGGTCACCACACGACTTTCCTATAAGGAATGATGAAGGAATTTCTACATATTTTTTTTGAGATTATGTTGTCATAAAACCACTTTGAAGTGATATGTATTGACTTCCTACCATGCTATAGTTTATTTGAAATTTTACTCCTCGATTTCATTATGTGATGAAATATGGAAAATTGAGCTTAAGTTGTCATACTGACTAACCCCTATGTTGGTGCGCCTCGATAATGCTTTCCCTTCAAGATATGGAATTTTTTTCTAAAATAATCGTCGCAGGCAGGATTCGAACCTAGATTATATTTGTTAATTCATTTTAAATTATAAATACAATATCTAATAAACTGTCAATGTTAGAAAATTTGAATAAATTGTTAGGAAGAATTAAATCTATAAGAAACTGTAAAAATAATTCGAATAATTTATATACGTACAAAATTATATAAGAAAAACTAGTAAAAATGGCGGATACACCCACTTCTGGTTTTTTTATCAGGCCCATCTTTTGATAGAACCGAGATAATATGAAAAGTCAGCTCCATACCAAATTTCAAGCTACATCTATACCTCGCTTTACGGCCTAGATACGTTCCACGAAACTTGGTCGCAAAGCGAAAAGCTGTATAAGGAATTAATTATTCTAATACAAAATCATACAAATTCAATGGGGTCGGATCCAATTTTTTTAAATATGCAACATTCAAAATGCATTTTATCTTTTTATTTCATTTAAATCAAAATTACATACATAACAAGTATACATACATTTGTACATAAAATAATAACAGACTCCAAAAACCAACAATAAACTATAAACAAAAATGAAACAACTTCATGTTAGATAAAATATGTGTATGTATACATACATATTTTTTTTAATGGCTTTAATCTGAAGCGGATGAAGAAATGGTAACCTACAGATCACTGTCGTCATCATTTTTCGCTGGTAAGGATGGCCTTCTGTCCAACGTTGTTTGTCTTGTCTTCTTGTCTATTTCGTTCTTCAGTGATTTATAGCAGCTAATGACTGAGTTAATTCCTTGAGAAACTTTAGCGTTACGTTCGACGTCAGGACCCTTTTCAAGGAGGATGTTTATTCCTTGTTCGAAATAGGAAGAAGCTTTCGACAAATTTTTGGATGTTAGCTGTTTAGATACAACAGACTTTGCCTCTTCATTAAGTATCGGTTCTATTTGCAACTGAATGAACTGAGTTCCTCATATGAAAGGGGTTCCCTATCAGCTTCAAGTAGATCAAGTTCGTTCAAACCTTCAAAGCCGAGATCATGTCCTAGATCCAAAATGTTTTGCCTAATTTCAGGAAGGAAATTAACTTCTGCATCAGTACTTTTTACACATGCTGGTCATATTTTTTTCCAAACATGGTTTATTGTTGTTAATTTTAATTCCTTCCATGATTTACTGATGTGGTCAGCAGCATCCTTGATGTTATAATGTTTTCAACATGTTTTAATTGAAGATTCACCATCGGTTTCCCTTATAAGTTGTCGGAAAGTTCGGCGTAGGTAATATTGCTTAAAAGTGGCTATTGCACCCTGATCCATTGGTTGGATCAGAGCTGTTGTATTTTTCGGAAGGCACTCAATCATGACATCTTCAGATAGTTCGGATAAATTAGTAGGATGCCCTGGTACATTATCCAAAATTAGCAAAGCCTTGTTGCTTAAGTTATTGTCTCGCAAATATTTTTTCACTTCTGTACAAAAATTATATTTGAACCAATCCCCAAAATTAGTTTTAGTCATCCAAGCTTTCTTGTTGGATCTCCATATGACGGGTAATTGATTTTTATTTAGTCCTTTAAGAGCCCTTGGATTTTCGGACAAATATATTAAACTTGATTTTAGCTTAAAATCAGCCGCGGCATTTGCACCAAGCAACAAAGTTAATCATTCTTTAGACACCTTATAACTAGGCGCAGATTTTTCGGTTTTTGAAATGTACGTGCGATCAGGCATTCGCTTTCAATAAAGCCCTGTTTCGTCTACGTCAAACACTTGTTCAGGTTTATAACCACTTCTTTCAATAATTCCCTTTAAAATGTTGGGATATTCGTTAGAATCCTTAAGGTGTCTTGGACGGCTAGATTGACAAACGAAGAAATTCTGAGACGCGTCGGCAAACAACGTGAATTATTTGAATTAATTTGAAGAGAAAAACAGCGTACCTGGGGCATATTATGCCAAACAACAAATATCAATTTTTGCACCTACTGATCGAAGGTAAAATTGAAGGAAAGAGAGGGATCGGAAGGAAGAAAATGTCTTGGCTACGAAACATCAGGCAGTGGACAGGTCTACACGACATACAATCCTTAATACAGACCGCAAGAAATAGAGAAGCGATGGAAAATGTTATCGCAAACATCCATTAGTGGATATGCATTGAAAGAAGGAGATTCGTTAGATGCGGCCTCATCGGCGCTAGCTGCTTCACTTTTCATTTTCAAATTATGCAAATGGAATCTATTTTTGAATTTTTCAAAACATCCTTGGAATGTGACAACTTCAGCAGATTCATCGGTATCTTCATTCTTCAAATTTTCGAAAATACCTAAAGCTTTTTCCTGGATAGTCATTTGACTCATTGGCATTCTCCGTTTGCTATTGTCCTCAATCCATATAATCAATAGTTTTTCCATAATCCAGTTTCTTTGGCGTGTTAATCTCGAGACATTTAACCCAACAAACACAAGAATGTCCCAAAGATGTCCCGGGGACATGATGTTGCCGATCACTGAATGTCCCAAAGTCATCCCATTTTGGTTCTGTTCCTAGGGACATTCATGGGACGTTCTTCTGTCACAAGTGTGTGCATCCCGCATAGGACATCCCATCGTACGTTCTTCATTGACATCCTGAGGACGTCCTATTTAAGACATCTTATACTGGTCCGTTTTAAATCCCGGGATGTAAAGACATCATTTGGACATAAAACGAACGTCCCTGGGACGTCGTGTGTTTACTGGGACAGGTGCAGCAGATATGTGAAATATGTTTTAATGTATTCTTTTTTATCGCGAATAGTTTGAAAGATAGATTTCGCAAGTCCCATTGCCTTGCAAACTTCAACAATTTTCTCTCTAGCTTCTGTACGACGTAATATTTCTAGTTTAGTTTCTAGCGTGACTGATTTTCGACATCTCTTTTTATTAGTCTCCGAAGTCGATAATTGTTTCGGTGGCATTTTGTCTAAAAAATAATGAAATTGAATTGAAAATACATATTAAAAATTTTTAATTTGTACATACATACATATGTACTTACGTACCAAAAATGTCCCTAATTGTTTCAAGTTTTCTCCGTTAATTCCGTAACAATTAGTAATAAATATGTACAGAAAACACTCACAGACAAGTCTAAACCAGCCGCTTTACGAGCACACACTGAATAATAAAAAAATAGAAAAGAGTGTGCATCGAGATTGCGCTTGCGCAGGATTGGCAACATGTACGACATCAAAAAAAAGATTTTTTTGTCGTTATAGCGAAACATTTTAGGTCGTAAATCGAAAACGTGGTTTAATTAAAGAGAGCCGTTATAGCGAAATGTCGTATAAAGAGCGGCCGTATAGCGAGGTAATGGGGTACTAGGAGTTATCGTGGGTACATCGTTACACGCACAGTCACACACCCAATTTTTTTTTGTCAAAAATACATATTTCTAATTTAGCATGAATTCTATATTTGCAGATAAGGAAGAAGAGAAAAAGAAAGAGGAACTCCGTGAGATCGCCAGTAAAGAGCTTCAAGATTGGTACAAACACCACGAAGAACAAATAGCGAAAACTAAAGCGGCTAATAGGTAAGAACTAATTTAATATTAACCTAAGAGAATCTGTTTATATAGTAATTTACTAACAACTTTGCGCTTACTAAAGGGAATCGGCCAAGTAAGTTGAATAAAATTCGGTTTTTAAATCTACACAATAAAAATACTTTTGTTTGATTTTGTTTAGAAACGCCGAAAAACAATTTGTAGCCGAGGATAATGAAATAGAACCGGGAACCGAATGGGAGAGAATTGCGAAGTTGTGCGATTTTAATCCAAAAGCGAGTAAAGGTAATAAGGATGTGTCACGTATGCGATCGATACTCTTACAACTAAAACAATCGCCCCTTCCTGTTACTAAAGCTTAGGTTTCTTTTTATACCTTTTAGAATACCGTTTATTAACAGAATAATATATTTAAAGAAACGTGTTGAAACTTTCCTTTTTTAAATTGTATAATATTATTATCGGTGTATGCTATTGTCAACGTGTTAAGAATGGTAGCGATAATTTTTATTAACAAATATTTTATAATTGAATATTTTTATTTCGCAATATACATTGATATATAATAGTATTTGTAAGTAAAATTGTACCTATTTATAGCTATTACGAACATGAAAAGGTGAACTGTATCCTCATTATAAAACAGTCACGTTTATTATATTTATTTGTTAATAGTTGACATGTTGATTCACTTTTTCACTTAGAAATTTATATGTAGAATTAAATTTCTTCAAAATGAAAACTGTACTGAAATTGTTTAATATAAGCATTACGCAACAATTTAATTTATCTTATATATATAATTTAGTTTTGATAGCCCTTTTATACTAATGAAATAAAAACAAGTTTTTTATTTGAATTTATTGTATCGAACGATTATTGAGTATTTACAGCTGCTTATTGTCAGTCAACATCACAAATTCTTTATAATAGGAGCTGGACGTTTCAACAAAGTCAAAAATGATGGAATATTCTTTGAGAACAGCGAAAAATATATCGCGGGGATATTAATTGATAGAACTGAGTACCAGAAAAACCTTACTCAGGGATAGTCAAAACAAGAAGCGTTGGAAAATATCTCGTCGGGACAAAACGCTAAATTTATTACTAAAGCCTCATTTTTTTGTATAATAGAACTTAGGATCATCCAGGAACCGTATAATGCAAGCAAAAACATGCTAATGGCAACTAGCAAACAAAACTTTGATAGCTACAGGGACGGATTTAGCATTAGGCAAAGTAGGCACGTACCTAGGGCGGCATCAGAAAGAGGGGCGGCATCATTTAAGTTCAAAGAAATTGGCAGAAGTGAATAAAATTATAAAATTGAAAATTGTATAAGAATTTGATAAACCAAGTAACATCTGGTCGAACCTAAAACTCCTAATTTATGACTTTATGAGCTTCTAGACCTGTTTTGAGAAAGTTATCATTATTTTTTTATTGTCAACCCATTTCTTTGTCGGTTCATGCAGACATTGTAATGTAGAGTAGTTTTGACCATAATATTTGGGAATCCCAACGTCTAGGTGCCGCAAAGACGAACGCAATAAAATAATAAACTGCAGATTTTTCTTTGAATTTTCATTCTTTACTTGGAAACCAAAGACCAAGCATCTCGAGTGAGTGAACTGTGTGTTGTGTGTTAACAATAAGTATATACAGATTTTATAGTGTTTTGTTTTGTGTTGTGCACATCTATTGTTCATTAAAGGTAAGTTCAAGTTAATTTTTTTTTATTTGTGATGCGTTAAAATCCAAATACTTTACAAAATTTACGTTTACAAAAAAAATTTTTTTTATTTTTTATTTTAAAAAAAACGTCAAAGGAATAACATTTTTTGTTTAATCTAAACTATTCATAACAGGACAGAATGTTCTAAAATTGGAAAAAAAAGTTTACAGAATATTTTTAATTTTTTTCTTGCAAAAAATACATATTTTAACATTTTTGAGTAAAATAAAACATCTTTTTTGTATTTTTTATTTTTAGAACACTTAATATTATCTTTTAATTATAGATTTCTCGTCTTTAAATAAAACAGATGTTTTTATTGCTTTAATATTTTGTTGTAAAGTTATAAATCAAAAAAAATTGTTTTTGTAAACTTAATCCGAGAAGATACTGTATATATGTATATATCGGTGCTATAGTTATATACTAACATACTGTAGTTCTATACTATGTAAACATATTCTCTCGCATATCGTAGTTAATAATAAAATATTTCTGATTGTTTTCCGTGTACTTTGTTTTTCTTATAACCGTTGTAAAACTTGAAAAATTATTCTAAAACTACGTTTTTGCAAGCTTTTAATGATGCATGCTGATTTTTTTAAATTAAAATAATAAACTTTGTGTCTCTTGTTGTAATAGAGGCCCAGAAGTGCTAAGTTTTGTACTGAAAATGTCTACAAAAAGAAAGAAGCCTAGTGGATCGGAATTTCGAAAATCTGCTAAATTAATAAAAGAAAAAAAAGAACTTAGCATAAGTACGACACGAAAACTGGATTCGTTTTTCCTCTTAAATGAGCATAAGACAGCACATGGATCTGAAACTTCAACAACTGATTCTCCTGCTTCCCCGGTTGACTCTTCCCAGTCTCTAGAAGTTGCTCCTGTTGAAATAACCCAAGATGTTAATACTCCAAATTATGAGTGCAGAAATGAACTAGCCTCTTCTACAAGTGGCGTTTTCACTACGGACCCCGCGGATTGGGATATAAACAACCAAACCATTGATTTTGTAGCAATGAATGGTTTTTCACAAAATTCAGATGGAGACTTTTCGGCTAGTAAACGAACTTTTGACGGAGTGACTAGATATTTAAATAAATCTCTGTTCTTTCGAAGTATGCTGAATGGAGAGAAAATGCCCCGCAGCTGGCTTGTTTATTCGCCGAAAACTGGGAGAGTATTTTGTGGTCCATGTCTTCTGTTCAACAATACGTCGTCACAATTTGGAACTAAAGAAGGTTTCAACGATTGGAAAAATGCATCGGCGCGAATAATGGCTCACGAAAATTCCAATAGTCACAAGTCTGTTGTTTTACAGTTAAAAACAAGAGGTCGAGTAGACCAAAAATTGGTAGAACAGCTGCAACAAGAGATAGGCTATTGGAAAAATGTTTTGCTACGAATTGTTGCTGTAGTGAAATCGTTAGCCTCACGTGGTCTAGCGTTTTGGGGACGCGATGAAGATTTTGGTTCGCCACATAATGGCAATTATTTAATGTGCCTTGAGCTCATTGCCGAATTCGATCCATTTTTAGCCTCACATATATCAAAATATGGCAATAAAGGTTCGGGTTCAGGCGGAATTAGTTATCTGTCTTCCACAACCTGCAACGAAGTCATAACAATAATGGCCACAAAAGTCACCCAAGACATAATGGCTCGGTTACGTTCGGCGAAATATTTTTCAATAATAGCAGATTCTACTCCCGACATTTCGCATGTCTATCAATTAACGTTAGTTGTTCGATATGTAGAAGATAATTCACCTGTGGAACGATTTGTGCAATTTATTCCAAACACAGGAGACGATATGTTTAAAGCCATAGAGACTACGCTCAAAAGTCACAACATTGACATTTTAAATTGCAGAGGTCAATCTTACGACAATGCCTCAAATATGTCTGGCTGCCACAAAGGCTTGCAAGCTAGAATAAAAGAAGTTTCGCCTCGTTCGGAATTTATACCGTGTTCTGCTCATTCTCTAAATTTAGTTGGAGAGTATGCAGCAGAGAGTTGCAGAGAAGCATGCTGGTTTTTTGAATTGCTGCAGGAACTGTACAATTTTTTTTCCGCTTCTCCTAAAAGATGGAAATTGCTGCAGGACGAAATTGAACTTACGCGAGCTTTAAAAAACCAATCAGGTGGTTCAAGTACTCTGAAGAGTCTATCGCAAACTCGATGGTCAAGACGTGCTGACGCTTGCCATAGTTTAACTCAGTCCTGGCATGAAATTTTTTCTGTATTAAGTTCTATTGAAAATAATGAAGCGGAAAAATCTAAGACAAAGTGCGAAGCCAAAGGTATTAGATTAAAATTGGAACGGCTTGAAACTGCATTTTTGTCAAAATTTTGGAGCTTTGCTAGTCATCGTTTAAATGCTACTAACGTTAAATTGCAGGCAGTAGAAATTGATATGATGACAGTGGTTAGTTTATACGACTCTCTTATAACTCTTTTCAAAACAACGCGTGATAATTTTGATTATTTTGAAACAAGCCAAAGAAATGTCAAAAATTAAAGACTACGAAAAAGATACAAAAAACCGAAAACGAAAGCTTCTATCGGATGAATCGAGATCGGAAGAAGCTGAAATAGATGGACGCACCAACTTAAGAATTAATACATTTTTGGTGATAATTGATAATTTGGTCATTCAGTTACAGAAGCGACGAGATGCGTATTGTCACTTTTATGAAAAATTTTCTTTTTTAACAAATACAAATAGTTCCACCAGCTTCAGTGACATAAAAAAAGCGTCGAGAAATTAATAGCTTCGTACCCCGAAGATATTGAAGCAGATTTAATTGAAGAATTTATTCATTTTCGAGAGCATGTCAAGATAAATGACCAAAAAGATTTTACAACGCCCTTGAAGTTGTTGAAGTGGATTCGACAGGAAGACCTGCAGAGTGTTTATCCCAATATGGATATTGCTCTTCGGATCTGTTTATGCACCCCAGCAACAAACTGTTCTGGAGAACGGACCTTTTCATGCTTGCGAAGAGTTGAAAATTTTTATCGCTTTAAAATGACGCAAGAAAAACTAAACAATTTGGCTGTTTTAAACATTGAGTCAGATCTAACAAATTCACTGTCTTTTGAAGATGTCATAAATGAGTTCGCCAACCAAAAAGCCAGAAGGGTTCCTCTGTAATTTTGTTGCTATTAATATTTTCTTTGTTTTTGTGAATTACGTTTATTTTTTTTAAATTTTATTAAATATTTTGGAAAATCGTATTTTTTTTTAACTAATAATAATTGGTAATAGACATATGTATTAAGAAATTTCTAGGGCGACAAATTTAACAGTGCCTAGGGCGGCACAATAGTCAAGTCCGTCCCTGGATAGCTAGGATTGATGGCGGTATAAACCATCTTTTGCGAAAACTTACAAAAAGATTAAAGAACCGAAGAATTGGTCAAATAAAGCAAACTTTGAAGACCATGTAAAACCTGTCGGTACATTTTGTGTTTTTCAACTGGTGATTGTGCCAATGTCATTTTGAATGCATCTAAATCTTTGTTTTTAGTGAAATTTAAATAAGTAGGTAAATGTAGATTTGTTACAATCTACACCAGAAACACGGACTATGTGGATAAATACAAAAATAAAGACGAATTATTAATATCTTATGTGTAAAAGCTATTTATGCACTAAGTGCGTTATTACAGTGATTACACTCAGAGAGCAACGTGATACAGCCCGAGGGATGGATGTTGCTGAATTCAATAACTCTAATGGTGCATAGGTATTATTGTTCACTTTATATAATATAAAAACTAAAAATGAATTATTATTTTAATATATATTTTACTAAATCTAGAAGTATATTAGTAGTCTGGAACAATAAATAATTTGACGTTTATTCTTTTTCTTCATACCTACCTGTTATTTTGATAGACCCGTATAGTCTCCATGACTACCTAACGATTTTTTATCTATGATAACAGCCACGGTCGTAATAAACAACCATGGACGTTATTTAGTATTAATAAATTTCGAATCAAATTTATTCATACTTTTTTTAATAAATTACAATTTAAAACACTTTTGTATAGGAACAAGTATAAAAATAAAACACTTTGTGTCCAGGAATTGAAACGTCTTCCATTTCGTTGTTGCTGACATCATCTTTGGAAAAAAAACTTTTGAAGCTAGTTCAATATTGTAATAGGAAAGGCTTCCACTGCCGGAGTCTATACTAAGCTAACGTCTTTCGGGTTTGGGTCGTGTCATTGTTGTAGCCGAAGTTGCCAACTTTTGTAAGAGGGGCTTCGTCAGGGCGTGAGAAAAATCGAAGATTTCAAACAAGCAACAGATATCTAACTAAGAACCTTCATAGAAATGGCTTAAAAAGAAGTAACTTTCGTATATAAAGAAGTATCGTTACAGCCGGTTAGACTCGACTCTGAATTCTATAAAAATTTTAGCTACAGCAGGCGATAGAGGAGAATTGCAAGTTCACTCATACGGACAGATACCTTCACGCTTCCTCGCATTATCCTACGCACAAACGTTATGTTATTGAATATTTGGTTCATCACGTTTTCTCTATTTGCCAACCGAGAGTTTACACTCGGAATTCCGTCATCTTGCTAGAACCTTTGTGAACAATGGTTATATGAGGCGAGATATTCAAACGATTATTTATCGTCGTCTACATCCACGTGCTCGATTAGCTAAGGACATTTCTACTTCCGAAGTTGGCATTTTTACCCTACATTCATAAGGTTATAGATCAAATAAGCAAACTTCTTCGGAAGAATGGTATTAAATCCACATTCAACCCGGCAGGCAAAATCTCTCAGATACTTCTTTCTCCTTGGGCAAAGTTCCTACACTTACATTTCAAGGTGTATACCAAATTCCTTGTTCATGTGGTTTAGTCTACATTGGTGAAACCGTCCGTCATTACACGCATTTCAGAACTGATCGTTGTATAAGGAAAAGCCCTATTTCAAATTCTGCGGTTGCTGTACATCATTTTACTACAGGTCACAATATAGATTTTGATAACGTTTTGGTGATTGGAAATCTCAATTCTTCAATATGAAAATCAGAGATAGCATAGAAAACATCAAACACCCTAATAACAAGAATCACCAATCTGAGTCTAGCTTAACCAGCTGTGAAGATACTTTATATACGGAGACTATTTCTTCTTATGTCACTTCTATGGAGTTTACAATTTGGTTTGGTTCACAAGTTGATTACCTAACTCTGTAGTCGTTTTTTGTCAGGTTGTTTTTTGGTTCTTCAAGTTTATTGTTTTTTTTTCTGACCTTTTTAGAGTTTAGAACCTTGGTTCACAAGTTGATTACCTAATCTTTGAGAGATTCTTAGTTAGATTTCGGTTGCTTGTTTGAGTTCTTAGATTTATCTCACGCCCCAATGAAGCCCCTTGCGAAAGTGGGCGGAACGTTGGCAACTTCGGTTACAACAATGACACGGTCTAAACCCGGAAGACGTTCTCATCTTAGTATAGTTCAATATTTATTGGATCGCTAAGGGCATTAGAAGTATTAATTTCTTGATGAAGGCTGTAGATTATCTGCTGGATGAAAAAGTTGTTTCGATATTTTCCGGACTTCAAATCTCCAAATCCATTCAAGAATGCTCAAAGTAAGCAGAGCGCCACCATTTTCCAGCAATGTGGTTGCTGATCTGCGAAAGCAATACCTGTGTAATTGTGACAACTCTCCTATCAGCTGTTTTGTGCATTTACATTTTCTGTAATCTACAAATACGTTGATTTTGTACACCAAGGGGCCGAAAGGTTGCAGATTTCCTATAGAGCGACGACAAGCACCAAAAATTCCCAGCACTAAAATACCTTTCTCTATCAAAAGGTAGTCACCTAGTGCTTTCAGAAGAAATCTTATAATTTGCTCATTCGTTAGGGCTTTTGCCTTTTTTGGTTTATAACATTCAAATGGCGTTCAGGAACATAAAAAGTTTCCCATTTCTAAAAGAAGCGTAACTTTTAAGTCATGAAAAAAACCTAGAATATCGTTGATCACCACAACGCCTCTCTTTTTACGCCATGCTTTAAAATCCTCATATTCTTTTTCGTACCTCAGTCTGGTCTTCAACGGAAATAAATTCAAACTTACAGGCAATCGCCTCATCAGGAATATCTTTGGGAACTTCACAAACCACAACAAATTCACACAACATATTGAAATTTTATTTGAACCTATGTGACATAATGTGAGTTGAGCATCAACATTATTTTAGGTTGATCTAGTTTCGTCCAGTCCAGAAGCTTATTCTAAGGGTCTTTTTTTCAACTCATCATCTGTTAAACTTGAATTGCCAAGCATCGTTGTGTGTTGCGTTTGATATGGTTTGCATTTACACAGTAAATGCTGCGAGTCCTCGTTGCCCCTAAGTATCATAAAGGGCTACTTTACAGTCCCAACTTTATTACATTTGTTAAAGCCACAGTATTGTGAGCTTTCTTTGAGTTTTGATTGTGAATCTGTAACAAAGACTTTTGTGTGCCGTATCCTTGATTTGTATAGTTTTTTTTATATTCCGCTGCTAGTTTGCTGCGGATTAATTTCTTTTCCGTTATTGTAGGGGATTCCGAAGGCGGGTTCAGGTTCGATATATGTATTTGTGCCGTTTTTAGCTAGTGCGTCCACCATTAGGTTTCGTTTTACACTCGGGTCTCTTAGTATCCAGACTAGCTGCATTTGTTGGCGAGTTGCCAATGTTTCCAGACTGTTTATCCATGCCATAATCAGTTTGGATTTTATTACTGGCGTTCTTAGCGCCAGTAGTGCTGCTTGACTGTCAGACATAATCGATCTCGGACCGTTTGCGTATGATTTCAAGTCGATAATGGTTCTTCACACAGCACGTTGTATATACCCGGCAATTGAAATGTGTTCATTAATCTTCATTCTATGGGTTGCTTGTCTTGCTTCCATCATTACAATGAGGTGTAATGGTGGAAGTGAAAATAATTTTTCTATGACTGCTGTGGGTGTGGTTCTTATCGTTCCTGTTATCGGCAGACATATGATATTCTCTGTATCTTGCCTAGCTTGGAAGCTGTGCTTTTCAAGTTGGTTCTCTCACCCAATGCAAGCAAATCGTATGTGATGATGGGTCTTGTCACTAGGGTATATAACCATTTGGTCATTGTGGGTTTCAAAATTTATGTGTGACCGACCATCCGTTTAGTTGCATTAAGCACCCTGATGGCTTTCGTTGTGACTTTTTCTAGATGAGCGATGAAAGCCAGTCTGGTATGAAGAATGAGTCGCAAATAGTTGACTTCTTTTGTAGTCAACAGCGTGACTTTGTATATTGTAAGTAGTTTTGTCATCAGTTTTCCGTAGTTTGGTAAACGGAACGATAGCCGTCTTTTTTGCAACATTTTTCGACTGTGTTTAGTGAACTCTGCATTATCTTGGATGGATATGCGAAGTCTTTAGTGCCTCGTTCTGTATATACCTGTCGGCTATTTTTTCAAATAGTTTTAAGATAAATGAAGTCGTTGATCTGTGGGATTCTGTCTGGACATACGCAGATCTCCTTCCCAGATAGCATGTAAACTTACAGCAAGTTTGCTTTCAGCTTGCTTTTTCCTTGCAAAGTTTACGAATCGAAACCGAGTTTGAGACTATTAATGTATGCTGTGTATTGTGTAATAATATGATTTTAAATTATTAAAGTTTTGCATGTGTTTAGCTTATTTAAGATTACCATCAAATGAGCAATTAAGGTTATTCTTAATTTTATGTTACAGGTCAACAAACCTAGCGATAAATAGAACAGGTGGAAATGGAACAGAATTAAAACAAATAGACAATACCTAATGAAGTTGTAACTAGTTTGTAGAAACAAGTCTTTATTTAATTACAATATCAGTAAGCAAAATAATTTTTTGTTTTTCTTGGTACCTTGCTTCAAAGTACAGCGATATTACTGAAAGTTTGACGAATTTCCATGACAAGTAACTTTAATATGTCTGTAAGTAAGTAAGTCTTGCGATTGCATGTTTCAATAGCATTTTTACAAATTTTAAACTTTGCGAGGACAGGGGACTGTAACATTTCTACAAATTCAAATCTTGTCATGGCAAGACTTAACAATATTGCTGCAAGTTTGTCGAAACTTGCTGCAAGTCTCCAAACTTGTCATGACAATATTGCTGCAAGTTTGTCGCGACAAGGTTGTCACAAGCTTGTTATTGCTTCCTTAGCCAACTTGCAGCAAACTTGCTGCAAGTCTCCAAACTTGTCACGACAATATTGCTGCAAGTTTTAAAGTTGTCACGACAAGTTTGCTGCAATCTTGATACAAGCTTACATTGCTGTTTGGGTTACCTTTGGTATAAATATCACAGAGCAGCAAATTCCTTTTGGAGCATGATGTGATAAATTTCATCAGTTCCTGGAGACTGAAAGAGTTTAAACGTATTGATTCCCCATTCTAGGTTTTCAGGATTAATTATTTTTCTCGTTCCATTTCTTTTTAGGAGTTTTTGCAATAGTTTCTGCAAATTACCTTCAACTCCGTGTTTGTAAACTTTCCGTTTTTGGTCAGCATAGAACCGATATTTTCACTACGGTCCTTGCTCAGAGCTTTTTGGAGACGAGGACATGTAGGTTCGTTTTCTACGCCCCTACAGTACCTTCTCCAAGAGTATCTCTTTGCCTTTTAATAGCATTTGTTGTATGTCGTGAGGCTAATGCTGTCTTCATCCCAGCCTCCGCTTTTTTGCTGTGTTAAATAGCCTTCTAGTGCGCGCCCTTACTTTGTCAAGTTCTCTGTTCCACCAAGTTATTCTGTTGGGGGTTCGTTTGACTGTTCTTGGGCAGCTTGCTTCATATGCGGAATTTATTTATTATGCCACATTTTGTTATTTTGTTCGCCTTTGGACTAGCAAGCGACATGGTTGAAATATACGCGCATTATCATTAAATATTATATGTAAATTGGAATTTAAGATACATTCTAAAAGTTTTTTATCTCTTAGGTTTGTGTTTGTGCTCTCCCACGAGCTGTGGTGTGCCTTGGCGTCGCATCTAACAATCAACGGTTTGTTGCTCCCACTGTTATCAGCCGCTGGATTTTCTCCAGTGGCGGTGATCCTATCTGGGACGTAGGGAAGGTAACCGGATTCGATAATGAATTCCATGAACTGCCACTAGGTTTCGAGAACATAAATCCCACAATGGAATTAAGTTTAGTGCATTCTTTACTCGGACAGTTCAACCCTTTTATTACTCTCTTTCAGATCCATGGCTCCTGAACAAGGGCAATATCGTGTGTCACGATATAAGCACCGAAGACCGCTGAAGCTGTCCTGGAGTGATGTATATTTATCTGAACGACTTTGAGCATTCGATTTGTCGTCAGTGCGTTCCTTCTGGCTCCGGATTTACATCAATTGCCTCGTGGACAGGGTTTGCAGCATCCGGTTTTTTGCTGTGAGAACCTTTTTGGCTGCAGGAAGGTTTTAATGTAAATAATCTCAAACTCCCTATCCTTGACGTGCCGACTAGTATCTCTGGTTGCCTCGTCTGTGCACGTTATTTTCAAGAATCCCCCTTTATGGGTGCATTCTCTTCTCCAGTTCGTCAATCTATCCGAGTATCGAGGTTTGTATGACCGGGTTCAGACAGTTGGTACAATTGCGTGCGCCGTCTGGTGTCGCTGTTGCGTTCAGGACGCCTTTTTTTCCTGTATATGTGTGTTTTGCTCCATGCGTCTCTGCAGTTGGAACTGAAACACCTGAATCCCCGATTTTTTTTTGTTTCTCCAGTTTGCCACCCCCGAAAGCTTTTTAGGTTTTTCGGGTTCAGCTCAGCATCAAGCGATATTTTTGGATTCTGCTCAAAGTCCCCGTCTTTTTTTTAACTTTATATATATATATATATGTCCCTTGAATACGGTGGAAATCAAGATCGCCATGGGCAGTGTCCCAATACGCACGGATTTCTGGCGTTTACCTTTTGTACTGTTATCTTTCTCTAGAATGATTTGAAGTTTTCGAACATTCACGCAAACTTTACATGCTACAATATTGAAGTTTACTTGTAATTAATTAGTGGTATTTACTAAAATCTCTGGGCGAAAGCAAGAAAAACAATTAGAAAAATGGGCGACAGAATTATATAACGACGAATGAGTATATAGTTTTTGATGAAATTGATAACTCAGTCACTTATAAAAACTATACAAATACGCCCGCAGGGTTCCCAGCAAGTTAATAAAATCAAATTCCCCGACTTTTCCCGGTTTTCCCTGACTAAATCTTTTATTTTTCCAGGTGTTTTACCAGTATCGTAGCTATGTAATATGGTAGTTTCCAACTTTTTATTATTAATTTTATTTATTTTTATTTATTTATTAAATGAACGTACAAAACAACAATAAACAAACTGTTAAAGAGAAAAAAAGCATTTAGAAACTTTTGATTTTTCGACAATAAACTCTCAAAGTTTCTACTCTAATCGTTTTAGTTATCTTTGGTATTAGTGTCACAAACAAACGATCCGTAGTATTACACAAATTCATCAACATTTGTGAACATATTTTGCTTTGAGATGCATAAAAAACATGCTTATAAGCAGAAAAATGAAACGTACACCAGTTATAAATTCCAATCCCGTCATAATCAAATTAATTTAAGATATAAATAAATACAGAAGTTGATTTCGACTATCTTCGCGAATGAAACTGTTTATGTGATAAGCAAAATAAAGAAAAATGTAATGGGGGGAGTCATATAAAATTCGCAAGATTGAAAAATTTCCCTGACTTTGTGAAACAATTGCATGTTTTCCCTGACTTTTCCATGATTTCCCTGACTATTTTTTATTCCCTGACATTTCCCGATTTTCCCGGTTTTCCAGGTCGCTGGGAACCCTGGCCCGATAATCTGGAAGACAAGAATGGACATCTACATTTTAAAAAACAAAATTTCTTTACTATGTGAATGAAAAACAGATACTTTCAAATGTTTCTTATTGGCATAAACGTACGTTTAGATGCTGAAATAAACAATCCAAATATAGAACTATATTTTTGCTACTAGATGTTAATATGTATGAGAACTGAGCGCACTTTGAATACAGTGCATTTAGTGTAGGAGAATGTGCATCAACATATAATATAAATTATCAACTGATTGGCTTTGGCTGAGTTACTTCACATAACTACTGAGGCAGCCTCTTATGTACCAAACTGTTCTACGCCCAATGAATTCTGATGAAACATAAACTATTTTTCGAAGTAGTTTAACCAACTCTACTTCGGAGGAACTTATTAATCACCCTAAACAAAAACTATAATATTATAGAATAAGGGATTGTAAATTGAATCCAAAAATAATCTATTCAAATGTATCCAATACTACCAGAATGTTAACCAAAAGTAATTTATCATTTCAAATTACTGGTTTAATAAAATTTATGTATATTACAATGTTACTAGAACACAACTTCATACTTTAACGAACTGGAATCCAAGGTTCGAAGATCATGCCAATCTTTGTAGATTCTGTAATCAGTCAGTAAAAATCATATACTTAAAATGACGTTTACAAACCAAAATCTGGAAAATCTTCTCGATGTAATGAAATATAGTGTCTTAGAATTGCATCGCGTTCTGCAAGGTATTCATCACGATGCTTTTGATAATAATATCCGAAAATAGTAGCTCCACTTGTTAACAATATATGTTGTTGAATTCCTGTATTAGAATGTTATGTAATAATAAATGTGAGGTTATCTTTGTACCTGAGAACATCGGTCTCTTTATGTACCAGTTTGCAACACAAACACCTAAAAAAGTCATACTTCCTAACAACCCCGTTGTCCAATATCGAAAAAGAAAAGGTTCTTCGATCAATGATTTGTTTGTTAATACTTCTACTGGGTTTCTCGATATTTGCGGCACTTGAGCCATTTTTATCACTGGATCTGTTTAAAAAGTTCTTTTTTAATTGAAATTGCTTAAATTATTGTAAATAACGAACTTGAATCAGCTGCTAGTTATGAAATATTTACCGACGATATCCTTGATGTATACAAACTTTGGTTGGTATGAGATTTTTTTTTAAGTTGGTGACAGAATTGTCGTTTTACGGTAAAGGTGTGATTACACATTTGAGGTATGTTAGATTTTGCAAAAACTGTAAACTGTAACCAATCAGCCAAAAATAAGTTTTTTTACTGATTAAAAATTAAAAACATTAAAACTTTGTTTGTCAATGATATACTTGATAACTGTAAATAGTTTATTTGGTAAATTTGAATTAAGCTGTTTACCATCACGTACCGAAACTTTAAAAGTTAAATCAACGTTACTGACAATGTTTACTAAGAGAACAAAAAAGTGGTAACTGATATAAAAGACTAATTTTAATTTCAAAAAAAAGAAAACAAAACTGTCGAGCCAAAGGAATCTTAGATGCAGCGTAAGATGTTTGTATTATGAAACATTCTCAAACAACGAGAATATTCACTGCGGTTTAAGAAACTAACAGAATATTCTATTCAAAGATGAGGCAAAAGAATAAAAGCCTAAAAAGTAACCGATTAGAATAAAAGTTTTAAGTTTATTACAGTATTTATAAAAACCGTCACGTGTATGTGTACATTAATTCATACTAATAATATATGTATCTTTCATAATAGGAGCGTCATTGATGCTGAACATATCTTTAATTTTGAGCTCTGCAGATTTTTTCCTGTTAATAATCGATTTGGTAATCTGTTCCTCTCGAGTATGATAGTTCTTTTATTTACGTTTGTAATCAGCATTGTGTGGATGCATGGTGTGTGGTATAAGCAAAAGCAACACACATATAAATGTAATACACATCATACCTCATGTGCACACACTCAGTGCTATAGTCGTTAGAGTAACACTCGTAGAATAATCGCACGTTAGTTCACTATAAATGTATTGCGTTACATGCTTTATTATTAAATTCATAAACGTATAATTTAATTAAAACTACAACAAGCTCCTCGTTCCATACAAAAATATAGTAGAATGATCGCTTTTAGGTCTATTCGTTCGATATAACCGCTTTGCAAAGTTACACACATTGCGATCTACATTTCGTAGTTTTCATGCTTTAAATTAAGATAAAAGTAAAAATACCTGCCGATAGGGAACTGTTCTGTTTGGAAAATGCTTAAAAATGACAACAGTTGATGATATATAAGAGAAGATTGTGACTAATGACAAATAAAAAGTTTGCAAACATTATATAGAATAGGTATACATTACAACATGGTTTTACTTAAATATTTACACACTAATCTACTTATGTATTTTTAGAAAATCCACATTACTATTTATTTTTAATTCTTAAATTTAAAAAAATTAAAATACGAGGTTTGATTAAAACATTTGCGATTAAACGCCTGCTTCAACATGTTTGTTATAGATACAAAAAAGTTTCAACTTGTCGGTTGTGACCTATTGTTATAAATTAAAGTTTTGTAGATAAAACATTCTTATATATTTCTATTTTGTTTACTAGAAAACTATTTTTTGCCGATTTTGTAAATTTAAAATGTCACCTGATGAAGACCGACTCCGGCAGTTGATTTTGACAGATAAAATTTTCAACATTAATGTTGAGACGATCCAGTTTAAATTTAAACCCAATTAAAGGGACGCGGAATTACGTATTTCACTGGCGTAAAGAACGATAACTATGAATCGGTTTAAACACGATCCGTCTTAAGAGGGGGTTGCGCACGCTAGGAGTAGAACGTCGAAGAAAAAAAGGTGCCGATTCACGGGACAATCGGCGTTGATAATATAAAATTTGTGTGTAATGTTTATTTGCGTTTGATGAAATTTTATGGGCATGTAACTAAAGGTATTAGTTAGCTAACGTAAAAAGTTATAAAATTAAACAAAATTTATAAATACTTTGTATTAAAATTCCGGCGTTATAGGAACATCACGTTTTCTTTGTTTGGTAAGACAAATGCATTGGCGGCCATTTCGCAATTTTCTCGATTCAATTGCTTTATGTGTCTGCACTTTAAAATCAATTTATGTGGAATTATTAATTAATGTTTTTCACAAATTATTAAAGAAAACTTGAAATTATTAAATCGACACGTCTTAAAGGAATGCTTGAAATGTTATTAAAATTCGTCAGGGACGTTCGTTTTATGCCCAAATGATGTTTTTACATCCTGAGATTTAAAACAGATCTCTTTAGAATGTCTTTAATAGGATGTATCCTCAGGTTCAAATTTTAAAAAAATTGAAAAGAAGAATTTTCATATTACCTAATGCGAATGTTTATTTATAAAAATAAAATTAGAACAGGATTATACATTCATTATATATAAATATAAATTAATCAAAGATTATGGTTATTCTTTCTTTTGATATAAAAAATACTTTGAAGATGCTGATGTGTGTAATTTACTTCAATCACACCGATAATCGGTTTTCGCTTATAAACGAGACGAATGCAAACTTAGTGCGCGTGCCCACTTTTCTTCTTGTTCTCTGGTGCCTACTCGACACCCGTACACTCCTTTGGTATATCAAAGTGGTACACTCTGTTTGCACCGTTTGCACTCTGTATTTGTTTTGTTGGTGTTCTGACTACATTATTTATCTGTTATTTATTTTATTATTTAACGTTTTTTGGGGTGTTTTAGTGCATAAACAAATGTATTTGGTAAGTTTTTGGTAGCTTGTATTTATTTATAATGTATAAAAAACATCATTTATAATTATTATTTTGAATTACTAGGTATAATAAAGAGTTTATCAAAATTAAAAGATCACAATTAGTAATAATAGTAATTTAAAACCCCATCGCGCGTATATCTATGCGGTAAATTGAAAATATTTATTTTATCAAAAAAAAAATTTTTTTATTTAAAAAATTATTAAAACAATGTTTTCTTTGTATTGAAGGTTTAAAAGCGTGACGTTATCACGACTTTTATTGTCGCAATTTGCAATAATTCAAACGGCTAGAATATTTCGGTAACACACGAGTCGACTTTACAGTATCAATCAACATGACCGATAAAGCACAAAATCGCTAATTTAACAAAGAAATGTTATCGCTTTCTTGGTGACAGCGTCTTAGTTCATGGTTATGATTGGTGAGCGGATTTCTGGTATTGTATTACTATTTTCACAATAATTAGTTAAGTAGTTCAAAATACGTCTAGAAATAAACAAAATAATTAATTTAGTTTTCGCCACATTCCTCTGATGAAACGTAAATGCGAAACGTATAAATATATGGAGAAAACGGGAAGGGTGATTACCTCCTAACCATATCCTACAGCCATCTAAAAGTGACGTCCTATATAAGGACATCGTAGGAATGCACACAGTTGTGGTAAAAGAACGTCCCATGTCCCTAGGACGTACATAGGACCAAAATGGGATGACTTTGGGACATCCAGTGATCCACATCATGTCCCAGAGACGTCCTTGGGACATCTTTGTGTTGGTTGGGATAGTTAACAACAGGGTTGGGCAGTATTTCAAATACATTATGTTCAAATACGTATTTTAAATACAAAAGTATTTTGTATTTTGTATTTTTCTCATAGCTTACCAAAGTATTTTGTATCTGTATTTAAAATACGTAAAATCAGTGTATTTTACGTATTTCAAATACTTAAAATAGGTACATTTTGTTATCAAACAGAATAATTGTTTCTCAATTCTCAAGTTAGTACGGATTGGAAGCCCCTGTTCGTATTGTATATTATTGGACACCCCCATATTACCTTGTTTCGATTGCGTTGACCTTGAGCTACGCAAGGCACTTCTGATTGTAAAGTATTCGACTCGGCAATCCGTAGCCCGCCTACGATAACTTCAATCGTGTACGTGCACATCAGCACATGCATTGTCTTTATGTCAAAATTTTTGTGGTGAAAATAATGGCAGATCTAGACCGGGATAAGGTAATAGAAAATGTTAATCTTCCTGCAATTTTAAGTGGTGACAAGTTTTTTTTCTGCCGACATTAATTTCACTTAGAAATATACTGAATTTGTTATTAAAAATACACCTTCGACATTTATCTGTGGTCTAATAGATTTAAACATTTTTATAGTTTAACTACAGAGGTTAACAAGGCAGTTTTAGCCACTTGTTTCCATCCATGTTTTAAAATGAGATGGTTGCCAGAGACCGTGAATGAAAATGACAGAAAAATAATACATTTATCTTCTTTAGAATCTGAGTTAACTCAATTTTTTAATGATCGAGGCAAAAATTTTAACACTTTGGATAGTTATTCCAGCATTAAAAAAGCATGTATTCGTTATAACACAAGTTTATGTTCCTCGGCGCCTGTGGAGAAGTTATTTTCCTTTGCAGGATTTATACATTCACCTACAAGAGGTGCACTAAGTAATGAGCAGTTTGAAAATCTTGTGTATTTAAAAGGCAATTTAAACTACCTGAAAACTTCTGCCTAAACTTGTATTTCAAGTATTTCAAATACAGTAATGTATTTTACGTATTTTAGGATAGTTTATAATGTATCTTGTATTTGTATTTTAAATACATTTTGGTAAGTATTTTGCCCAACCCTGGTTAACAATTGCATTAGCTAACTATATAGTTAACTTTGCTTTATGCAAACGGGCGTACGTTTCGTATATTTAACTATAATAATAATAAGGACTTTTTAATTAAAATAAAACTACTCAAACTTAAGCACAAAACTTAGGCATTTATTGCATCGTAGCTTTACTCAACATTTCCCACGATCGAATGTCCACCGCCAGCAAAGACCGCCAGCTCGCGATCTGCCGCGGCCCCCTACTACTTGCCTTCAGGGTCACGCGCATTCGTTTAAGTGCATATTTATTTTTATCATTCGGCCACCCTGAAGACATATTCACCTGAATATCATAATTAAATTTTACACAAAAATCTTATTCTAAAAAAAACAAGAAAAATCAACACAGACAATAATAAACAAAATAAACATTATTATAATTCGTAATCTTCTAAATATCGTGGCGATTTCCTTTTTCTTGCACCTGTACGCTGAGAGCAATACGATACACCGACCTTATCGAGGACTTCACCTTCCTGGTTATCAGTGGTACCGCTTGAAACTCCGCTTTCTTCTTTGACGCCACGTACATTCTTTAACGTCTCATTTTCGCCTTCGTTTATTATCCGTTGATTTCGGTTGTTCACCTCGTCTTCGCTTTCCGAGTCGGTGTCTGATTCGTCGTGATTACGGTATATCTTGATCTGACTAACGTGTACGGTAGTTGAAAATTTCCTGTTTTCGGTACCCTTGAGCTCGCTGATCCTATACGTATCACCAGTGGCGGCTGGTGGTCAATCATACCAGAGGGTCATTTTGAAATATTCAAAAAAACGCAATTATCACAAAAAGTAAATAAAAAACTTTTTTGCATTAAAGCTATTTATATTTAAGATCTATTATTCGTCCATCTTTAGAATCAGCAAAATGATCGATAACAAGTTCATTAAAATTTACAATGTTTTTAATTAAAAATTTTTCCATGTTTCTTTACATACACAAATCTATTCTGATACATCGTACATAGATTCTTTAAAATTACGGTGTACTTCTTTATTTTTATGTTTACTTGTTGATCGAATTTGAAGTAAAGGCGAGGACAACCATTGGTTTTAAATTCTAAAAGTCTTTCAAAATTTAAACTATTATTAGCGATTAATTTTTTTATCAAACAAAAACGGTAATATGTACTTAAACATAATTAATTTTCTTTTAACTTGTGAAAGTCATTGACATTCGTTACAAACGAATGTTATCAAACAACTAAAAAATCGACTGCAAAGTTTGTCGTATGAGATAAAAAATGTGCATTCCAGCATTTTTGTTTTACAAACACATATTGCGGAGATAATAATAAATTACGTAAGCATTACATTGAGTACGCGAAATGGGACCCGGCTGACAACCGCAGAAACTATTTAGTTGTCTTTTTCTAATTCGCATAAGATTGTATTATGCGTGTTGCACTCTTGACTACAATAAGTATCATTTACGATTCGGCTGCATTATATAATCCAATATAATACACAGGGACTATAAAACACAACAGCCTCGGGTAAATTCGTAAGTTTTCGCATCTGTTGCGCTTACAATGAAAATTGAAATTCAAACGCTGATAATTTGATTTAAACGCGGGTTCTTGTAATTTTAAAGTAAATAAAATAATTTTCTAATTTATTTTGGAGGGTCATTGTCCGAATGACCTAATAGAGAAGCCGCCACTGCGTATCACTAGGTAACACTTCAGTTATCACGTACGGTCAGCGGTGCTTTGGTTGTAACTTTGTAGATTGACCTGTATGCACCGGAGCACTCTTAATCAAAACAATGCTACCTACTTCGTAGTGATTCCCAACCCAGTGCCTTGAGTCATATCTCTGCTTGTACTTCAATTGGGCATTTAACACGTTGTCACGCACCTTCTGTTGGTTGTCGACTGGTTCTGTATAATTAATGCCATTTGTGAGCTCTTCAAACAGCACGTTATCATAATTCGGTCGGTAACCGAACAGCGCTTCACACGGAGTCTTTTTGGTGTTCGCGTTCACAGCTGAATTCAAATCTCGTTCGACTGCGCTTAATTTATTATCCCAGTCATTATCTTCGTTAATTTTTTATATTAAAGTTGGAATTAATGTCCGCATTACTACTTCAACTTGGCCATTTGCTTGTGGATGCCGACTTGAATTCAAAGTATGGTGAATCCCACGTTCCGCACAAAACTGTTTGAACTTCGCCGCCGTGAAACTGGTTCCTCTATCGGTGACGATTCTTACGGGATTGCCGAATGTGTCTAAAACCTTTTGCAAACTCTTTATCGTTCCGCTTGTACACGTGTTTTTCAAGGAAAATAATTTATCGTATCGCTAAAATATACATGTTTCCCCTTTTGCTTGTAACTAAAGGTCCACAATGATCTAGATGCATCCTCTCAAAAGGTCTTCGTGATCTGGTAGATTATGTAATAATCCTGGTCGTCGACCCGAAGGGTTTTTATTTAATAAACACTCCACACATGAATTAATATGTTTACGAACGTATCGACGCATGCCACTAAACCAGTATTTGTCTTTTATTTTTGCAATTGTTCGTTCAAGGCCAAAATGCCCTGACAAATCGTGTGCACGAACACACATCGCCTTCCGCATTCCTTTAGGAACAACGTACCTATTCGCGTAAGCATCTTCTTCGCCTCCTATTTTCATTAGTCTACCTTGCGTTAATTTGAACCCACGCACCCTCAGTTTATCAGCTCGATCGCGATCACTCGGTTCTTTTAATAGAATATTAATCAACGTGTTTAATTCGGCGTCACTTCGCTGCACCATGAGAATCTGATCTTCTTCACTTATCGTTTGAAAGATGTCTAATCGTTTGCACGCACTATCCATAATATCGTCCGCGGCTTCCTCGGGGGCTCTCGATAAGGTATCGACATGAGCCATCCTCTGTCCCGACCGGTGTCGCAGTTCCATGTCGAAATCCTGGAGTAGATGCAACTATCGTGCAACTTGTGAACTTTTCGTTTTCTGTGCATTCATGTGCACGAGGGCTTCGCAATCGGTCACACACGTAAACTGTAATCCAATCAAATAAACTCTTAACTTATCAACAACATGCACTAACGCCATCAATTCCAGTTTACAACTAGAATATGTTGCTTCCACGTCCGATGTCTTCTTCGATACGTAAATAACCGGTTGCAGTGGTGAGGTAATTTTATCTGCTTGTAGCAGAATACCTGCAATTCCTTCCTTTGACGCATCTGTATGCACCTCTGTAGTGGCCGCCGCCGGATTAAATAGTTTTAATAGGGGTTTGGTACACTGTGTCTGGCGCAAGTCTTCAAACGAAGCTTGTTGTAGTTCGCCCCACACAAACGGTACTTCCTTTTTCGTTAGATCGCTTAAGGCCTTGGCTCGTCTACCGTAATTTTCTACAAAGCGGCGGAAATAACTGGTTAGACCAAGGAACCTGCGTAACTCGTGAACGTTTCTTGGGCATGGAAAATTCTTTACCGCGCGTATTTTTACATCTCCCGGTCTAATTCCGTTTGCACTTAACGAACATCCCAAATAGTCCACTTCCGGTTTGCCGAATTCACATTTGCTTATTTTTATCGTTAGATTGGCCTTTTTGAATGCCTTAAAAACGCATTCTAGTTTTTGAAACATTTGAGCCCAATCACTGGCAGCTACGAGCACATCATCTAGGTACCATTTAGCGATATCCTTACCTAAAGGACCCAACACGATCGCCATTAGACGACTGAACTCGAATGGAGCATTGCATAAACCAAACATCATTCGATTAAGTTCGCCTGTTGTATCGTTTGTGATAAAAGCTGTTTTGTGTCGTGCTTCCTTCGCCAACGGCACTTGCAAATACGCACTTCCTAAGTCTAAAACTGAAAATAGTTTACAGCCAATAAGTCCTTCAAATTGTTCTTCTATGGTAGGTATAGGAAAATTAACTTTTGTAGTGTGCATATTTAAAGCCCGATAATCAATCACTAATCTTGGTTCTCCTGATTTCTTACGCACTAGTAGGCATGGAGAAGCGTACGATGACGTCGTATCACTAGCAATTCCGTGAAGTTTCCACTCGTTGACAATGTCTGCTATCACCCGTCTTTCACTTGCGGACGCCTTATACGGTTTCGCTCGTACCGGATCTTCAGCCCCTCTAATGTCCATTTCCATTAAGTTAGTGCATCCGAGCTCTCTTAAATTAAAAGCAAAACACACACGGTATTTATTACATAAGTTTTTCAATTTATCGCGCACCCAGTCTTCAGTGCCATCTGGTACGTTAATGTCTTCCGTAGATACCTCCCGTTTTGTCGACGTATAAATTAAAGACGCTCCTGAATGATTACTGGTTTTAATCTGCCCAATCTTCGTTCCCTCTTGTATTTCAGTATCTTCGCTATTAGTGTTCAAAATCGGCACAACAAGTTCACTATCTAAGCATCGTGCGCGTATTAAATTCACCTCACCCGCGTGTAAAATTGTCTTATCTGTTACATGTACAGTTCCTTTGTTCGTATTGATTAAATCCACATTTTTAAAAGGCATTTCATGTTTCTAACCGAATTTAAGCGTGTTTCCTATTTTGATCTACGCAATGTCTTCTAGGTCGGTAAACGTTCGCCCAATTAGAACATCTACATTTTGCACCCCTTCGGGTACTACACAAAATGACACTACGACTTCGATCTCATCAAGCTTAAGCTTTGCATGCGTTACACCCACACAATTAACCGTCGGTGTTTTTCCGCTACCGAATCCAAATAATTCGATGTTTGATTTTTCGTACTCGAGACCACACTTTTGCAATGCATTCCGACTGATAGTGCACACGCTAGAACCCATATCAATTAACGCATTGACACTGTAACCATTCACACACACTTCGCGCAAATATTTGTCGATTGACCCTGTAGTTGAAGCGCTGTCGACCGCCATCATCTTACGGTTGGTGCATTCGCGTTTTGTGTGACCTATTTCCTTACAGTTAAAACATTGTAGTTCCGATTTCTTCACCGAACATTTTCTCCAATTGTGACCTACGTTTTTGCACTTAAAACAAACAACTTGTTTTACGCTATCGCTATTTGAACTTTCGATGGTTTCTTTTGGTTGTCCCGAAAACTTAGCACTAGTCACGCTACTGCGATCCACCGGTTTGCTATAATTATTTGACCGAACTTTTCTACTGATATTCAACCTATCGTAAATCAATATGTCACTATACAAGTCGTCGATATTCGCATGATCTTTTCCCGCTAATCCTATTACAGTATTTGCACACGCGATGCCGGACAAAATCTGTTCTTTTATTTCCGAAAAAGGCAAACCTAACGAACTGCACAACATGTGTTTGTCGTGTACATAGGAACTCACTGATTCGTTGACAGCCTGTATCCTTTTTCGCATTTTCTCCCATTTTTCAGTCGTGCTGAAGACATCTACAAATGTGCGCCTAAACGCTATCTCGAAATCTCCAAAATTGTGAATGTTAACTCTTCGTGTAGCATACCAACTACGTGCTGCTCCCGTCAGATGTAGTCTTGCCGTTTCCAACAACCACTGGTCTGACCAATTGTTTATTGATGCGCTCGATTTTAACTGCTCGAGCCAATCCACTGCTTCAACATGATGAACTTCTACATTAAAATCTCTAATCATGTTATTAAATATCGGCGTAAGCTGCTGCTTTGGTTGATTCTGCTGATTTTCGATTATTGGAAGCATTCGATCCATTTGCGACAGCATTATCGCTGTTGAATCGTAACCTGTCGGCCCTGTCGGGAAAATATTCCCTGCGCACGCCTGCGTGGTGATTTCTGGATTTGGTGGTTGTTTGTAATCGAATCTCTGCATTATCGGCTCTGATTCAACTCTTTCAGCGCCATCTACTTCCGATACCATGCCTCGACTCTGCGCCATATTAGATTTGTAACTTTTCGAAAACCGAAATGTGCCTTTTATTTTAAGAATCCAAACACTACCCACGATTTTACGTTCCTCGACGGTAAAACGCAATGCTCCAATGGTTCCTCAACGTGCACGTGCACCTTCCTTTTGATTTTCAAACACAAATCGATTCCTAACTTTCAGGTACGTACACAACACTGCTGCTTTTGCAACTGTCGATATGCTTATCCCACTTCTGAATTTAATAAGGACTTTTTAATTAAAATAAAACTACTCAAACTTAAGCACAAAACTTAGGCATTTGTTGCATCGTAGCTTTACTCAACATTTCCCACGATCGAATGTCCACCGCCAGCTCGCGATCTGCCGCGGCCCCCTACTACTTGCCTTCAGGGTCACGCGCATTCGTTTAAGTGCATATTTATTTTTATCAATAATTAACCATTTTATACTTACATGTGAAGACTATAAAAATTGAAAGTGGCTTTGTGAAAATGTTTCTGTGTTTGTAAAAAGAAGCTATTAAAACTTCATTGCCATTTTGTTTTTGTTATTTGTATATCTTTGACGTGCTGTAGAATTTATTAAATCATTTTCTCT
Source organism: Aquatica leii (assembly GCA_035610365.1). NCBI lineage: Eukaryota > Metazoa > Arthropoda > Insecta > Coleoptera > Lampyridae > Aquatica > Aquatica leii. The sequence goes on from CM069432.1 coordinate 258,252,475, forward strand.
TTAAGTTATTTATGCTAATTTCTGACTTCAATTCTAAATGATGTATAATGAAATAATGATCTATTTGTTTTTTTGTACGTTTGTATCAATGTTAAGGCATCTTTACGATAGAAATATTTACCTATTGATGTGATTAGAATAAATTTGATAACAGGGAAAACATCAGTGTATGCATTGCCTTGCAAAATGTAATCTAATATTTTATTTGTTGTGACCCAATCAGCAAGGAAACGTTTCTTTCACGTTTTAAAAACGTTACAACAAATGTTATTTAAAACGTTTACGTTTTATAATCTTTCATTATTGATGTTGAAATATTTTTATGCTGTTTTCTAAAATATTTTTTGGTAACATAAAAAACGTATTTACTTTATAAAAATTTATAATTTTGCTTGATTTCGCCGGTATCTTTTTTCTTGTATATATTGTATCAAAAATCAAATTATGTATTATTAATGAATATATGTATTCAGCTTTTTCGTTTCTTTAAACTTTCTTACACGTTTGAATTAAGCGCTTGAAACAAACGTAAATTACCAGTTTCTGCAATTGCATGATAAAAATGGTGATACATGCCTTTTGACGTTATATTTTGAGCATTTTAGGGCTGGTTTTATAATCATGGTATAAATGTCAGTTGAGTTTTTTTTACAAACGATATATTTACATTTACATTAATGTATAAAAAATGTATAATCAACGTTTCTATAAATATTGCAATATGATTAAAGGCCGGCTCAATAATCATGGTATAAAGGTTTAGTTATACTTACTTTAATTTTAAAATAGTGACATATTTGGTTGTTATTACAATAAAACTAAGTATAACATTATATACTCTTTGGTACGTTATACTTAGTTTGATTTGATTTGATATTTATAGAAACGTTGATTATACATTTTTTATACATTAATGTAAATATAAATATATCTTTTGTAAAACGTTGAAAAAAAAACCATTTAAAAAATGCTTCCTTGCTGATTGGGGAGGTGCAAACATCTTCAAGTCGCATGTTACTTTGTGAATACACCCTGCTTGTATTTTATGTGTAATAGTGCAATGTGTATCGATTTTATGCACAATTGCCTATTTTATGTATTAAAGTCGCGGTAGGTTGATTCCTGATCTTTATAACTTTTGTTTTGTTTGATATATTATTGTGTTTATTATATATGTGTATTTTTGGCCCTTGTTTGTCTGTCCCGACCATTCACCTAATAACTGGGTTGCTTCCGTAACCAGGATCTCAGTACTTACTGTCAGGGTGTTAGTTAACTAACTTTTCTTTTGTTTAATACAATGATGTTTAGCACGCGTTTAATTGTCTTGAGATTATACCTGTTATATTTGTGTATGCGGGATGTTCAAAGTTTCCAATATTTATTGATATATTTAATTATAAACAAGTTGCTTCATAAATCTAAATTGTGTAATAGTTTTGCATTTTGATTCAGTTAGAGAATTGGAGGGGCTTCTTCGCTTGTTTTTTCCCTCCTACTGCGGGTTTCACCAAACAGATATTTTTTCCGGTTAAAATTTAACGAGTTCTACTTGAATAAAATCCACGATTTACTTTTGCTGTGTTTTATTTAACCTTACCACAACCTTCTCACATATATTGAGAGTAAACAGTATATAACGAACTTAAGACAATGTCACAACGAGATGTCGCTGCTTTTTTTGAGTCGCGGGTTTAAATTTTCAAATACGGATCGGTTACATCACAACGTCAAAGTATTTTTGAGAGATGTTGAGACTTTGGGAGCTTCGTTTAAAGTGCCCATTCGTGAAAAAAAAACCCTTCTAATTCAATCGTTAAATAAATTGCTATTTGTGTGTTTAGAGGACAATTATACCAATATAGTTGTTTCTGTATGTGCATGTAAAATTGAATTGCCTTTAATATGTAATATTATAAGGAATAAAAAACCAAAATTATGTTGCTCGTCACAGTAAAAATATAAAATTTATATGGTTCTCTATAAACCTATCTATAAAATTACAAACCGGATAATCATGGCCGATACTGATAGTTGTGCGAAATTATTTAATTAACTGTGATGTAACCACTTTTGAAAATTAAACCCCGCGAACAAACAAAAATCAGCGACATCTCGCTGTGGCTGTGATCGTCAAGCTACCCCGTTCGTTATACAGTGCTTAATCTCGATATGTGGGAAGGCTGTAGTAGGTTAAATAAAACTAACAAAAAAAAAATTCGAATCATAATTTTTATTCGAAATTAACTCTTTAAATTTTAACCGAAATTTTGCCTGTTCGGTGAGACCGCCGTAGGAGGGAAAGAATAGAGCGAAGAAACCCCTTCGGTCCTTTAAGTCAGTGTAAATACAAATAAACTACATAATTTGGATATTCAAACAACAACTGTTATAAAGAATCAGATGATATATTATATAATAATGTGTAAAAGAAGTTACTCGTATTTTAAGTACTTTTAGCAAGAATGGCAACACGGCGAAACTAACAGAGGCTTGGCACAACCTTCTATATTTTACAAGCCGTGCTGTGGTACAATTGGCAACATTGCCGGTAGGCTGAAAATTTAAAAAATACTCGTTTGTTTGCGCGTATAGTTTTGGTATAGTTGTTGAAACATTAAAATTTTTAAGTGGTTTTTGAATATCTCAAGGCTATAAAAAACCCTAAATTAAATATTACGGTAAGTTACAGACAATTATTACAGGTGTTTAAGTAATTCTAATAATTATTACTTACGAATACACCAGAAATGTATGTTGAGGTTATGTTTTAATCACCTTTATTATGTATTTGTTATAGATGCCACGAAAATGTTGCGTCCCAGGCTGCAAGTCTAACTATGATTCTACATCAAGAGAAAACCTACAATGTGTCACTACATTCTCATTTCCAAAAAATGAAGAAATACGTAGTAAGTGGCTACGAGCTATTCCTCGTAAAGATTGGATTCCTACGCCAAGTTCTGTTGTCTGTTGCAAACATTTTAATGATATGGACATTATTCGTTTTCACAAGTTTCTCCAGCCTGATGGAAGCTGTACACAAGTTGCATTGAGGTACCCAAAGTTAAAAGATATTGCTGTACCTTGTATTTTCCCTAATTTGCCAGCATATTTGTCGCCTCCAGCCAAGTCAACGAGAGTGGATCCTGAAACTCGACGTCATAACATCTTGAAGGTACATTCTGAACGAGTTTCAAAGTTTTTGAAAGCAGACGATATTTCTGATTTTAATGATTTGATCACTAATTATAGCAAACAGGTTAATGTTTTTAATTGGGAAGTAAAAGTTACAGCAACTCATATTCATTTTTTTATTATTAAATTTGAAGAGCCCTTGGCAATAGAGCGTAGCATAAGTATTGATAAAGAACTTTGTATTAAGATTTATTTAGGAAAAAACGAATTGTTATATAATGATTTAAAGTGGATTCTGTCATCCGATTTAAGGTTACGCAAATGGTCTCAAATGGCCAATGTTTTATCTAGATATAAATTTCATCCAGAGAGTAGTATTAAACCTTCTGTTACAAATTTAGTTGAAAAATGCTTGCAGTATATTGAAAAAGCTTATGAAATATACGAAGAGGAGGATGATTTTGCATATCGCAAGCAGTTGACCATAATAAGAGACCAATTAAAAATTATTGTTTCAAAAAAACACAAGTATTCCACTGCTACTATCATAATGGCCTTTATGTTATACTCCCAGTCGGCAAGCTGTTATAATTTACTCCGTGATTTTTTTGTACTTCCGCATAAAAGGTATTTGCAATTGATATCATCCTCTTTGCATGTTTCACCTGCTTCAGATGATAATAACAAAAATTATCTTGTAAATAGATTAAAATCATTGCCTGATAATGAAAAAATTGTGTCACTGTTAATTGATGAAATTTATATAACACGTCGATTGGATTACAGAGCCAAAAGTGTTATTGGCTTAGCTACTAACGATAATGAATTAGCAAACACAATATTATCGTTTATGATATCATCTGTTTTTGGTAGTTTTAAGGAAGTTGTAAAGCTGTTGCCAGTGCATAACATCAAGGGGGAAGATATGACTGTATTAACTACAAAAATCATTAATTTTATTCAAGAATGTGGTTTTGTAGTAATTTGTGTAATAACAGACAACCATTCAATTAACAGAACCATGTTTAAAAAAATTTCGACATCCGCATATAGTTTTATAAATCCTAATTATGCAGACAATTTAATATTTCTTGTGTATGATTTTGTACATATATTTAAAAACATATGGAAAAACTGGTTAAATTTAAAAAACCTCGACCAAACCTTTGTTTATCTAGAATTTGAAGGAGAAGAACGAAAGTACGCCAAATTTCAACATATTAAAGCTGTTTACCAATCAGAAAAAAACTGTCTCATAAAGCAAGCTTATAAATTAAATTACAAGTCATTATATCCATCAGTACTAGAGCGACAAAAGGTGAACTTGGCCGATAATATATTTCATCAATCGACAATTGCTACTTTAAAAAACAATTCAAACTACAAGGATACTGCAGAATTTTTAGATATTATCAGAAAATGGTGGGATATAGTCAATAATACTAGTGTTATAAAAGGAACTATAAAAAAGAACGATTGGTGTAAGGCTTTTACAAGCTCAGATGATAGCAGACTTGTTTTTCTAAAGCAGTTTGTTGTTTGGTTGGATAAGTGGCATAGTATAGAAAATAATAATGGGCATTTAAGTCAGGATACATATAAAGCACTACGCCAAAGTACATTAGTTTTAATAGATTTGATTAAATATTGTTTTGCAAAATACTCTCCAAAATATATTTTGGCTGGTAAATTTACGACTGAGAATCTTGAAAAACGATTTGGAATGTATCGTTCTTTGTGTGGATGTAATTATAATGTGTCTCTGGATGATGTATTGGGCGCTGAAAAAATACGTATTAAACATATTTTCAAACATACTAGTGAAAAGTTTTCACTTGCTGACCTCCAGTCAGAATTTAATACTGATTGTTCTGATATACCAGACATTTCTGTTTCTGACGTTTCGCTAGTCAGTCAATTATTATTTATATTGGGAACAAAATTACTTGGCAGTAGCAGAAATTGACCAATCACCAAAAATATATGTTTCAGGTTATGTAGCCCACGCAGTATCAAAAACTAAACTGCCACATATGCATATCTTTAATTACTGCTGAAAAGGGTGAATACATTAATAATGAATATTTTGACTACCTGCAAAGAGGTGGTCTATCAGTCTCCACGGATAGTGTAAATTTTATTTTGTACATATGTTTTCAATTTTAAGCTATATAATTAATGATAGAAATCAAGAGTCTAAATTCTTAAAATCCGTAAATCAAAAAACTGTATTATGTAAATTAACTTTAGCTAGTATTAAATCGGATTATTATTATACAGATTTTTTAGAAACTTGCGTGTGTGGAAAATCTTATCACATTATACTAAACATGATTTTATCTGTCTTCTCAAATATTTTATTAAATAATTATGTAAAAAATAAAAATTATGAGCAGCATGAAGTTTGTAATTCGAAAAAGATAAAGAAAGATGTGAAGAATATTCAAATGAAAAAATTGCAAACATTTAAATAAGTCGAATGTATTTTTTTAATGTTGTCTATGGTGTATATATATAGTTTAATAAAAAAAAATTAAGCATTTTTTTTTGTTTTTATGTATACCTCTGTATAAATATTAAAAGTAGTATTACCAGAGATTACCAAAGCACATTACGATCGGCCTACATTCCGCAGCTGATGTGATGTTGCCAAATCTCTCAGCATGGCTTGTAAAATATAGAAGGTTGTGGGCTTGGCAATACAAAGCAATGTAAATTGAAAAGTGAGATTAAGTAGCAGGTCGGTTTTGCACGTTACTATAATGGAAGTTTTACTAATAAATGTTTTAAGATGTACAATAAAAAGAAGTAAATTATGAAATAATGAAAGCCAATAGTAGAAATAGTGTTGCCGCGTCACAAAACTTTCTCTTAACGTTTTGCTGATCATGCTGTCAGCTTTTTCAGAAGTTTTCTAAAGACTGATGTTATCGTCTTGCGTACTTCGTTATATACCGTCTTACGGCTCCGCTTCGCTGATCCGTGTCCGTTCTGGACTGTTGATTTGCGTTCATAGACGTCTGGTGACTTCCATGTTCTTCACGCAGCGCAGATCTCTGTGTTGTTTAATTAAGCAGCACATGGAGAAAGTTTTGTGACGCGGCAACACCCGAAAAATAGTGCTACATTATTGAAAGCTAACCTCATAAAAACCTTGGCTAGCTATGCGACACATCATATCATTACGATTTCCAGGCGATGAATAAATTACATTTGAGTCGAATCAAAATAACACAGTAGCAAAAATTATCAAGTAATTATGTACGTTGCTCATTTTATTGTAATCCTTTTCAGATAAATGAAATTACAACGTCAATCTAGAAGTTACAATGTCATGACTTTAAATAAAATGTTCTGATAAGCAGGTAGGATTACAGGTTCAAATCCCGACACATAAACACATGCACGTATATCATCATATTAAACTGAAGAAGAGTTAGTTAACCGACGGCCTATCGGTAGGTACTAAAGTACGCATGCAATTCAGCTATTAGTTGATTGGTCGGGCCAAACAAACAAGGGCCAAAAATACACATATAATACACAAAATACACATATAATAAACACCCAATAATATCAAACAAATATAAGGCCCATTATCATGGAAGCAACCTACCGCGACTTTAATACATATATCGAAGCAAGCACTTGTCTATATTATAGATTCAAGATACGCTACTTCATAAAAAAAAAAACGCAGGGTCCTCATAGTATGAGAACTACCTGCAGCCACATGTTGTATGTCCCTCACGGTAAGTAAAATATTAGGTTTACATTCGACAAGGCAATTCACACAACGGTCTTTGTACCGGTTAACGTACATATGGTTATTTCCCGCCATGAACGTGTGAATATCATAGAATAAAACAATTCTAACTTCTAGCTATTTGAGCAATTTATAAAACACACGAGTAATGATCAAACAAAAGTAAGTTACAATAAAACGTGTTCCGTCATTCGGGTACGCGACTCGAGCAAGTTTACATTAAAGGAAGAAATATAGTTTCAATTGTAAAATAAAATCGTTTTGTTTAATCATATTTTTTACAAGAAAAACAAATTGTAACGGAAAATAAAAGAAATATTACAAAAGAAGTAACGGGAGCATAAAATGGCTACCCACGCTATCTTTTCAAACAAAGGAAGCAAGTGTAAAAACTATCCTGGTTTCCGTTTAAAGCACAAATACAAAAACAGACAGACTTACATGGATTAAAATTATTCTGCACACACACCGAGCAATTTACAAAGATTGACAAAAGAAAAACACAAATTATACAAAGAAACTTTTCAGGGCAAAACGCGTATTGCTATTTCGAACTGATTCAATCCCTAGATTCCGACCGCTTCCTGGCGTCGTACCCTTAAAACCTCCCGCTCTTCTAAGAAGTACATGTGTGTTTTCAGATTTTAGTTTTCGTTTTTTTTTCGCTAGCTGACTCGTAATTTTACGCGTGTTTAAATGAATTTAAATTTGTTCGTCTCATAACATTAGAAAAAAAATGATATTAGTCTTACAAGGGCGGAGCTAATTTGTAGTGAAGCATATCGGTCAGTGTGCAATTAATGAATCCAATAAGCTTTTCCTTTCAAATATTTTAAGGAAACAAAACATAATAAGCTTAGAATTTCAGTATATTAACTGTGCACTTAATTATATCAGTAGTTTTAATAGTGCAATGCGACACCGTCGCAACATGTCAATTTTAGGTTTAGTTTCACTCTGTGGTTTTCTTTTGTTGTCAAGTTTAGTTGTAAGGTTAGAGGGTCTTTGTGTATGTGTGTTATAGTTTTGTACCGATTTTGATTTGTTGAATTGCGGTTATAATTAACGTGGGCCGAAAACATCCAATAAAATAATAAAGAGAACTGTGTATGTTTTGTTCGCGTACTAAATTTTTTTTTATTAATCGAACCGTCGATGCCGCATTTGAACTGGTAGCTCTTTGTTGGCGCGACATAAAAGCTGGCGACCGTGACAGGACAGGGTGTTTTTCCAAGGAAGGTTTGCGATTAACAGTGAAGTGAATAAACTGATCGGGGACAAAAGTGCGTGTCGATTTCCTACCGGCCAACTTTTACCGCGTTTTGTGTAGTATTTGCATTTTTAAAACGTTCGGTGGTTTCGAACCAAGTTTGAGATGGCTAACGAAATCGAAATTAAAAAGAAAAGTAGAAAGGCGCTACGGACTTCGTTTACGAAAGCGGCAAACGAACTTGAAGCACTTTTTAGTGTCGATAAGCTTGATCGCGAATCTATCGAAGTTGCGTGGGAACTTTTACTATCGAAATATTACGACTTAAAGATAGTGGCCAATGAGATTTACGAACTTTTATTGGAAGGTGCTACCGAGGCCGAACTTGAGACTGATGTGGAGGGCCGAGATACGTATTTCAAGAGATTCACTGGGTTAAAGGTGAAGTTCAACAGGTTATCTGAAGATTCAGCAACAGAAGGCACCGGTTCGCACCGCACAGGAACATACAGGTCAAATGTTCGGGAAACCACAGGTAGGCGCAAATTTAAATTACCTCAAATAGAATTCAAACACTATGATAGTAGCGTCAAAGACTGGTTGGCCTTCTGGGCCCAGTTCAAAAGGTACATGAAGATGATAGTATTGATAATCATGATAAAATAGAGTATTTAGTACAAGTTACGGTACCCGGGAGTAGGGCAAGGCAATTAGTCAAGAGCTACCCAACCATGAGTGAAAATTACAAAAAGATAGTAGAGAGTATGCAAAGCAGATTTGGTAGGGAAGTCTTCAGATCGAAGTATATGTGAGAGAGCTGTTGAAGCTTATTTTAACTAGATCTACTTCGAAACAAAAAATAGATATTGCCACTCTATGATCACATTGAGACCCAGTTACGAGCACTCGAAACCTTGGGCATAACCTCTGACAAATGTTCGGCCATGCTATTTCCACTAATAGAATCGTGTTTACCGAATGAGTTACTGAGAGTTTGGCAACGTTCTGCGACGTTTAACGGTTCTGCGGATTCTGAAGAAACTTCACCTCCCCTAGAAGCTCGACTTAAGAAGTTGATGCTTTTTCTCAGGCAGGAAGTAGAGAACGAGCAGCGGATAGCCTTAGCGGCTGAGGGGTTTGGTTTGTCAGAAAGAACGTCGTCTACCAAAATGGGCACTACCGAAGGACATACTAGAAATAAGCCATTTCAAAAAACATTTTTCGAAGGTCCGACAGCTACGGGGTTTATGAATTGTGAAGTTGCAGGTTGTGTATTTTGCGCAGGGTCTCACGATAGTGAAGCGTGTTTTAAGGCACAGAAAATAACTTACTCTCAGAAAAAGGATGCACTTTCGAAAAAGAAGGCTTGTTTCCGCTGTTTAAAGATAGGCCATCAGTCTAAAAGGTGTAAGGGACGCTTAAGGTGTGTTTTATGGACTCGTGCACATGTGGCTTTAATGTGTCCTGATCTGCCGACCCACAAGAATACAGAGAAGTCGCATGTCGACAACGGCAGTGTGCCTTCGAGTGATACCGGAAAAGACCAAACATTGACCAACCGGACCAACACGCAGGTGTTTCTGCAAACTCTACGAGTGACCTTGAAGGGAGCGAATGGTTGTAAAGTGATTCGAGCATTGATTGATAGTGGATCGCAAAGGTCTTACATCTTAAAGGAGACTGCTACACAACTAGGATACCGACCTAAACGTCAGGAGAAAATCGTTCATTGTTTGTTCATCAGTTGACGATTTGTGGAGAGGTAACTCTAGTTTTTTATGGACCATGGACCGATGAGATGCGCATCTTAAATGTCCAAATATCAGATGCTCAACAACCTGGTCCGATCGAGCTCTTGCTAGGAGCTGACGTGGCTGGACATTTATATACAGGAAGCCGTCGAGAACTACCATGCGGATTAGTAGCGATTGAAATACACGTCGGGTGGACACTTATGGGTAAAATGCCGGACATTAGTATACGTTCTAATATCGCTATGACCACTTTGAACCTATTTGTGAAGAATGCTTCCATAACCGATTTGTGGGAACTTGAAGCGCTAGGAATCAAGGAACCTTCTGATAAGCGGACCAAGGAGGAAACAGCCGTAGCAGCTAAGGAGCTCTTCTTGCAAACCGTGAATGTTAATAAAGATGGGCGTTATGAGGTTTGTCTTCCATGGTTAGAGGGCCACCCTCCTCTCTCCAATAACTACAAATTGGCTCAAAAGAAGTTGGATTCAGCTGTCCGTAAACTGAAAAATGATTACCTGTTTGAGCAGTACGAGCGCATCTTTTGTGAGTGGGAAGCGGAGGGAATTGTCGAAAAAGTAGATACATCAGAATGTGTGAATGTGAATCAAGGTCATTATCTCCCTCATAGACCGGTTATTAAGGGAAACAGTGCGACAACAAAAATTCGACCCGTATACGATGCGTCTGCGCACGAAAAGGACAGACCATCGTTAAACCATTGCTTGGAGAAAGGGTCCAATTTAATAGAACTAATTCCTTCGTTGCTGTTAAGATTTAAGGAAAACAAAATAGGTGTTGTGTCCGATATAAGAAAAGCTTTCCTACAAATTAGTATTACCGAGAAAGACCGAGAATTTCTCAAATTTTTGTGGATTGATGGCAAGGGCCAAGAGGTCATTTTCCGTCACAAGCGCGTGGTCTTCGGTTTGATTAGTAGCCCGTTTCTGCTAGGGGCAACGTTGGAATACCATCTATCTCTGTGCTTAAAAAGATGCAATGAGGCTGAAACTGTTTATTCCAAGGAGACTGTAGAAAGGTTGAGTCGTAGTTTCTATGTTGATAATTGTGTGACGAGCCTGGCAGATGAGGAATCGGCCGCAAGATTTATCAAAGAGTCTGTTGCTATTATGATGGAGGGTAAATTCGAACTGAGAGGGTGGGAGCGTACCCAGAATTTAAGATCAGATACGGTTGTCGAGCTATGTCCTGTCCTTGGTTTGAATTGGTGCCCAAGGAAAGATATTTTGACTATAAATTCAAACCTTTTGGACGAGAATCTTGACATTGATAGTATGGTGGTTACGAAACGTCAGATTCTTTCCATAACACAGAAAGTTTTCGATCCGATTGGGCATACATGCCCATCTACTTTACTACCTAAGCTAATGCTGCAGAGATTATGGAAGGAGTTAACTTGGGACCAGCCAGTGGATGATGTCTCGGCTCAAGCATTCAAAAGTTGGATGAAGGATTTGCATCACTTGTCGAAAATTGAGCTACCTCGCTATATACTGGTGGGCGACCCGGAATCACATGATTTGAGCATACATACATTCTGTGATGCGAGCCAAGATGCTTATGCTTGTGTTGTGTTTGTGCGAGTGGTTTTGCGTGGCAACGTTTCTGTCTTCTTGTTGGCTGCCAAAGCTAGAATAGCACCTATAAGAAAATCGAGTTCGAAAATGACTATACCACGTTTAGAGTTGCTGGCGGCAGCTATAGGTGCTCGACTGTATACGCATGTGAGTGAGAACATAGGAAGGCAGATTGACTGTTTTTTCTGGACTGATTCGGCTACAGTCGTCTCGTGGATTCAACGAAAAGAAGACTGGGGTGTATTCGTATGGAATAGAGTAAGCGAGATTCGTAATTTGACTCCAGCGGAGAAATGGCGCCATTTACCAGGAATACAAAATCCGGCGGATTTGCCCTCAAGGGGATGCTCTCCCAAACAACTGTTTGGATCAAGATGGTGGGGGGGCCCAAGATGGCTATACGAAGCACAAGAAAGATGGGTGTCCGTGAATACAACCTGCAACGAGGATGAAATTAACGGCGAGCGCAAAAAGAAGTTGATTACTACGCTTCTGAATTTTGGAGACTGTTGCGCTTGGCATCTAGACTACTTTTCTAAATATACAAAAACTGTACGAATGATGGCTTGGATACTTCGGTTTGCTCAAAATTGTAAGCGTCCAGATCAGAAACAGCGTGGTGAATTGTCTTTTGAAGAACAGGACGCGGCAGAGACGTTCATTTTCAAATTGGTGCAAAAGGAAGCGTTTTCTGGTAAGGAGGACAAGAGAATTAGTGGTCTCAATCCTTTTAGCGACGAGCAAGGCCTCATTCGATTAAGATCTAGGGTGTCTAATAGAGAAGACACTGAAAATTATCGGTTCCCCATTGTGCTTCCTTCTAAGCATCCATTGACTAAGAGCCTGATAATGAACATACACGTAAAATCATGCCATGTTGGGACTCAGGGTATGTTAAGTTTGCTGAGGGAGAGGTTTTGGATCTTGGGCGGTAGACGGATAGTCAGATCAGTTATATCCAAGTGTGGAATATGTAGAAGGTACAACGCAAAGCCTTTGACTGTAAAGCCTCCGCCATTACCATTAGACAGGGTTTGTGACACAGCTCCCTTTGAAGTGACGGGAGTGGATTTTGCAGGTCCGTTGTACCTAAAAAATGGTGATAAGGTTTGGATATGTTTGTTTACGTGCGCGGTCTTCCGAGCGGTTCATTAAGAGCTGACAACATCCCTGTCCACTCCGAGTTTTCTACAGGCCTTACGTCGTTTCGTGTCGCGTCGGGGTAGGCCTCGAACAGTCTACAGTGACAATGGGACGAACTTTGTAGGCACCGAGAATGCTTTATCGCTTCTAGATTGGGATTTGATCTTGCGTGAAACGTCCGTCCAGCACATTTGCTGGCGATTTAATCCTCCCACAGCGGCGTGGTGGGGAGGGTTCTGGGAACGTTTAATTGGAGTGTTGAAACAACTATTACGAAAAGTACTGGGTCGCTCGAGATTGAGCTATGAAGACTTATTTACCCTGGTTTGCGAGTGCGAAGCAGTTGTTAATGCGAGACCCTTAACTTACCTTTCGGAGGACCCTAAAGAGTTAGTCGCGTTAAGTCCGTCGATGTTTTTGCGCGAGCAAGTGGAGTGTGGTTTACCGGATTGTGACGCTATAGACAATGCTTCATTGTGTCGGAGGGTGCGTAAAATTCAAGCTTTACGGGAAGAACTTCGGGCTCGATTTCGTATCGAGTACCTTGGACAATTGAAGCTTTTGTGTGACAAAAAGACTGATCGACAAATTGTGATTGGCGAATTGGTGCTTGTCGGCGACGACAACAACAAACGATTAAACTGGCCAGTTGGTCGAATCGTGGAACTTTTACCGGGTAAAGATGGCCGAGTTCGTTTGGTTAGAGTAGAAACCGCTAGGGGGCAGTTATTAAGGCCACTGCAAAGACTGTATCCCCTGGAGTGTGACAGTGTTCGGGAGTGTTCGGGAGATTTTGGCGATGGAGACAGGCTGCAACACGGCGACGAAGAGACGGCGGGGAATGTTGAAAATCCAGATCGCTCCGATTCCGAATCCATCTTTGAGCGTGGTGATAGTGTCAGTGCGGGAGTGTTGGTGCCGAAAGTAAAAGCGACGCGAAGTGGACGTGTTTGTACTGTACCGCGACGTTTTCTGTAATCGTAGTATTAGTATCTGGTTATGTACCTACTTGTATAATACTTTGCTTTTGTATTACGTGTTTAGTTTGAGGAACATTTTGTTGTCTCAAAACATTCCTCAGGTGGGAGAATGTCAGAGACCGTAATTATATCAGTAGTTTTAATAGTGCAATGCGACACCGTCGCAACATGTCAATTTTAGGTTTAGTTTCACTCTGTGGTTTTCTTTTGTTGTCAAGTTTGGAATGTGATTGCCGCGTTTTTTTAGAGGGTCTTTGTGTATGTGTGTTATAGTTTTGTACCGATTTTGATTTGTTGAATTGCTGTTATAATTAACGTGGGCCGAAAACATCCAATAAAATAATAAAGAGAACTGTGTATGTTTTGTTCGCGTACTAAGTTTTGTTTTATTAATCGAACCGTCGATGCCGCATTTGAACTGGTAGCTCTTTGTTGGCGCGACAAAAGTGTTTGATGGCAGAGCCATCTCATAGTGTGATTTTACTATGTGCCTAAATAAGTTTACTGTAAATAGCTATAAACGGTGGTGACACGTTGCAATTAGTTTAACACCCGCAAAATTCAAAATATGCTTTGAATAATTCGTCAGGATAAAACCACAACGTAAAAGGACATTGGGGGTAAGCAATGTCAATGCAATTGTGCAAACGCCACCAGAGTGAAGTACTGGACGGCCGTTTCGCTCTTATGGAGCTCATCAGCAGTAGGAGATACACCCTAATGTAGTTCCCACAACTGCATTGACGCCCCTTATAGCTTATATTTAAGTATGACGAAGTTACAATTCAAAAGTGTTTGATGGCAGAGCCATTTCATAGTGTAATTTTACTATGTATCTACAGTTTACTATAAATAGCTATAAACGGCGGTAAACACGTTGAATTAGTTTAACACCCGCAAAATTCAAAATCAGCGTTGAATAAGGGCGAAACGGCCGTCCAGTAGTTCACTCTGGTCGCGTTTGCACAATTGCATTGACATTGCGTACCCCCAATGTCCTTTTTGTGCACTTAATTTAATAAAATTAAATAAAAAGTGAGTCAATAAATCTTCAGATTTGTTATTTTACAAAACCGTTTAAGTATTAACTTACAATATTTTTATTAGACCTCGTACGTACATTGCAATACAATATATTTACTTTCCTTTGTTTCTTTAATATTTATACGCATATTGTTATGTAGTTTTAATTATTTATGTAAACACTTATTTAATTTATTATCAACAATTTTGTTTATTCAGTTAAGATAAGTCTATATAATTACCACTTTTAATTTATTTAGTAATGGCAACGCTGTAGCAATATTTTAATTTTCTAATGTTACCGCATCTTACTCAGTTACTTTTTAGTTTATCGTTGTGGTAGTGACTATTTATCTCAGAATTTCCTTGACGAAGCAAAAGAAAATCCATACATTACTAATTTCACATCCTTTCAGAATTCATGTGACATCGTCATAATAAATGCAATTAAACCATAAAAATTTTTGAGAATGACGACAAATTCTAATGAAACTGCTGTCGAAAAAATTGTTTCAGAATCATCAAATCAAGAACTTGCTACAAATGGAGCAACCACCGAAGTTGTAAGTATAAAAAAAAAGTATAAAATGAATTGAACATGAATTTTTTATCTCAGGCAAATGCAGCTGCTGCGCAGCGACAACCCACCAAAATGGAATCTTTCTTTGCAATCACAAAGTCATTGATAATACGAGCTTTAATAATTTATTTCATTACGTCGTTTTTTCGCTCACGACCACAAACAGCCACCACGAATAATTCGGGTGTATCGCCATTGGTTGCACAAAACATGTTCACAAATGGTACTAAAATGTCGCTGCACTTATACTTAACAGAAAATCCCATTCATGGCAGTTTTAAACAAAGCAATCTATTCTGGTTGCATCCAAATTTAGTTTACGGGGATTTCAGCTCAGGTAAGGGATTCGATGGTATATATACTTTCGAAAAACAATTAGAGATAACGGACAATATACGAAAAAATGGCTCGTTGTATTTGCACGGATACTTGACACGTTCCGGTGCAAGTCCTGATCCGACAGCACCTAATTTTGCCGATGGTGAAGTAAGCTATGTGAAGATTCAACTGAATAAATACAAAAAGTTAAAAACGCCTGGTACTAAAAATTTATTAACGGGAGAAACTGAGAAAGTGGAGAAAGAAGAAGGTAAAATAGTTTCACACTGGCATCCAAATATTACAATAAATTTAGTGACCGATTTCACTGCATGGACGTATGGTGGTGTTCCATCACCTTTAGACGAATATATAAAATTCACCGAAGATAGAAGGAAATATAAACCGGTGTTATTTGCCAACGACTTTTGGAACATGGCTAGAGATTACAAACCATTGAACGAAACTTTGCATTTACATGTTACATTCCATCCAATTGGTTTATTTAAGTGGCAGATTTATGCGGCACAATCTATGCGACAAAAGTGGAATTTGTTTGGGGATACAGAAGGAGAACAGACTGATGAAGAGCAAGACACTCTTAAAGAGACTTTGTTGGATACAAACCCATACTTATTGGCACTAACAATGGCGGTGTCTTTGTTGCATTCGGTTTTTGAATTGCTAGCATTTAAAAATGACATTCAGTTCTGGAATAATCGAAGCTCTCTGGAGGGATTATCTGTTCGATCTGTACTTTTTGGAGTTTTTCAAACACTTATCGTACTACTTTATGTGTTGGACAATGAGACAAACACATTAATACGTATCAGTTGCTTCGTTGGATTAGGGATTGAATTGTGGAAGATTAATAAAGTGATCGATATTAAGTTTGAGAATGGGTGGGTTTATTTCAAAGATAAAGGGTCGTATGTTAAAAGCAGTACTAGAGAATATGACGAGTTGGCCTTTAAGTATCTATCGTGGGTGTGTTTTCCTCTTTTAGCTGGATACGGTATTTACGCTTTGCTATATTTAGAACATAAAGGGTGGTACTCGTTCGTCTTAGGTATGTTATATGGCTTTTTATTAACTTTCGGTTTTATTATGATGACTCCGCAATTATTTATTAATTACAAATTAAAGTCTGTCGCGCATTTACCATGGCGTATGTTAACGTACAAATTTTTAAATACTTTTATCGACGATATGTTTGCTTTTGTCATAAAAATGCCAACCATGTATAGAATAGGTTGCTTTCGAGATGACATCATTTTTATAATATTCCTTTACCAACGGTGGATATACCGAGTAGATAAAACTAGAAGAAACGAATTTGGTTATGTTGCAGAAGAAAACCTCGTTCAGACGGCTATCGAGGATAAGAAAACCCAGTAATGCTGAGATGTTATAGTTAAATATTGTACTGTATTTATTGTGGAGTAATAAGATATTGTTTTTATTTTGTTTTCAACTGTATATTAAGGTTGAATTAAAATTATCTCCAAGGTATATTTTACTTATAATAAATAAACCTACTTATGAACAAGAGCAGACCAATTTCCTCCCGAGGCTTGGCCCATAAGTTTCCATAAAGAGGTTGTAACATCCTCTGCATTTAATTTCTTTGTTTTAAAATTAAAACTTCGTGCACCATTATTTTCATTTAAGATTACTTTGCAAAATTAAGGCAAATATGAAAGAAAACTTTGACTCGAATAAGATTATTCATATGATTAAATAGCCGTGAGAAAAATAATCATAACTATGAAAAAGGATACTACCAGTAACATTTGAACTTTGATAATTAAATGTTGTTCGGGTCAACACTTTAGAAGCTTTGCAAAGATCCCTAAAAATGTTATTCAATTATGTGTTTTAGAAATAAGTATATTTACCGATATTTCAAGTATACTTTATTATATGCCTCAAGTTTATCCGATTCAATTTTCTCCATATGATTAAATTTAGATTCTGCGTTAGACACATCTTCTTCTAAACTGGCTTCCGTATTTTCTAACTGCTTCTAAAATTACTGTTAAATATTGCTTATGTCGAATGAAAAACTTACTAAACGTAGTGTTAGTTGTTCTAATTCATAATCTTGATTATTTGTAACTTCAAGTTGGTTATGTTCTTTTATTAATGTTTTTTCTAAATTTCTTCGTGATTTGCCTATAAGAGAGAATTGGTATATACAAAAAAATTGATTTGTTTACCTATTAGCTGTGTTTGTTTAATTAAGTTATCTAAGAATTCTTTTGTAAGATTTACTGAATCATTATATGATTCGATTTTTAAAATTATGTTTTCTTCTATAGACCCCCACTGTTCTTCGATTTCATCAAGATTTTCAATATCCATTTTGATACATATTACAATCACCAAATTCCATTAAATTTGAATTTGCAGACCTTAAAAACAACCGACTACCCAGCATTGCCAACTATTTCGGTACTACATTGGGTATTACCAACCAACGTTATTGAAAAACAAAAACAGTACGAAAATTAGCAAATCTATGTTTTCAAAAAATTTTTAATGCATAATTTTACATTTTAAGGTCTACCTAATTAGAAAAATGTATTTTGACAAAAAAATGTTGGGTGTCTGTGCAGTGCCGCATTAAAACGTCTCGGGGCTCCTAGGTTTAACATTCTTTGGTTTCCCCTTCAGTATGGCACTTACTATGTACCTGTTAACTATTAAATCACTTACACGGGTTCGGTTTCTAGAGTTTTAATGATAGAATAAACACCTTACAGACAATGGTTAAATAATGTAATCAAATAATAAACACTCGGCGAATAATTCGCGACACTCTTCTCTCACGGGATGGGACTACTGGCCGTGACTGGCCGGCCGCGGCCGACTGGCCGCGATGACAACTGGCCGCCGTTCCTACTGGCCGCCAACCCAACTGGCCGCACGCTTATGGTTGTTGTCTATCTATTCAGCATAAAAGAATTATTTTTCTCAGATTCGTTAGAGCATAAAATCCGAACTCTATATATCAGTATGTAAATTATTATTCTTCAAATTCAAAGTCGATCAGTATTTAAAAACCGATAAAAACACGATTCTAATTTTTGACGAAGAGTTGGAAGCAACCCATTAATTGCATGGGTAATACGAATAAATAGGTAAATTTAAGTGCGATACAAATTTCAGAACAAGAATTTGTTTCTTTAATTTCTATGTGACATATTTCTACATCATACATGCGGGTATTGTATGACATTCAG
Organism: Aquatica leii; assembly: GCA_035610365.1. Taxonomy (NCBI): domain Eukaryota; kingdom Metazoa; phylum Arthropoda; class Insecta; order Coleoptera; family Lampyridae; genus Aquatica; species Aquatica leii. The sequence goes on from CM069432.1 coordinate 258,271,227, forward strand.
TATTCTTATTTTTTTCTACTTGCAAATATTTTTCCAGTTCACTAACATTTTAACTTGCCTATAGACAAAAATATTTCTATTATTAAAAATAATCGTTTGTTGTTTTTCTGTAAAAGGTAAGTTACAAACAATTGCAGAACTTTTCTAATCCCTGGAACAAAACAAGTCAGTAAGGGTTTAAATTCTTCTTTTGTTAAAGTTACAATGAATTGTGTGGCAATATTAATTAGCAAATGGATTTGTAATTATTGTTCAGTTTTGCTATTTTTAGATCTGTAGTTACCATTTAAAATGTTTCTTTGTTTTTGCGGATTTACATACACCCCTCCATTTTTTTCATTCGGTTATTTCTTACAAATGGTGGTCAGTCTTTTTTGTTTTATTCCAAAGTTTCACATTTTGTGTAAAATACGTGTTGCGTTGAATTAAATCATAAACTAAGTATTTGTAGACGAGTAACTTCAATTGAGAGAAAAGGAATAACGTTTTAACTTTTCCCCACAACCGTTAGAGGCCACTATGTAATAATTATCGGTAAAAAATACAAACACAGCAAATTTTATTTCCCTCTTTTTCGTACCTTGAAGGCTAAAAACGCTGAATTGCATTTCTCGAATAAAATCGACTAAATAATGCAAGTTATTTTTACACGTTTTTATTCGTTTTAAAGAAAAGTTGTTACAATATTCACACGGTGTTAATTCGAATGAAACTGGAAGTTATTTATATAGTATTTGTGCAAATAAAAAATGTTATATAAAATAAGTCGCTTTTTTTAATGCATAATTATAAAAAAGTGACAATTTTCATAACTATTCTTTCAAAAACAAGAAAACATTCAAAATAAATAATTTTAATAACAATGGGTGCTATCCACACCCACACATTAAGTTTAAAATTCGCGCTATTTGTTTTCCCCACAACCGTTGTAGGGCGCCATAAACTGTGTTCCAAGTTTATATACAGGAGTTTCCCCTCTAAGTATATCTTCTCTCTGAATTAAATAAATCTAAATGGAAGGTGCAATTATTAAGTCTCAGCGTGATAAAAAGAAGTTTGCTTATGCTGGATTTTCTTATGTGTGCGATAAAATCTCGACGGATGGAATAACGGAATTTTGGCGATGCGAAAGAAGACGACACTGCAAAGCGAGGATTCATGTTTTAAATGAAGAAATCGTCAAAAATGTTAACCTCCATACACACGAAGCATCCGCTATAAAGGTAGAAGTTGATAAAGTAATCACCCAAATCAAAACTCGTGCCATACAAACGTTTAAACCTACATCACAAGTAATTAACAACTGTGTAACGGAAATTTCACAAGCCTGTCAAAGGTCACTTCCAAGTTTGACGGCTTTGCGTAAAGTTGTAAGAAGAAAGCGAAATGAACATTTTGCTGCTTCAACATATCCACCGGATTTATCTACATTAATCATACCGGAACGTTATAAAAGATATGAAGCAGAACCAGGTATGCTTTCTAAAAATATATAAAATTTACGTAGGTATTCACAGTCAAAAATGAATAAGACAATATTGCTTGTGATTTGTTATTAGTAGTCAATACTTCGGTAATGTTAATTAACACATTTAACATCGAAGAGTTTGTGTTTCTAAAGTAATTTTTAAATTGTATGCGTTTTTGAAAACTTTCTTCTTGAAGACAGTGAGGGTCCTAACCGGATTTTAATTCTTGGTCGCCAAGATAATTTGCGAAGATTTCAAGAATCTAGGACATGGTATGCCGACGGAACATTTAAAATTGCTCCAAATTTGTTTTCGCAAGTATTTGTTATTTTGGCGGAGAAGTTCACGGGAGTACATCTTAATAATTTACGGTTTATTGCCAAATAAACAACGTGCAACATACGATAAGTTTTTCGACATGTTACTGGAGATTCAACCCCTATTTCAACCAACTTCTATTTCCTGTGATTATAAAATAGCCACATTCAGAAGCATTCAGGCACATTTGTATGTATTTCTTAGAAGGGCATATAAAGCTTCATAAATTTAAAACTTAATTAACTTTTTTATTTATGAAGCTTTATATGCCCTTCTAAGAAATACTTTATTTAATATTATGTACGCATTTGATTAATTACTGTATGCTTTATTTAGTTTGTTTATATGATAATAAAATGTGGCAAAATAATTTCTTTCTAAAATTTGTTATTTTACAGTTTTGTTTCACAAAGTGCTAAAGTAATATAATCGGGAGATTTGAAAACGGCACCGGCTGCCAGTTAGGTTGGCGGCTAGTAGGGACGGCGGCCAGTAGGAACGGCGGCCAGTTGTCATCGCGGCCAGTAGGCCGCGGCCACACAGCGGCGGCCGCTCGGCGGCGGCCAGTTGTACTAGACCGCTTCTCTCATCACGTCTTCACGCGCACTGCTCGCTACTAACTCCCCTCTCTTCTCTCACCTTCCTCTTCCTTTCACGCTTCTTCTTTTCCGCGAAATCGGCTTTTCCGTCACTCGGCCTTTCCTGACTACCATGAACGTCCTCGTTCATCAGATCTGTTAGATAATCACTTAAAAAACCTGGCGGTTGCCGTCTTCGACTCGGTTTACCGCGAGATTCTATCTCGACTTTCACTTTTGTCTCTGGTTGATAATCTTCGTCGTCTAAAAATTCGGTTTCTTCCTTCTCACTTTCAGACTCTTCTGTGTTGGGTAAGGAGTCTTCATGCGTTCCTGCTTCGTTTTCTTCTTCTTGGCTATCAGCTTGTTCTCCCATTCGACTTTTATTTTCTTCACAGTCGTCTTCGTGGTTCTGATATATTTTTAATTGACTAACGTGAGCTGTTGTAACATAAGGCTGCGTGTCGTCTCCACGGAGTCTTTCAATTTTGTAAATATCTGAACTTACTTTTTCTAACACTATCCATGGGCCAACATACTTAGGTTGTAGTTTTGTCGGTTCACCTGTTCCTTCTTGACACGTTCTCTAATACTGTCTCTAATAATTTTCGGGTTTTGGTATTCTTCGGTCGGTAACACACGTGCAAGTTTCGCATCTTCAAAGTTAGGGGTTATATCCATATAAAAGCTCGAAGGGCGTTCGTCCTGTGGTTTTGTTTTCTGCATTGTTCAGGTTTCTTTCCATTTTTCGAATCTTCTTATCCCATGATCTATCGTCGTTTGTCATCGCCATAACCATAGGTACAATCGTTCAGTTCACTCTTTCTACCTGGCCATTTGCCTGAGGTCTATGACTCGCGTTCAACGTATGATGGATACCATGTCGCGCACACGTCTTCAAATTGTTTCGACGTAAAGCTAGTTCCTCGGTCACTAACGATAATACTTGGCACTCCAAAATCCAGAATAAAACCTTCCAGTGCTCTTACACAATGTTGAGCTTTCGTGCTTTCCATCGGATACAGTTTTACAAACTTGGTTAGTCCATCCACCACAACTAAAATATATACATTTCCTCTTTCACTTTTTACAAAAGGCCCTAAGTGATCGATGTGGATTCGCTCAAATGGTCGACTCGGCAACGGTATCGGGCTGAGCAATCCCGGTCTTTTGCCTCCTGGTATTTTACTAATCAGACATTCAAAACAGCTGTTTATGTGGTTTTTCACGTAATTTCTCATTCGCCGGAACCAATATTTTCTTAAAATAAGAGATACTGTTCTATCCACTGAGAAATGTCCCCTTAGATTGTGAAACTGAACTACTGTTCCCTTTCTCATGGAATCTGATGGTAATACGTAAAGTAACCTTTTTTTCTTATTCACTTCTACTTTTCTCATTAAGCGTCCGTCTATTAACACGTACTGGTCAACTCGATCTTTCTCTTCTTTACACCGTTCTTCCTCATCTTTTTGTAAAGTTTCTATCAACCCTCTTAACCCGTCATCTGTTCTCTGGATCATTAACATCTTATCTTCCTCCGTTAACTGAATTAAAACTTCTCCTCGTTCACTTATTTCGCTCAAGGCATCTTCTTTGCATTCAGTAGGAGCGCGACTAAGTGCGTCCACATGACCCATTTTCTCTCCGGATCGGTGTTTAACCTCAAAATCGTACTCGCTCAATAGTGCATGCCATCGTGCTATCTGCGGTTTTAACGTACTATTTGAATTTAAATACACTATCGCTTCGCAATCCGTTACGATGGTAAAATGAATTCCCACCAAATACGAACGCAATCTTTCAACCGACCAGACTACGGCTAATAGTTCCAAACGAGTCGAATGATAGTGGGTTTCTGCACTGGTAATTTTCTTTGATACACAACTCACTAAATGTCTTCCTCCACATGGCGTTAACTGAATCAGCATTCCCGCTAACCCAACCATACTAGCATCCGTATGTAGTTCTGTGCTTAACTCTGGGTCAAAAAGTTGAAGTACTGGTTTTCCAAGTAACTCATTTCGTAAACAATTAAACGATTCTTTTTCCTTTTCTGTCCATTTAAAAATGGCTTCTTTTCTTGTTAAATCGCTGAGCGCTTTAGCTTTTTGCGCATACTTCTCGACAAATTTTCGGAAAAATCCAGTAAGACCCAAAAATCTTCTTATTTCGTGCGCACTCTTCGGTTCAGGAAAATTCTTTATTGCATTTACTTTTTTCGCACCCGGTCTTATTCCATTTTTATCAACATCCATCCCCAAGTAGGTTACTTGGTCTTGGCCGAAATAACACTTAGATAATTTTAAAGTTAATTTTGCGTATCGTAACTTCTCAAGGACCATTCGTAAACGTTCAATCATTTGAGTCCAATCTCGCGCAGGCACTAAGATATCGTCTATATAAGACATTGCAATTTTATTGCGCAATTCACCTAACACTATAGCCATCAACCTCGAAAACTCATACGGCGCGTTAGTTAGTCCAAAACACATTCTATTAAATTGTCCAGTTTCGTCAGATGTTATAAAGGCGGTTTTCTCACGCGATTTCTCGTCTAAAGGCACTTGTAAATATCCACTCGCTAAGTCCAAGGTGGTAAATAATGTACAGCCCGCTAACTGTTCAAACTGTTCATCCACACTTAGTATAGGAAAACTTGTACGTTTCGTCTGACTATTTAATCGTCTAAAGTCTACTACAAGTCGTTTTTCTCCCGACGGTTTCGGCACTAACAATACAGGAAACGCGTAAGGTGATTTTGTGTCCGAAACTATACCGGCGTCGCGTAACTCTTGTATCGTGTTCCTCATAATTTCCCGATCTGCATTTAATGTTTTGTATGGCTTACTACGCACCGGCACATTTGCATCATTAATTTCCATCTTAATTAAGTCTGTACAACCGAGTTCTTTTAATGTGAATGCAAAACAATCGCGAAATTCATTCAACAACGTTATTAACGTATTTAGTTCTTCATGACTTGCACTAACGCCTACGTTAACCGTAGCTTTGGTTATTTCTCCCGTAGTCGTCGCCCACTGTTTAACCGGTTTTGCATCCAAATCATTACTTGAACTATTATTTTTATTTATGAAACTCACCATTCGTGGTCCAGCTTCCCCTTTTACTTCAACGAAGTTGATCGAATTTGCTTCCACAACTACAATCTCAGTACAACTGACAGTTTTTTCAGTTTTCGGTTCCAAACTTGTTTTTAGAACGCGGAATGGATCACTTTCCGAATATCCAAATCTTAGTTCATTACCCACTCTTACGTAAGCAATTCTCTCATCTTCGGTAAATGTTCTTCCAATCAAAACATCCACGTCTTGAGCAGAGTCAGGTACTACCCAGAATGTAACTTCCGGTAATTCCACATCATCAATTTTTACTTCACATTTAATTTTCAAATCACACTTTACTACTGGATGCGGAGATCTAAATCCATGTAGTTTCAAATCGCCTGGAGTACAGTCCCATTTATTTTTCTTCGCAAAACTCTCGGTTATGGTACATACCGCACTTCCTGGGTCGATAAAACACAAACATTCTTTATTATTCAACACACTTGTTTTCAAAAACTTTGCCATCTTGTCACCTTGATTTATATTGTCCGTTCTACATACTTGTTTAACTGAAATATTTGCATTACAGTGTCTTTGTGTATGTCCTTCCTTTTTACACCGGAAGCAAAATAGCTTCTTGTCGTCCTTGCAATCCGCCTTCACGTGTCCTTCTTTATTACACTTAAAACATTTTAACGTTTGTGGTTTTGGACAGTTCCTTGAAAAATGTCCATCTTCAGAACAATTATAACATCGAATTGAAGCTTTCTTGTCATTATTTTCCATCTTTATGTCACACTTCTTAGGGTAATGTACTACTTTTTCGTTTACGCTATTTCCCGGACATACTCTTTCAAATTCGATAATATCGTGTAATAATTCGTCTTCATTGTTGTGCGACTTTGCCATTAACCCACTAATTATATCCGGTCGATTTAAACCTTTTAAAATTTGTTCCTTAATTTCTCTAAATTGTAATTTTAACGATTTACAAAGTCGATATTTGTTATGAAAATAACTACCTAACGATTCACTTTTGTTTTGTCTACGGTTTCTCATTTCTTCCCATAAATCAGTTAAATTTTCAACGTAGCAAAACGTGCTTATAAATTTGTTCTCAAATGCATTCCACGAATTTATCTTATCTTGGTTTGATAAGTACCAATCTGCAGCGGCACGTTTCAAATAAATCTTTGCGGTTTCTAATAAAAATTCCTCAGGCCAATTTAATAATTTTGCAGAGCTTTTTAATTTATTCAACCAATCTAATGCGGATTTGTCACATTTTTCTCCATAAAAATCTTCAATATTTGCGTTTAAGTCGGGCATTACATGAAACTTTGGTACTACTTCCGTGTTTCCTTGAATTAATTTCAACATTCGTTCTTCACTCGCTAATCGATTTTCTTCCATCTGAGCCATCATTTTCGTAAATAACGCAAACATTTGTTTGTTTCCACTACCGTCACTGTTTTCCATTTTGTATGCACTACAATAACACGCTATTTTATCCGTAATTTATCCCATTCACTAATCTAGTTTATCCCACTTCTGAATTTTGTTAACTATTAAATCACTTACACGGGTTCGTTTTCTAGATTTTTAATGATAGAATAAACACCTTACAGACAATGGTTAAATAATGTAATCAAATAATAAACACTCGGCGAATAATACTCTTCTCTCATCATTTCTTCACGCGCACTGCTCGCTACCAACTCCCCTCTCTACTCTCACCTTCCTCTTCCTTTCACGCTTCTTCTTTTCCGCGAAATCGGCTTTTCCGTCATACCTATACAAATTATATGATAAATTTACGAGAAATATAATATGGCTGCAGTTATGCTAAGTAATTTTTTAATACGATTTATATAAAAATTAAACAGCTATTTATTTGAAAGACCGCAATCAATAAGGAAATATTTTTAAAAAGTTTTTTGCAGCGTTTTACAAAAGATATATTTACATTTTTAAAAACATTGCAAAAACGTCTTAATGGCCAGAATTACGTTGCAAAGTCAATATTAGAAAAACATTCTAAAAATGTTTAAAACATATTATTTATAATATTATTTATATATATTTATAATATTTTACAAGTGTTACATTAATGTATAAAAAATGTATAATCAATTTTTTTTTAATTTGCAATATGCTTAAGGGCAGTTCTACAATCATGGTATAAATGTAAGTTTAGTTATAGTTGCTTTAATTTTAAAATACTGACGTATTTGACCAATAATAATAACCAATAACAGCCAATAACGACAGCATTTTACAATCAAACTAAGTATAACTTAACTGACATTTATACCATTATTATAGAACTAGCTCTAACCCAATAAACACAAATCAATGGGTCTGTACTGGCAATGTACTCCTTAGCCGGCACTCAGAATGCTGGCAATGTACTAAAATGAAGTACACTGCCGGTAACCAGGTGTCACACCGGCCGATATATTGCCGGATGAATCTTGCCAATGCAGAAATTGCATCGAACCAATATCTGCAAGTTACGTATATTAATACAAGTTAAATGCAGAATGCTAGTGAAATCTGTGCAATATAATATGTACTTTGCCATCACATAAATAGTGCACAGTTTTAAAAGCATTGGCAATGTTAGCAACTTAACACAAATTAAATGGTATTATCATTTTTAATTGAATGAATAAAACAATTTGGAAACTTAACATACAATGTCCATATATGTGTTAAAAAAAATTTAAAAAATATAAAAAAACCTATTTACATTCATTCTGTGCTTATGTTTATTGGCGTCTTTCGTACCCACTACTCCTGGTGTTTATTGCGTGTTGTAAAGCAATACTACAATTTGAATTTTTTCTTATGAATACTGTAAAATAAAAATTACATTGTAATGCTACTCAAATAACTTATGCACTTTTTTTAGCAATTTCTAAACTAAATTATGAAGTTTTTGAAGTAATTATAAAGAATTGCTTTGTAAATAGTCGTGAAATAAAATACAACACGAAAGTCAAGTTTGGCAGTAATCCACTTGAAATCACATTACGTTAATATATAAAGTTAATGTTTTAAGTTTTAAACTATAAAATACTCTGAAGCCTCTTACCATAAATTAAATTTAAAATATTTTTACAAATTTGCTTTGCTGTATCCAGATCAATTACTTGGTTAAAACATGTCTCGTTTGCTGCATCTTTTCATCTAACAAAGTAGATTGAATCGATTTAAAAAAAAATTCAATTAAATACAACTCAGCAATATGAATAATGAATTGGGAAATTATAGATAACTCACAAACTAACATCCCATCAACTACAAAAATTCCAAAGTCACTTTATATTTGCGCCAAATCGTGTTAGTTTTTAGGTTATATATTTATTATGAAATAATATCGGTTATATCTGAATTTAATACATACTTATTTTCTTAATCCATCCTAAATGATGAAAAACAAACACATTTTTTCTAAATTTTAAAGCACAAAATAGTTTGCATAGGATAAATACAAGATTTTGTGGCTAAAGTTAAACAAAAGTGACAAAAGCAAGGGTAGGGGAAGAGCTACGAGCTACTTTACGGTGACGGCGACGAGAACCGAACAAAATCGAATAATCTGCGAATAAAAATGTGTTTTAAACGTAATGGCAAAATGCGTTGTTTATAGTACTGGGATTTGCGTACAGAACGTGTACTTTTTATGCACTACAAAAACCATAAATGCATTTTGCCTTTAATCGCTGTAATGGCATTGTACACTGCCGGACTTTCTGTGTTTATTGGGTTTAATTTTAAAATACTGACATATTTGGCTGTTAGTTTTATTTATACTTACCAATAAAACAGCCAATAACGACAACATTTTACAATCAAACTAAGTATAACTTAACTGACATTTATACCATTATTATAGAACTAGCCCTAAAATGATTACAAAAGATAGATAATGCACTCTTTGTTACTCAAAATACTTCAATTTCATTTGGCTGCAAACGCATTTGGTACCTATAACAAAAATTAACACATTAACATAAAAGTAAAACAAACATTATTCATGTAATTACTTTATATTAATTGAAATAATTATAATTATCCTCACAAAAGTTTCTAATTAATCAAAAGTTTTTCTATTTTATGGATAGAATCCTTCGGAGTGGAGGAACGGCAACAATAAAAACAACCTTTATGTGTTGTTAAGACCTGAACAATAAAGGTTGTTTTTATTGTTGCCGTTCCTCCACACCAAAGGATCCTATCCATAAAATAAGAAAACTTTTGACTAATTATCCATGTACACTCTTTGTGTAAAAACCAAAGTAACATTTTAATTCACTATTTAGCTGTGGCAGCAAATAACAGACCGTAAAAGTACTGCAGCAGTTAAAACAGACAAACATACAGTTGTGCCAGCTAAATATATAATTTTGAATCTTGTAGTAGTGCTGTTACAGCAACGAAAATAGCATCTCAGTTTTAGATACCATGTAGTAGCTGCTGCAGTGCTGTAACTTCTGAAAGCAACAGCAAAAGTTTATTTAACAATTTTTACAGCTGTAACAGTATTGTAATAATAGCTATGTTAAGAATAGGATACTTAACACAGGTAGCTGATGTAATAAAAAACTGTAGTTAGAAAAAAAAGGAAAACAATTTAATTTATCTAAGGTGCTAAGAAGTAATATGATATTTTACTCCTAATATTAAGTTAAAAATTTATGGGGTTTGAACGTAAGCCTGGGTGCTGTAATACGATACCTGTGGAAACGCGGAAAGAAACAGTACGGGTAGTTAACTTACGAAGGATGAGGATAGAAAAAAAGGGAAAGCGATTGAAAATTGTGTGGTTTAACAAAGGGAAATAAAAATCAGGTGAAGCAAAATCGGTACTAAAGAAAAGTAGTTTTTTTTGTTTGATTATTTTTTATAGATTGTTAGTTTTATCCGTTTCTTTAAATAGTTCTTATCGTAGAAATTATTGTAATGTTAAGGTTCTTTTATAATGTAAATTTTAATGTAAAATGACTGCGGGATTTCGATTCTGCATATTATTAAAAAATTCCACACAATTAGGCGTGGTACAGGAACGCGACGATTTCCCGCCCATTACACTGAATTACCCCTCGAACCAGCCATAAACCAGCAACAAAATAATGCTGTTATTTCGTTGAGACAGCACTGTGACAGTATCCGTAGCCATTTTTAAATTTCTTTGACTATTTCCACGCCATATAGTTATCTAACCACTAACCAAATACTTAAGTATTTGCTGTAACCTAACAGTTATGCGTAGGTACTCTGTGGCGTTGCCACTTTTGTACTTTTTATTTATTTCATTTACTTAATATTAATAGGACATAAAATATTATATTAATTTATATACTTATAATAAAATCTTTCAATAAAAAAATTATTTAATAAAGTAGGTAGTAATCTTTGATATTTTTACTATAAAGAGTGGGGCAGTCAAACCTGCATTTTTAAAAACGGCTAGAGAGGGAGTGAAAGTGGGCGGAACTAGTTGACAAGGTTACCGTTGCGTTCCTCACTTCAAAGCGTTTCAGTAGCCATGGAACAGTGGACCAAGCAACAACGTTCGTTCGTCGTGAAGGCATCAACGAAGTTTTTGCAAATCGGTTGATATCCCGGAACGGACCGATTTCTTGGCCTCCTCGTTCACCCGACCTCCCCGCATGTGACTTTTTCTTGTGGGGCTACCTAAAGAGCAAAGTTTTCCAAGAGCGGCCTCATATACTTGAAGAACTGAAGGCGAGAATCCGTCAGGAGATCGAAAGAATCCCTCAGAATATGCTGCGTGATGTAATGAACAATTTTAGACATCGCCTGCAAGAGTGCATCGATCGAGATGGAGGACATCTTAATAACGTTATTTTTAAAAAATGAATAATGTTTCTTAAATGCTTTTTAACGCAGATTAACATGGTATCAATATAATTTTAAAAAATGCAACCGTTTATTTCTTACAGTAATTTCAAAAATGCAGGTTCGACTGCCCCACCTTGTATATGACGCTTTTGACAATGGGTCCCAGTGGTCTAACTAGTTAGGAGCTTGGCATACCGGGCAATAGCATATAATGGTACAAGGTTCGATCCTCGGAAAGGGTAAATTTTCTAAGACATTAATAATATAGGTACTCTAGAATTCACCTGGAGCGAGAAGGCACAACGATAACATCGAAAAATAAAAAAAGTGCAACAAAAAGAATTTCGAACGTATAAAATTAATAAAAACGTCTCAAGTATTTTTTTTTGTGATTTTTGATGCAATATCACAGCACACTGACAGCGAAATCTTAAAGCTGCTACAGCAATCTGTGAACAGCAATAATGGTGCTACTAGCACTGTGCCAGCAAGAATGCAGTCTCTGATGAGGATATCCAGCTGCTGATCTGCTGTTATATCATTGCTGAATATTAAGCTGCCGCAGCTATGAAAGCATTCAGCTGACTGCGGCAGCACTGTTACAACAAATTTTCAGTTAAAAATGTTACTTAAGAACGAAAACCAGAACAACTAATAATCCAAGATTTTGAAACTTTATACACACAAAATAATGCTGCATCAATATCAGAAAAAATTACATACCAAAATTAATTGGTTATTGTGCACGTTCAAATCTCCCAGTTGGCTAACCTCATATCAATTTGATAACCTTAAAACATCACAAAAAGAATGGAAATCATGAGTACATAGAATGAACGTTTTAGTGTACCATTGTTGTAACAAATAATATTACACTTCAGCAAAATTTCTTGCAACAAAAAACGTACGATCATAATAAATGCTGACATATACTAAAAATATCTATTTGAGTTTCCCCAAACAGCAAGGAAACGTTTTTTTCATGTTTTAAAAACGTTACGTTTTAAAATAGTCGAAATAAAAAATATTTTTCAAAAAAATATTTTTGTTGCGTTTTAAAAATATTTCATTTAAACATTGATATTGAAATATTCTAAAAATGTTTTTACTTTATTAGAAATTATACGTTTGCTTGCTTTCACCTTTACACTTTTTTCTTTTATATATTGCAACAAAAACACCACTATATAAAATTTTGTTACATATTATTAATAAATACATATTAAACCTTTTCGTTTTTTTAAAAACTTTTTTGCAAATTTGAGTTAAGTACTTCATAACCGCGTTTGCGCAAAGTACCAGTATCTGCGCGATAAGATGGCGATCTTATATATTATAATTGCATTATATTTTAAGCTTCAACGAATCAACGATTTCCATGGTGTTACTCGCTGTGTTGTGTAATGTATTGCTGGTTTATCAGTTTAATCGTTTTCTAATTTGCGTTCTAGTGAAACTCAAATAGATACTTTTAGTATATGTCAGCATTTATTATGGTCGTACGTTTTTTGTTGCAAGAAATTTTGCTAAAGTGTAATATTATTTGTTACAACAGTGGTACACTAAAACGTTTATTCTATGTACTTCATGATTTCCATTCTTTGTGATGTTTTAAGGTTATTAAATTAATATGATGTTGGCCAAATGGGAGATTTGAACGTGCACAATAACCAATTAATCTTGGTATGTAATTTTTTCTGATATTGATGCAGCATTATTGTGTGTACAAAATTGTTGTTCTGGTTTTATTTTTACACAAATGGTACATGCATAATTAGTCTTATTTTATGGATAAGATCGTTTGGTGTGGAGGAACAACAAAAACAACCTTGATTGTTCAGGCCTTAACAACAAATAAAGGTTGGTTTTATTGTTGCCGTTTCTTCACTCCGAAGAATCCTATCCATAATATAGAAAAACTTTTGATTAATTGGAAACTTTTGTACGGATTATTATAATTATTTCAATTAATATAAAGTAATTACATGGATAACGTTTGTTTTACTTTTATGTTAATGTGTTCATTGTTGTTATAGGCACCAAATGCGTCTGCAGCCATATGAAATTGAAGTATTTTTAGTAAACAAAGATTGTATTATCTATATTTTGTTAGCATTTTAGGGTTGGTTCTATAATAATGGTATAAATGTCAGTTAAAATATACTTAGTTTGATTGTAAAATGCTGTCGTTATTGGCTATGTTATTGGTTAGTATAAATAAAACTAACAGCGAAATAGTATGTCAGTATTTTAAAATTAAAGCAAGTATAACTAAACTTACATTTATACCATGATTGTAGAACTGCCCTTAAGCATACCTACTGCAATATTAAAAAAAAGCGTTGATTATACATTTTTTATACATTAATGTAACATTTGTAAAATATAAATATATATAAATAATATTATAAATAATATTTTTTAAACATTTTTAGAATGTTTTTCTAATATTGACTTTACAACGTAATTCTGGCCATTAAGACGTTTTTGCAATGTTTTTAAAAATGTAAATATATTTTTTGTAAAACGTTGAAAAAAACATTTCATTGGGAATATATAAAACATTTTAAATTGTAAAAAACCTTTGATATATAAAAGAACAAAGGTTACTCTCCGCTATAATAAAAATTTACATTTATTTAAAAAATCTATTAAATCGCGTAAAACGTAATAATAAACTAAAAAACAATTTAAAATACAGTGCACGCCGCTTAATAGGATCACTTTGAGATTTTTTTTTTGATAAAATAAACAAATGATAACAATATACGATATACAATAAAAAAATGTTTATTTGTTAGAAAGCAGTAAATACATACAGCGTGTATCTAATTAACAAGTTGTTAATTTAGAAGATGAAATTATAGCATCAATACAAAAAAAGAATTAAAAAAATCAAATTTTGAACCAAATTTCTAAATCAAAAATTACGGACATATTACATTAATTAGTTTGTTGACACCATTACGAAAAAGAAATCAAAAATGTTATATTGTTTAATTTACTTATTCACTGCTCTAAGAACTACACATTTCTTCTCAGTAGTTTGTTGACACAGAAAATAAAAATAAATACAAAATAATGGTATCACATAAGACGTAGTTAAATTAAACTGTTACAGATGTTTAAATGAAATTATGTTACGTAGGTCAGTTAAAATACTTGAATAAATAAACAACACTTTAAAAATAAAGTTAAATAAGAAAGATAAGTATTTTTACGGTACAAATGATTACATTTTTTACTCACTTTAAAGCGTATTGTTAAAATTTAGCTAAAAAATTTATGCAAATAGGTCAATGTTCATGTATCGAAATAAACCTAAAAAGAAAATTAATAACATAAACCGAAATTATAATTATGTAGTAGCGTACGTTCGCTTTCTTCTTTGATAACAATAACATTATCCGTGATTCCAATAAGCAGCGTGCACTGTACTAAAACCAGGTTTATGAAACAAGCGGCAGTTAGCGAACGCATAGAAAAATGTTGTCGGCAACAATTCTAATTTCATAGTGCTATCGCTTGCCATTCAACGGTATTGTCGTATTGGTTAGAGTTAGAGACAACGCGTTTACAAAAAACAACAATGAGTGCATTCAGATGACTCAACAGTTGTGTAAGAGTTGACCAAACACCATTTTTCTGTTGATTAAAGCATTTGATAGTTATTCAAGTATTTAGATTTACAAATCTAAATGAATAGTGGGTTGACTAGAATCTTAAATGACAAAAGTGACCTAATATGTTTACATTACTTTGTTGTTGTTAAAACAACAAAATTTTACAGGCTCACCCTATATTTTCTGGGCCCACCCATGTGCCCACCCTTTAATTAAGTATTTTAAATATCACAGCTCGTATAATGTGCAGAATGATAAATAATGGTAATAAATGCGGTGTTACCAATCTTTATCTTAAACGTTAGGATTTTTTCGCCGAGACATACAAGCAAAACAAAAAATCATATTTCTTAAAATTTATTATTCTTTTGGTTTACATTATTTTTTTAGTTTTGATAACAAGTCATTTATTATTTTATTCAGTTCAGTTGGTCTTTAGATTTGGTACGTACCTCTATCGTGTGCAGTGCTTCTTATGCGTTGATTATTGATTTTTTAAGTATTTGTAATTTATAATAATTTTTATAATGAGTAGTAGTGGCTAAATAACTTTAGTGAACTATTTTAGTTCTTCATAAAAAGTTGAACGAAATTAGGAATCACAAATTTTATCATCGTCGGCTTCCGATAACGCGGCTTCTACTTCTAAAAAAAAATTCCCGCGTCCATGGTAAAATCCACCCTAGATTTTGATTTGACTTTGATTGACACCAAATCTGAAACTGAGGAAACAGTGTATTCTGAAGAATGGTTATCCAAACAACAGCAACAAACCTAACAAGAAGTTACGAAAGTCAGAAAGAAGGCGCCGGGCAGTGGTGATATTTAACAGAGTTTTGAATATGAACTAACGCAACCACTACTATAATTCTATCCAAAAACAAAATATAATAATAGAGAAAGACAGTTTAATAGTGGCTGGTTCAAATTATACCCAAACTGGATGGCTGAAGCTAATATTTTAATAAAATCTTTGATAGATGTTTTTACGGAATTGATATCTGACAGTACATGTATGTTTGAAATATATTCTGAAGCCGTCAAAATTAGTGAAACAAATAATATTGAAACACCGAAAAACAAATCGGAAACAAGAAAAAGGAACATGCTCAAAGGATTAGAAAATTTTATTGTGACGACTAATCTAGAAGAAGAAATGATATCCGAACAAAATCAATTTAAAACAGTAATATTTTATGCTGCTTTGCATTTAATTTTGAACGAACTGAGTGATCGTTTTGCCAGGGACAACAAGAACATTTATTAATGCCATCAATAGTCTCCATCCGGGAAATAAAGATTTCTTAGATTATGACTGTTTGAAAGCGTTAGTAGATCATTGTAAAGTTGATAGTGAAACATTGAAAGGCGAACTAAAAATATTACTAATTGAGCTACTTAACACTTATAAAATCGTGTTTAGTGAAACTTATAAACTAACAGTGACGGCTATCACGATTCCTCGTTCTAGTGCGGGATGTGAGCGTACATTTTGTGCTTAAGACGTTTGAAAACGTATCTCCGTAATAAAATGAGTGACGAAAAATTTGATTCCATAAACGTTAATAGGAGAATTGTTTCGCAATAAGTAAGGTTTTTCAGTTCTTTAACTCAAAATCTTTTTAAATGTCATAAAAAAAGACCATCGGATTTAGGGCCCACCCAATAATATCTTGGCCCACTGACGGCTCACCCTACGTAAAAACTCTAGCTACGTCCTTGTTTGGTATGAAGCTAGCTTTTCATATTCTCTCGGTTCTATCAAACGATGAGTCTGATAAAGGAACCGGAAGTGGGTGTATCCGCCATTTTTAACAGTTTTTCTTATATAATTTTGTACGTATGTAAGTTATTCGAATTATTTATGCAATTTCTTATAGAGATCATTTTTCCTAATAATTTATTAAAATAAAAAACTTTTCTAACATTACAACAGTTTATAAGATATTTGATTTATAATTTAAAGCGAATTCCATATATAATCTAGGTTCGAATCCTGTCTACGTCGATTTTTTAAAGAAAAAAATTCCATATTTTGAAGGGAAAGCAAGATACGTTAAAATAACAATTTTTCTCTACATTCGTTTGACTTGTTTATACAGTGCTGCATCTTCCTAACATTATCTTTGGATGTAACCATGATAACTCTTTTAGTTTAATTGAACGTTGCTACTCTATAGGGCGAGCAAATACCACTTATTGCTTTGATTTTTAGTATAATTTATTACACTGCCGGAGCCGGATGATAAAGAAAACAAGATAAAAAAGTTTAATTAGCAACAAAATACGCAAATATGTACAAGAATATAACGAGAGAGCAGTATTGTTAATATATTTTGCGTATTTGTATTTATTAGTGTGTATTTTAATAAAGCCATCATGTCGAAAGAAAAACCGTCACCATTTTTATTTCTCATACATTACATTACATTTTCGATTATATGATTAATCATCATAATAATGAATTGCTACGTTGCCGATGCAACTTGAAAATCTACTAAACACCTAAACGTGTCAAAATCCGTAACACTTCCTCTTTTAGAAGATTTTCTTACATTAAAATAAAATATATATGCGTTCATTTGTATTGAATAACTACTAAACAAAAATTATTCAATACTTTAAAATACAGATAAACAATAACATTAATATTAATCAAAAGAAAAATTTCGCACTAAACACTTCACTACAAAGAGTTAATTTCGTATCAGACCAAGTTTTAAACACAAACTCTGAAATACTGGCTTGTGTAGTGGTTTTGTTAAAATGTCTGATATTTCTTCCTTCGTGGACACTCGCAAAATATCAATTTCGCCCGCAGTAACCTTTTCTCGCACAAAGAAGTGACGAAGCCGTATATGCTTTGTACGGCGATGATACTCAGGGTTCTCAGCTAATCTGATTGCTGCATGGTTATCAACGTACAGAACAGGTTTTTTTGTTAATTTTCCAATCTCGCTCAAAAGAAGCTGGAGCCAGACCGCTTCGCTAGCCGCTACAATTTCTACTTCTGTTGTTGATATGGCAACCGATGTTTGTCGTTGGGAGAGCCATGTGATAGCCCCACCCGCATACATGCAGGTCACACCGCTTGTGGATCTGCCAGTGGTCGCATCACCACCATGATCTGCGTCACTATAGCACTCAAACTCACCCTGTTTGATTTTTGAACGATAGAGTATACCAAGATCTTGAGTACCTTGCAGATACGCGAAAATGCGTTTCACTTTGGCCACATCCTGATTAGTTGGATTTTCCAATGTTCGTGACACAACACCAACAGCATATGCAATGTCTGGCCGCGTCCCACACATCAGATACATCAATGTACCAACTGCTTTTCGATACGGGTAAGTCGTGTTAGGCTTCTTATCATCTAAGTTTTCTGGTCCATCTTTTATCATTGGGGTTGCTTTCGGATTAGCGTCCTGCATCCCAAACTTTGTTAGCATCTAACTTATATATGCTTGTTGGCCGATCTTTATCGAACCGTATTGACGTTGATCGATTTCGATTCCTAGAAAATAAGTAGCTGGTTTCGACACAATTTTAAATTCATTTGCTAATTCGGATAGAAACTGTTGGGCATCTGTTTGATCGGTTGCAGCGACGAGACCATCGTCGAAGTACAATGCCACAATCAGCTTCCTCTGATCTCGGACCCTCGTAAACAGGCATGGATCAGCTGTTGATTGTTCGAAATGTAGGTTTTTGAGAAAAGAAGCAAAGCGTTTCAGGCCATACAAGCTACGGTTTAGCTTGCAAACGCGTCCGGTGCCGTCGTCAAACCCTTCCGGTTGTTGCATGTAAATTTCTTCATCGAGGTCGCCGTAAAGAAACGCTGTAGACACATCGAACTGTGTAAGTGACATGCCCTCTTCGGCTGCGACTGCGATGAGACTTCGAATCGTGCCCAATTTTGCTACAGGACTAAACGTTTGATTGTAATCAACGCCCTTGCGTTGGTTGAATCCTTTGATCACCAACCTAGCTTTGAATTTGTCTGGGGAACCACCAGGATTAATTTTAATGCGATAGACCCACCTGCATGAGATAGTCTTGCAGTTTTTCGGTAACTGAACCAACGACCAGGTGTTGTTTTCAATAAGCGATGACATTTCGTTTTCCATCGCTTTGGCCCACTTCGGATGTTCCAGGCTTTCGACTGCTTCGTCGTACGTTTGTGGCTCATCGATTGCCGTGTGCATCGACGATGATGTGAAGACGTAGTCGTTAAACCTACCTGGCCTCTGAATTTTAGTTCGGTCACGTAGACGTGGAAGATCATTCACAATTTCATTTTCGGATTCACTCCCAGACGTTACTTCTTCTGATTCCTTTTCGATCTGGTCTGTTTCTGGAAAGTTCGGTATGACATCTAACATTGTGAAATTGCTTCGGCCTTTATCCACAAGTTCTGCTGGTAGCTGAATGTTGCGAGTTGGCAGGCTGACTGGTTCAGACTGAAAAATGACACCTCGAGAACGTATTATATTGTTATACAGAAGTCCCAAAAATAGAGTTTGGAAGCCACAGAAGCTAAATCAGATTACGTCGCTAGTTATTACCGCGGCTACGGTAGCTATGAGTAATAGTTAATCGCGTTCCCGCTAATTAAAGTACCGCCAGGTGACAACTTGATCAAGCGTCGAATAACCGGTAATCACAATAATAATGAATTAGTTTCAGAGAGACGGCATAGCTCCCAAAATTCTACCCTTGATAAAATTTATAACTACTGTATATGACGCAGATATGACTGGAAAGTTACGACAAATAATTGTAATGACTCAACCATTACAAGATAAAGCATTGAATAAATTACTATCAAAATATTACACACAATAATTTTACGTTAGGTGATATTAAAATTACTTCGACAAGTTATAAATACACGTTAACATTACGCTGATAAGATAATTTTATACAATTCTATTTTCCTTAAGACCGGTAATTAAAGTAATCAATTAAACAAATTCACTCGACCTCGCCTCTCACTTTCGTGTCCGTTTACATATCAGTGGTATCAATCTTATTCTAAATACATCACAAAATGTCGACAAGGAAACGAACCCGCGTTCATTACGCACGTACCGCGGATGCTGATAACCGAAGGCTATAGCGTCTGGCCGAAATAAGGTTGACAGCGAGTCTCCCGCGCCTCCAAGATAAAGGTGTCATAAATGTCTCGTTTGCACCGCGCCAACGATCCGCTAGGATCCTTCTACTTGTAGTTCCCCTTATTTTGTCGACAATCCGAAATGTTTTAGTGTGTCCACCATTTCCATCGGATTATAGATATAAGCACACGAAGATGTAATTCAGAACGACGGACGAAGACGTCAGAATCAAGAATCGAGCATCCAGAATCCACATTAACATCAACAGCAACGTAAAAAGAAAAAGAAGAGACTCAAAGAAGCTACAAATTGTGAAGATTAGTTGGTTTGCCTCCATTACTAAACACGTGTGAGAATACTAACCCACTTTATGCGTTTGGCCGCCCAAAATACATCGTGCTGATTTTATTCGCACCGGAGGTTCAGTCGGATTTACTTTCAAAATGCTAAAATAAACGTCGTTGTAGTAGATGTTACAAGATGAAAAGAAATTCCATGTATCTCACCTCTCCGATGTTCCCCCGTTGTTAATCGACCCAAAGACAGCATACAAATGAAATAATTTGTCGACGACAAACAACCTTCGCGCGCCCTCATAAGTGTGATTACGAACCACGACTCGAGGCCAACGGTATTACTGTAAGTTGCCTAACTCTCAGGCGGATTTTTACTCGCAGTTGAAATTTACACGTTACAACACTCATCGTGATCGTAGCCTACAAGTAGGCATTTGATGGCCTTTTTGGACATTTTTGAATTACGACGTTGATGCGGCAATGCTTCATAGCATGTTGTACCTATCACTCGTAAATGTTTGATCGCCGGTTTTCGACCAAACCACACATGGTACGGTGCCTTCATGCCATCGGATGATGGCCCAGTACGATTGAGAATGTAAACAGCTGTTAATAAAAGTTCCGCCCACAACCATTCTGGCAAGCTTCCGTTCTTCGGTTCTCTCGCTCAGCAACGCCGTTCTGTTGCGGAGTATACGGAGTTGTTATTAGTTGTTCAATACCTTGTGTTTTTACCTCCGCGATGAATTGTTTGAGTTTCTCCGGAACTTCAATCTTTTGTTTAATTAAATAGACGAATCGAAAACGCAAAAAATCATCCTTGAACTAAAAATATTAACGGAAACCTCTCTTTGAAGGAATTTGGAAAGGTCCGCAAACGTCACCATGTATGAGCCCACCCGGTTTAGTAGCTCGATACTTTTCGCGAATCCCAAAAGGTCGCCGATGCGCCTTTCCGTAATGCACCCCTCGCACAGTTCGCTGTCGAGTGGTAAATTAAGGTTGAGTTCACGTATCGCAAACTTTCGAACATGTTTCTTGTTCTGATGTCTGAATCGCTCGTGTAAAATTTGTAATTTATTTACCGTATCAGTCGTTGTTACGGCATTCGCTTGTTGAATAGATTTCGTATTTCGAACTTTTAGTTTATAAAGACCACCCCCTGGTTCACGTACGCCTACTACAAGTGTGCGTCCTGAACAAGTAAGCTTGCAGCTTCGGGTCTCGGAGGTAAATCGACTGTCAGGTAGCCTGTCTTGCGCAGCTAATACTGAAAACAAATTTTTTCGAATCGTTGGAACATACCAGACATTATTAAGCGGAATTCTGGTGTATTTTCCATTTACGGCAGAGCCGAGTTCAACCGTACCTTTTCCGATTGCTTCAGCTCGAACTCCTTTGGCTGTCATGACGCTGTAAGCAGTCTTCTCGAATTCTTCAAAATGCGTAAATAAGTTGCGATCATTAGTGATGTGACTTGTCGCACCGTTATCGACAAACCATGCGTTAGAATCAGACTTATCGGGGTTGACCGAAAACGCACTCATTTCTATGAGCATCCCATCATGTGTTTTTACTTCTTTAGTATCGTTGGCACCGGATTTTGAATTTGAATCTTGGTAACTGCTCCATCGGGATACGGCGGATGTCCATCAACCTTCCACTGACGACACTCTTTTATAAAGTGACCCATACGACCACAATATCGACAAGTAAAAATCTTGTTGTTCCGTTTACCACCTGGTTTGGCTTGTTGCTGCCGTTGCAGCTGTTGGTTACCTTGTTGACGCTTGCTGGATGCAGATGGCCTTGTGCGTACTGTCAGCGCTACTTCGGTCAAGTTGGTATCCTTCGGGTCGAGTCGTTTCTCATACGCACACAACTGGATTGTTAGGTTTTCAAAAGTTTGTTGCTCCTTTAGAAACATAGCCCAGCTTGTTTTGAACTGGTTGTAAGTTTCAGGTAAAACGTCAAACACTTTACATATTAAAAGCATTTCGGGTAATTTGACAGTAACGTTATTTTTTGAAAGTTTTTTATTTAAATTTAACCAGATAGTCTTAATCGCGGATAACTGCATTGCCATTTCTTCGTTTGGCTTATATTTAAAAGAAAATAAACTTGTACTTAGCTCAAAAGCACGATCGTCTTCGATTCCTCCGTACAGCTTGTTCAGCTCTTCCCACAACACGCGGGGATCATCGATGGTTGTAAACCGTTCCATTAATTCATCGCCAATTCCACTTGTAAGGACAATCATCGCTGTCGATTGCGCCTTCTGGAATCGTTTCAGTTCCGCATCGTATTTTGCTTTTTCTGCTACAGTAGCTGCTTCGTTTAATACTGCCGGTTCGGTGAGATTACCTTCTACGACGTTAATGGCTCCGTCCGTTGATTTGAGATAAATGGTAATTCGATATTTCCATGTCACCCAATTACTTTTTCCTTCTAATTGTTTAAATGGCAGAAGTCGGTTGCTTTGTTCCATTTTAAACGATTAAAGATGCCGCGGTTACTAACACGAAAAAAACATACACGTGTTGATGTCTTACAGTTAGTTAATAATTCAAAACACTACACTCGATTAATTTAATCGCGCACGTAAACATAAACTGGACCCATAACCTGTTAATATATTTTGCGTATTTGTATTTATTAGTGTGTATTTTAATAAAGCCATCATGTCGAAAGAAAAACCGTCACCATTTTTATTTCTTATACATTACATTACATTTTCGATTATATGTTTAATCATCATAATAATGAATTGCTACGTTGCCGATGCAACTTGAAAATCTGCTAAACACCTAAACGTGTCAAAATCCGTAACAAGTATAACTACTAAACAAAAAAAGAAAACTGAAATTCTTAAATAAAGGTGCGTATATTGCGGGCGGAACAAAAATTAACTTAAATAGCCATTAACGGGGTCACACTTTATGTATTCGCACGGTTGCAAGGCTTTTCAACGCGCGTACTACGCTACACGTATAAAATAAAATAAATACCTAAACTACCCGCATTACCCTCTTAAGTTAAAAGATATATCGATATATCCAATGAGATATAAAATTTAAAAAAATTGAAATTGTACTGCAGTTCCCGTTGTATCATCGGTAGCGGTACTTGCGCCACTAAATCATGTAAACGTCAAACGCGTCAAATGTCAAACAAATGTTACATTAAAAATAAAGTTTTTTTGTTACAAATTTGGAAAAACAAATAGGTACTTAATAATAATAAAAAAAAGTAAAGTAAATAAATTGTTGCGCGTGAGTGCACAATACACGTAAAACCAACACTTGGGGACAGGAAACAGGACATAACCTCCAATAGATTGAAGAATGGTCAATAAGGTAAGTTGAGCATCGTTCGAACGTAAATAAGTATAAATTTCTGACCTTAGTGGCTGCAATCTAAAGCGTATCTTCTTTGATATTGATTGTCGGTTCGTTAGCCTGCCCGGGATGCCGATTCGACAAACAGTCAATGCTGGTGACAACTTCAACGGAGGTGTACAACATATAAATAACAACGTACAAACGGTAATGTAAATTAAAAAAAAGCTTAAAAGACATTGGTTAGATTGTTATCAGAGGTGGTTGGCAGCTTACCTTAGATGGTGGGTGGCTTGTAATTGTACCTTGAAAAGTGCACATAAATCCCTGGCAATCAGGACAACGAATTGGTGTTCCAAACAACAGTGTAATTCACCAATAACCAATTTGAATAACAACATAAGGTTGTCTCAGATAGATCCACTAATAAATGTGTTTAAATGAAACGAAGAAGCAACAATGCACATTCAAGTTCCTGACCAAACATCCTCTGATAAGGAAAAGTTTTGATTTAAATTTTTGAGTAGGAAAATTTAAGTTAAAGAATCTTACTTATAATAAAGTAGAGGATTAGAATAAAATAAAATCAAAACCTATTTTTAACTATGTGAGAAAAATAAATTGAAAATAAAAAAAAATTTAATTATTTCAAGTAAAACTGTTACAAATTATTAATAGTACAAATTTAAAGGACATAAGAGAACTATTTAAACACCTTTATATAATTTTAGGTTTGAAGAAAAAATGCGTACTTTTCAACGATTGTTATTGATACATAAAAAAGGGAAAAATAATACTAGAAAAAATAAAGCAAGAATGGGCTGAAGACTTAGGTTTGCATAATGAAGAATGTTATATTGTTATTAGAGACTGCTCGCTATTTTATAAACATTTTTACAAATTGTTTATGAGTTTAGAACAGTAGACTTTTAAAACCAGTTTACCTACGCAAAATAATGAATTTTATAATCCATTCTATCCTATTGTATCTGGAGTAATTATTTAAAAAACTTGGATACATTAGAGATAACAATGATGTAGTAAAAAGTTGGTTTAGAATTGTAAAAAAAATCTTCTTTTCGGAAAAATGTGAACTTTTTTTACCATAATTCATGAAAATCAATCTCATTTGTGCTCAATTTAAGCCAATTTCACAGAAAGATTATTTTATTACATCGATGGTATGAAAAATAGAGTTAGAAAAAAGTAAAACATACTGGCGCAAATTTTCTAGAATACTAAAGAGCAATAATTTTTCTACAGTGGGTTGGGAGTGCAGTACTTTTGAGCATACATTTCAGCGCGCCGGTTATAACTGCGGACCCATCTGTATTTTCATAGCTTCTAGTATAGTGTTTAAAAAAAGTGCAAACAATTTAAAATGTATGCTACTATTAGAGTCTAATAGCATGATAAACATTTGTGTTGACTGCTCGCGATAGAACGCAATAAGCTACTGTGAACAATCTAATGGTGCAGTGTGAATTATGTACAAGATGGGTGCATATTTTTACTGTCTTTAAAAATTTTCCTATTTATCGGTTTCTCGAGATTACACATTTAAACTACCTATGTTAATTTCAACTGCAAATTATGTATTCATAACATTAAATAAAAAATGAATTAAAGTAAAAATAATAATTGTGTTTACTTACTAGGTTAATATTTTCGCTTAGTTCAGTGTTAGAATGCTCTTTGTACACATTCTTGCAAAATCTTAACCGCAACACTGTTTCGTTTTGTAGATTTTCGAAAAAAAAGCACCAAAGGCCATAAAATTCAATTGTTATACAATTTTAATTGTTATTTATGATTAATTAAGTTTCATCTATATCTCGAATAATGATAAACTGTATACTCAAATATGAAACTACTGTACTTTGTTATGTTCCAATGGGGGAGGTGGAGAAAAAAGAAAGAAAGAACAAATTACTTAAATCAATTACCAAGATGTTGTTGCTTACCTTTCGGCTAGCCTCACCGTAGATGGTCGTCGGGTAAAAGAAAATCGCAAGACACAAAGTTTTCTTTAGGTAAGCTAAATGCCCAAGTGCGCCACCTCTTCTCGAATTTTTGTCGAAGATAAACAGTCTAGGTAGCAGAAAAGGAGATCCTAGACCCGAGGTCCCCCAAAAGAAATATAGTACGAATCAACAATAACCATTTATTTAGTATATTTATTAATAGCCAATTCCGGAACGGAAAGAGCCATTCGACGGTTACGCCACTGGTATAATCAGAGAATAAATTACCTTACATAATACCACAAAATTGTAACATATAAATACAAGATTAAAGCAGGTCCCAAAAATAGACTCTGGCAATAATAAGTAAAGCGCTAATATTTAAAAGGTATCTCCGCGGCTACCGTAACCCGTAGCAAAATTTATCCGCGTTAAAGCAACGTAACACCGCCTGTGGTCCTTGACGTCAAGTTCATCACGACCGGTAGTAAAAGTATCATTAAATTAGTTTACGACAGAAACGATTATAGCTCCCAAATTGCTACCCTTGACAATAAAAAAATTCTTTTATATTATTATTACGTTAAATAATCATTATAGATCAACCATTACATTAAGGCGTCTGTTAAACATCGTGATTAACCCTATTAAAATTATAAAAAAAAGTGACGTTAAATATTATTAATCATAATCATTCAGGTTCCAAAAGTTCGTTAAATATTTCAATTAAAATAGAAATAATTGTAGTCGAATAGGTGTACCGGATGTACAAAGATAAAGTTCGAAACACGAAAGCATTTACATTCAAAGTCCGCACTGTTTTCACTTAAATTGAAACGCCGCGTATGTAGCGAGAGCAGCAGTCCTGGCCCCGAAGCGCGTGGACGAAATGAGCCGAAGTCTAGTGGCCCCTCGCGGTTCCAAATTTAATGATCTTATAAATACCTCGTTACTTCATTCCCCCAACCTGTAGCACAGCGCCAGCGATCCACTGGGATCCTTTTACTCTGCGACTACGATTACCGCATCAGTTCAGCGATTCCAAAAGCACACAGTCCCACATCTTCAACAGAGCTCGGAAGAAAATTCCAATAGACATTTAGAAACCCAAAAGTAAGAAGGACGAAAAGACGAAAGAGCTAAAATAGCGAATATTAGTTGATACGCCTCCATTTTCTTACCCACGTGCGAAATACTAACCTACTTTATGAGTTGTAGTAGATATTAATCGATGAAAGAGAAACCTCATGTTTCTTACCCATCCGACTTTGTCACGTTCTTTACACAGCAAAACCGACAACGAAAATGACTTTTGTGATGGCCGACTACTCTCGAGCGCCCTCTGCGAGCGTAACTTGAAAATCACAACTCGAGGTCGAGTATTCTCCGTTTTTAAGGTAAGTTGCCTAACTATTAGGCGGATTTTCGCTCAATTACGAATTTACACGTTACAAATTAATAGCCTAAAAGTCTTAATATATCCGGATTAAATTAAAGTCGACATTCCGATTCTCTTTGCAAAGGAAGTATTATCACCATTAAAACGTAATTAGTGGTCGAAAAATTGCAGTATAAATTCCCAGTACTCCTTTTTAATTATTCGTATGAAAAATTAAAATATACATATCTCCCTTTATAAAATCAAGTCCAATTTCCCATACAGAACGCTAAAAAAATTCCAAATAAAATTTGAAAATACGTACCTATGCTGTAAATCTAAAAATTACAAAATTAGAAAAATGCATTTTTCCGCTTTCGCTTCGTAACATTTAATTAAAGTATTAACTATTTCGAGGGAATATAAATTTAATAGTAATGAACTGAAATTTCCAATTTTTTAGTTTGCATTTTTTTATGTTTTAGATTATTATAGTACCTACTATATTTTAATAGAAATAATACGTTAGATTTTATTATAAATTATACATAAACACTATTTCTATTAGAAGAACAAAACTAGGTACAGAAAATCCTAATAAAAAGCATGATTAAAAAAGTATTTATTATTTTATTTAAATATTTGTATTTTACATGCTAGTAATAGGTGTAATATCCATTATTCGTTATATATTCCCGTAGACGGTTTGGCATCGAATGGATTAAATTGGTACATACATTAGCTCCTCGAAATCTTTCCCACACGGCATTAATATGGCGATGCAAGTTGTTTATATTTCCTATTTTTATGTTATCGTTCAGTCGTTCCACCCACGCATGGCCGCCGCCCAAAAAATCTTTATAGGGTTTAAATCCGATGACTTAGTTGGCCAACGTATTCTTTCCACTTTTGGATGTTGTAAGAACCATTCTTGAACTACCACTGCCGGAAGTGTAGAAGGTTTTTTCATCTGAAAAAACAACACCGTTCCAATCAAAATTTAAATATTCTTCGAAAAACTGCATTCTCGGAAGGCATTTTCTTCAGGTACTACAGGTTTCTTTACAGGTCGATAGCAGCTTATTCCTCCAGCTTTCAAAGTATTCGTTATTGTTTGCCGTAGTCTTTCGCGAATGGTGGCGGAAGTTGTGAATGGAGTCAAACGAGCAGCATGGATAATGTTGTCTTTTTCAACTCTAGATAAGAGAGATGGCCTTCCAGTTCTATGGTTCCGCGTCTCGTTCTTCGTGTTGAACCCAATAATGGACTACACTTTTCTTATAAAATAATTAATAGTTAATTAAAACTGCGCAAAAAGGTTTACGTTTACTGAAAGGCTCCGATAAAGTAATGTTATTAATTAAGGTGAAAAAGTGACGTACAGCAGTACAAGGTTAGCAGAATCAAATAAAATATAGTTAGGAATTTGTTGCAAAAGAAAAAAAATGTAACATTTTTACTTTTTTAGTTATGCGTTCTTCGGCTAACTCGTGACAAGTTAGCAGTACACTATTCTAAAAAAGTGCTTTAATGAATTTATTTCCTGTTTAAAATGTGAGTAGAATAATAATAAAGCTATCAGCTTTTTTCTTTTACAATTAATTAACAACAATTTAGGAATAAATTCTAGACACATTTTAAACCAAATACCGATTCATTAAAACACTGTTTAAAATAGTGTACTACTAACTTGCCTCAAGTTGAATGCATAATTAAAAAAGTAAGAAAGCTACAATATTTTTCTTTCGCAAGAAATTAGTAACAAATTCCTAATTATTGTTTATTTGATTTTGCTAACTTTGTACTGCTAACTTTAGGACGTGAAAAACTTGATACCCAATTGCTATGTGACTGAAACTTTTATAATTTCATTATAAACAATTTCCTGTGATGTAGGTGAATAATTGTGCAATCTGAATTATACATCATGTAATACCTATAAATTAGGTATATACCCAACAAACACAAGGATGTCCCAAGGATGTCCCGGGGACATGATTTTGCGGATCACTGAATGTCCCAAAGTCATCCCATTTTGGTTCTGTGTACGTCCTAGGGACATTCATGGGACGTTCTTTTGTCACAAGTGTGTGCATCCCTACGATGTCCTTATAGGACATCCTTGCGTATCCGCAACGGGACGTCCCTTTTAGATGACTGTAGGATATGTACTAGGTATATATGTATATTATATTTTTAATAAAAAATAACTTTATCAAATAAAATACAAATTTTTATTACATAAAACTACATTTTTAAATAATAATTCAAATTATATTCAATTAAAATAAATTTAGATTATTTCATTTTTTTATCTTCTCGATCCCGGCGTTCTTTGGCCCTCCTTAGCGACTTTTTTATACTTTCTTCCCGATTTTTTTAAGTGGCGCCTGAAACAATGCAACTACATAAGAGATGGTACCTAATCGTCATGTAGAGTCGATAAAAAAGTTAATACGAAAAGCTTATTTTGGTTATGTAATCAGAATTTACATTTTACTAAATTAAAGAATTGATAAAGTGATACTTCTTTTGAAGAATTATTGATTGATCTTTTTGACGATTCTATTATTGATTAAATCATAAGAGATGATCGATTATAACCAGTTAAAAAGATTTTGTAAACGCGTCAGTTTTGCAAATTCATTAAGAATTTTTATACGTTTCGCATTTACATTTCATCAGAGGAATGTGATAAAAACAAAATTATTTCTAGACGTATTTTTAACTACGAGAATACGCACAGTCATCATAACCATGAATACCAAGAACGCGATAACGTTATAGTTTCTTTGTTAGATTAGCGATTTTGTGCCTTATCGGTCATGTTGACATTTTTGGATGACTTATTGCGAATCGCGACGATAAAAGTCGTGAGATAACGTCACACTTTTAAACCTTAAATAATTTTGAGTAAAAAAATTTTTTTTTACATAACAAATATTTTCAATTCACCGCATAGGTATGCGCGCGAGATGGGGTTTTAAATCACCATTGTTAATAATTATGATCTTTTAATTTCAATAAACTTTTATTAATTTTTAGTAATTCAAAATAATAATTATAAATGATGATTTTTATACATTATAAATAAATACAAGGTACTAAAAACTTACCAAATAAATTTGTTTATGCACTAAAACACCCAAAAAACGTCAGATAATAAAATAAAGAACGGATAAATAAAGTAGTCAGAACACAACTAAAAACAAATACAGAGTGCAAACGGTGCAAACAGAGTGTACCACTTTGATATACCAAAGGAGCGTACGGGTGTTGAGTAGGCACCAGAGAACAAGAAGGAAAGTGGGCACGCGCACTCAGATTGCATTTGTTTTTTCCCGCATAGGACATCCCATCGTACGTTCTTCATTGACATCCTGAGGACGTCCTATTAAAGACATCCTATACAGGTCCGTTTTAAAGCCCGGGATGTAAAGACATCATTTGGACATAAAACGAACGTCCCTGGGACGTCGTGTGTTTACTGGGTATACCCATGTTTAAAATTGAAAAGGCTGCTAATATTAAAGAATATTATCAAACGCAAAATAAAAAATTATCTTACCGATAAACCCATACGGGCAGCAATTACTCGGATAAAAAATCCACATTCTCGTAAAGCAATAATATTCCCTTTAGTGATTATTCTGTTTGTCTAGAAAAACGTGGCATTTTCCAAAAAATTGAGACACAAAACAACACTAAATATTTTATAATACAAAATGAATTTTAAGTAATTAAGTAATCAAAAATTTTAGACATTGTAGGTACAGGATTATTTAGTTGTAATTTAAAGTACTATATGGAATTTAGAATTTGGTTTTACTTCGAAGTACTTTTAAATTGAAACATTCCAATAAATTGTCAAGTTTCGATTCAAAGTATCGCATTTTGCGATAGACGATACTAAAGAAAACTATCGCGATATCTACATCGATACTTTTTTTTTCAAATATATCGCGATACGATATTCTATACTAATAAAGTATAGCGATACTCGTATCGCGATACTATTATCGCTTTACTTCCGACCACTGGAAGCTCTTTGTACACATTTTTGCAAAATCTTAAACCGCAAAACTATTTCGTTTTGTAGATTTTCGTAAAACTAATTTATTCCACTGAAAACTCAGCGGGGCTGTAAAAAAATGTTCTCCAAATGCAAATGTATCTGCTATTGGTGTTAAGCGTTTTTGTTAGAGAGAACTTTAGTACGAGTGAAAAACACGATGCCAGTAAGGATCTAAAAACATCAATTCAGATCCTGTAACGTGGAAAAAGAAGACTGTGGTAATCTAATACACGCCAGTATCTCAAATTGTAAGATGCGTGAAGTCTAACGAAGATACGTCGCTTAAGAAGTGCCCACAACACGTATTGGACATTCTTACCTCCAAACGCCAAAACCTCAGCCAAGACCAGCTGCCTTAAGTTAAAGTATGGATCCAACAGTATCAAGATGTGTTCGCGCTAGAGAGTGGTTGCAAAGGAAGAACTAACGTGGTGAAACATAAAATTAATACCGGACATGCTCGGCCGATACGATAACATCCACGCAGACTTCCTTTGGCGAAAAGAGAAGAAGCCGAACAAATAATTAGGGAAATGGAAGAAGAAAGCGTGGTTGAACCTTCAAGTAGTTCATGGGCGTCCCCAGTAGTACCCGTAAAGAAAAAGGATGGATCAACGAGGTTTTGCGTAGACTATAGACAGCTACACGACGTGACCAAAAAGGACAGCTACCCTTTTGACGATACGTTAGACACCCTGTCAGGATCTCAGTGATTTTCCATGTTAGCTTTAAAGAGTGGTTACTGGCAGGTAGAAGTGTTAAGCTGAAGTTATCCGCGGGCATTACCTTTATATAAATTAGTGTGTCTTTCTTAAATATCGTTAGATTTAATTAGTTCGTTAGTTACAAACGTATAAATATTTTTAGTATAAATAAATTAGTTTTAAAATTCCTTAGAATATGATTTATAAGATTGTTGCAATCTAGTGAAGTTTTTTATTCGAGGTAAGCATTTATTTTTTTGTATCGTGGTTTAGTTTCATTTTTTCATAATAATAACCCGTGTTCGTTATCTGGGAAGTTGATAAGCACATGTTGTAAATGGAAAATTTCCATGATGACGTCACGTCACTGGAGTTAACACCACCTACATTTTCGAGGGGTGGATTACAATTATCAGCATACTGGAGAAACCAGTTACCGAAGTTACGACATTTATTGGAGGGAAACTCTGCGCATTCGCTTATTTTCAATGCTCGTCTGATGTAAAAAGGACTTTACTCGTGATAACGCCGTATCTACGCTTTTTGTGTTAGATTTAAATTGAGTTTTAGGTAATGCTACAGGATCCACTAGCTAGTACATACCTGCAGGAAACTAACTGTGAGTATTACGTTTTTACTTTAATTCTTAATAGTCTGGTGGTCAGTCGACCGTACGTACATCTAGGTTGGAATCACAATTAATGTTAAGATTATACGGTGCGCTTTGATTCTTTAAATCTTCGATTTTTGTTCGTTTATGCTTTAATTTACGAATGTAGCCATTCCTTTTCTGCATGTAAAAGTTAGACCAACTAGGTCCCTTTGCTGTACGACGTGTTGCCCAGTCGAGGGCGTAACTTCCTTGGCCTGCAATATCAACCCACCTGCTAATGTTTGGAAAATTTATATTAATATATACATGTACATTCTTTTACTTTGTCTAACGCGAACTACTGTCTGTGATTTCAGCTGCGGGTAGATTTAAACGATGTCTACCACCCCTAATCTTTTGTCGTTTTGGCGCCTTTTTAGATTCAGTTTATAATCTAACACTACGAAGCTTACGACTCTATCTCCGGAACAACTGAGTTAGCCGTCGTTCTCTTTTTTTGTTATAAGAAAATCCACGTTACAAGGTCCTTATAAACCCATCCTGTATATAACGGACTGTCCGATTCGTATTCTACTATAAGCAATTAAAACAAATACGTAAACAAATATTTTCTATTTTTTGCTATTCTAATATTATGCTACAATATTTTTTTGTTTTTAAGCAATATTTTATGTTTCTGATATAATCAAGTCAAAATTAATTTAACGTGTTTTACTGTTGTGTAGGTCTATTTTGCAACATTCCATGTGTAACTCAAACATTTTTATAATTAACTTTCCCTTTATTTGCACTAAAACTGCCTTTTTTACGTTTCTTTAATTAGCGAGACTTATTCTTACACAAGGTTTTGCTGAAAAAGTAAGTCACATTTATTTAAGATTAATTTTTGAAATTTGAAACAATACTTATTTGAGTAAATTTAAATTTAAAAAAAAACAACTGTTTTCTATATTTTTGTGCTAAAAAATACTTTTCCGCAAAAAATTATTTTATATTTTGAATATTTTGAAGTACTGAATTCGCTTCAACACGCTAAATACACAGTATATAAAAAAACTGAGATTATGTTAAAAACAATAATTTATTTAAAAACGATGGATAACAAAAAACACTTTTAACAGTTGGAGCAAATTTGATTCATTGACTATTACTTGAAGTGAGATCAAACGGTTAGAAAGTCTATCAGCACATCAATTTTTTAAGTGTTCCAGTTTGTG
Source organism: Aquatica leii (assembly GCA_035610365.1). Lineage (NCBI taxonomy): Eukaryota > Metazoa > Arthropoda > Insecta > Coleoptera > Lampyridae > Aquatica > Aquatica leii. The sequence goes on from CM069432.1 coordinate 258,304,859, forward strand.
TTAGAAGAAATAAAACGTAATTTATATTGATTGGTAACTATTTTCGGGAACGTAACTATCTTTGCCGGCAATTCCGGAACCTTCAGCGTCTCCAATCCATGGATATTTGTTGGGACATTCTACGCACGTTTCTAAATATCGTGTATCGGTAAAATTTTGATTATCCGGTTTAAAGCTCAATGCGCATTTGTTTGAATTTACGCATGGCGGTGGTGGTAAATTAACATTCTTTTTCTTACAATTCCACGGTTCAAAATTATTTAGTTCATTTAGTGTTTTTGGATTGCTTATCCACTGAAGAGCTTGTGTTGTGGTTACATACCAAACGTCCGGTCTAAAATTTTATGTTTGTGGTTTGTTAATGCGATTGAATGAATACTTACAAAGTTTGAGTCCAGGCTAAGAATTTATGTAAACCACCTTCAAGTGCCTTGATTGAGAACCAGTTTGTGTGGAAAGGCATCATGTAAGGTGCGCGGTTCTGGTCGTAGTATCTACTGAAGTCTTCCTGCAGCCATTCTAAGACTTCATCAGGATCGTGGTTGTGTAGCACACACTGATCTAAGTAAGGGCAGTGCCCACCCTCAAAGTCTTCAACGTAGTGCGGATTTAATGGTACTTCCCATACACCTAAACCACTATGCTATTTTTATATTAACCATATAGAAAAACACAAACCTGGAAACGTTTTTGTTGGGCAACTTCCAGCTTTACATTCGTGAGGTATTTTGTAGTCTAGAGTATACGGCCAAATAGGTATTGGCAGTACAGGCGCCCCTATCGAGCTGTCATACAAGTAACCAAAATCTTCTATTACTCTATACTGGGTATTCCTTCCAGGTTTCAAAAATGGCGCTCGCATACCAACAACCTCGTTTCTGGATATATTCGAAAAGTGTTTTAGTATCTCACGCATTCCTATCATTTCACCAACCCATTCTTCATAACCTTTGTCTTCAAGGCCCATTTGTAAACTGAAATAGAGTTAGTTAGATTTGATCTGTTATTCAAGCGGCTATTCATATCTTAAATTTTAAAAACATAAATGTACCTAATAAGTTAGTAATTTTTAAATAAATGACTCTATCTACAGGTTGAGGATAAGCCACTTTCTTGACACTGCTGTAGTTCGTGAATTTTGGAGCAGAAAATAAAATTTTATTTATCAAAACACATTGCTGATGATGACGCTTATCTATAAAAAGCGCGCAAAGTCAATAAATATATTGTAGTGAATCTAACGTAGTTGTTCCTGAAGTAGCGTAAACACCTTGTTCTGGTGTTGTTCAAGTATTTGTAGCAGTGTTGGTAAGTGGGTCGATAAGTTTGTTGTTTCGGATGCCTACTAGAAGTTCAGTTTTAATGACTGGTTTAGTAACCTCGGCAAAAACGCCAAGGAAAAGACCTACTTAAACCTAAATTTAAGCTTAAAGTGATAGAACCATATGTAGAAATAGCTGATCCATTAGCTGCGTTAAGTTCGTATGTTGTTTTACAACGACGTCCGCTGATCATCTTGCGAAGAAAAACAGAAAAATAGACTTGAATTAAAAAATGTGTTTTCGTGTTTTGATGAGATATAAATAGGCGAACGGGGCACATTGGCGGGTGTCGCTGGCCATAATTAACGACTGTTTTCGCAGTTTCCTTTATGGAAGTCACAGGGTTGACGACATTTTATTGCTTCTGATCCAAAAATTTGATGATACCAGCATGTCGAGGAATTCGTTCCATAAGATGTATCTTATCGGTTTCAGGAAGATCTGTGACGGCGAAGAGAGCGATAGTTCGGTAAATGTAACTTATTTTTGATCTTGATAGAGAGGTGTTCAACGTTGCCTCGGCAATTGCGTCAGCTAGTAGGTCGTTGCTATCTGACCTGACCTGTGTAGTCAAAATTGCTTGAGTGGGCAGTGGTAAGCGTCTTAACCAAAGAGTGCATAATAGAGCGTTTGGATCGTAGGCTTCTCAAATAACTTAGAAATTGAGAAAGTTTTAGGTCCTCTATTTCTTCACCTTCGAAAAGATGTCGTGTGTTTTGGGTTTGCAAGATGCCGTGTGGCGGATAGGAGAATGCCTCGCAGAGATAGGTGGTACCGAGGAAATTAATTACTTGGGTGGACTAAAGCAGCGTCTGACTGAGAATGAGGTGCTGCATACAGCGTCCGTTCCCCAGGTTAGAAGCGGCTGAAACTAAACTCACCAATCCGCCCGACCAGCGTGGTGTTTCAAAACCGATACCTCTTAAAAAAGTCAAATCTCGACAAGAAAACGTAAAGGAAGAATACCCCAGGTGGGTAGGATAATATGTACATATCCATAATCTCACACCGGGAAACCGGTCTGCCTCAAGGATTCTGGAGGAGGCAAAAGTTTGACAAAGAAATAGATTGAAATCTACATAGCAACGTACAATATACAATCTATTATCAAAGAAAATGTATGAAATCGAGGAAGAATTGAAAGGAGTGGGGACATATTGACACTGTCAGAGATAAAAAGAAGAGAAGAACAGTGCATAGACTTAAATTTTGGTAATATATTATATTATATAAAGAAAGAAGATGTAACACAAGGAGGCAAAAAGAATTAAAAACACATATAAATGTTTAAGACAATTTTAGATAGAATAGCCTACATAATACTCAAAAATATCAATCTAAGAATAAAATAATCCAAAGTTATGCGCCAACATCTAAGCACGAGCATGAAGAGTACAAAAGTTCCTGAAAAAACTTACAATAACAACCGAGGAAACAAAACTAAAACCTACCATAATTATGGGTGACTCAAAAATCGGAACAAAAACCTACGAAACAAAAACACAAATTGGAAACTATGACTGTGGGGTGTAAAACGATAGAAAGGAACGACTCGTGCAATACTTACAACAAAATAACTTATATGCCATACATTCAATCTTTAAAAAGAAACTAAGTAGAAAATGGACGTGGATATCACCCCCTGGTGATACAAAAAATGAAATAGACTACTTCATCTTCTCCAAAAGATAATTTTTTAAGAACGGCATATCTTTAAACCAATTTAACAACGGAAGCGACCATTGTAACGACGACAAGTAACTAATAAGGAAACGTAACTATAAAAATACAACATAAAGAAAGGCCAAAAAGAATAAGTGTTGAAATAAGAACCCTAAGGAGTCAAAGACGAGAGCTTATCAATAAAGGAAAGTGTGTATAAGAAATTGAATAAAAATAAGAGAGAAAACCACAGGAAACATAAGAAAATACAATGAATCGAAAATAAAAAAAAATAATCGAAACGAACCAGGAGATGAAATGTCTAAGACCAACCTTAAGTAGACCAAAAATAGTTACTATGAAAGATAGCAATGGAAGAGAAGAAAGAGGGAAACAAAAAATAGAAAAAATAATAACGAAATACTATGAAAACCTGTGCAAATCGAAAATTTCACCACATCTCAAGACACGAGAAAATATAAACAAGACTATTACAAATGTCAATTTGGAAAAACTACCAGACATCGAAAACTATGAGATGAGAGCAGGCTATAAAAGAACTTAAAACAGTAAATCAGCAAGCCCTGACGATTTAATAGCGGAAATACTAAACGTAGGGAAAGGTGTCATAATAGACACATTGAAGACATTACTAAACAAATTATCGACCTACTTCACTCCTTGTATGAGTGAGTGTGAGTGAATGCATACGATATACGTCGGACAAATCTTAAAGTTAGGCAAGGAGAATGCGACTGTTCAAATACACCGAAGGAGCCGACTAGCAAGGGCAGGATTCGGAAAGCTATCCTTTATACTAAAAAATCCCAAGCTTCCATAATATCAAAAAACAAGGTGTTTGACCAATACATCTTGCCGGTGCTCACGTATGGATAAAATTGCAAAAACACAGAGGTCCATGGAAATAACTATGCTAGGAATCAGGTTAACAGATAGAAAAACAAACACGTGGATCAGAAGCAAAACAAAACTAAGAGACCTGGTAAAATACGTCGCCACATTAAAATGAACCTGCTGGCCATAATGCACGTCAAATAGGTGAACGATGGAATAATCGATGGTCATGGATAGGACAACAGAGGAGAGGACACCCTCAAATGTGCTGGAAGGACGACCTGAAGAGTATAGAGATTTTACCGAAGGCGCACTGCGCAAAATAAATGTCGATGGCAAGAACTGAGACAAGCCTATGTCCGGAGTTGGACGACGAAGGGCTTTGTCTGTTATAATTTCAGCCAAAAATCTTCAATACAAAATGAAGGAATTTGAATGCCAACGCGCTCAACGTAGGCAGAAGCGTTCGTGATATCGTTTTGAGTAGCGTTGGGTGATTGTGATTTTGTTGTTTTTAGCCTATAATGGTTAGCTGTTTTATACTTGCATCTGTAGTTTATTTGTCGATTTCGAAATTTTTGTTTGGTGAAAAGCATGGCATTCTTTCAGTAAAATATGGAGTAGGATGAAACCAGTAATAGAACAGATACCAAATGCAGTGTTTCTGTAATCGAAAAGCTTGCTGAGCCTTTTCCCTTAATCTTTTGTGCCATTTCAACGTCTTTGGATTCGCCCACCACGTTGGATTCTTAATCACGCTGGGGTCGCTACTTTGGTGCCAGGTGCCACTTTGGCAGCATGAGTCTATTTGCGTACTGAGCTTGTTGGTCACAAAAGATTTATTGTAGCGAAGTTACATTTTATTCGTAAAAGCTACGAACGGCTTGATACATTGGACCACATCAATTGTAAGCACGTTTGAAATGACTGAGTCTCCATCATGTGTTGGTATAGTAAACTAGATGTAGAAATTGTACCGACGTAATGTTTGATAGCTGCGGCATCGTTAACTTATAGTTTGGCGCTTTTTAGTTTGGAACGCAGTTTGTTGTAAAAGTGTAATTGCGTCAACGCTCAGCTAGACGACTACTGCTAAGGTTAGTTTCAATTTTTTTGTTGGGTATGTTGACATTCAATGAAGGTTAATTTGACATGGAATAAAATCTGATAAAGCTTATACGAAAAGTGATAAATAACGTAACCTATTGTAGAATTTAAATTGGAACAAAGATGGTTTGGTATATTGAATCGGTCCAATTAATCTGCCTATGTAATTTTTATTATGTAAGTTCTATACATTGGGGAAATTACAGAAAGTGGACACATGGAGGCAAAAGCTACCATTAAAAGACACGATAAAAAAATCAAAGGAGCAAACGCAAAGTTCTCGGAAGAATACATATGTTCTCTGATGATATGGAAAAAGAGCTTGCTGATATTCTTCAGTTTGAAGAGCAGATCTTTGGCCTTAGGCCAATGCCATGCAAAGAATAAAAAGATTCACCGAGGAATGAATAGCCAAGTTTTTTACTCTGGGAGTAAAATCTATAACTTTGACCAGTCAGGGTTCACAACGGTTCAAAAAAAGCCTTCCAAAGTTATTAGGCTAAAAGGAAAACGCCAATTTGGAGCCGCCATAAGTGACGAAAGGGGCGTGAACACCACAACTGTTTGCTGTACGAGCGCTTCCGGGTACTATATTCCGCTGATGATAATTTTTAAAAGAAAAAGACAGCCTCAAGAACTCGAACTCGATGCACCTACAGGCAGAATTGTTACAAT